>OZ012737.1:477803494-478452632 GCA_963859935.3 Lathyrus sativus | reverse complement strand
CAGTTGTATAGTTTGTTGATCCTTTATTTTTTTGCACTCCACTTTATAGTTGTAATTTACGTGAGGAAATCGTCGCTCTTATTTCATTATTATTCTTGCATTTTCCATGGATGTAATTTACGCGAGGCCATGGTCGCGGTTTATTTTTTATTTCGTATTTTTTGGGGATTTGTAATTTACGCGAGTGATCGTCGCGACGCTTTCTTTACCGTTTTCTTTACTTTCCGCACTTTAATTTTGCCGTACCATATTTTGTCTGTTTGCATGATTTACCGTTAGGATTCCCTCCGAAGGAATTAGGTCTAGCGTTTTGACCGCCGAGTCAATAACCCTAATTTTTGACCGTTTCAAAAACCCTAATAGCCTAGGTGTCCCGCTGTGGACGAAAATGTCCTTTACCCTAGCATTAGGTCAAAGAGTCGCCGTACTCTGTTTAGGGTTTCCCGCCGTGGAATCCATAATTTCAACGCTAATTTTAATTCAACTTTTCAACATAGAAATAGGAGTTTCAAGACTCCACGTAAGCGTGTCCTTAAGATACGTTTACTCCCATTGGAACCTTGACCACAGTCAAGAAGTTTCTAACCTCCCTTTCAAGGGGAACTACAATTACTCTGATTCCATTCCCGTCAGGATATGTAGGCACAAGATGCGATGTCTTGCCGAGTAAACTTAGGACTAACCCTTAGATCTTTTAGGTCACTCTATCCCTTAGCAATATATTTCAAACAGATAATAAAATAAAAAAAGCATACAATAAACAAAAGGTTCCTGTAGAGTACTACAAAAGTTTAGGGTGCTAGTACCTTCCCTAAGCTTAACCAAGCCCTTACCTAGGTCCCTCCCCGCATTGTGTTTACGATGCAAAAATAGGTTTTCCCTCTTTTAACATTTTCCTTCGGATAAATCAAAGAGCGGTTGTGAATTAAGAATTGTGATTCAAACTAATTAATAGTTTGATATCCTATTTCCACCGCAATAGAAAAATTAAATTTGCGTATTTTTGATTTACTATAATATTTTAAGCGAGGTAATAAATAGTTTTTTTAATGGAAAAATTTATAACAATGGTATTTAAATAGCACAAGATGTGGCACTGAGCCTAAAACAAAGAAGATTGATAGATGGTCTAAACAAATCACGTCTCATAATGGAAACTTCCTAGAACTCAAGTCATCTCAATCACTAGGGTGTGCAAAAAAAATGATTATTGTTAACTGATCTGACCTGATCAGAAGGGGATCACGGACCGGCCACACACTGTTGGACTGCTACCTGTTCACCGGTGATGAGGAGGAGAAGGGGGGTGTACCTGCAAGACACTCCGATGCGAAAGTAAGGAATTGGACAGAGTGAGAGCAAAGTACACAAATGGGGTAAGAATTGAATTACTTGACCCTCTTGTGAAAGAGGGTATTTACAGAGAGACCTCAGTGCTGGGCCAACAATCACTTGTGTTGGGCTGGATTGTCAGGCCTAACCTAGGTGACTGCTAGGGCTTACATGGCGTAGTGAAGACCAGGACGTGGTCTTCGCCCTAGTCCAACTGTCCCATGATCTCTGGAAAGTGGATTTGACCTGCTCTTTCGGAGGTGGACAGTTGGTGGATGACGTGTCCCCGCGGAGGGGAGCACGTGGAGAACGTGTGAAGGACACGTTGTCCTGCCCGACATGAGGGCGGGTTCTGCCTGCGGGGGGCAGGTCTAGTCCTCGGAGGGTAGAGTTCGCCGAGTAGGGAGTCTCCAGCCCGACGTAGTTGGGGTAGGCCTTCCGTGCAGGGAGGCCTTTCTGGCTTGTCTGGGACCTTGTGCCCGACGCGGTACCCGGATTGGATAGGGCTTGGTGAAACATTATTGGGTTGGGCCCGCGTGGTCAGCCCGGGGCCCATGCCAGAACAGGAGCCCCCCAAGTCGTTGCTCTGAGGAAGGGAGCGAGGACTTGATGACGTTGCTCTAGGGAAGTGGAATAGCACGGGGGAAGATCCTTCAGCGTAAGCACGCGTGCTCTACGTCGTCGATTGTCCGGGCTTGAGGACGGGTATTGGCGAGGAGAGGTGAAGGGGCACGTCTGTCTGCTTCCGCCACGTGTCGCGCGCTGGGTGGCTGCTAGGGCGGCTACCCTAGGGTACTCAAGTGTCTAGCGACGCTTCGAGTCCCGTGCGGGGGTATAAGTAAGCGAGCCCCCGCTCATTTCTCACTTTTCGCCCTCTTGCTTTTAAACTTCCTGCTTGCTGTCCCTCCGCAGTCTGATATCTCCGCCATCACATCTGTCGTAGATTTTATCACAGTAAGTTTTCTTTCTCTTTTCCTCTGTTTTTCTTGTTTGTATTATGACCGTGGTCGGGGCAGCTTGAATGCCCCGAGGAGAGGCGAAGATCTCCATCGTTATAGGTTTTTTTTTTAAGGTTTTTATTATGAATGTCCCGGGGAGAGACGCTAGTTCTGATGAGTATCCCGGGGAAGGAAGCTCTTTCCGATGAATGCCCCAGGGAGGGATTCTTTATTCCGATGAACCTCCCGGGGAGCGACGTCCATTCCGACGGGAGCCTCCGAGGAGGGTTTGCAGTTTGGTCCATGCTGATAACCGGGGAGGTGGTAGGTTAGGGCAGATCCCCCGAGGACGATTCTCGGGAAGTCCTCGTCGCCCTTTCACTTGACCTGCGGTGGAAGGGTGAATTTGATCTCTGTCATCGAATTCACCGTTACCTTCTGCTTTTCAGGTGTTAATGACTACGCTCGTCTTGAGCACAATGGTCGAGGATAATGAGTCGGTCGTCCCGTACTTTGACGAGCGCGCCGTTCCGATCGGAGACTGGGTGGCCGAGGAGCCTCTAACCATGCCCTTCTACTTTGCTTCTGATCCGACATATGCCTATGCCACCGTGGAGGACCAGGAAGAGGGGGATCCTTAAAACTGGCAAGTCTACCGTCCCCGACCAGGTCATCGAATCTGCTCGAAATCTAGGCGGATGCGCTTTCCGATGTATGAGTTTTACTTCAAAGAGGCTAGGCTCAGGTTGCCATTTTCGGACTTCCACCTGGGGCTCTTCAACTGGCTGAGGCTGGCCTCGTCACAACTGCACCCAAACGCGTTGGCTTTTATCAGAGCCTTCGAGCTCATATGCCAATATCTCCAGGTCGGCGTCACGCTGTCGTTGTTCTTTCGTATTTTCCATCTGCAACGGCAGACGGTGAGTGGTCGACATGGTTGGGTGTCGTTCAAGTAGTCGGACAGGCTTTTAAGAACGTATATGGATTCTGTCCGAGATTTCAAAGGTTGCTTTTTCGTGGTTAGCCCGATCACGCACGAAGGGGTCCTATCTTTATATTCAGAGAGGGAGAGGATAGTAGATGGTCGTCGCGAGGCCGTCATGCTGCCCTGGATGCATGTAGAGTGGTCCCTGGAACATTATTCTCGGGGAACAGGTCGGTATATCGTGCGGGAGGGGTCGCTCGATGACGAGGACATGGCTAGCTATTTGAAGATAGTTTTCTTCGTGCGCAATTTACCGCCGTCGAAGCTGGTCACCCCCGATGGACGGTATATCCTCGATAGTTACGGAAACATTCACGAGACGCCGAGGCTAATCAACACAAAGGCTCTGCTCGAGTGTACCTCGGAGGAGGATGCCCTGCGTTACCTAGGTGGTGGACGCAATTTTTCTTTTGACCAGTTTTTCTTTTGTCGTGTAGGGAATATGGCTTCTGTCGATGAGCGAGTGAAGAAGTTGCGTACCTCAAGGGCTGTCGTTCCTCCGAAGAGGCGGGTCGCCCAGCTGGTTGGGCAGTCTTCCGCGGAACAGGACGGACGGGGGTCGTCGGTGTCCCCGACCGGTAGCCAGTCGCCTACTTCTCAAGGGGCCCCGAAGAGGCCGAGAGTCCAGGAGGATACGCCCGTGGTCGACTTATCGGTGGGTTCTTTCAAGGAGGGTTACGCTATCGCTCCTTGTCACCAGCACCCCGGTTATTTCCATGGGGCCAGGTCTCCCAGCATTCCTGCGGGGGAGGCGAAGGCGATTTTGAGTGCTGACCGTGCTATGAGGAGGCAGGTTCTAACTGAGGATTTGGCAGCGTTGATGTGGACTTTCGCTACGACGATGGTCCTGAGCGAAGAAAGCTGCTCGGCTGTCGAGCTGTCAAAGCTGCAAGGTGATCTCGCTTTCGCGCAGTCCCGTTTAAACAAGGCGGCCGAGGATCTGGAGGCGAGCCGGGGGAAGGTGACTCAGCTGACCGAAGAGCTGGAGAAGTCTCGCGGGGAGGTTGCTCTCGAGCGCAAGAGGGGCGACAGTGCCGAGGAGAAACTAAGGGTAGCTGAGGAGGAATTGCGGGCGTCAAAGGCTCGTGTGGTGGAGCTCGAGGGCGATCTCTTTCCTGCCGATGACGAGACTGATGACGACAGGCTGCTGGTTACCCGGGCTGACCTGCTCGCCAGGATACGGGTGTTGGAAGGGGATTGTCTAGATGCTTTCGCCGCGGGCTTCAATGGTGCCTTCGCGCAGCTTAGGGTGGTGAACTCTGGTGTCGCCTTTGTCGAGGATGGAATCGGGCCCTTCCACGAGATAGTCGACGGCCGGGTGTTCGACCCGAGCGCCGAGGAGGCTGGCCCCATCGTCCTTGTCGTCGAGCCTGAAGCTGAGGCAGAGGAGGGAGCATAGATCAGCCCCGGGTCTGCGTGCCTGTGTATTTCGGCCTGCGTGCCATATTTTGTATTTTGTTGTTTCTTTGTCGGGCCTACGCGCCCTTGTTTATGTAATATTGACTACTAGGCTGGTGCCCGCTTTTGATTAATATATTTTGAGAATTGTCTAAGTATGCGCCTCCTTTTTGCATGTAGTTTATGCTCATTTTATTTTTGCACGTACTTGTATGCTTGAAATGTATGTATGTTTGAAATGCATGTTTAGTATGCCTTTGGGCCTATCCGGGGTTGTAGCTCGACAACGATTATTTCCGGTGGTATGGGGAACTGGCCGGCTGGTCGGCTTTGTTGCCTGACCGGTTCGGGGCTAGTTCTCCCCGTGGCATGGACGTCCCATCGCGAGCTGGGTGTCCTGCCGGTGTTGGTACGGCGATGGGGAATCTCGATCGAGGTGTTTCCCGCCGAGCAAGGCCTTCTGCCCGCGCACATAAGAGGCATGGCTTGCTTTTGGTCTGGTCGTTAGGAGACGCGAGGAGGTGCGGTGGTACCATGTCGCCCCCAGTGGTCACGACGATGGGTTGTCGCGGGCAGTGTTTAACTGTAGCACCGCTTAAGTTTCTCGGCATTCCATGGTCGAGCTAGTTATTCCTCGTGCAGGTTTTCGAGGTAGTAAGCCCCGTGCTCCGTCTTGTCGCGGACACGGTAGGGACCTTCCCAATTTGCAGCTAGTTTGCCCTCATGTGAGTCTTTCTGGTTTCTGCGCAAGACTAAATCGCCGATTTGGAAGTCGCGTTTCAGGACTTTGTTGTCGTGGCGAAGTGCCACCTGCTGTTTCAGTCGGGCTTCCTGAAGGGCTGCTTCTGATCGAATCTCCTCGACGAGGTCGAGCTCCTCTCGTAAGGCGTTGTCGTTGTCGTCGGTGTCGAGGGGAGCTTCAGTTCGTCTGGATGGCTCGTGTATCTCGACCGGGATCACTACTTTGGTTCCATACGTGAGGTGGAATGGGGGTTTCCCTCGTGGTTGAGTAGGGCGTAGTTCGGCGAGGTTGTCGTTTTTCGCTTGATATTCTCCTCGTACTTGCGAGGCGACCAATTGGGAATCTGTGTAGATTTTAATTTCTCTGGCCCCGAGGTCTGATGCCAGGCGTAGTCTGGCCAGGAACGCTTCGTACTCGGCTTGGTTGTTAGTCGTCGGGAAAGCCAGCGTGAGGGAAACCTCTATGATGGTGCCCTCTTCGTTGTCGAGGATGATGCCTGCTCCGCTGCCCGGGGAGTTGGAGGAGCCGTCCACGAAAATGGTCCATATGTGGCTCCCCGTGGTGGGGTCTGGTGAGGAGGTCATCTCGGCAACAAAATCGGCCAGGGCTTGGGCTTTGATGGCTTTCCGACCTTCATAGACAATGTCAAACTCAGATAGCTCTAACGACCATTTCAGCATGCGTCCAGCCATGTCGGGTCGGCTGAGGAGTTGGCGGATGGGCTGATCGGTGCGGAGCACGATGGTGTGTGCTAGGAAGTAATGTCGGAGCCGTCGTGCGGCGGTGATGAGGGCTAGGGCGACTTTTTCGATCAGCTGGTATCGGACTTCGGGACCATGGAGGGCTTTGCTCGTGAAGTAGATTGGCTTTTGCCCCTCCTCAATTTCTCTGATGAGAACGGCGCTGACGGCCTCGTTAGCTACGTCCAGGTATAGGTATATGGTTTCGCCCATCACGGGTCGTGTCAGCACCGGTGGTTCGGACAGGACGCGTTTGAGGTGGCAGAGGGCTTGCTCGCATTCCTCTGTCCATTCGAACGCGGTCTCCTTCCTGAGTAGTTTGAAAAATGGGAGGGCGTGCTGTGCAGATTTGGCGATGAATTGGGAAAGTGAGGCGAGCACGCCGTTGAGGGATTGGATGGACTTCTTCGTGGTGGGTGTGGTGATTTTCGAAAAGGCATGGCACTTGTCCAGATTTGCCTCGATCCCACGCTCGGTCAAGTAGTAGCCGAGGAATTTTTCAGCGCTGACACCGAAGGTGCATTTCTCCGGGTTGAAGCGCATTCGGTAGGTCCTCGCGGTGTCGAAGACCTTTCTGAGATGGGCCGTGTGGTTGACATCCGTGCAAGATTTGACGATCATGTCGTCCATGTACACTTCGAGCATGTCGCCGATTTCGCCCCGGAAGACATTGTTCATCACCCGTTGGTACGTGGCGCCGACGTTCTTTAGGCCGAAGGGCATTATGTTGTAGTAATAGTTGCCCGACGCTGTCATGAAGGTTGTGCTCTGTTTGTCGTGCTCGGCCATCGGGATCTGGTTGTACCCCAAGTATGCCTCCATGAAGGACAAGAGCTTGAAGCCCGCAGAGTTGTCGATGAGTTTGTCGATGTTGGGGAGAGGGTAGGCGTCCTTAGGACATGCCCGGTTGAGATCGGTATAGTCAACACACATGCGCCATTTTCCATTATTCTTTTTAACGAGTACAACGTTGGACAGCCAGGTTGAATACCGGGCTTCCGAAATAAAATTCGCCTCTAAGAGGTCTTTTACAGCTTTTTCAGCCGCCGCCGACTTTTCGGGGGACTGTCTACGCCTACGTTGCACTACGGCCTTCGCGGTCGGGCTGATGGATATCTGATGGTAGGTGACCTCGGGGTCGAGTCCGGGCATTTCTGCGGCGCTCCAGGCGAAGAGGTCGGCGTTCTCACGGAGACAAGCCTGTAGCTGTTTTTTCGCTAAGTCTGGGAGTCTGGCGCCGATCTTCACGGTTCTGCTCTTGTCTTCCCCGAGTGTGACGATCTCGAATTCACCGTATGAGATGGGGCGTGCCGGGTGGGTGGGAAGCCCGTTAGACTGGTTGGCTTCGCTGGTCCTTATTTCGTGATCGTGCTCTTCGGTGAAGCGGCTGTCGAGGTCCACGGATCCGACGAGCTCCTTTGGTTCGCTCTTCGGCGTCATGGTTGGGGTTGCCTTCTTAGTTGCTGGAGCGATGGTGTCCAAACCTTTCAGCGCGGGCTCGAAGCACCTCCGGGCGGCCTCGATGCCCCCGTTCAGGGTCACCACGGCCCCCCGCTTTGTGTAGTACTTCATCTTTAGGTGGACGGTGGAAGGCACCGCGGTGAGTTCTGCTATCGTCGTTCTGCCCAGGATACAGTTGTAGAGGGACAGACACTCGATGACTAAGAAACAAAATCTGATCTCCCTGGGCGTTTCTTCTTCCCCGAACGTGACTTTCAGCTCCACGTACCCCCAAGGTCTCGTCGTCGTCCCGTTGAACCCCTGAAGGTCGGAACCTACGTAAGGGGACAGGTTGAATTCGTCGAGTTGGAGGGTCGTGAAGAGGTGGGTGTACATGATGTCCATCGAGCTGCCTCCGTCGACGAGGATGCGTCTGACATCGAAGTTCGCCATCGGGGCCGGATCAGCAGGGGGATGTTGGAGTTGGGGGAGCCCCCGGGGAGTTCCTCGAGGTAGAATGTGATCGGGTTGGATCGACCGTGAAATTTTTCGAGCGTGCTCATCTTACCGGAGTTACTTGTGATAAACTCGTCAAATTTTCTTTTCACCGATCCTATGGACAGGTTCCTTGTGGCACCGCCCGAGATGACCATGGCTTTAGCAAAGTATTCCCACCGACTGGTTGGCCGTACTGGCTCGACGGGTAGGTCGGGGTCGTCGGGGAGGCCGAACTCTCTATCCGGGAACCAGTTCTCGGGGCGGCTGACGCACAGTGCGACCTGGAGTCCGTTGTCGCTGTCGGAAGAGGGGAGCTATTCTACTTTCTTGGCCTCAAGCCCCCCCCCCCCAAGTGTATCTCTTTAGGCGGCCGTCCTTAATTAGGATTTCGATCGTGTCCTTGAGATGGATGCAGTCTTTCATCACGTGTCTGTGGCTCCTGTTGAATCGACAGTATTTCGACTTGTCCACATTGGGTTTGGGGGTGCCGGCCTGGGGAAGCGGACACCTCCCTGGGCAAATTTGGTTTTGGCGCACTCGGCCAGTATGCGCTCGTGAGAAGCGACTAAGGCCGTATACTCCGTGAATCGGCCGGCGGGGCCGCGCTGTTCGTGTTGTTCGCAGGGGCGATCTTCCCGATGGCGGTCACCTCCACGCACTGGCTTGAGGCTCCTTCATCTCGGTGCCCGCGGGGGGCCTCCCTGTCTCGGGTGTCTCGAGCGGAGTTGGCTGCTTGGGTTTCCTCGAACCGGATATAATGCGTGGCTCTGTCGAGGAAATCCTGCAGGGAAGCTGGTCGGTGTATGCCCACGGCCTCGTAGAACTTGGAGTCGCGGCGTAGACTCTGCTCCATTAGGTAACACTTCATCTCGTCTGAGATCGTTACCTGTACTGCTTCCCGTGTGAATCTTTCAATGTGCTTCCGGAGAGGCTCGTCGGGAGCTTGGATTATCGCGCCGAGGGCGGCCTCTTTCTTCAGGTGGCGTCGGGACGCTGTGAAGTGTTTTGAAAACAGGTGCTTCAGGACCCTCCATGACGTAATCGATTCGGGATCCAGACTTTTGTACCATGTCATGGCGCCTTTCCTTAGGGTCGTCGGGAATAGCCTGCACTTGATAGCTCCTCGGACGTTTCGGTAATCGAGCATGGCCTCAATGTCTTCCAGGTGATCGTCTGGGTCGGAGGTACCGTCGTACGTCGAGAGCGTCGGGGGCTTCTCCATCCCGTGGGGGATGGGGGCGGCCATGATTTCCCGGGACAAGGGAGTCCTGTAGTCATCTTCGTCGCTGAGAGCGGGTGACCGAGGAGGAGATGGGCCGTTTAGTATAGGCACCTGGTTTCGGGTCCTCGGCCTTCTAACCGGGGGTTCGACGCGCGGAGGTCTGGTCAGGATTGCTGCCGTGTTCTGTCGCCTCCCGCGAACTTGTCTCGTCGGGGATCTGGTGCGCTCCCGCACTACTTCCGTTCGGGGCCTCTCCAGCCGAGGTCGTCGATTTCTGGGTTGAGGCGAGGGACTCCTCGAACCCCCATTCTGGCCTTCCCGCGGAGGGGACCTTGGGGGGACCTCCCGCTCCAGCGCTCCAATTTGTGCGTTCTACTGAAACAATAGCTGGTTCGTCTGGTTGATGGCCGCGAAGAGGGCGGCCACCGTTGGGTCCGCTCCTGCCGGGATGAGAACAGGTTGGAATGCCGTTGGGCTCGGGGGCCGGTGGCCGGTCTGGCATGTCGGTTCTGCGGATGACGGAGATGCAGTCTGGCCATCTCTCTCGTCGGTCTCCTCTGGGCGTGACGTCTCCGTTTGCTTGCCGCCGTTTGCGGTAGCGTTAAGCATGAAGTCGTGCACGGTATCGTCGTGGTGTGGGCTAGTATCGTCATGATCGTGGAGTGTTGGTGAAACTTTGGTTCTCTGCTCAGAGTAACGGGGAAGTTTCCGTTCCCACAGACGGCGCCACTGATCTGACCTGATCAGAAGGGGATCACTGACCGGGCACACGCTGTTCGACTGCTACCTGTTCACCAGTGATGAGGAGGAGAAGGGGGTGTATCTGCAAGACACTCCGATGCCAAAGTAAGGAATTGGGCAGAGTGAGAGCAAAGTACAGAAATCGGGTAAGAAGTGAATTACCTGACCCTCTTGTGAAAGAGGGTATTTATAGAGAGACCCCAGCGCTGGGCCAACGGTCACTTGTGTTGGGCTGGATTGTCAGGCCCAACCCAGGTGACTGCTAGGGATTACGTGGCGTAGTGAAGACCAGGACGTGGTCTTCGCCCTAGTTCTACTGTCCCATGATCTCCGGAAAGTGGGTTTGACCTGCTCTTTCGGAGGTGGGCAGTTGGTGGATGACGTGTCCCCGTGGAGGGGAGCACGTGGAGAACGTGTGAAGGACACGTTGTCCTACCCGACAGGAGGGCGGGTTCTGCCCGCGGGGGGCAGGTCTTGTCCTCGGAGGGTAGAGTTCACCGAGCGGGGAGTCTCCATCCCGACGAAGTTGGGGTAGGCCTTCCGCGCAGGGAGGCCTTTCTGGCTTGTCGGGGACCTTGTGCCCGACGCGGTACCCAGATTGGATAGGGCCTGGTGAAACATTATTGGGCTGGACCCGCGTGGTCAGCCCGGGGCCCAGGCCAGAACATTAACCAAATTATTATCCAAATTGTTCCACTTTTAAAAATCCAAACCAAATGCTAAAACATAAATGTGGTTATCCATTTTGTTATCCAAATATAAACTGGTTTCCATAATAATTATGTTGTTTAATTATTGGGTATCCAAATTTCATTATTTGTTAAATTGATATGTTTGTCTATTTTCATATTTCATCATATACAAGTTATAAACCAATTTACATTCACACACTTTCTAAAATAATATAAACTTCATAATTCTTTGGTGTCTCCATATAGGTTGTGAATGTCACAAATGAATTGCCATGTTTCTTCTTCTTGAATTTTAATATCTTGTATTAATTTTTTTTGATAATGATGATATAAATTATAAAAATTAATTATGGTTGGTTTGGGTAGACGAGTTCGTTGTTAGACTTTTAAAAATTTATTACTCGAACAAATTATTACTGGATTTTATAGACTTGATTTGATTTATACCCGAATTAGAAAACAATGATAATAATATTAAAAATACTTAATTATTTTAACACACTACAATAAAAGTATAGTTTTTTAACGAACTTTTGCGCTGACTAATTTATCTAGGGAGATGAAATAGATTTTGTTAGGCGTCTTTTTTTCATTTTAATTTTTAAATATTTTTTCATTCGGTCAATGTTATCAACCGTAGGGGATAGGTCCTTCAGAGGCATGCTTTTAATCACAACTTCATTAGTGTTTTATTTATTATAAAGTGGCGTGTTCCTTTTATATTTTTTATAAATTAAAATTACGTTTTTTTTCTCGCTCATGTTTAACAATCATGGGGAAATGTCCCTTAGATATTTGTTTTGAATCTCAACACCAACATATTTATATTTTATTTATTTTTAAATCATTATTATCCTCGATCACTTTTAGCAACTATTACAACAAATTGCTTCTATTGTAAAATAAAATTAATAATAAAAAATTTAAAAGGAAACACCGCAATGTGTTCTTTCCTTTCAAATTATTTACCATACACCATTTATTTTGTTTAATCTTCTCACTTTTTTACAATTTTGAAATTTTAACTTTAAAGATTAATGTCAAGGTTTAAACGTACCGTTTAATTGATAAAGTAAAAATGTTTAAACCAAAATTTTCAAGATACTATTTTAGAATTTTCAAGGTAAAATTTCCAAAGTTAATGATACAACAACAACGACGACAACAACAAGAAGAAGAAGATAATAAGAAATGATGTTTTTTAGTTTGGTTTATGAAAGAAATTATGCTTTCGAGTTTTATTTATGGGAGAAATAGAGTGTCGTTAACGGAAGATGAAATTTTGAGGCGAAATGAGTTAGGTTTAGTGAAAAGGTTAAAGAACATAGAGCTTTTATAGACAAACTTGGCTAACATTTCCCCACGGATGGTAAAACGGGCTTAGGGGTTTTTGTTCACTGAATCATTGGACGCCTAACAAATAATGTGTTGTTATAACTTTTCCTTTATATATACATAAAGGACACCAATTCCTGATATTCAATTTCAAAATCAGTTACACTTTTCTCCTACACGTACTAATTGAAGCATTGGAGTACTAACCTTACAGCTGAATCCCTCTTCTTTGCACCAAGAACATAAATCAATCGCAATCCTCCATAGTAGAAGTTGGCTTTCTATGCTACGAGGACAAAGCTTATTTAACATGCATGATTAATTTTTACTTTACTATATACCATTAAGTAAAAAACCTTTATGTATACGTAAAGAGGCAATAAATGACGTTAAGCACTTAATTACGAGACATGATTTTGTTTGTAGTTTTTCTGATAATATGTTTGAAAAGGGTTGATATCCTCTCCATTTCTTTGTCTCTCTATTTTCTCCATTACCATAGTTATATTGTATATAAAATCAATTAAATATTAATTATATATCACATGTCTTAGAACTGTGTGTTATTTACACAGAAAACTATAGTAATAGAGAAAATGGAGGGACAAAAAAATGGAGAGGATATCAACCCGTTTGAAAATGACTAAATCCTTCCTTATCAACAAGGAATAAGCAATGAACATAAATGGACCATCATAACACTAAATGCGCATGATAATCTAGTTAATATCAACTTCTTTTTCTCTATTTATTTTGAATGGTTATTTTTTGGTTTTTTATATTAACATAATCAATTAATTATGTTTTTATTTTATTTATTACTATTTTTATAATAAATATTTATATTTATTATTGACAATTCAATAGTTAATATTAAATTAAAATTTTAAAATTAAAATTAAATCGAATCAAAGTTTTCTTGCAACAACTATATTTTACTTTTTTTTTAATTTAATGTCAAATACTTTTTATATTTTATTTCTATCGTATTTAATTTCAATTTTTAAAAAAAAAATTCATAAAAAAATTACTAACTAGTTTTTTTTATGATATTGTATTAACTTTTAACTCTTTTTAACTTCAAAACTAAAATTTTAACTAAAGAAAAAAAATTAATTTTATTATATCTCATTATGTTAATTCTAAAAAGATTAACTTTTTTTTTACCAAAAATAAAGAGCTTTTAATTAAGTGGAAAGTGTCAATTAATAATAAACATTTTAAGGAAAGGAGAAATTTGATAAGGATTTTCCATAGCACGTGGTTTACATATATAGAAATATTATGTGGTTATTCTCTTGTATTTTAGACATGGAGTTCAATACAGACAAGAGTCTGAATAGGTTAGATCAACTAGTAAAATTTAAGACATAGTCTATACTGATTTAAAACTAGTCATACTTTTTTAAATAGAAAAGTATTAGATGTTTTAATAAGTTAATTTGATAAAAAAAAACTAGACTTTTGTTCATAAAAAAGTTATTTAAATTTATTACACTATTTTATTTAAATAAATATAAATAAATCTATTATTATTATTATTATTATTATTATTATTATTATTATTATTATTATTATTATTATTATTATTATTATTATTATTATTATTACTGTATTTTAAATTAAAATACAAAAGTAAAATTTAATTACTTTAAATTTTTTGTGAAAATAGGCTAAAAGCATCATATAAACAACGTCATAAGTTTTTCTAAATAAATAATTTCAAAAATTTTATTTTAATAAATAAGTTCATATAAATCGATGCAAAAAAAAATTATTATCAATAATCTTTTAGTTTTTAAGTGTATAAAAACAATAATTAAATTGCTTATTTATATATTTTCAAATAAAATAGACTCTTAAAAAGGCAAATAGTTTAATCAAACTTATCCAAATATCAAATTCAAATTTAAAAATAAACTTATCATATATTATACGTCATAATAAATTTTAATATTTTTAACTGACCAGACTTAAGTTTGCCAAAGTCTAATTAAATCCAACTTATTATGATTAGGGATCAATAAAAAGAAAATTATGTAATAAGATAAGATTAAGGGTGTGTTTGATATACTTCTTTTTGAATTTAAAAGTTATTTTCAAATTAATACTAAATATAGCTTTTTAAATTCAAGTTAAAACTGTTTGATAATTATTATATTTAAAGTATTAAAAGTTAAAGATTAACAAAAATATCTTTAGCTTTTAATACTTTAAATATAATAATTATCAAAAAGTTTTAACTTGAATTTAACAAAAAAGTAGGTATAAAATAGTAGGTATGAGATTTTGATACGTGGAACAAAAAAATGTTAAACATTGGAACCAAAGTACACAATCTATAAATAGTTCTTAGCTACATGATTTCAGTACTTACAAACTACAATTACATTTTCTTCTTGTTTTTTTGTCTTGGCTTATACAATTGTAATTAGAACATGATTTAATATTTATTTATATCTTATTTAGAAAATGTGAAGTGATCATTCGTAATTGTTTTCTATAGAAAACTAATGTCAACTTCATTTTCCTTATTGCAGAGTGAAGTATTGAGCAGCTTGCAGGACTTGCACTTGATGAATAAATATTTATTGGTTTGTGGTAAAAACCAAGAAGAAATAAAGATGTCTTAACTTATCTTGTTTCAACCGAATCCCATCTAGGGGATTATTATATTCACTGTGTATTTCAATAATAACTTAAATAAAATATGTAATGTTTGGCTCAAACAATTAAATGTTTTGATTTACAATAATATTTTAAGCCCCGTTATAAGTGGTTTTTAAATGAAAAAAAATAATAAATTAATAATAAATTTGGGAAACAAACCGAATTGTTTTGAATTAGATTTTGTATTTTTGCGAGGATATCATATCCAAACCAATAAAAAATATATAAATTGTTTTAAATTAAATTTGCTTATTTTTGATTTACTATAATATTTTAAGCGAGGTAATAAATAGTTTTTTTAATGGAAAAATTTATAACAATGGTGTTTAAATAGCACAAGATGTGGCACTGAGCCTAAAACAAAAGAAGATTGATAGATGGACTATAATAGCACTTTAAAATGATATTGAATCCCACACAATTAAGTGTTTTACTATAATATTTTAAGCTTTGGTTTTTTAATGAAAAAATAATATATTAATAATAGAGATGGGAAACAACCCAACAAAATAGGTAACAAAGATATTTAGATAGCACAAGATGTGCCATCGAGGAGTCCCTAAAACCAATAAATAAAGAAGATAGATTTTGCATAAAGTGGACTAATATATTTTGCATAAAGGGAAACAACCCGAAAATAAGAAGTGAGCACAAATACAATATATTTTGTATAAAGTGGACTAATGAACTAATGAGTAAGAAGTTATCAACCATATAAAAATAAATTAGAATTTGAAAAAGTTAAAAAAACAAAGATAGTAAATTGTGACCGAACTTCAAAACAAACGGGTTAAAGATTATATAAACTCAAGATTATTTAACACTAACATAAAAATCTATCAAGTTATATATGACATAATTACTTTAAAACAAAAAGAGATGTTTATATAATTAGATGGAGTCATAATCAATAATTAAATCACAATTTATTAAAAAAAGAAACTGAATAAGTGGGTGAGAAAAAGGAAAATGTATTTTATTCAAAATACTATATATTTTTATTTATTCTCGATAATCATATATTCTTCCTCTATTAAAGACATTTGTATTAAAAACATTGAATCCTTCTATAATAATTCAATACATTTATTTTATAATTAATAACGTATTTAATTTGAAAATTTATTTTAATGTTCTTATTATGTATAGTAATTATGACCTTTAAACATAGTTTTTCGACAATTTAATGCAGGTTTCACTAAAGCTTTAATACTTGAACACAGAAAAAACAACACTGAAAGAGAAACAACTTAGAAAGAGAAACAACATAGAAAGAGGTAAAAGTATAATAAAATGGTAAACTAACCAAAAAAACTTCCTAGAACTCAAGCCATTTCAATCACTAGGGTGTGCAAAAAAACTGGTTATTGTTAACCAAATTATTATCTAAATTGTTTCACTTTTAAAAATTCAAATCAAATGCTAAAATATAAATAAGATTATCCATTTTATTATCCAAATATAAACAGGTTTCCATAATAATAATGTGGTTTAGTTATTGGGTATCCAAATTTCATTATTTGTTAAATTGATATGTTTGTCTATTTTTCATATTTTATCATATACACGTTATAAACCAATTTAGATTCACACATTTTCTAAAATAATATAAACTTCAGAATTCTTTGGTGTCTCCATATAGGTTGTGAATGTCACAAATGAATTGCCATGTTTCTTCTTCTTGAATTTTAATATCTTGTATCAATTTTTTTGATAATGATGATATAAATTATAAAAATTAATTATGGTTGATTTGGGTAGACGAGTTTGTTGTTAGACTTTTAAAATTTGTTACTCGAACAAATTAATACTGAGTTTTATAGACTTTATTTGATTTATACCCGAATTAGAAAACAGTTATAATAACAGTAAAAATACTTAATTGTTTTAACACACTACAATAAAAGTATACTTTTTTAACGATTTTTTGCGCTAACTAATTTATCTAGGGAGATAAAATATATTTTGTTAGGCGTCTTTTTTTCATTTTAATTTTTAAATATTTTTTCATTCGGTCAATGTTATCAACCGTAGAGGATAGGTCCTTCAGAGGCATGCTTTTAATCACAACTCCATCAGTGTTTTATTTATTATAAAGTGGCATGTTCCTTTTATATTTTTTATAAATTAAAATTAAATTATGTTTCTTGCTCATATTTAACAATCGTGGAGAAATGTCCTTTAGATCTTTGTTTTGAATCTCAACACCAACATACTTATATCTTATTTATTTTTAAATCATTATTATCCTCGATCACTTTTAGCAACTATTACAACAAATTGCTTCTATTGTAAAATAAAATTAATAATAACAAATTTAAAAGGAAACACCACAATGTGTTCTTTACTTTCAAATTATTTACCATACACCATTATTTTGTTGCAATCTTCTCACTTTTTTACAATTTTGAAATTTTAACTTTAAAGATTAATGTCAAGGTTTAAACGTACCGTTTAATTGATAAAGTAAAAATGTTCAAACAAAATTTTCAAGATACTATTTTAGAATTTTCAAAGTCAAATTTTCAAAGTCAATGATACAACAACGACGACAACAACAACAAGAAGATAACAAGAAATGATGTTTTTTAGTTTGGTTTATGAAAGAAATCATGTTTTCGAGTTTTATTTATGGGAGAAATAGAGTGTCGTAGCGGAAGATGAAATTTTGAGGCGAAATGAGTTAGGTTTAGTGAAAAGGTGAAAGAACATAGAGCTTTTATAGACAAAATTGGCTAACATTTCCCCGCGGATGGTAAAACGGGCTTAGGAGAAAAGTCATCGTTTTCCACCATTTCATTTCGGATTTGTTGAATTCTACATCTTACACGCATGTAGCGTTCGATTTCATCGATCGGTTGGGCAAGGTTCCCGGTACTTCGCGTTCTTAACATATAACCAAAAACTGGAAAAATCAATTAAAATAGGAAAATTGTCTTAGTCTATATGTTGTAATAACATAGTTACGATATTGACAAAATTTGTATCTTCCAATACATCCAAAAATTTGATAGGTCGCAAGTGCACGACTTTATCGATTTTAGTATAAAAGGTTTTAGTAATCCCACAGAGACCAATCATCAATTATCGTTATCAGATATACAAAAATACGTTTAGGTTGTATCGGACACGCATAGATGTGAGAAATGAGTTTAAGTCGTATCAATAACGCGATAATGTGTTTAGTTTGTATCGCATACACATAAGTGTGTGTAATGTTTATCTTCGCTACCTTCAACGCTCAAAATGAGTCATAGATAAGAACACACGCAACAAAAGAAAGAGAAGACAAATTTTTATACTCATAATGAAATAAATTTGTTACAATGAAACAATATAAAACTAGATAATTAAACATTCATCTATACACCACTTTAGCTTGCTCCGGGCTTACAGCCAAATTCTTATGGGACCCAAATTATGGTCAAACGAAGGTGAAGCTCTTTGAGAGGCTCGTCCCTTAATCTTTACGTCAGTAGCTTAACTTGCTCTCTTCATCTGTTCATCTTTTTGAGGGTCAACAATGTCGAGTGATAAGTCACAAATGCATGAATTTATCGATTTTTATATAAAATGTTTTATCGATCCTATAGAGACCAATCACCAATTACCATTATCTATTACTATGGTGTTTATCTAAGGATACAAGATTTGTTTGTTTCTCGCGACATTGAAAATTATCGGCTTAATTCAAATTTAAGAATAAGAAGTCGAAACATGAGTTCCATCTACCTTTCTTACTCTTATAAATTGCAACACATTATTATAACGAGAAAAATATTTTTAGCAGAAAAAGTAAGTTAGAGGTATCGTCTGCTTTTGCGTATCTTTTACCGGATTTCAAACTTGCAATTGCTCACTTTCGCGTTATACAAATTACAAGTTTAAAATTCCTTTTAGAAATTAATAATTTCTTATTTAGTATTTAAAATGCTTTCTCTATTTTAAAAATTGAAAATCTGAAACTTTCTTAGTCGAATACTAATTTTTCTCTTTCGAGGTAAAACTGATATTTCTGTATATCTACTTTCAAAGAAAATTTTAACTTTAAAAACATAATTTTCTGAAGTTAAATATATTATCGTTAAAAACAACAATTTCATAAAATGAAACTGGAAATTGGAAATTGCATTGTAAAATTGAAGCTGGAAATTTAGCAAGTAAAATTGAAGCTTGAAACTGGATTACTCGACGTTACATAGTAAAATTCAGCAAGTAAAATGAAATTGGAAATTGCATAAATATTGAAGCTTGAATAGAATAAATGCTATGAGGGGAGACTTTTGATCTATTACAATGTTGAACTTGAAATAATAATGCTGGAACTGAAAGCAAAATAATAACAAAAGTGAGAAAAAAAAAGCTCCAAGTGTATAAAATTAAGTTTACAAGTGAATATAGTTTTAGTACAAAGCTTGGATGCCAAAATTATGAGTTTAAGGTTCTATTTATATGCTAACTTTTGCTCTGGAGCTGCTAACAAGAAATAGAAATGGAGAAAGTGGTGGAAGCAAAGAAACTTCCTCTATAAATGTGGCCATTTTTTTGGCTTTTACCGTCATGACGAGCGTCACTGAGGTTATGGTTTACCCATCATGACCCATTGACTTGTTCATCTAAACATGGGGTTCATAACAAGCATCATCTTGCGGGCGGTCTATCCATCATGACCTATAGGTATGTGCTCCTTGTTTTCTGCTTAGCTGTTTGATTGTTTGGGTAGTAAGGGGTCATGACGGTCGTCATTGCTTAACTGCACCCGTCATGACAGTCATAACAACTCTTTTTAGTTGTTTTCGCCGTTTTTCTCCGTTTTCCTTGCTGAGATCACTAAGTGCTAAGTACATGAAATACATCGAATAATAGCAGCATAACATAGAAAGGAAATATTAGTGACACTAAAATCATGTGAAAATCAAGTAGAATAAATGAAAAATTTGCGTGTTATCAAACTCCCCACACTTGAACTGTTACTTGTCTTTAATTAACTTAGCTTGCATATAAAAAAAGGTAAATGCAAAAATATAACATGAAAATGACTCATGAAAAGCAACAACATTAGTAGTCATACATGGTTCCAAATTTGAATCGGCTACAGGTTAACTCTATAGGTACTAATTGTAACAATGAGGATATTGTAAGAACATAAATCACATTTTGCAGACAAAAGTCTCCCTCCTAACATACCAATTTAAATAATTTTGATGTATCTTAGTCTCACTATCTTAACTCTTTTTTCCTTGTTCATTCAAGACAGTCACATTAAGCCACTTAGGCATCTTTGTAATCATCACACATATGGTAAGTGTTTGTATTCATATTTTTGCACTTAGAACTTTGATCAAAGAGACACATGTTTTATTTGGATTTTTGAGGTTCAACCATCATTGGGTTATGTAATTAGGTGAGGGTTACCCAACTTAATATATCTAATTGCCTTTATTTTATTTACGCTTCAAAATATTTCAAATTTGTCCATCGACTAACCTACTTAATGTGTGACTCTAGAGTATGCCTGACTGGATAGATAAAGTACTCGAGGGTTACTATCAAAAAGAATTCAGATACTATGGCACAACGGGTATTTAAATCAATATCCATATTCATGAGGCTTTAGGTGTTGGGACAATACCAATTTTGTTTCATTTTTTTGCAAGTGTCCTTAACCGTAGCCTTTCCTCCTTTGGAACTTATATACTTTCATAGTGAGCTACTAATCACAATTACTTTTTTTAAAAAAAATGGATGGTTCAAGAAATTGGATATTTTACACACAAGTGAAATCACACACACAAAGATTTGACATTAAATGTAAATACTTGATAACAACTAAATTAAACATCAGAATTAAACTCCTAACCTAGAAAGCATGGACATCCCAATAAAAAATAAAATAAATTTAACCTATGAAAATCGAGAAATTACTCCCACACACTCAAGGCTACGTATCTCCAGGTCCGATGGGGGATTAAAAGCTACGTAGTTCTGGGTAGAAAATGTTGATTTGTTTGTCGATTTTAGCAAAAGCTATTTTGTTACAATCGAATGAAAAATATTGCTTATTACCCAAAACAGGGGGAAAGAGGACATTTGCATAACAGAAGAATAGATAAACATATCAATATTCACGGGAAAATGCCACTAGCTTACTCACACATTTGTGGATAAAGTGTTGTTTTTCATCGTCTCGAGACAAAACATCTTTCGTTTAAAAAAGAGTTAGAGATTGCGCTAATGCGGATATTGAGATTGTTTTTAGGCGGATGACGAATAATCGAGCAATGAATCGCAACCAACCATTTGATTATTTGAGGAGCATGAAAGTGTAACCCCCTTATTTCTTTTTCAATCAGGTTTGATTTAAAAAAATCTTTTAAATGCTTCGAGGAAGCAAAAAAGAAAGTTGATGTTGATTGAGTATTTATTTGCATTAGTTTGAAACTAACTTGAAAATAACTTTGAAATTTAATTATAATTTAAGTTAAAGGTTTTTTTATTGATGGTGAGAAATAAATTGATTATCTAATTGAACAAAGTTATATTTAAATAAAAAGAAATTAATCATCAATAATAATAATTAATCAAAATAAAAATTAAAAAAATAAATAAAATATAAATTGTGAAAGAAAGGGATACAGATAATCATATGAAGGTGTTAGAGATAAAATGGGGAAGTAGCATGCTAAGCACGGCCCCAAGGTCCATTCCAAAAAAAAAATCCAAATTCTAATAATAAAAGTAATAATAATAATAATAAAATAAAAAAAACAAACAAAATATGCAAATTTAGTGAGAGGGGGTAGTGCCCTACTTATGTATGTAGGATTAAAGTTTTCAATTTTAATAGCAACCTATCATTATTAGACACATACATCAAGTTTACATCTAATGATAGTCCGTCATGACATCTAATTAGTCGAAAAATCGAGAAAAAATAAGTGAAAGATAAGCCAAAAACGATGAAGAAAGATCCAATAATGAGTGGAAAATAGTCAAGTATGGGAGAATGAAACTTAGTGAAAATTTTGGTGCAAAAAGAGTGTTTTTCACGCATCTACTGGAATAATCATGCGTGCTACCGCGCACCATTGCTTGATCGATAAAGGCAAATAAAGTAGTGGCATATGGAATTAACAGTTTGTACAATGCCTAACACCGCTTACGCTAGTAGACTAGGAATAGAAATCTCCAAGGGTGAGGGAATACATTTTTCTGAATGGGCATTGTAATAAGGATAATTAATAGAAATAAATTCCATACAAAGCAAACAAAATATGCAAATAATAGTAGCACGTACAGAATATTTACATCACACATTCAATGCAATCGAATCGAAAAAAATAAAGCAAAAGTTCAACATGCACATAATAAGAGGATGACGCAAAGACGCGAATCAAAATCGCATACACGAACACGTGCAAAAGCTATTAGGAAACCAAATTCGATGTAAACATAACAACGTTGGATCATTGAATCTTAACATAAATAGAAATACCTAATTGCTAATGTGTATGCGGTCATCGCAAGTTGAATCAAGAAGCAACAAGATATTAAAAATAAAATAAAAGCACACGTTGCAGATTGAAACACAAATTGGTAGCAGCGCAAAAGTGGATTAGCACTATGCTAAACCATCAGACGTACATATAATATTTAAACGCAACAAATCAACTAAAGTTCGCGCAACGCTAAAAATAATGTACTCAAAGCCAGTTTATTCATAACAACAACAAGCGAATATCGCACACAAATTTAACAAACCGGGTCATAAGCGCGGTAAACTATTACATCAATATATCAAAATTAAAATCCAGCAACATAACAACATGAAAATAATGTCAAATCCACATATTAAATTCGACTACACAACGCAAGTAAAAAGGTAACCAAACAACAACAAAATAATATTTATAATGTCGTTTCAATATTACATAATATATATGAAGCTCAAAAAATATAAAGCAACAACAACATATATTTACAATGAGAAAAGCAAATCGAAACAAAAAAGTTTCAAAACGCAACAATCCTATTATAAATAAAACCTTAAAAATACAAAAATAAAAAATAATCAATATCTATTAAAAGGATAATACTCACATTAAAAAATGCACAAGTATTGTGTTGAATGAGTTGGTTTGGTTGTTGTGTGGGCTTACCGGCAGTGAGAAGCGAGGAGGGGGACCGTTGTGATATGCGCGAATTTGGCGTTTGTAGGTGTTTTACGACAGGTTAATGGTGAGAAAAAGAGAGAGTCGAAGGTGATATTCTTAACAATGTTCTAAATTATATTCAAGAACTAAAGCATACAAAATATTATTGATATTATGTCATCAATGACTTGATTTAAGAGGAAGACCGAACATGAAATCTTTATCTTTATCTAAAGAATTTTCTTTTTCTGTGTAATATTGACATAGTAAACCAAAATATAAGTTTCTCATATAAGAATTTTTTTTAAAAAAAAGTGAAATTAATTGTAATTAGTGTAAAATATAGTATTTTTTACCTTGTAAAAATTCAAATCAATTCTTCATGCATCTCTTTATCAATAAATTCTTGAGTTCTAAAAAACTACAAAGTAGTCACAAAATGTCAGATCAACAAACTAAATATATTTATAGGTTAGATTGTAGAGTATAATATGGTTTATATAAACATGATAAAAAAACATAATACCAATTGTGATACTTTGTTTTAGTTTAGATCAGGTAGAACAACAACTTTGACTGATTGTCAAGTTACGTTGATTTCTGGTATAAAAAAAGGAAAACAATTGACTTAGTAGAAGTCAATATGGTTTTATTAACAAAATGAACAAATAATAAAAGTTAAATTTATACATCCAAATATATTTTATGGATAAATATTCATGAATAAATAAAACAAAAACATTTCCATCATTTGAGCTATTATTTCTCTTTTCATTATTTTCCAAAGTTGTGTTTTATCTAATATCACAGTGGAGCTCCAACCAATAAAATAAATTTTCAGACGTTTGACCTGCCTCAATAGAGATGATAAAATTTATAGTAAAATGATGATGAAAATTTTATAAATAGCTTTTTATCGCATATACTGTGGAAAAAGAAAATACAACTTATTGTTGATTTTGCTAATAGATGTAATTGTATGCTCATCCTTCCATGTGTTACACCCATCTTTGAAGTCTTTCATATAAACCGTATTCCACCATAATAATGAGAAGAACTATGAACACATTGATATAATATAAAAATACAGAAGAAATGGTTAAGCATAACCTACTTTATGTCAAAGCAAGTTTCAACATTCTTTTTGTTCAACTCCTTACGTAATTGGAAGATTTCACCATAGTTAGTTTGGTAGTATATTAAATCAAAATAATATTATATTTAGTTATCATTAAACAATACAATATATTGTTGTTAGTTACTTGCAGGCAAAATGGGAATCAATGTGTAAACAATTTTTTTATTGTACTTAATGAATACATGCGGTTGTGATAAAAGAATTTGTTTAAAGACTACATTTTTTATATAGTCCCCATCTTCTCCTTGCAATTTTTCTTCCCTAATTAAGACTCTTGTTAAACTATGTGAAACACCTCTGGATAAAGCCACACATAACTGTATATGACCAAAAACATATCGTGGAAGATATATTCCAACATTTGAAATAGTTTGTCCTTGTGATTTGTTTATTGTAATTTTAAAACTTAGTCGCACAGAAAATGGCTTTATACAAAGTACAAAAGACAACCCATCACCCTTAGATGCTTTAATTTTAATTTTGGGCAAGAAAGCTCGTTTTCCTGCGTTGCTTCCTGTCAAGATTTCCACATCCAACATATTCATAAATAAACCACGACATAATTATCGTGTCCTATTACACAGTCCATGTCTAGGATCTAGATTCCGCAACAACATCAACGGTGCACCTTTTTTTATCTTTACAATATGTGGTGGCAAACTACCTTGAGCAATTGAGTTTAAAAATTCCTGTTGATATAAATGATGAGTATCCCCTTCAACCTCATCAAATGCCAAAAAACTCCTGGAAATTAGTCTATAATTGTATCATTCAATTTCTGGACATCATCATTTATTGGTGTCAAAATAGCTCTTTGTACCATATAAAGGGCATCCCATCCATGCAAATCTAACTCATAAAATATATGTTGGATAAGAACTTGTATAGAGTCTTCACCTTCCCATGGTATTACAATTTGTGGATGTATCCTCACCATATCTTCTGGTTTGGTAGGTTCAACACCATCACCATTGTGCATAAGAAATTCTACAAACTCTTGATTATGCATTGATCGCATGTTTTGACGCAAACGCAAAATATTTGTACGAGTCCATAAATGAGACATAACAATACATGCCGAAATAATTTATGCCTTAGTACCTTTTTTTACAACAGGAAAAATTTGATGAAAATCTCCCCTCATGATCATAACTTTTCCTCCAAATGGAGCATTGTTGCTACATATGTCTTGCAATGATCGATCTAAGGCTTCTAAACAATTTTTGTTTGTCATTAGGGCTTCATCCCGAATTATTGCAGTTGCAACTCTAATTAGATTTGCAAGATATTTTTGCTTTTCAATACCACAAATGGAATTCGATTGTATATCGATAGGTATCTTAAATCGAGAGTGTGCAGTCCTACCACTAGGTAATAATGTTGTAGCTATACCAGATGATGTAGTTACTAAGACAATTTATCCTTTACTTCTTAAACTTGCTAATAATGTTCTATAAAGGAATGTTTTACCCGTTCCTCTTGGACCATCAGTAAAAAATACCTCACTGTGCTTGTGATGAATGAAATTCATAATGGTTTTGAACGCAATCACCTGGTCATTATTTAACTTCTCAACAACTTCAATATCCTCATTAGGGATATCAACAACTAACTCCTCTTGCACGACACTTGATATTGAACCTTCCTCTATCGTATTTGGTGGAAATGATGGGAGATCATAATCTTCGGCTTTTTTACCGTGTTGATTCAAGATTTCATTCAAGCTCTTCAACAACATATTAGTCAAGATTGATTCCACACTATTGTGTGTTGTTTGATAATTCTCCGTCATATGTGCAAAAAGCTCATTCTAGAGGCTTCTAACATCAGTAGACGCACAAAATATTAGAATCATCACAAATAACCTCCTTAAAGCATATGGCATTCGAAGACTCGTAGCCTCAACCAAACAATCATGGATACTAGGATCAGTCTCTAGAAATCCCCTATCCTCAGCTGCTTTTTTGAAGGTATTGAAAAAAGTTTCATTATTTGTAAGAAGATATTCTCAACTAGTTGGACCTTTGACATGAGATAACAATACCCGCAAGTAAAACTTCTCTCATTTCGAAGGCGATACTGTATAGATTCTCCCAATAACTTTTCTTGTTGACCGCCTGAGATGCCATTCCTTGTCCCTCTTGTTCCAACAATAATGCTCTGGAATCTCTCTATACAGATAACTTCGTGCTTGTGGGTCTCTTTGATTTAATGCAAAGAATTGTGTGAGCATTGTCTTAGAGTTTAGTTCATTATGTAACACATCTATACTTTTCTGATGAGCATAAAAGCGCACTTGATGGAAGTTCGACAAGTGGATTTGTAACCTTTTAACCGAAGGATATAATCTGTAAATAATGAATCAAAATATTTTCCATAATGTCTCAGGAGCACAAATCCATCTTGCATTAACATATTGTTGAACTTCGTCCATCTATGATCCTTTGTGAACCTCCATAGCCACATGATCAGAGCCCTTATACACATATTTATATAAATATTTGATACTTTTAATGCTACTCCAAATCTCTACATTTGATGTGACATTCACTTTAACAGTAACCAAGGGTTATAAGGAACAACCCATCTATCATCGACAGACCTATCTCTACCTAACGATACAGGGTCATAAAACCATCTCCTATACAATTTTTATAATAAAGTTGATATTAGTTAGTTGGATTTAATGGAATGGATGTCATTAACTGCCGTGTAAAAACAATTTGTCCATGTTATTTAGGATGAATAAAAAAAAAGAATTTGAGGATTGACATATGACCTCATATATTGACCAATTGTATAAATAAATATCAATATCAATTTATACAAATAAAATATAAATTGTTTAAAATAAAAGTATGATGATTAAGAACAAGACGTTTTCCATTTTTTGGTAATTTACTTCTCATATGGGCTATTCTTCTACCAAGATTATAAATGACATAATTACTTTAAAACAAAAAGATATGTTTATATAATTAGATGGAGTCATAAACAATAATTAAATCACAATTTATTAAAAAACGAAACTGAATAAGTGGTTGAGAAAAAAGAGAATATATTTATTCAAAATACTATTTTTTTATTTATTTTTGATAATCATATATTTTTCCTTTATTAAAGACTTTTGTATTAAAAACATTGAAACTGAATTGATTGATCCTTCTCTAATAATTCAATCAATTTATTTTATAATTAATAACAAATGTAATTTGAAAATTTATTTTAATGTTATTATAATGTATAATAATTATGACCTTTAAAAATAGTTTTTCGACAATTTATAATGCAGGTTTCAATGAAGCTTTATACTTTCACTGAAAAAACTAAACTAAAATTCAAGTATCATTCTCCATAAAATGGACTAATGAGTAAGAAGACATCAACACATCTTTTCTGTAAGCATATAACAAAGTAAAGTAAAAAATTAAATGTCAAATTTTTTAATACTTTCTAGTATATAGTTCCTATAACATACTTCGAAAGCAAAACGTACTCCAAAAGATGGTTTATAACACTAGGCTGAAAAATATTGAATTTTATTTATTTATTTCTAAATGACAAATATAATATTATATATGTAATTAGAAGAATCTTGATGTAATATTTTTCTGCAGAATTTGAAAAATAAAAAATGGACGTAAGATCTATTTGTATTAAAATCATGATGGAGTAATGCAAATAGGTGCAATAATTATATGTAATTAGAAGAGTTCTTAGAATAATTATAGACAATTAGCATAGTTCTTAGAATTGATATTTAAAAATTGAATTCAAAGAATGGGGAAAAAATACACAAAATTGATTTCAAAGAATGGGAAAAAAATACACAAGGAGTCGTTGGAGTAAAGAGGTGTTTGGGTAATTACATGGAGACATAATTAATAAATAATTAAATATATTTTATTGAAAAGAGAAAGAAAATTAATAGTTGAGGAAATGAGAACGCATTTTATTCAATTGTTGATGAAGAAAGTGGTATACTAACTTTGTGAGTGATTCACCTGCTCTAAAAAAATAATTGTACAAATTGCAAAGTTAGAGACGTTAAACACACTTTTCAAAGTATAATTTGTTGAGAAGCTTAAAAGTTACAATTCCATCATGCATAATGCATCATATAATTTGTTCAAAAGCTTAAAAGTTACAATTTCATCTTGTGAACTAAAAGTCCATTAAAAAAATCATTTAAAATCATATGCATTTTCTTGTATGTATATAAGATAAGAATATTCATCATGCTTTGAAATTGTAAATATTAAAAAATAAGTTTCAAGCAAGATACAATAAATACAATAATATATTTTTTAGATAATAAATAATAGACTATCAAAAATATACTAAGAGTCGTACTATAAAAAATGAATACAACATAGTACTATTATTTATCTATTTGAGTTGAGAAGTTATCAAAATTATAAAAATTGTATGTATAAACTTAATTGACAAGTTATCAAAAACCGTTAAAATACATGTATTAAAAGAACTGAACATCTTTTAAAAAAATGAACAAGCTATCATTTTGATCATCAAATGTGTAACTTATCATATTAGTTCCTGAATCTATCTTCATATTAAACCCATGATTATAGTCTTTATTATTAATTCATCTTTGTAATGAAATAAGAACTTTTTTTATGGTGAAAAAAACTATATTTTTCATTTATTTTAGATTATCATAAATTTATTCTCTCAAAGATACTTTTCTTAAAAAAGTTGAAATTGAATAGAATGATCTTTTCATAAAAATTTCAATAATTTTATTTTATATTTAATAATGTATTCAATTTTAAGATTTATTATAATATTGTTATTGTGTATTTCATAAATTGCTTTTCAACAATGATTTTGTAAAAAATTAAATGTCCAATAATATTAGAGTTAAATAATTCATTAATTATTTGATTACTTATTTTTAAAATAAAATTTACATACAATAATTTTAAAATATATTATGTTTCAACTTAAAATTATTATATCAGTTATTAATTCTTATTATTTTAAAATGAAATATTATTCAGAATGTGTAAATCGACATATTAGTTCCTAATATATCATCATATTAAACTCATGATTATAGCTCATATTATTACTGTAATTTTATAGTAAAATAAGAAATTTTTTAAGGTGAAAATTAAACTGTTTTATAAGAATTCATGAAATATGAAAATTATTTATATTATAATCTAATGCTATTTACTAGAAAGAGTAAGTGAATAAGGGGTAGAGAAAAAGGAGAATATATTTTATTTAAAATACTATATTTTTTAATTTATTTTAAGTTATCATTTATTTTTCTATCGAAGACATTTGTATAAAAAACATTGAAATTGAATTATTTAATCCTTCCATAATAATTCAAGAATTTTATTTTATATTTAATAATGTATTTACTTTGAAGATTTATTTTAATGTTCTTATTGTGTATGGTTATTATGCCCATTAAAAACAATTTTTCGACAATGTATAATGCAGGTTTCACTGAAGCTTTAATACTTAACACTGAAAAAACAACACTGAAAGAGAAACAGCAAAGAAAGAGAAAAAAATATAGGGAATTGGTAAACTAACAAAAAAAACACACCATACCTGATAAACAGCAATTGTAATACTCAGTTTGTCATCAAGCAAAATCATTTCTAAACTGATGATAGTATTTGAGTCATTCCAAAAATGAACTTTCTATAGAAATTTAGTACACAAATTTTAATCTTCCAATTCAATTTTTGAGGGACGTTATCGGAAATCACATTAATACATATTTCTATTAAGTATAAAGTGGACTAATGAGTAAGAAGTTATCAACACATGTAAAAATTAAATGTCAAGTTTTTTAATACTATCTAGTATACAGTTTCTACACCATATATCGAAAACAAAACGTACTCCAATAATATTATTATTAGAGATAAATAATATAATAATTTTTTGGTCACTTATTTTTTTTAAATTAAATTTTACCTATAATATTTTTAAATTAAGTATATTTCAGTTTAAATTTTTTATATTAATTATTAATTTTTTATTTTAAAATGAAATATATTATGAATGTATAAATTTTCATATTAGTTCCTCAATATACTTTGATATTAAACTAGGGATTACAGCCCTTATTATAAGGGCAATTTTATGGTGAAATAAGATGTTTTTTTATGGTGAAAATGAAACTGTTTTATAAGGATTCATGAAAAAAAATATTTATATTATAGTCTAATGATATTTACTTATAAAACAGGGCAACGTTTAACAAAAATACAATTATAACAATTTGTTTATATAATGAATTAGAATATGAAAAAGATAAAAAACAAAGATAATAAATAGTCATCAAATTTCAAAACAAATGAGATAAATATTATATAAAATCAAGATTATTCAACACTAACATAACAATCTATCAAGGTTATATATGACCTAAATACTTTAAAATAATAAGAGATGTTTAGGTAATTAGATGGAGTCATAATCAATAATTGAATCACAATTTATTAGAAAGAGAACACAATTTATTAGATAGAAAAAGTGAATGAGTTGTAGTGAAAAAAGACAATATATTTTATTCAAAATACTATATTTTTTATTTATTTCAGTTATCATATATTTTTTCCTCTATTAAAGAGATTTTTATTAAAATTATTAAAACTAAATTGATTGATCCTTACAAAATATATCAATAATTTTATTTTATATTTAATAATGTATTTAATTTGAAGGTTTATTTTAATGTTCTTAATTATGACCTTTAAAAATTATTTTTCGACAATGTATAGTGCTAGTTTCACTGAAGCTTTGATTCTTGAACACTGAAAGAACGACAGAAATAAAAAACAACACAGAGAGAGGTAAAAATATAATAAATTTGTAAATTGACAAAAAAAAACACATGATAGCGAATAAACAACAATTGTGATACTCATTTTGTCATCAAACAAAATCATTTAAAACCTGGCGATAATATTGGAGTCATTCCAAGAATGAACTTTCCATAATTTAGTAAACAAACTTTAATCAGCCTGTTCAAATTTGGAGGGATGATGTTGGAAATCATACTAATACAAAATGCCATTTTGTAAAAAGTGGACTAATGAGTAAGAAGTCATCGACAAATCATTTATGTAAGCATATAACAAATTAAAGTAAAAATTAAATGTCAATTTTTTAATACTCTCTAGTATACAATTTCTACAACATATTTTGAATGTCAAACGTACTCCAAAAGATGCTTCTTAAGACTAGGCGGAAAAAGATCGTAGTTTTTTTTTTAATGACAAATATGATATTATCTATAACAATATATAAAGGCAATAAACATTTTTGGTGTAGCTTTTTTATTTCCAATTTTGTCCCTAATAAATTGATTTTATTACATTCTTTTATTAGTTAGTTATTATTCTTCATCTTTCATAACTTCTATGCGGTTTCTAAACCAATCCATCTTCTCTCTCCATTTTATATTCTTTCCATTAGATATATTGAGAGAGAGAAAAAATGTTAGAGAAGCAAATTAAAGATATGGAAGAAAGAAAACAAAGATGAAAATGAAAGAGAAAGATAATAATGGTAACTGCTATCTTTTCTGTAGTATTTCTCTAAATTAACTTTAATTTTTCTGTTATGTTCTTTTGACAACTCTTATTAAGTTTTTGTTTTTAATTAGTTTGAAGGCAGTGAAATAGAAAAAAGTTGTTGTTAACATAAACATAGAGATTTTTTTTTATGGAGAAGAGGTTATTTTTCCAATTTTCATACTATCTTTTTTTAATTTTAATATTCTCACTAACTTTTAAAGTTTAACTATTTTGATCGATTCCTTTACCTATTTTTAATTTTATTCATTTCATTCTATTGTTTGATTAATAGATGAATATTATTAAAAATTATTTAGTATCATCGGTAATGCATAAGAAAGAAAGAAGTCAAATTTCTTTGTGTTCTTATTATTTTTAATGTGTAATTAAGTCTTAATGATAAATTCATATTTTTGGTGTAGTTTCTTTGAGTATCAACCACATAATGTCATTTTTTTATTCACGTATCATTCCTTTTGTTTTAAGTATTCTACCATTTCCTTTCTTTATCACATACTACCTGTATTTTTATCTTCAATATTTTCATTTTTTCAATTTTTCTTCTTCAAAATTTAAAGATTCTTAAATATTTGAGAATACCTAATAACTTTAATTTTCTTATACATACTTTCTACATCACTATTTTTATATATTTAATAATGATTCTTAAATTTCTTTTTAGTTTTTAATGGATAAATCAAGCAAGATAGAAGAATGTGCAAGACAATGGAAAGAACACAGAGGCATAATCTTTCAAAATGTAACAGATATAAATCATTCACTTATAATTATTTCTATAGGTTTGATTAGTTATTAAAAGTTATTCATTTTAATTATATTACTTTGTAGTTTTTTGTATTTTTGAACCAACTCTATGTAAAATTATTATTAAAGTTGTTAATTATTATATAAGTTCTATTTATTATATCACAATTCTAATAAATTTATTAATATCTGCGAACACTCCACCGAAGTAGATACGTAATACTGAAAAATGTCTTATGTATTTGGTTTTGCAATGTTGATTGATTATCTCTTTTCTTTTCTCTCTTAAATTTTTCGTTTAAAACTAAAGAAATAACTCATCTCTCTCATTTTTATTTTTATTTTTTTTAATATTTATGTTATGTTTTTAAAGAAAATTGAAGAAACTATTAATTTCAAAAGAGGCAGAATGCTACATATATGCGGCAAAACTTGAAGGGATTTCAAATGATCTTTTTAACACAAATATATATTTTTCATGCAACTATTGAAATGAGTGTACAGAAGATACTTCTATGAAATTGTACATATATTCTAATTTATTCACATTTCTTAAATTTTATTTATTATACATTTTTCTCTTTATACGTTGTCTATTTTACTTAGTTTTTGAAGAATAATTTATATGTTTTTTTGTCTAACAAGAACATGAAACTTTTAATCTCTTAAAATTTTGTTTATTTCACTTTATGTGAGATTAGTTTATTTGTGGGTTTTTTTTGTATTTATCTCCCTAACTTTTATTTATGATTTCTTTTTATTCTCATAAAAAAAATTTCTTTTTATAATATTTATTATGATTTCTCTAAACTCTACTTAATATATTCTATAACTATTATTTATTCTATAACTATTATCTATTCTATAACTATAGATAAAGATAAAGAAGATAGATGATTTTGGACAGACCTATTTCATTCCCATTTTATCCTTTAAGTTGTACGCAATTTATTTAATTTTTAAAAATAAAGTGCTAACAAAATGATACGATTTTTTTATAAGATGAGCATAACTATCAAAGTTGGTTTTTTTAATGGAAAAAAAAACCAATTAAATAATATATATATATATATATATATATATATATATATATATATATATATATATATATATATATATATATATATATATATATATATATATATATATATATATATATATATATATATATATATATATAATTTTATTTATTTATTAATATATAAAAAACTGTAAATAATTTTATTTAAGAATTTAGTACAATATTTGACCAAAGAGAGATTATCTAATGAGGATATATGTTATATTAAAATAATTAAATAAATAATTGTTGATATCATTAAATCTATCAATTTAGAAAAATAACATGTCATAATAATATAATGACTTTTTTATGTCAATCTCAAAAAAAGATTTAGTTTATGGCAATCTCAAAAAAATGTTAAACATTGGAACCAAAGTACACAATCTATAAATAGTTCTTAGCTATCCAGCATAACAGCATCATCACCTCCCCAATCATTCACACTCCAAGTGCAACATTTCCCTTTCCAAATTTTCGAAATCAATCCTCTCTTTTTCATATAATTTATTGATCAAATACTCAAATTTATTTTATTTTTAAGAATCTTTTTAAATTAATTAGAACATGATTTAAGTACTTACAAACTACAATTATATTTTCTTTTTGTTTATTGTCTTGGCTTATAAAATTGTGATTCATGAGAAATAAAAATAACAAAATCCTAAGTATATGATGATAGTATATTTAAAATGGGCTAATGTCAACTTCATTTTCCTTATTGCAGAGTGAAGTATTGAGCAGCTTGCAGGACTTACACTTGATGAATAAATATTTATTGGTTTGTGGTAAAAAACAAGAAGAAATAAAGATGTCTTAACTTATCTTGTTTCAACCGAATCCCATCTAGGAGATTATTATATTTACTATGTATTTCAATAATAATTTAAATAAAATATGTAATGTTTGGCTCAAAATATCCACTATGACATTTGGATTATAATAGCACTTTAAAATGATATTGAATCCCACACAATTAAGTGGTTTTTAAATGAAAAAATAATAAATTAATAATAAATTTGGGAAACAAACCGAATCGTTTTGAATTAGATTTTGTATTTTTGCGAGGATATCATATCCAAACCTATAAAAAATATATAAATTGTTTTAAATTAAATTTGCTTATTTTTTATTTACTATAATATTTTAAGCGAGGTAATAAATAGTTTTTTTAATGGAAAAATTTATAACAATGGTGTTTAAATAGCACAAGATGTGGCACTGAGCCTAAAACAAAAGAAGATTGATAGATGGTCTACACATACCTCATCTCATAATGGAAACTTCCTAGAACTCAAGCCATTTCAATCACTAGGGTGTGCAAAAAAACTGGTTATTGTTAACCAAATTATTATCTAAATTGTTCCACTTTTAAAAATTCAAATCAAATGCTAAAATATAAATAAGATTATCCATTTTATTATCCAAATATAAACCGGTTTCCATAATAATAGTGTGGTTTAGTTATTGGGTATCCAAATTTCATTATTTGTTAAATTGATATGTTTGTCTATTTTCATATTTTATCATATACACGTTATAACCAATTTACATTCACACATTTTCTAAAATAATATAAACTTCAGAATTCTTTGGTGTCTCCATATAGGTTGTGAATGTCACAAATGAATTGTCATGTTTCTTCTTCTTGAAATTTAATATCTTGTATCAATTTTTTTGATAATGATGATATAAATTATAAAAATTAATTATGGTTGATTTGGGTAGACGAGTTCGTTGTTAGACTTTTAAAATTTGTTACTCGAACAAATTAATACTGAGTTTTATAGACTTTATTTGATTTATACCCGAATTAAAAAACAGTTATAATAATACTAAAAATACTTAATTGTTTTAACACACTACAATAAAAGTATACTTTTTTTAACGAACTTTTGCGCTGACTAATTTATCTAGGGAGATAAAATAGATTTTGTTAGGCGTCTTTTTTTCATTTTAATTTTTAAATATTTTTTCATTCGGTCAATGTTATCAACCGTAGGGGATAGGTCCTTCAGAGGCATGCTTTTAATCACAATTCCATCAGTGTTTTATTTATTATAAAGTGGCATGTTCCTTTTATATTTTTTATAAATTAAAATTAAATTTTGTTTCTCGCTCATGTTTAACAATCGCGGAGAAATGTCCTTTAGATCTTTGTTTTGAATCTCAACACCAACATACTTATATCTTATTTATTTTTAAATCATTATTATCCTCGATCAATTTTAGCAACTATTAGAACAAATTGCTTCTATTGTAAAATAAAATTAATAATAAAAAATTTAAAAGGAAACACCATAATGTGATCTTTACTTTCAAATTATTTACCATACACCATTATTTTGTTGCAATCTTCTCACTTTTTTACAATTTTGAAACTTTAACTTTAAAGATTAATGTCAAGGTTTAAACGTACCGTTTAATTGATAAAGTAAAAATGTTCAAACAAAATTTTCAAGATACTATTTTAGAATTTTCAAAGTCAAATTTTCAAAGTCAATAACAAGAAATGATGTTTTTTAGTTTGGTTTATGAAAGAAATCATGTTTTCGAGTTTTATTTATGGGAGAAATAGAGTGTCGTTAATGGAAGATGAAATTTTGAGGCGAAATGAGTTAGGTTTAGTGAAAAGGTGAAAGAACATAGAGCTTTTATAGACAAAATTGGCTAACATTTCCCCGCGGATGGTAAAACGGGCTTAGGAGAAAAGTCATCGTTTTCCACCATTTCTTTTCGGATTTGTTGAATTCTACATCTTACACGCATGTAGCGTTCGATTTCATCGATCGGTTGGGCAAGGTTCCCGGTACTTCGCGTTCTTAACATATAACCAAAAACTAGAAAAATCAATTAAAATAGGAAAATTGCCTTAGTCTATATGTTGTAATAACATAGTTACGATATTGACAAAATTTGTATCTTCCAATACATCCAAAAATTTGATAGGTCGCAAGTGCACGACTTTATCGATTTTAGTATAATAGGTTTTAGTAATCCCACAGAGACCAATCATCAATTATCGTTATCAGATACACAAAAATACGTTTAGGTTGTATCAGACACGCATAGATGTGAGAAATGAGTTTAAGTCGTATCAATAACGCGATAATGTGTTTAGTTTGTATCGCATACACAGAAGTGTGTGTAATGTTTATCTTCGCTACCTTCAAGCTCAAAATGAGTCATAGATAAGAATACACGCAACAAAAGAAAGAGTAGACAAATTTTTATACTCATAATGAAATAAATTTGTTATAATGAAACAATATAAAACTAGATAATTAAACATTCATCTATACACTACTTTAGCTTGCTCCGGGCTTACATCCAAATTCTTATGGGACCCAAATTATGGTCAAACAAAGGTGAAGGTCTTTGAGAGGCTCGTCCCTTAATCTTTACGTCAGTAGCTTAGCTTGCTCTCTTCATCTGTTCATCTTTTTGAGGGTCAACAATGTCGAGTGATAAGTCACAAATGCATGAATTTATCGATTTTTATATAAAATGTTTTATCAATCCTAAAGAGACCAATCACCAATTACCATTATCTATTACTATGGTGTTTATCTAAGGATACAAGATTTGTTTATTTCTCGCGACATTGAAAATTATCGGCTTAATTCAAATTTAAGAATAAGAAGTCGAAACATGAGTTCCATCTACCTTTCTTACTCTTATAAATTGCAACACATTATTATAACGAGAAAAATATTTTTAGCAGAAAAAGTAAGTTAGAGGTATCGTCTGCTTTTGCGTATCTTTTACCGGATTTCAAACTTGCAATTGCTCACTTTCACGTGATACAAATTACAAGTTTAAAATTCCTTTTAGAAATTAATAATTTCTTATTTAGTATTTAAAATGCTTTCTCTATTTTAAAAATTGAAAATCTGAAACTTTCTTAGTCGAATACTAATTTTTCTCTTTCGAGGTAAAACCGATATTTCTGTATATCTACTTTCAAAGAAAATTTTAACTTTAAAAACATAATTTTCTGAAGTTAAATATATTATCGTTAAAAACAAAAATTGCATAAAATGAAACTGGAAATTGGAAATTGCATTGTAAAATTGAAGCTGGAAATTTAGCAAGTAAAATTGAAGCTTGAAACTGGATTACTCGACGTTACATAGTAAAATTCAGCAAGTAAAATGAAACTGGAAATTGCATAAATATTGAAGCTTGAATAGAATAAATGCTATCAGGGGAGACTTTTGATCTATTACAATGTTGAACTTGAAATAATAATGCTGGAACTGAAAGCAAAATAATAACAAAAGTGAGAAAAAAAAAGCTCCAAGTGTATAAAATTAAGTTTACAAGTGAATATAGTTTTAGTACAAAGCTTGGATGCCAAAATTATGAGTTTAAGGTTCTATTTATATGCTAATTTTTGCTCTGGAGCTGCTAACAAGAAATAGAAATGGAGAAAGTGGTGGAAGCAAAGAAACTTCCTCTATAAGTGTGGCCATTTTTTTGGCTTTTACCGTCATGACGGCCGTCACTGAGGTTATGGTTTACCCATCATGACCCATTGACTTGTTCATCTAAACATGGGGTTCATAACAAGCATCATCTTGCGGGCGGTCTATCCATCAAGACCTATAGGTATGTGCTCCTTGTTTTCTGCTTAGCTGTTTGATTGTCTGGGTAGTAAGGGGTCATGACGGTCGTCATTGCTTAACTGCACCCGTCATGACAGTCATAACAACTCTTTTTAGTTGTTTTCGCCGTTTTTCTCCGTTTTCCTTGCTGAGATCACTAAGTGCTAAGTACATGAAATACATCGAATAATAGCAGCATAACTCAGAAAGGAAATATAAATGACACTAAAAACATGTGAAAATCAAGTAGAATAAATGAAAAATTTGCGTGTTATCAAACTCCCCACACTTGAACTATTACTTGTCTTTAATTAACTTAGCTTGCATATAAAAAAAGGTAAATGCAAAAATATAACATGAAAATGACTCATGAAAAGCAACAACATTAGTAGTCATACATGGTTCCAAATTTGAATCGGCTACAGGTTAACTCCATAGGTACTAATTGTAACAATGAGGATATTGTAAGAACATAAATCACATTTTTCAGACAAAAGTCTCCCTCCTAGCATACCAATTTAAATAATTTTGATGTATCTTAGTCTCACTATCTTAACTCTTTTTTCCTTGTTCATTCAAGACAGTCACATTAAGCCACTAAGGCATCTTTGTAATCATCACACATATGGTAAGTGTTTGTATTCATATTTTTGCACTTAGAAATTTGATCAAAGAGACACATGTTTTATTTGGATTTTTGAGGTTCAACCATCATTGGGTTATGTAATTAGGTGAGGGTTACCCAACTTAATATATTTAATTGCCTTTATTTTATTTACGCTTCAAAATATTTCAAATTTGTTCATCGACTAACCTACTTAATGTGTGACTCTAGAGTATGCCTGACTGGATAGATAAAGTACTCGAGGGTTACTATCAAAAAGAATTCAGATACACTATGGAACAACGGGTATTTAAATCAATATCCATATTCATGAGGCTTTAGGTGTTGGGACAATACCAATTTTGTTTCATTTTTTTGCAAGTGTCCTTAACCGTAGCCTTTCCTCCTTTGGAACTTATATACTTTCATAGTGAGCTACTAATCACAATTACTTTTTTTTAAAAAAAATGGATGGTTCAAGAAATTGGATATTTTACACACAAGTGAAATCACACGCACAAAGATTTGACATTAAATGTAAAGACTTGATAACAACGAAATTAAACATCAGAATTAAACTCCTAACCTAGAAAGCATGGATATCCCAATAAAAAATAAAATAAATTTAACCTATGAAAATCGAGAAATTACTCCCGCACACTCAAGGCTACGTATCTCCAGGTCCGATGGGGGATTAAAATCTACGTAGTTCTGGGTAGAAAATGTTGATTTGTTTGCCGATTTTAGCAAAAGCTATTTTGTTACAATCGAATGAAAAATATTGCTTATTACCCAAAACAGGGGGAAAGGGGACATTTGCATAACAGAAGAATAGATAAACATATCAATATTCACGGGAAAATGCCACTAGCTTACTCACACATTTGTGGATAAAGTGTTGTTTTTCATCGTCTCGAGACAAAACATCTTTCGTTTAAAAAAGAGTTAGAGATTGCGCTAATGCGGAAATTGAGGTTTAATCTATTGAGATTGCTTTTAGGCGGATGATGAATAATCGAGCAATGAAGCGCGACCAACCATTTGATTATTTGAGGAGCATGAAAGTGTAACCCCCTTATTTCTTTTTCAATCAGGTTTGATTTTAAAAAATCTTTTAAATGCTTCGAGGAAGCAAAAAAGAAAGTTGATGTTGATTGAGTGTTTATTTGCATTAGTTTGAAACTAACTTGAAAATAACTTTGAAATTTAATTATAATTTAAGTTAAAGGTTTTTTTTATTGATGGTGAGAAATAAATTGATTATCTAATTGAACAAAGTTATATTTAAATAAAAAGAAATTAATCATCAATGAATAATAATTAATCAAAATAAAAATTAAAAAAACAAATAAAATATAAATTGTGAAAGAAAGGGGTACAGATAATCATATGAAGGTGTTAGAGATAAAATGGGGAAGTAGCGTGCTAAGCACGGCCCCAAGGTCCATTCAAAAAAAAATCCATATTTTATAATAAAAGTAATAATAATAATAATAATAAAATAAAAAAACAAACAAAATATGCAAATTTAGTGAGAGGGGGTAGTGCCCTACTTATGTACGTAGGATTAAAGTTTTCAATTTTAATAGCAACCTATCATTATTAGACACATACATCAAGTTTACATCTAATGATAGTCTATCATGGCATATAATTAGTCGAAAAATCGAGAAAAAACAAGTGAAAGATAAGCCAAAAACGATGAAGAAAGATCCAAGAATGAGTGGAAAATAGTCAAGCATGGGAGAATGGAACTTAGTGAAAATTTTGGTGCAAAAAGAGTGTTTTTCACGCATCTACTGGAATAATCACGCGCGCTACCGCGCACCATTGCTTGCTCGATAAAGGCAAATAAAGTAGTGGCATATGGAATTAACGGTTTGTACAATGCCTAACACCGCTTACGCTAGTAGACTAGGAATAGAAATCTCCAAGGGTGAGGGAATACATTTTTCTGAATGGGCATTGTAATAAGGATAATTAATAGAAATAAATTCCATACAAAGCAAACAAAATATGCAAATAATAGGAGCACGTACGGAATATTTACATCACACATTCAATGCAATCGAATCGAAAAAAATAAAGCAAAAGTTCAACATGCACATAATAAGAGGATGACGCAAAGACGCGAATCAAAGTCGCATACACGAACACGTGCAAAAGCTACTAGAAAACCAAATTCGATATAAACATAACAACGTTGGATCATTGAATCTTAACATAAATAGAAATACCTAATTGCTAATGCGTATGCACTCATCGCAAGTTGAATCAAGAAGCAACAAGATAATAAAAATAAAATAAAAGCACACGTTGCAGATTGAAACACAAATTGGTAGCAGCGCAAAAGTGGATTAGCACTATGCTAAACCATCAGACGTACCTATAATATTTAAACGCAACAAATCAACTAAGGTTCACGCAACGCTAAAAATAATGTACTCAAAGCCAGTTTATTCGTAACAACAACAAGCGAATATCGCACGCAAATTTAACAAACCGGGTCATAAGCGCGGTAAAATATTACATCAATATATCAAAATTAAAATCCAGCAACATAACAACATGAAAATAATGTCAAATCCACATATTAAATTCGACTACACAACGCAAGTAAAAAGGTAACCAAACAACAACAAAATAATATTTATAATGTCGTTTCAATATTACATAATATATATGAAGCTCAAAAAATATAAAGCAACAACAACATATATTTACAATGAGAAAAGAAAATCGAAACAAAAAAGTTTCAAAACGCAACAATCCTATTATAAATAAAACCTTAAAAATACAAAAATAAAAAATAATCAATATCAATTAAAAGGATAATACTCACATTAAAAAATGCACAAGTATTGTGTTGAATGAGTTGGTTTGGTTGTTGTGTGGGCTTACCGGCAGTGAGAAGTAAGGAGGGGTACCGTTGTGATATGCGTGAATTTGGCGTTTGTAGGTGTTTTACGACAGGTTAATGGTGAGAAAAAGAGAGAGTCGAAGGTGATATTGTTAACAATGTTCTAAATTATATTCAAGAACTAAAGCATACAAAATATTATTGATATTATGTCATAAATGACTTGCTTTAAGAGGAAGACCGAACATGAAATCTTTATCTTTATCTAAAGAATTTTCTTTTTCCATGTAATATTGACACAGTAAACCAAAATATAAGTTTCTCATATAAGAATTTTTTTTTAAAAAAAGTGAAATTAATTGTAATTAGTGTAAAATATAGTATTTTTTACCTTGTAAAAATTCAAATTAATTCTTCATGCATCTCTTTATCAATAAATTCTTGAGTTCTAAAAAACTACAAAGTAGTCACAAAATGTCAGATCAACAAACTAAATATATTTATAGGTTAGATTTTATAGTATAATATGGTTTATATAAACATAATAAAAAACATAATACCAATTGTGATACTTTGTTTTAGTTTAGATCAGATAGAACAACAACTTTGACTGATTGTCAAATTACGTTGATTTCTGGTATAAAAAAAGGAAAACAATTGACTTAGTAGAAGTCAATATGTTTTTATTAACAAAATGAACAAATAATAAAAGTTAAATTCATACATCCAAATATATTTTATGGATAAATATTCATGAATAAATAAAACAAAAACATTTTCATCATTTGAGCTATTATTTCTCTTTTCATTATTTTCCAAAGTTGTGTTTTATCTAATATCACAGTGGAGCTCCAACCAATAAAGTAAATTTTTAGGTTTGACCTGCCTCAATAAAGATGATAAAATTTATAGTAAAATGATGATGAAAATTTTATAAATAGCTTTTTATCGCATATACTGTGGAAAAAGAAAATACAACTTATTGTTGATTTTGCTAATGGATGTAATTGTATGCTCATCCTTCCATGTGTAAACTGTATTCCACCATAATAATGAGAAGAATTATGAACAAATTGATATAATATAAAAATACAGAAGAAATGGTTAAGCATAACCTACTTTTATGTCAAAGCAAGCTTCAACATTCTTTTTGTTCAACTCCTTATGTAATTGGAAGATTTCACCATAGTTAGTTTGGTAGTATATTAAATCAAAATAATATTATATTTAGTTATCATTAAACAATACAATATATTGTTGTTAGTTACTTGCAGGCAAAATGGGAATCAATGTGTAAACAATTTTTTTATTGTACTTAATGAATACATGCGGTTGTGATAAAAGAATTTGTTTAAAGACTACATTTTTTATATAGTCCCCATCTTCTCCTTGCAATTTTTGTTCCCTAATTAAGACTCTTGTTAAACTCTGTGAAACACCTCTGGATAAAGCCACACATAACTGTCTATGACCGAAAACATATCGTGAAAGATATATTCCAACATTTGAAATAGTTTGTCATTATGATTTATTTATTGTAATTTTAAAACTTAGTCACACAGAAAATTGCTTTCTACAAAGTACAAAAGACAACCCATCACCCTTAGATGTTTTAATTTTAATTTTGGGCAAGAAAACTGGTTTTCCTGCGTTGCTTCCTGTCAAGATTTCCACATCCAACATATTCATAAATAAACCACGACATAATTATCGTGTCCCATTACACAGTCCATGTCTAGGATCTAGATTCCGTAACAGCATCAACGATGCACCTTTTTTTATCTTTACAATATGTGGTGGCAAACTACCTTGAGCAATTGAGTTTAAAAATTCCTGTTGATATAAATGATGAGTATCCCCTTCAACCTCATCAAATGCCAAAAAACTCTTGGAAATTAGTCTATAATTGTATCATTCAATTTCTGGACATCATCATTTATTGGTGTCAAAATAGCTCTTTGTACCATATAAAGGGCATCCCATTCATGCAAATCTAACTCAGAAAATATATGTTGGATAAGAACTTGTATAGAGTGTTCACCTTCCCATGGTATTACAATTTGTGGATGTATCCTTACCATATCTTCTGGTTTGGTAGGTTCAACACCATCACCATTGTGCCTAAGAAATTCTGCAAACTCTTGATCATGCATTGATCGCATATTTTGACGCAAACGCAAAATCTTTGTACGAGTCCATAAATGAGACATAACAATACATGCCGAAATAATTTATGCCTTAATACCTTTTTTTACAACAGGAAAAACTTGATGAAAATCTCCCCTCATGATCATAACTTTTCCTCCAAACGGAGCATTGTTGCTACATATGTCTTGCAATGATCGATCTAAGGCTTCTAAATAATTTTTGTTTGTCATTGGGGCTTCATCCCGAATTATTGCAGTTGCAACTCTAATTAGATTTGCAAGATATTTTTGCTTTTCAATACCACAAATGGAATTCGATTGTATATCGATAGGTATCTTAAATTGAGAGTGTGCAATCCTACCACTAGGTAATAATGTTGTAGCTATACCAGATGATGTAGTTACTAAGACAATTTATCCTTTACTTCTTAAACTTGCTAATAATGTTCTATAAAGGAATGTTTTACCCGTTCCTCTTGGACCATCAGTAAAAAATACCTCACTGTGCTTGTGATGAATGAAATTCATAATGGTTTTGAACGCAATCACCTGGTCATTATTTAACTTCTCAACAACTTCAATATCCTCATTAGGGATATCAACAGCTAACTCCTCTTGCACGACACTTGGTATTGAACCTTCCTCTATCGTATTTGGTGGAAATGATGGGAGATCATAATCTTCGGCTTTTTTACCGTGTTGGTTCAAGATTTCATTCAAGTTCTTCAACAACATATTAGTCAAGATTGATTCCACACTATTGTGTGTTGTTTGATAATTCTCCATCATATGTGCAAAAAGCTCATTCTAGAGGCTTCTAACATCAGTAGGCGCACAAAATATTAGAATCATCACAAATAACCTCCTTAAAGCATATGGCATTCGAAGACTCGTAGCCTCAACCAAACAATCACGAATACTAGGATCAGTCTCTAGAAATCCCATATCCTCAACTGCTTTTTTGAAGGTATTGAAAAAAGTTTCATTATTTATAAGAAGATATTCTTAACTAGTTGGACCTTTGACATGAGATAACAATACCCGCAAGTAAAACTTCTCTCCTTCCGAAGGCGATACTGTATAGATTCTCCCAATAACTTTTCTTGTTGACCGCCTGAGATGCCATTCCTTGTCCCTCTTGTTCCAACAATAATGCTCTGGAATCTCTCTATACAGATAATTCCGTGCTTGTGGGTCTCTTTGATTTAATGCAAAGAATTGTGTGAGCATTGTCTTAGAGTTGAGTTCATTATGTAACACATCTATACTTTTCTGATGAGCATAAAAGCGCACTTGATGGCAGTTCGGCAAGTGGATTTGTAACCTTTTAACCGAAGGATATAATCTATAAATAATAAATCAAAATATTTTCCATAATGCCTCAGGAGCACAAATCCATCTTGCATTAACATATTGTTGAACTTCGTCCATCTATGATCCTTTCTGAACCTCCATAGCCACATGATCAGAGCCCTTGTACACATATTTATATAAATATTTGATACTTTTAATGCTACTCCAAATCTCTACATTTGATGTGACATTCACACTTTAACAGTAACCAAGGGTTATAAGGAACCACCCATCTATCATCGACAGACCTATCTCTACCTAACGATACAGGGTCATAAAACCTTCTCCTATACAATTTTTATAATAAAGTTGATATTAGTTAGTTGGATTTAATGGAATGGATGTCATTAACTGACGTGTAAAAACAATTCGTCCATGTTATTTAGGATGAATAAAAAAAGAATTTGAGGATTGACATATGACCTCATATATTGACCAATTCTATAAATAAATATCAATATCAATTTATACAAATAAAATATAAATTGTTTTGAAAATAAAAGTATGATGATTAAGAACAAGACGTTTTCCATTTTTTGGTAATTTACTTCTCATATGGGCTATTCTTCTACCAAGATTATAAATTTAGAAATTATAAACTAAAAAACAAAAAAATATATATAAAACTGACTGAAAATTTTGACAAACCTTATCAAATTAAATAAGTTTCTGAGTTTCTCATTTCTCATTTATTGTCTTTTTTTCTGTTGTTTTTAAGCATATCAGTGAAAATAAAACTAAAGAAACTTGTGTAAACATACTAGTCTCTTTTAAATATTAAAACAAAATTTTTATTTTTCTAACTATTCACACATAATTTTTAAAAACATCAATGTTTCACTAGTTTCTGGTTAATATTAAAACCAAAACTAATATATTTCTAACAACATACACCTATGTTTTTAAAAAAATATACTTTTTTAATTATTTATACATACCATACATATTAAAAATGTGTAGTTCATAAAATATGGATCACAGGAGGATCTCTCCTAACTTTATGCTGATAATCCAATTCTAAACCCATTAATAAATTTTAGTAGGGTTGAAATAATACATCGTGTTAAAGTTCTTTAAATTTGTATATCTATGATCTATTTAATTACAATTTTCAATACAACAATTAAATTTATTTCAATTTTTCATTTACAAACCTTTATTGGAAGTTTAACACTGACTTTAAGATATAACAATGATCTAGTTATAATACTAACTTTTCATTAGTATAATTTATATTATACTATACTATAACGTTTGTATAATTTACATTATGCTATAACATGATAAAGGTCATATGTTCTACATATACAAATTAGTATTTTGGAATACATTTTTGATAATAAAGTTGATATTAGTTAGTTGGACTTAATAGAATGGATGTCATTAATTAACGTGTAAAAAGAATTCGTCCATGTTATTTAGGATGAATGAAAAAAGAATTTGAGGATTGACATATGACCTCATATATCGACCAATTGTATAAATAAATATCAATATCAATTTATACAAATTATATATAAATTTATATAAATTGTTTTGAAAATAAAAATATGATGATTACGTACAAGACGGTTTCAATTTTTCTGTAATTTAGTTCTCATATGGGCTATTCTTCTACAAAGATTATAAAATTAGAATTTATAAACTAAAAAGAGAAAAAAAAATATAAAATTGATTGAAATTTTGACAAAGCTTATCGAACTAAATAAGTTTTTGAGTTTCTCATTTCTCATTTGTTCTCTTATATTTTTTCTCTCTTGTTTTTAAGCACATCACTAAAAATGAAAGAATAACAAAAACAATAATAGATAAATACTACTCCAAATAATATATTTTTTGACAAAAATTTTACTTCACCCAATTAAAAACGAGTTCAAATGCCTTGGAGTGTGACCTTTTAATTTTTTTTAAAAATTTAATCTATTTCCTTAGTTTTTTTGGCTAAGCCTAAAGGAAATGCCGCTCAAAGTTTGAGCTTCGATTCGTAACTTTTGCAGTTGCGTGTTTTATTTAGAACCAAAATGACACCTTTATTTTATTTTTAATTACAATATAAATTATCTACTCCTTTGGATTTTGGTTCAACCGTCAAGAAATGTTGCTCATGGTTTGAGCTTAAATTGCCGATTCGTGCAGTTTCATGTTTTATTTAGAACCAAAATGACACCTTTATTTTATTTAATTTTTTAATTACAATATAAATCATATTTTCCTTCGGGTTTTTTTGCGAACCGAGAGCTACTTTTACATTATTTTATTTAATTAAAATTGAACTTAACTTTAACCTTAGTATTTGCTACCAATCGAGAAATAAACTCCAAAAATATTGTATTCCAACATCAAAATATTAACTCTCATTACTTTTTGCATTTCTCATAAATGTTTTGTCCCATAGAAAATAAACAAAACATCATTTTTCATCTTCTCCGCCTAACAAAAGAAGCATCTTTCTTCATATTCTCCAAGACAAACAAAGTAAAAAAAATATAGGAAGGAAGCTCGAATAAGCAAACTCTAACCTCAAACTAACACATTTTTTTGAATCTCTCATCATATTTCTGGTACGTAAAACTTTCTCTATGACCGTACCAGTAATGTTGTTGTTGTTCTTATTAGTGTTGTTGTTGTTGTTGTTGCTTCTTAGACTTATGGTATATTGATGTTGTTGTTTTTGTAGTATTTGTAGTTGTTTTGAAATTTAAGGTTTAGTGTTATTTTTGTTTCTTTGTGATAGAATGTTCATTTTTTTTTGTTATATATATGTAATACCCCAAATTTTACCCTCAGATTAGTCGATTCATATCGCATGTCATCTCATTTTCGCATCAGCTAACTATTAACAGGTTACTTAGCTTGTTTCGTTTTGCAGGAACCGCGTTTGATACACTTTAGTTGTAAAAGGGCAAAATGGTCATTTTCACATTTGTTTGCTGACTATTTTTGAAGATGAGCTGCCGCTGGGTTATTTTTGAGTAATTAGAACCTCTGTCTCCGAGTTCTTTATTTTCTTTGAAGATAAACAAAAATTCACGGTAATTTTCGCAACAGGATGCTCAAGATACGGTAATTATGTCAATGGGCCGAGTCTCTGTCGCCAGTGGATTTCTAAGACATTTATTTTGTCATATGGGTTGATTTAAGTGGAGATATTCATTTGGTTTGGTTCAAGTCGGTGCAAGAATCCGTTCTGTGGAATTTGGTTTCAACAAACAATTATTTTCTGCTTCTTCTGTTACCTGCTACTTAAATTTCTCAAAAGGGAAGTGGTACAAAATTGGCTCATGTCGGGATTTGTTACATTTATTTAATTGAAATTTTTGGCCGAGTTGGTTCATGGCAATGGATTTATTAGTCGGAAACATAAATTGAATTTTTAGTGCGGAGTTTAGTTTTGTTCACTGTTAATTGGATTTCTCTGCTTTTTACTATTTTACTTCGTTCAAGGCCGGTACCGCTTCTATCACCAGCCACAACTTAATTTGGGGGAAATATGGGTTGTTTGATCTGTTTGATGAGGTTCAATCTGAATTTATGTCGGAGACGAATTTAGTCGGATAAGTTGAAGGAGTTGGGAATTAATAAAAATATGCAATTTCAAAGTTCAATTTTTATTTCATATTGTAAGTTAATTTCATCGATATTTCATTTTTTAAATTCATAAATCAATGTTTCATTTTTAAAATTCATAAATCAATGTTTCATTTTTAAAATTCATAAATCAATGTTTCATTTTTAAAATTCATAAATCATATTTTATTTTATATTTCATCATGTTTCATGTTTAACCTCATTTATTATTAAATCAATTACACTTCGTTTTATTAATGGCATTTTTTATCAATAATATTTCATTCTTTTAACTAATTTCTTAAAATCATTCTCATTTCATTTTTATCAATCTCATCTCATTGTTAATTTGACTTCATTTTCAATATTTGATTCTCATGTCATTTTTTATCAAAAATAATATAGTAACAATATTATTTAATTTAATCCAAATGGAGCGATTGTTATTATATAGAAAAAAAATAAAATAGATAATAATTTACATAATTTACAATATCATACATTTCAATTACATTTTCTTTTTTAAAAAAAAACAAAAAATCATTAATTCCTAAAAGATATTCGACTCTCTTCAACTTTCCGAACTTCCAACTATCCTTCCGAACCTGCAAAACAAGTCAAAACAATAGCAAATAGAAGTTATTCGGTTAGTTGACACCCTCAGAAAGGTGTCATCACCGGGTGTCCATTCTCGGCCAATGGCCTATCCGGCAACAATCCATTCTTATCAAAGGCGACCGAGAAAGATGAAGAGGAAAATTATGTCGAAATAAGTTGTTTGGCCAAAAGCGCTTATTCGGAAAGGCGGTTTGACCGAAAAGTCGGACCGTAACGCCAACCTTTCCAAAACAGTTCCAAAGCCAGTTCAGAAATTCAATCCCAAACCAAGTTCAGAATCAAGTGCAAAAACCAGTTCAGAGATTCCAACAGAGAAATAGTTCAGAAAATCAAACCCAATTCAAACAACCAGTTTCGAAAACGGTTCAGAAAACCAGTTAAATCCAAACAACTCGAAACCAGTTCCGAACAAACCCGTTTCGGTAATCCAACAGGCAAATTATCCAAAACAAAATCCCAGTCAAACACCAACAGAAGAGAATGTGACTCAGCCATCATTTCCGGAAAAATTTGACAGAACACGTATCCTAAGAAAACCACAAAGGAGTTAGCAATAATCTCCTGAAAAATCTCCATGAATCAGTAAAACGGTAACATGCAAATCCAACCCAAAATCATCATCATATATATGGGCATCCAAAAATCAGAGGGGGGAACCCTAGACAACCAAAACGGCGCAGCAACCAAAAGGGATTCAGAAGATCGATCGCCGATCCTCGTCATCATCCTGATCTCTTTCGAGAAGAACCATCGGAAGTGAGTAAACGGCAGCAAAGGCTCAGAGTCAGAAGCAAAAGCTTCTTCGTCATCATCGTTGAAGAAAGAAATCTCACTGTGGGCTTCATCAGAACGAGAGGAAAAGATTCTTCCGCAGTGGCTGTGAGTTCATCACTACCGCCGCCGACGGCCTCAGACGTGTCATCATCGGCCGCATCCCCTCCCGATACGCGAACCGCGACGAGCATCATCGGAAAAACGAAACGAGTAAGAATTCATCATGATGTTTTGTTTTGTTCTGGTTTTTTTTTTGTGTGTTCCAGGGAAGATTGAGGAGGATCGAAGGAAAGGCTGTGACACGCAAGGCGAGAAAATAAAGAGGAAATTTTTCGCAAAAGCTCGCAAGCAGCAAGCATGGCCGCCGCAGCACTCAAAGCAGGAAGAAGAAGATAAAAGGGTGTTTCAAACCCTACGTGAAAAATGAAGCAGCAACTTTAATTTTTCCAATTTATCTCATTTTTCATTTTTGTGGTTTGTCATTTCTTTTAATTTTTTGTTTACGTTTACTTTTATTATTTGTTAAATCCATTTTTTTGAATTCTGTTAATTTAGTCTAGTTAGAACACTAAAACCGTTTCAAGATAAAGCATTAACTAACAGTAAAACCATTTTTTTAAATTAAGACATTAACTAAAATTAAAACTCTTAATATACACTAATTAGGATTAACTATCTTTTTTAAATTCAAATGAACGTTGCCTTTGGAATTAAAAATCCACATCTTTTAAATAAGTTGACACTGAAGTTTTCATAAGTATTAACTTTTTCTTAAAACGTTAAAGTTTTTTTAAAACATTAAGATTAAAAAGTTTTTTAAAAAACATTAAGATTAAAATGATTTTTTTTAAACATTAAGATTAAAAAGTTTTTAAAAAAACATTAAGATTAAAATGATTTTTTTAAGACATTAAGATTAAAACGATTTTTAAAAAATAACACTTTAACATAAAAATAATTTTCTTTTACAAAAATGCAAATTTAAAGTATTGGACATTTGTTTCAAAATTTAGGTAATTTTTCCTTTGAATCAAAATTCAAAAAATAATAAGTTCTAGATTTAGTCGTAGCGGTTTCATCTAACTTTCGTCCGTTTGTTTGTGTCAGCTTATTATCATTCATTTGTGCTATATTTGTTCCGTGGATGTAATTTACGCAAGGCCACGGTCGCGGTTCATTTTTCTTTTTTTCTTTTTTGGGACTTGTAATTTACGCGAGTGATCATCGCGACACTTTCTTTACTTTCCGCATTTTAATTTCTACCATATAATATTTCGCCTTGTTTGCATGTTTTTACCGTAATGCTCCCTCCGAAGGAATTAGGTTTATCCGTTTGACCGCCGAGTCAATAACCCTAGTTTCAACCGTTTCAAAACCCTAATAGCCTAGGTGTCCCGCCGTGGACGAAAATTCCCTGTACCCTAGCATTAGGTCAAAGAGTCGCCATACTTTGTTTTAGGGTTTCCCGCCGTGGAATCCCTAATTTTAACTCTAATTTCAATTCACCAATTCAAAGTAGAAATAGGAGTTTCAAAACTCCACGTAAGCGTGTCCGTAAGATACATTTATTCCCCTTGAAACCTTGATCACAGTCAAGACGTTTCTAACCTCCCTTTCGAGAGAAACTACGATTACTCTGATTCCATTCCCTATTCAGGATACGTAGGCACAAGATGCGATGTCTTGCTGAGTAAAATTAGGACTAACCCTTAAGTCTTTTAGGTCACTCCATCCCTTAGCAATATATACCTAAAGCAAATAATAAAGCAGAAATAGCAAAAATAAACAAAAGGTTCCTGTAGAGTACTACAGAAGTTTAGGGTGCTAGTACCTTCCTTAAATTTAACCAACCCCTTACCTAGGTCTCTCCTCGCATTGTGTTTACGATGCAAAAATAGGTTTTCCCTCTCTTGACCGTTTCCTTCGGATAAATCAAAGAGCGGTTGTGAATCAAGAATTGTGATTCAAACTAATTAATAGTTTGATATCCTATTTCCATCGCAACAATATAGTTTTTATTTTATTTTCAGAAAACGTGATTCAAGATTATAGTTGGACGAATGCTAATAGATTAATTAAAGAGTATGAAAATTAAGTGATACAATTTTTTGAATTCGCGGAAATAAACCTTCCTGAAGATAATGTGATTTTTTATTATCCTTGTAAAAAATTCCAAAACACGCAAAAATATTCAATTAACAAAATATTCAATCATTTTAGTTGTGATGAAATTATTAAAAATTACACGAAATGGGCATGTCATGGTGAAGTTACTAAAAAATGGCATGTGTCACATATAGTTGAAGTTGGTGAAGATATAATGATAAGCTATAAGATATAATCCATGATCGATATGGTCCGGTTGAGAATCACCGCTCAGTTGAGACCCTTTCGAAAATGGTCTGGTTGAACGAGTATTCGTGAAAACTTTTACCATGGTCGATTGAAGTCTATGATATTGAGGACCGTAGTACCTTAACACCACCTTGGCCTTATCTAGGACGTAGTGTGATGACTATGAGGGAATATTCCCAAAATAGTCGCTACGCGATACTACACTCAAAAGAGATTCTCTTGAGAATATTATTAACCACCGAGTTAATCGGGAAATTAATAATATCTGAAAGATGGATTGATGACTTTGAGCACCGCTTTAGAACCCTTGTTCTGCAGGTACAACTCACCTTAGTACATACCTTATTAGGATGGGTAGACCCTAACTCCTGGCATATACCTTTAACCTAGGACTTGTGGACATGTGTGCATTGCATCCATAAAGCATCATTTTGCATTACATTTCATGGAATTCAAGATTTATTTATGAACATCGAAGGATACCATGGATTACAAAAGGAGAAATATTGAAATATACCTTCAAGAGTCCTAAGTTGTATGACCTGAGGAAGTTAGGAACTTTGGTTGAAGACCATGGAAGGTTCGCAAATAAGCATGGGAAGTTGTTGGATTTATTAAGACTCCGAATGGATGAGGGACTTCTTTCCACTTTGTTACAGTTCTACGATCCGGATTACCATTGCTTCACCTTCCCCGACTATCATCTATTGCCTACTTTAGAAGAGTACTCTTATTTGGTTGAATTACCTATTTTGGAGGACTCGCCCTTCCCCTTCTTGGAAAAGGACCCTAATGAGCAAGACATTGTTAAGGCTACAGGCTTGAAGCCATTCGACATCAAGGGCATCATGATCTCCAAAGGTGGAACTCTTGGGTTACCTACAAATGTCCTAATCAAGAAAGCTTGATACTACGCTGATTATATAAGCAAGGATATATTTGGGGCCATCTTCGCCTTACTTGTTTATGGAGTGTTACTCTTCCCGAGTTTTGAAGGATTCGTTGACCTTAACGCCATCAAAATCTTCGTGATGAGAAATCCGGTGCCAACTTTATTGGGTAACACTTATCATTCCGTGCATCTCCGAAACTTCCATGGCGGATGGATGATTACATGTTGTGTTCCTTTGTTATACAAGTGGTTTATTTCGCACTTGCCCAAGTCTGCTCCTTTTCTGGGTCTTGACAAAGGACTTTTGTCACCAAGGGTTATGGCCCTAACCCACTCGGATATTGATTGGTATAGCCGTGTATACGATGGAATACTAATTATTGACGGCTGTGGGGACTTTGGCAACGTACCTTTGCTTGGATTTAATGGAGGGATCAGCTATAATCCGGTTCTAGCCCGCCGACAACTAGGTTATCCATTGAAGGAACCGCCTAAACGTGTTCAGGTGGAGAAAATCTTTTTCAAGGACAATAAAGAACTTCAAGACCAGATTGTTTCTTCCTGGCGTCATATGCGTAAGAAAGGTAAATCAAGTCTAGGAAGGTTGAATTGTGTGTCTATGGAACCATATCTTCGTTGGGTCCGAGAACGAGCAATCAAGTTGAAGATGCCTTATCCTCTCCAAGAGCCTCTACCTCCAAGAGAAGAACCTGTTCAATATTTCATGTCCGAAGCGTAAACATTGAAGATCGAATTGAAGAAAGCTCAGCATGAAGCAGAAACATGGAAGGACAAATACCATGTGATGGTCAGCGAGTACGACGAACTTCAGAAACAGCTTCAGTCAAGGAACGAAGAGGTACTCTTCTACAAGAAGAGAAGACTCTATGAGGATTTATTTTCCTCCGGTTCTCCGCCTAATCGTCAAAGTCATGAATAGTGCTTCCTTAGGGTTCTAGAACTTTAGTTGGTTATTTTCATTGAGACTTTTCTTTTAAGAATATTATTTGTAATCCATTTTCCAATCAATAAAATTTTCTTCGGTATCCCGCAATGCTCGTAAATACTTGAATTCCATGAAATCATGTCATTCGCATTTCACATCATATCTTTGCATTACATGTGTCTCTCGGTTTCTCATACTCGATTCTCTCGCCTTCCAGTTTCGTCACCCTGAGCCGATACAACACTAGAGCTCAAGCTCGAAGAAGGATGGAAGAACATGCTCAAGAGATGGATCGCGTTAACAACGAGCTAGCAGACCTTCGAGGGAATGTTGGAACAATTATGGAATTGCTTCAGGTTATCAATGCAAAGATGGATACTCAGACTACTGTGGTTTCTGAGATTAACGCTACTGCTGTCGTAGATCCTCCGGTTGTTTCTATTGAGAATCTATTTCCTTATGGTCTTTCGCAGAGTTTCATACACCCTCTTGTTGTTACGTCAGCTCACCAAACTATTCCTATTGCCGCATCAGTTCAACAAGTTGTTCCTGTTATACAGAATGTGCAATAAACTGTGCCTTTGGTTTCCGAGCCTCACAAGGTGGTTTCTACTTTCACACAAGCTAATGTCCGCACTCATGTGCAGCCTTATCTTAATGAGCCTGTTTATGAAATTCTGGATGATGATGATGATGGAGGGTACCAACCATGTGATAAGCTTCGAGAGGAGGTGGTTTTTATTGATAAAAGATTAAGGAAGATGGAAGGGGATCAAATTTTTGGTGCTGCTGCTAGAGACATTTGTTTGGTTTCTGGTTTAGTCATTCCGCCAAAGTTCAAAACTCCGAATTTTGACTGCTATGAAGGTACTACTTGTCCGAAAAGCCATTTGATAATGTACTACCGCAGGATGGCTGCTCATGTGGAAAATGACAAGTTGATGATTCACTATTTTCAAGACAGTCTGAAAGGTGCTTCGTCGAAGTGGTATTTGACATTGGACCAGTCTCGCATCAAGTCTTTTCAGGATTTGTCTGATGCTTTCATTAAGCACTATAAGTACAACATGGACTTGGCTCCTGACAGGAGACAACTTTTGAGTATGACGCAGAAATGTTCTGAGACCTTTAAGGAATATGCCCAGCGATGGAGGGAAATTGCTTCCCAGGTGGAACCTCCATTGACCGACAAGGAATTAGCAGATTGGTTTGTTGACACGGTTCGTCCTGAGTTCTATGAAAGGATGGTGGGTAGCGTAACCACGAATTTCGCTGATATTGTTGCTGTTGGAGTAAAGGTTGAAATGGCTATGAAGAGTGGAAAGATGTCTAGTGGTTCTAGTAGTACGAGTTCAAAGGACCAAACCAAGAAGACTTCCGTCAATCCTCAGAAAAAGAAGGAAGGAGAGACTCACGCTGTGTCTTCAGATAAGAGAAGGAATGGGTAGTATCAGTATCTGCCACAGTATACCCAACCTCAGGGTTACCCATTTCAGTATGCACCACCTCCGTATGTAGCCGTTGTTGCACCATCTTTTAGTCAGCAAGCTCCCGCTTACCAGCCTATGCAGCAGGCTCCTGTTTATCCGCCTCCGGTTTATCAATAACCTCCGCCTAACTATCAGCAAGCATCCAACGCTCCGGCAAATCAACAACCGAGGAATCAGGCACCCCGCCAGAATGCTCCAAGGAGACCATACAAGCCTTGCCCGCCAATTCCAATGACGTTCACCGAGTTGTACCCATATTTAGTGCAACGAGGTTGGTCACTACTCGAGCTTTGGGATCGCCTCCGAATCCTTTGCCAGTTAACTACAACGCCGCCACTCATTGTTTATTTCATGAGGGTACGCTTGGTCACGATCTGGAAAACTGCTATGCTTTGAAGAACATTGTGAGGGATCTAATGGAAAAGAAGATTTTGTCATTCAACGATCCTCCGCCCAATGTCAAAACTAACCTTTTGCCCGACCATGGGGCTGTTAATGCCTGACACTTCGTCCGAAGATAGTTTTATCTATGATGTAGCTCAGATTAAGACTCTGATCAAAGCATTCCATTCAAAGTTGTTTGAAGCAGGCCTGGTATCTGTTTCTCATGTCGGTTGTGCGAGCTGTGAGGGATGTGATAAAGGTTGTGCTATGGTTCGGAAAGACGTACAGAGATTGATTGATGATGGTTTTCTGCAAGTAGTTTACAGGGCGAAAGAAGTCGCCGCAATTGAGCCTACCTTCAACTTGCCCGAACCAAGGGATAGGAGGTCAGTGTTTAATCTTCCAGCATCAAATCCTGTCAGGCCAGTGTTCAGTATACCGGCTCCTGTCACTCCAACAGCGGACTAGCCTAAACCGTTGATTATCCAAAAGCCAAGTCTATTTCCATTCAGTGATCCCAAAGCAGTACCTTGGAAGTATGATGTAACCGCGATTGACAAAGAATCTGTGAAGGTCATTCCAAGAGAAAAAGTGAAGATTGATAGTGAAAGTGTGACTAATATAGCTAGGGCAAGCAGGATGACCTGCAGTGGTCGCGTGTATAGTCCCCGTTTTGATGAGGTTCCACCTAAAGAGGCAACTAGTAACACTGTCGTGCCTACCAGAGGTAAAAATAAAGAGGCAGCAAATAATGATGAAGATGCTGAATTCTTAAGGATCATCAGGAAAAGCGACTACAAAGTTATTGATCAGCTTCATCAGACTCCTCCAAAGTTCTCTATTCTATCTCTGTTACTGAATTCACCCGTTCATAGAGCTGCTTTGCAGAAAGTATTGACGCAAGCTCATGTCGCTCAAGATATTACTATCGGTCAGTTTGATAGTGTGATCGCCAATATTACCGCCTGTAATGCTTTCAGCTTTAGCAATGAAGAGCTACCTAAAGAGGGTCCAAATCACAATCGTGCTTTGCATATATCAGTGAAGTGTCAGGAAGATAATTTGGCAAGAGTGCTTGTGGATACCGGTTCATCCTTGAACGTCATACCCAAGAGAGTCCTTAGCAAGTTGGCCTATAAAGAGACTATGGTAAAGCCTACTTCCTTAATTGTCAAAGCTTTTGATGGTTCTCGTAGAGCTGTGATTGGAGAAGTAGAACTTCCGATTCTGATTGGTCCGCATGTTTTCAATATCACTTTCTAAGCCATGGATATCAATCCCAATTATAGTTGTTTGCTTGGAAGACCTTGGATCCATGCCGCTGGGGCAGTGACTTCTACCCTGCACCAAAAGATGAAGTTTGTAGTTGATGGTAAGCTGGTTATTATACATGGTGAGGAGGATTTAATGGTTAGCAACTTATCGTCGTTCCGGTATATTGAGGCTGATGAAGATGCTTTGGAAACTTCATTCCAAGCACTTGAGATTGTTAATGCGGTTTTAGTGGAAGTCAAAGAAATTGCAGGAGTCCAAAGTAATCCATCTTTTTCATCTCTGAAGAGTACCAGATCAACGATTGACAGGGGCATTCCTGAAGGATGGGGAGAAGTAATCAATATCAAGACGAAGACTGGCCGCCACGGATTGGGTTACATACCAACTCATGAGAAAGTTTCTGCATCTGTCAAAGGGCGTCCGAAGGTTTTTCAAGAAGTGTTTGTCAGCAGAGGTTTTCAAGTTAATGCCATCAGCAACGATGACAAAGATGAAGACCTGAGCAGCCTGGTGTTCAAGAGTGATGCAGCTCTGAGCAACTGGGAGGCTATAGAGATTCCAGTCATTTTTCCATTGTCAAAGTAATTTAATTTTTCATATGTGTTTTCACATCTATAGCTCTGCCCCAGGCTATTGGATTGCTTTGTAGGGCCACCTTTCATTTCAAACAATTATTAATAAATGCATGTTGTTCCCGTTCCATCTTGCTTCATTAGCGTTTTTCGTTTTCACCTTTTTAAATAAAATTGGCAATATTTTAAATAAAAAAAACTACAAACTAAAAACATTTTCATTTTCCCTCGCATTTTCATTGAACATTTAATAAAAATAAGCCTTTCAACATGCAGTGACATTACAAGCCTTGTTGAATCCGATGAATCTATTGTCTCTCCTGATTGGGATTCACCCATTTACCAAGCTGAAGATGAGGGTGAAGAAGATTTTGAAGTACCCGTAGAACTGACTAGATTGGTTGAGTACGAGTACACAGAGCTTCAACCGCACAAGGAGCAGGTAGATTTGATTAATCTTGGCACAGATGAAGACAAGAAAGAGGTCAAGATTGGTGCAGTACTTGGGGAAGAGGTCAAGCAGAGATTGGTCAAGCTGTTGAAGGATTATGTTGACGTGTTTGCATGGTCGTATCAAGACATGTCCAGTTTAGACACAGATATTGTAGTTCACAAGCTACCGCTTAGGCCAGAATGTCTGCCTGTCAAGCAGAAACTTCAAAGAACGAGACCTGACATGGCTTTGAAGATTTGAGATGAGGTTAAGAAACAATTGGATGCAGGTTTCCTTGCGGTTGCGAAGTATCTTGATTGGGTTGCCAACATTGTTCTCGTGCCCAAAAAGGACGGTAAGGTCGGAATGTGTGTAGACTACAGGGATCTGAACAAGGCTAGTCCAAAAGACGATTTCCCTTTGCCTCATATTGATACATTTGTCGACAATACAACTAGCTTTGCAGTTTTCGCATTCATGGATGGGTTCTCCGATTATAATCAGATCAAGATGGATTCTGCCGACAGAGAAAAAACTACATTCATCACTCCTTGGGGAACATTCTGTTACAAAGCCACGCCCTTCGGTTTGAAGAACGCAGGGGCAACATATCAACGTGCTATGACGGCCCTCTTTCATGACATGATGCACGAAGAGATCGAAGTGTATGTGGATGATATGATTGCCAAATATCATAACGAAGAGGAACGTTTGGTTCATCTGTTGAAACTGTTTGAATGACTCCAGAAATATCAGTTGAAGCTAAATCCCGCCAAGTGTACTTTTGGTGTCAGATCTGGAATGCTACTCGGTTTCATCGTCAGCCAATGAAGAATCGAGGTAGACCCTGATAAAGTCCGAGCTATTCAAGACATGCCGGCACCACAGACCGAAACCCAAGTCAGAGGTTTTCTGGGACGTTTGAATTACATCTCCAGGTTTATATCTAACCCGACTGCTACTTGTGACCCGATATTCAAGTTGCTTTGCAAAGGTCAGACTGTTGATTGGAATCCTAATTGTCAGCGTGCATTTGAAAAGATTAAGGATTATTTACAAGAACCTCTTGTCTTGATGCCTCCTGTTCATGGAATACCGTTATTTATGTACCTTACTATTCTTTAGAAGTCTATGGGTTGTGTACTTGGGCAACACGATGAGACCGGACGAAATGAATACGCAATATACTATCTAAGCAAGAAGTTTACTGATTGTGAGAACCGATATTCACTTTTGGAGAAGACTTGTGCGCTAGCATGGGCTACTAGGCGTCTCAGGCAATATATGATGTGTCATACTACCTTGTTGATTTCGAAGATGGACCCAATAAAGTACATTTTCGAAAAGCCTGCTCAGACAGGGAGGCTTGCTCGTTGGCACACGTTGTTATCAGAATATGACATCCAGTACGTACCTCAGAAAGCTATCAAAGGAAGTATCTTGTCAGATTATCTTGCAGACCAACCAGTCAAAGATTATGAGCCCCTTAAGTTTGACTTTCCATACGAAGACATTATGTGGGTAAATGATTTCGAAGAGCAAGAGCCAGAGCCCGAGGATGGTCCCGAACCGGGTCTCTGGTGGAAGATGATGTTTGATGGTTCCTCCAATTACAGTGGGCATGGCATAGGCGCCGTCTTGATGAACCCAAAAGGTGGCTATACCCCATTTACAGTAAGGTTAGAGTTTGAATGCACGAACAATGTCTCCAAATATGAAGCATGCATCCTTGGCCTTGAAGCAGCTATTGATCTCCGGATCAAACTTCTTGAAGTAAGCGGAGATTCAACACTGGTTATCTATCAAGTGAAAGGTGAATGGGAAACCAAGAATGAGAAGTTGGTCCCTTACAAAGCCTATATTGTGGAGTTGATTAAATACTTAGATGAGATCAAGTTCGAACATATTCCGAGGACTGAGAATCATATTGCTGACGCCTTAGCCATGCTAGCATCCATGTGGAAGGTCAAATTTGTCAATGAAGCGCCACTCATTCAAATCGAGCGTAGAAGGGAACCCTCCCACTATTTGTTGATTGAAGACAATGAAATTGATGAAAAGCCTTGGTTTCATGACATCAAGAATTATTTGCTCACGTAAGAGTATCCAGCAGATGCTTCTTATCTTGACAAAAGGACTTTGAGAAGACTGGCATCCAAGTTCTTCATCAGCAATGACGTGTTGTACAAACGAAATCACGACATGGTTCTGCTTAGGTGTGTTGATAGACGTGAAGCGGGCATGTTACTCCAGGAGATTCATGAAGGGACGTTCGGAACTCATGCCAACGGTTATGCCATGTCCAAGAAACTCTTGAGGGCTGGATATTACTGGTTAACTATGGAATCAGACTGCATCCAATATGCTAGGAAATGTCACAAGTGCCAGATTTATGCCGACAAAATGCATGTACCTCCGGCACCGTTGAACATTTTGACTTCACTGTGGCCTTTCTCAATGTGGGGAATTGACATGATTGGGGAAATTGAGCCGAAAGCTTCTAATGGTCACCGGTTCATTCTAGTTGCTATTGATTACTTCACCAAATGGGTAGAAGCTGCGTCCTATGCCAACGTGACCAAGCAAGTTGTTGCTCGGTTTCTCAAGAGAGAGATCATCTGCCGCTACGGAATTCCGAGCCAAATCATAACCGACAATGGTACCAATCTGAATAACAAGACTATGAAAGAGTTGTGTGACCACTTCAAGATTGTGCACCATAATTCGTCACCCTACCGTTCTAAGATGAATGGAGCTGTTGAAGCCGCTAATAAAAATATCAAGAAAATCCTACAAAATATGTTCAAGACTTACAAGGATTGGCATGAGATGTTACCGTACACTTTGCATGGATACAGAACTACAGTCCGAACTTCAACAGGGGCAACCCCTTTCTCATTAGTATATGGAATGGACGTCGTCCTCCCCATTGAAGTTGAGCTACCTTCCTTAAGGGTATTGAGGGAAGCCAATCTAGACGAAGCCGAGTGGGTTCAAGATAGGTTGGATCAGCTGAATCTCATCGACGAGAAGCGTTTGACAGCTATGTGTCATGGTCAGCTATACTAGAAACGGATGAAGAGAGCCATCGACAAGAAAGTCCGAATTCGTGAGTTTCAATAGGGAGAACTTGTACTCAAGAAGATCATGCCAGTTCACAAAGACATGCGTGGGAAATGGATGCCCAATTATGACAGCCCATTCGTTGTTAAGACAGTCTTCTTTGGAGGATTGCTAATTCTTACAACAATGGATGGAGAAGAGCTCGCACATCCTGTGAATTCCGATGCAGTCAAAAAATATTATGCCTAAAGAAAAAATAATAAAAAATAATATGGCTCGCTAAGTTGAAAACCCGAAAGGGAGGCTTAGGCAAAAATGAGCGTCCCGGTGGACTGAAAACCCGAAAGGGCGGTCCAGGCAAAAGTTAGGGACAAAGGCACTTCACTGCATCGGAAAACACCGAGAATTGAAGACGCATTTACAGAAATCCATTTTCAAATCCCTCTTCAGAAGCATGGTTGTGGGTAGTCTTAGTCGGTAGGGTCAGTAGGTCGGTGGATTCAATAGAACCTTTCCCATATTGCCAATTTCAAATTGTAATTTCCCATGGAGCTATGCCTTTAGCAAGCTACCATTCTTCAATAAAATTTACTTTTTGCTATTCAATTTCCTTGTTCACATTATCTCCCTTTTATTTTGTTATGCAATTTGCTTTTGTTAATAAAATTTGAACGTGAAAAGTGTTTTCAAAAATTTTGAAATTATTTTCTCGAAGATACACTTGGAAATGAAAGTTACTTTGAGTCATGGAAATCTGTAAAGGATCTCTTCGCTCCCCGGTAAGTCTCATTGATGCATAAGCATTTGTTCGTTACCATCATTTTCCCGGTGATAGTCCCCCGCGAGACTCTAAGCTGACAACACTTTTGGGATCCATTCGATAAATCTCCAGTGACTCCCAAGACTGCATAGATATCCCCGATATCCTCCAAGTGATATATGTTCTTGAAGACCCATTCTCAGTGGAAGCATCTGTTCCTTAGTGGAATTGCATTACCTTCCTCAGGAATATTCCCCAGGAGATTGTCGTATTCTCCCAAGAAGTCAAGATACTATCCTCAGGAATGTCTGTTGATTTCTCCCCAGTAAGTTCGACGAACTCTCCTCGGGGAAGTTTGATATACTTTATCCCCAGTTGGATGTACCTTTTCCCCAGGAAGTCGGGGTGCTATTCCCAGGAAGTTGCTACACTATCTCCATGAAACTGCCTGCCTCCTCATTTTCCCCACGAAGCGGATATTTATTTTATCCCCAGAAGTCTCTGATCCCAAGAGTTCTTCGGCTGATTACGGTTCATGATAGAAATCCCTCCTGTGAAGTCATGACACCCTACCCTCGTGTAGAGGTCATAGATCTCCAGTTGAAGTCATGATATCGTACTCTCCAGTGAAGTCATATCGTATCCCTATAAGGAAATCCTTATACTATATCCTCAGGTGGATTATGTTCTCCCCAGAGAAGTTAGAGCTTTGAATCCAGATTAGGTTCTACCATCAATTTTTTTATCCCTCCGATAGACGTATTGTTGCAGAGGTCGCCGGGTATTCCCGTCGAGATGTTTATTTCATCTCATGTCTCCTCTCTCATCTGTTTTGTCAGCATATGCATGAGCGTAAGCATTGCATGCTCATCGCATGACATTGTCATATACATTAACATACACATTAGCGTACACTTTGGCATATGCATTAGCGTCTACATTGTCTGCTATTTGTCATCATCCTTTATCGTTACCGCCGAGTAATTGGGTTTGTCCGCTCTCTCCAAGTAGATCGTCAGCCCTAAGCACAAAATACTCATTTGTTTCCAGTTTCCCCACCGAGTTCATCCCTCGTGGACGATGGTCATTTTAGTTACCTTTCCACATTTGGTAAGATGGTCCCACTCGAGTTCGTTTCCTCAATGGAGACTTGTTCGTCAGTTCTCTCTAGCCCAGTTCTGTTACCTTGCAACTTTCATTACAACCTTCATTACAATTTTCATTACAATTTTTCATTACCCTCTACAATTGATCTTCTCGTACAAGGAGCTCAGTACAACCTTCATTATAATTTACACTATTCTTTCATTACAACATTCATTACAATCTTCATTACAATTTACATTACCTGTTACCACTTCTACAAGCAGTTCTCACCCGAGAAGCCTATCAAAGTGGTATTTCTCGCCTGAGGAGCTTATCCTATCTTCGTTATGACTTGCAGCAAATGGCCATCTCCATCAAGCAGCTGGGCTTCCATTTTCCTTTTCATGATTGAAGTATGGGGAGGTTTGAACTGAATCATGTTCAGGAGAGCACCGATCTTGAATTATGAAGAAGTTCGTTTTACCCTTTAGTAAAAGAAGAATCTGAATCGTATTCCAGGCATCGACCTTAGATATGAAGAGGGTTATTTACCAGATGAGTGACAATCCCTCAGCGGAGCTCATATTTTCCTTCGGTTTTTTTTGTGAACCGAGAGCTACTTTTACATTATTTTATTTAATTAAAATTGAACTCATCTTTAACCTTAGTATTTGCTACCAATCGAGAAATAAACTCCAAAAATATTGTATTCCAACATCAAAATATTAACTCTCATTACTTTTTACATTTCTAATAAACGTTTTGTCCCATAGAAAACAAACAAAACATCATTCTTCATCTTCTCCGCCTAACAAACGAAGCATCTTTCTTCATATTCTCCAAGACAAACAAAGTAAAAAAATATAGGAAGGAAGCTCGAATAAGCAAACTCTAACCTCAAACCAACACATTTGTTTGAATCTCTCATCATATTTCTGGTACGTAAAACTTTCTCTATGACCGTACCAGTAATGTTGTTGTTGTTCTTATTAGTGTTGTTGTTGTTGCTTCTTAGACTTATGGTATATTGTTGTTGTTATTTTTGTAGTATTTGTAGTTGTTTTGAGATTGAAGGTTTAGTGTTATTTTTGTTTCTTTGTGATAGAATGTTCATTTTTTTTGGTTATATATATGTAATACCCCAAATTTTACCCTCATATTAGTCGATTCATGTCGCATGTCATCTCATTTTCGCATCAGCTAACTATTAACAGGTTATGTAGCTTGTTTCGTTTTGCAGGAACCGCGTTTGGTACACTTTAGTTGTATAAGGGGAAAATGGTCATTTTCACGTTTGTTTGCTGACTATTTTTGAAGATGAGTTGTTGCTGGGGTTTTTTTGAGTAATCAGAACCTCCGTCTCCGGGTTCTTTATTTTCTTTGAAGATAAACAGAAATTCACGGTAATTTTCGCATCAGGATGTTCGAGATACGGTAATTATGTCAATGGGCCGAGTCTCTGTCTCCAGTGGATTTCTAAGACATTTATTTTGTCATATGGGTTGATTTAAGTGGAGATATCCATTTGGTTTGGTTCAAGTCGGTGCAAGAATCCGTTATGTGGAATTTGGTTTCAACAGACAATTATTTTCTGCTTCTTCTGCTACCTGCTACTTAAATTTCTCAAAAGGAAAGCGGTACAAAATTCGCTCAAGTCGGGATTTGTTACATTTATTTAATTGAAATTTTTGGCCGAGTTGGTTCATGGCACTGGATTTATTAGTCGGAAACATAAATTGAATTTTTAGTGCGGAGTTTAGTTTTGTTCACTGTTAATTGGATTTCTCTGCTTTTTACTGTTTTACTTCGTTCAAGGCCGGTACCGCTTCTATCACCAGCCACAACTTAATTTGGGGGAAATATGGGATGTTTGATCTGTTTAATGAGGTTCAATCTGAATTTATGTCGGAGACGGATTTAGTCGGATAAGTTGAATGAGTTGGGAATTAATAAAAATATGTAATTTCAAAGTTCAATTTTTATTTCATATTGTAAGTTAATTTCATCGATATTTCATTTTTAAAATTCATAAATTAATGTTTCATTTTTAAAATTCATAAATCATATTTTATTTTATTTTTCATCATGTTTCATGTTTAAGCTCATTTATTATTAAATCAATTACACTTCGTTTTATTAATGGCATTTTTTATCAATAATATTTCATTCTTTTAACTAATTTCTTAAAATCATTCTCATTTCATTTTTATCAATCTCATCTCATTGTTAATTTGACTTCATTTTCAATATTTGATTCTCATGTCATTTTTATCAAAAATAATATAGTAACAATATTATTTAATATAATCCAAATGGAGCGATTGTTATTATATAGAAAAAATAAAATAGATAATAATTTACATAATTTACAATATCATACATTTCAATTACATTTTCTTTTTTAAAAAAAAACAAAAAATCATTAATTCCTAAAAGATCTTCGACTTTCTTAAACTTTCCGAACTTCCGACTATCCTTCCGAACCTGGAAAACAAGTCAAAACAATAGCAAATAGAAGTTATTCGGTTAGTTGACACCCTCAGAAAAGTGTCATTACCGGGTGTCCGTTCTCGGCCAATGGCCTATGCGGCAACAATCCATTCTTATCAAAGGCGACCGAGAAAGATGAAGAGGAAAATTATGTCGAAATAAGTTGTTTGGCCAAAAGCGCTTATTCGGAAAGGCGGTTTGCCCGAAAAGTCAGACCGTAACGCCAACCTTTCCGAAACAGTTCCAAAGCCAGTTCAGAAAGTCAATCCCAAACCAAGTTCAGAATCAAGTGCAAAAACCAGTTCAGAGATTCCAACAGAGAAACAGTTCGGAAAATCAAAACCAATTCAAACAACCAGTTTCAAACCAGTTCCGAAAACGGTTAAGAAAACCAGTTAAATCCAAACAACTCGAAACCAGTTCCGAACAAACCCGTTTCGGTAATCTAACAGGCAAATTATCCAAAACAAAATCCCAGTCAAACACCAACTGAAGAGAACGTGACTCAGGCATCATTTCCGAAAAAATTTGACAGAATACGTATCCTAAGAAAACCACAAAGGAGTTAGCAATAATCTCCTGAAAAATCTCCATGAATCAGTAAAACGGTAACATGCAAATCCAACCCAAAATCATCATCATATATATGGGCATCCAAAAATCAGAGGGGGGAACCCTAGACAACCAAAACGGCGCAGCAACCAAAAGGGATTCAGAAGATCGATCGCCGATCCTCGTCATCATCCTGATCTCTTTCGAGAAGAACCATCGGAAGTGAGTAAACTGCAGCAAAGGCTCAGAGTCAGAAGCAAAAGCTTTTTCGTCATCATCGTTGAAGAAAGAAATCTCACTGTGGGCTTCATCAGAACGAGAGGAGAATATTCTTCCGCAGTGGCCGTGAGTTCATCACTACCGCCGCCGACGGCCTCAGATGCGTCATCATCGGCCGCATCCCCTTCCGAAACGCGAACCGCGACGAGCATCACCAGAAAAACGGAACGAGTAAGAATTCATCAGGTTGTTTTGTTTTGTTCTGGTTTTTTTTTGTGTGTTCCGGGGAAGATTGAGGAGGATTGAAGGAAGGGCTGTGACACGCAAGGCGAGAAAAAGAAGAGGAATTTTTTCGCAAAAGCTCGCAAGCAGCAAGCATGGCCGCCGCGACACTCAAAGCAGGAAGAAGAAGATAAAAGGGTGTTTCAAACCCTACGTGAAAAATGAAGCAGCAACTTTAACTTTTCCAATTTATCTCATTTTTCATTTTTGTGGTTTGTCATTTCTTTTAATTTTTTGTTTACGTTTACTTTTATTATTTGTTAAATCCATTTTTTTGAATTCTGTTAATTTAGTCTAGTTAGAACACTAAAACCGTTTCAAGATAAAGGATTAACTAACAGTAAAACCATTTTTTTAAATTAAGACATTAACTAAAATTAAAACTCTTAATATGCACTAATTATGATTAACTATCTTTTTTAAATTCAAATGAACGTTGCCTTTGGAATTAAAAATCCACATCTTTTAAATAAGTTGGCATTGAAGTTTCCCTAAGTATTAACTTTTTCTTAAAACGTTAAAGTTTTTTTAAAACATTAAGATTAAAAAGTTTTTTAAAAAACATTAAGATTAACATTATTTTTTTTAAAACATTAAGATTAAAAAGTTTTTAAAAAAACATTAAGATTAAAATGATTTTTTTAAGACATTAAGATTAAAACAATTTTTAAAAAATAACACTTTAACATAAAAATAATTTTCTTTTACAAAAATGCAAATTTAAAGTATTGGACATTTGTTTCAAAATTTAGGCAATTTTTCCTTTGAATCAAAATTCAAAAAATAATAAGTTCTAGATTTAGCCGTAGCGGTTTCATCTAACTTTCGTCCGTTTGTTTGTGTCAGCTTATTATCATTCATTCGTGCTATATTTGTTCCGTGGATGTAATTTACGCGAGGCCACGGTCGCGGTTCATTTTTATTTTTTTCTTTTTTGGGACTTGTAATTTACGCGAGTGATCATCGCAACGCTTTCTTTACTTTCCGCATTTTAATTTCTGTCATATAATATTTCGCGTTGTTTGCATGTTTTTACCATAATGCTCCCTCCGAAGGAATTAGGTTTATCCGTTTGGCCGCCGAGTCAATAACACTAGTTTTAACCGTTTCAAAACCCTAATAGCCTAGGTGTCCCGCCGTGGACGAAAATGCCATGTACCCTAGCATTAGGTCAAAGAGTCGCCATACTTTGTTTTAGGGTTTCCCGCCGTGGAATCCCTAATTTTAACCCTAATTTCAATTCACCAATTCAAAGTAGAAATAGGAGTTTCAAAACTCCACGTAAGCGTGTCCGTAAGATACGTTTATTCCCCTTGAATCCTTGATCACAGTCAAGACGTTTCTAACATCCCTTTCGAGGGAAACTACGATTACTCTGATTCCATTCCTTATCCAGGATACGTAGGCACAAGATGCGATGTCTTGCCGAGTAAACTTAGGACTTAACCTTAGGTCTTTTAGGTCACTCCATCCCTTAGCAATATATACCTAAAGCAAATAATAAATCAAAAATAGCAAAAATAAACAAAAGGTTCCTGTAGAGTACTACAGAAGTTTAGGGTGCTAGTACCTTCCCTAAATTTAACCAACCCCTTACCTAGGTCTCTCCTCGCATTGTGTTTACGATGCAAAAATAGGTTTTTCCTCTTTTGACCTTTTCCTTCGGATAAATCAAAGAGCGGTTGTGAATCAAGAATTGTGATTCAAACTAATTAATAGTTTGATATCCTATTTCCACCGCAACAATATAGTTTTTATTTTATTTTTAGAAAACGTGATTCAAGATTATAGTTGGACGAATGCTAATAGATTAATTAAAGAGTATGAAAATTAAGTGATACGATTTTTTGAATTCGCGGAAATAAACCTTCCTGACGATAATGTGATTTTTTATTATCCTTGTAAAAAATTCCAAAACACGCAAAAATATTCAATTAACAAAATATTCAATCATTTTAGTTGTGATGAAATTATTAAAAATTACACGAAATGGGCATGTCATGGTGAAGTTACTAAAAAATGACATGTGTCACATATAGTTGAAGTTGATGAAGATATAATGATAACCTATAAGATATAATCCATGATGTTAGAGTAGATTCTTTTAAGAAAGTGCATGTGTATGATACTTTACACAGTGGCATGAAAGAGATGTTATATACGAGATACAAAAATTTACAAGATTTTTAGTTGTGTTAAGGTTATATAATCTTAAGGTAAAAAGTGGGTGGACTGATAGAATTTTTTGAGTTGTTTGAACTGTTGTGAAATATGCTTTTAGGAGGTATGATGTTTCCAAACCATAATTATGAGTCCAAGAAGATATTGTGTTCAATGGGTGTGGACTATGTCAAAATAGATGCATGTCGTAATGACTACATATTATGCAAGAAAAATAATGAAAAATTGAAGGAGTGCCCGAGGTGTGGGGTGGCATGCTACAAGATAAAGGTCAGTGGTGTTGAAGATTATGATGTTGTAATCAGAAAGGGTGTCTCTCATTTGAATAAAATGATTCAGATGATGTGCATGCTATTCGGTACGATCATCGAGAAGGAATATGAGCAAACTATTAAGTAAATATTTTATATGACTTAGTAATATATATTTACTCATTTTACATTTGTATACTTTTTAATAATTTTTATTTTATTTTCCAACATGTAGAAATGTGAAAGGTTACCATATGTTGTATGGTTTTAGAAGTAAGAGGCTAAAAATTATTACCTCTAAAATTAGTATTATTAACCGTGACATTCATATATGCTTATAAACTATTTATGTTAGTTGTAGTCATTGATGCATGTTGTTGATATTGAATTTTGAACGTTATTGTTGGTGGTGGTGTTGTGGTGTTTGATGAGATAGAAGTTTGAATGTTGTTGTTGATGTAAGCAAAGTTAATCTTGTTTTTGTTAGTAAAAAAGTTATTATTGATATAAATGGTTTGAAGATTTAATATTTACATTGATGTTGAGATCAATGGTTTAAATATTTAATGTTGTTGTTGTTGATTATCCTAATTAATTTCAAATGTGGTTAAAATTATTGCTGCTTAACGATCGGTTACAAAATTCGCAGAAGAAAACTTTTTGATCGTCATTCAAGAATTTGCATTTTGATTTTTGCTTCTGTTAGTTAATAATTTATTTTAGTTTTATTGTAAAAAGAGAATGTGTGTGCCATTTAGGTACATGAGAATGTGTGTAAAAAGATAATGTGTATAAACAATGAATATTTTTGGAAAATAATAATGTTTCTGGTTCAAAAATGGACAATTTATATTTTTTTTATTTAATTAAATAATACTGATTAAAACAAAAATATAGACAAAAATTTAATAACAAGACTTTTCCCCCTCGATTATGTGAATAAACCTAGATAGTAAGATTAAGTCACACCATAATTTATATTTGTTACATAATTTCTTATAATCAACCGAGAATGGTTTCCCTTCTAAATTAAAGAAACACATATACTATAGAATCTATGCTGATACGTATCAAAAGGTTATCCAAGTTTTTGTTGAATAATAAAAAACAACAAAAATTATCAAACAAGAAAAATAATGTGCTCTGGTCGCTAACTTCGTGCATTTTCCCACTAAAAATATCACAAACCAAACCAAATAACATCACATAATCATAAGCATATTCTCAAAGCGAAAAATTTATTTAAAAAATAAGTCATAGCAATGAATCAATACAATTTTAACAATTTAAAGCATTAACCTAATTGAGCGAAACAAGCGCAAATAGTTACTCTTTGGAATTAGGAGATTGCATACGTGACCTTAACAATCATGCGTTGAGCATGAATGATGTTGTCACGACATGTATTAGAGACAAATGGATAAGTAATTTGTCTTTGTTAAATAACTTTTTTATTTAATTATTCATTATAAATTCTGAACCATTAGATTAGAAACATGAGAAATGACATGATATATAAAAAAGGAGAGGATCCAAATCCTTAAGACACACACTCGTATGATGCTTTACGAGATATTATACCAATATATTTAATGGTGAATGTGTTAGATGATATCTTATAGATTCATCTTAAGTAAAGATTATAAAAGAATATTTTCATGCCATATCTAAAGGATAGATTTATTATAGGTTTTTCAATATTTTTCTATATATATATCATACTTTAGACCATAAAATTATTCTCTTATATCTTGTTATAATGAAAACCAAAATTAAATGGAATTGTTTTTCAAATCAAATTTGATTCAACATTCTTTACTGCCTAACTAAAGTCTAATAAAGATTTATTAATTTAGTTAATAATTTAGTTAATAATTTTTTTATTTTGTTATAAAGTGATTTAATAATTTTTTAAAATCCAATTTTAAAATAAAGATTATTTTGTCTTAAAGACAAAAATAAATTATATAAATTTAAAATTTATTATAAAATATTTTATGCATATAATCAGGTAAAAAAAACCGGTTATAACCAATCATATATTAAAGACTCCTAGTAGAACTTGACTTTCTAACTAGAGATTAATTGTTATGCACTGTTAATGTAATAATTTTTACACGGTCAATATATCACAACCATCTGTTAGTATTATTTTTTAAATTGTTAAAAAAAAAATCAAAATTAATTAGTGGATAAAAATCAGTTGACAGTGTAAAAAATGTTTACACATATCAATTAAATTCTTCTAATAATGACAACCAAACTTATTTAACCTTGCATGAATGATTTTTACTTTCCTATTTACCATAAAAATCAAAGAAGTAAATAAAAATCTCCCTATATATAAAGAGGTAAAAAATAACGTTAAGCACTTAAATACAGACACATGATCTTGTCTATAGTTTTTCTGATAAAATGTTTGAAAATGACTGAATCCTTCCTTATTAATATGCAATGAGCATAAATGGACTAGCAAGGAACTAAATGCGCACTATAGTCTAATTAATATCTATTTATTTATTTTATTTCATTTTAATGTAACTTTTTTTTTATATTTAGATAATCAATCTATTTTGATTATATATATATATATATATATATATATATATATATATATATATATATATATATATATATATATATATATATATATATATATATATATATATATATATATATATATATATATATGTTGCGGTGGAAATAGGATATCAAACTATTAATTAGCTTGAATCACAATTCTTGATTCACAACCGCTCTTTGATTTATCCGAAGGAAAAGGTCAAAAGAGGGAAAACCTATTTTTGCATTGTAAACACAATGCGGGGAGAGACCTAGGTAAGGGGTTGGTTAAGCTTAGGGAAGGTACTAGCACCCTAAACTTCTGTAGTACTCTACAGGAACCTTTTTGTTTATTGTATGCTTTTTTATTTTTATTTATTACCTGCTTTAATATATATTGAGCTAAGGGATAGAGTGACCTAAATACCTAAGGGTTAGTCCTAAGTTTACTCGGCAAGACATCGCATCTTGTGCCTACGTATCCTGGATAGGGAATGGAATCAGAGTAATCGTAGTTCCCCTCGAAAGGGAGGTTAGAAACGTCTTGACTATGGTCAAGGTTTCAATGGGGAATAAACGTATCTTAAGGACACGCTTACGTGGAGTCTTTGAAACTCCTATTTCTATGTTGAATTTGTTAATTAAAAATTTAGGATTGAAATTAGGGATTCCACGGCGGAAAAACCTAAACAGAGCACGACGGCTCCTTGACCTAAAAGCTAGGGTAAAGGGCAATTTTGTCCACGGCGGGACACCTAAGCTAATTAGGGTTTTGAAATGGTTGAAACTAGGGTTATTGACTCGGCGGTCAAACTGTTAATCCTAATTCCTTCGGAAGGCGATAAACGGTAAAAATCAAGCAAACAGATAAAATATATCATAGTGACATAATTAAGGTGCGGAAAGTAAAGAACCGGTAAAGAAACGCGAAAATTACAAATTCCAAAACAAATGCGAAAATAAAAAAATAAGCGCGATCATGGCCTCGCATAAATTACATCCATGCCACACAAAAAAAATAGTACAAATAAATGAAACGACAATAAGCTGCAACGACAAATTCCTGAAGGTTAGACGAAAACAAAACAACTATATCAAAACTTTATTTTTCTGAATTTTTATTAAAAGGAACAATTAATTGCTTTTGTATTTACAAGAAAAATAATTTTTACGGTTTTAATATTTTTATTAAGAAAAAAAAAATTATTCTAATTTAATTAAAGAAAACTTGTTTTAATTTTATCATACTTAATTAAAAATGTTTTATGTTAAAGGAAAAAAAAAATTTAATTTTAATGTTTTTATCTACACGATGCTTTTAAATTGATAAAAAATGTCTTAATTAAAAAATCAACTCTTATGAAAAAAAATGTTTTAATGTTGTTTATTAAAGACTTGGTTTTAAATTTAGAAGTGATTTTAAAATTTAAAAAGGTAGTCTAAATTTGGAAAAATATTTTTTTAAAAAAAATTTTAATTTTAGAAATTTTTTTAATAAAGCTTTGATTTACATTAAATTGGAATAATAAATAAAAAAGATTGATTTACATTCCATTTTAATAAAACTTTGACTGACATTAAGTTCTACTAAAAAAATTTTAATTTACATTAAATTTTAATAAAAATTTTGATTTGCATTAAGTTTTAATAAACGTGTTAATGAGAAATTTAAACTACATTAAGTTTAGTTTTTTACTGTTTTTTTTTTTATATTTTGAAAAGAAATAGTTTTTAATTTAGAAAAGTTTTTTTTCCTTTAATGCAAATGTATTAAAAATATATCCTCTTAAAAAAAGTTCCTTTTAATGTTTTTATAAAAAAAAGAGTTAAATTTTATTTTGAAAGAATAGAGTTTTTAATTTTTATTTTAAAGGAAAAAAAAAGTTTTAAATTTCATGTTTTAAATTAGGAAAATATTCTTTTTAAATTGTGTTTTAATTTTTTTGTAGAAAATATTTTGATTTAGATAATGTTCTAATTTTCAAATTTTATTAAGAAAATGTTTTAATTTAAATAATAAAAAAATGTTTTAATTTTCAAAACACAAAAAAAAAATGATTTAAATCTTTTCTAACAAATGAGTTTTAATTAGAGATTTTTTCTTAAAATGTGAATTACAAAATTTGATCCTAAATCTAAAAAAATTTAAGTTTATGTTTATTTTTTTTAGAAAAGAAATGTTTAACCTTTAAGTTTCAATAAAGAAACTTTAACACAAAGTTAAATTAATATTAAATTACAAATTAATAACAAATCTGATAATAATAAATGACAATAAAAAAATAATAGAAGAAAAAAAACCAGAAAACCAAAGGCCAGCATAACGATGTGTCTGTTCACATTTTCATTAGTTGGGTTTTTCTTTTGAAGTAACCTTCTTCCTCTCCTTCACATGTCGCCGGCGCCATTAGATGATTTTTGGGAGCTTTTCTTCCCTTTCTTGCGCCTGCATGTCGCTTCTTTGTCCCCTTCTTCCTCAATCCAACCTGAAACGCAAAACAGAAAAAGAAAATTTATCATGATGGATGGTTACGTTTCGCGGTTACTTACGAGGATGGCCGGTGAGGACTTCTGAGGCCGTCGCTGGTGGTAGTGAGGCCGAGCTTCACGGCCGCCGCGGGTTCGTCCTCCGTTTGCGACTCTTTTTTCTCAATGACGCTTTTCTTCTTCTTCTTTCTGGTGATGATGAAAGCTCGTTGAGTTTTCTGAACCTCTTCTCGGGCTTTTGCGGCGCCGTTTCTTTTGTTCTGTCTAGGGTTCTTTGAATCCCTTTCAAGATTTTCTCTGAAGAACCCTCATGGTTCTCTGAATGTTCCCCCCTTTCTATGACCTAAAGGTGATTTTTATATATTTTGCGGGCTTGCGAAATAGTTGTAGATTGGTTGCTATTTGGACGGTTCTAATGTTGAACACTTTTTGCGGGATTGTTGGCTTGACTGTTATGAACATATTGTTGCTTTGCGTTTTTGGTTTTGTGTGATTTAACCGTGATTTTATTGCTACGATTTCGAGATTTTCCAGGAACTTCTTCAGGCTTCGTGGTTTTGACTTGTTGATGGTTTGTTGCAGAATCGCTGCATTTTCGCAGCTGAATGTTTGACTGGATTTACTAGCTTGTGACCCCTTGTTCGTTGAACCGGTTTGTGGGACTGAACTGGTTTTGAACTGGTTTTCTTAAACCGGTTTTGAACTGGTTTTCTTGAACTGAATTTATTTGTTTGAACTTGTTGGATTTTTGTTGAAATTGGTTTTTCAGGAAGATTGGCGTTAAGGCCTCGTTTGGGCAAACCGTCATCCTGAAAAAAACCATTTTTCTCAAACCGACTTTTCAAATAAGCACTTTTTGATATAATCTCTTTTTGGCCAAATAGCTTATTTCAAAAACAATTTTCCTCTTCTCTTTCTCGGTAGCCTTCGATAAGAACAGATAACTGCCGGATAGGCCATTGGCCGAGAATCGAACCCGGTGATGATACCACTCTGAGGGTATCAAAACTAACCGATTCAAGTTTAATATTGTTTTTTGTCTTGTTTTGCAGGTATGGAAGAATTGGGAAAGTCGGAAAAGATCGGAAGAAGTTTAGGATTAGGAACTTAGAAACACGTTTAGGAAAAAATGTAATTTTTATTTTTTGTAATTTTATTTGTATATGTTTTTTTTAAAGAATTATCATTATTAATAAAAATTCTTTATTTTGTGAAAACATTATTATTATGCTTTTTGTTATGCAAAAATAAAAATGAAAACCATTATATATGTTTTTATTTAAAATATAAAATAAAAACAAATATTAAAAATGCACATAAAATTATTTAAAAGAATTTAAAATAAAAATGTGAACAATGAAATAGAGTTATAAAAAATGAAGTTATATATATTTTTTAAAACATGAAATGAAAATAAAACTTAAAATGAGATGAGTTATTTTAAAATGAAATGAAAATATAATAGAATTAAATGAAATTAATTTAAAATAAAATGGAAGTACAAGGCAATATGATTAATTTAAAAAGTACAAATAAAATGAAACTTCAAATTTTTTTTACTAATTCCTAATTTTCTTTGATTCATCCGACTAATCCGTTTCCAACACCATTTTCGATTAAAACCTCCCAACCAGATCAAACAACCCAAAGTTTTTGATTACAACCCAAAATTCACCTTGACGGCCGGCTGCGAACAAATGACCTTTTTGCCCTTTGGGATTTTTCTGCAAAAACCAACAAACTGCACAACCTGTTAGTGGTTAGTTAAAATGCGATGCGAAATGCGAAATGATTCGACTAAATCTCAGGGCAAAATTTGGGGTATTACAGTTGCCCCTATTTAAATGGCTTCACCGGATGATTTGAGCGACAGAGGCTCGAGAAATCATGGTGGAGGGATTTAAATATAGATAACCGAAAATTTTGCCCTTAGATGCAGTGATATGTGATGCTATGGACAAAACGAATCAAGGGATAATGCTAACAATGCCATGAATATAGTATGATGCGTATGATGGACTCGTAAATGCAAATATGCAGACGACACGACGACACAGGGGACAGACACGACGGACGAACCACACTTGGGAATACGACGCACTGAGAAACAGCACGACACTGGGAATTCTAGCAATGATGGTCAACTGGTACGAACACGACCAATTACCACTTTCAGAGAAGGAATGGTAAGAACGGGATCCTCAACGGAGATGGCACCGATGAGACGGCCTCCACTGGGGAATATATAAAATTAAAACTGGATCTGCACGACTGTAGGATCGATTAACAGAATGCTGGAGCATTGAGCAAAGAATAACATCCGAGCTTCTGTAAACTTTCCCTGATGACAGGATCAAACGGAATTTAGGAATCCGTAGAGATATACAGGGTAATACCGGCTGTATGCCAAAATAAATGGACTTTTAATGGGAAATACCCTGATAAGCTCCTTAAGAGAGAACTGTCACTTATCGTTGGAAGGGACTTAGATGCCAAAACTGGATAAGCTCTCAGATAAAGAAACTGTTGCTTATTTGTGGATGATAAACTGAAAAATAAACTTCTTCCCGTCTCAGGTCTGTGCTACCTGGACTTGATTCGGTTTCTTCTTTTACTAAAGGATAAAATAAACTTCTTCATACTTCAAGATCTGTGCTCTCCTGAATATGATTCAGCTTCTTCTTTTACTAAAGGGTAAACTGAACTTCTTCATTTTCAAGGTTTGTTGCTCCCTGAATATGATTCAGCTCCTTCTTTTACTAAAGGGTAAACTGAACTTCTTCATTTTCAAGGTTTGTTGCTCCCTGAATATGATTCAGCTCCTTCTTTTACTAAAGGGTAAACTGAACTTCTTCATTTTCAAGGTTTGTTGCTCCCTGAATAGGATTCAGCTCCTTCTTTTACTAAAGGGTAAATGAACTTCTTCATACTTCAAGATTCATGCTCTCCTGAATATGATTCGTTTCAAACCTCCCCATACTTCAAGACGGCAAGAAAAATGGAAGCCCAGCTGCTCGATGGAGATGGCCATTTGCTGCAAGTCATAGCGAAGATAGGATCAGCTTCTCAGGCGAGAAATGTCGCTTATTTGCAAGAGTGGCAATAATAAGCTTCTCGGGTGAGAACTGCTTGTAGAGGTGGTACCAGGTAATGTAAATTGTAAAGAAAGTTGTGATGATGGCAAACATCTAGATCACTGAGTGGTAGCAGGTAACATAAATTGTAAAGAAGGTCGTGATGATGGCAAACATCTAGATCACTGTAATGTAAATTGTCAAGAATGTTGTGATGATGGCAAACATCTAGATCACTGTAATGTAATAATGAGCTCCTTGTATGAGAAGATCAATTGTAGAGTGTATTGTAAAGTGTAAGGTAGGTGATAAGCTCCTCGTCTGGGAACTGTTGCTTGTCTATTGTGCAATGTAATGATAAGCTTCTCAGGAGAGAACTGTCGCATATCTGCAAAGGATTGTAAATGCTTTTCTTGAGAGATAGTGCAAAATAAATGCACATCCAGGTATGTTCGGTGACCGACAGGACCGAAGTTCGATCTAGAATTGGGCTAGAAAGAACTGATAAACAAAACTCTATTGAGGAAACGAACTCGAATGGGGACTACCTTATCTTAACGCGGAAAGGTAACAGAAATAACCATCGTCCACGAGGGTTGAACTCTGTGGGGAAACTGGAAACAAGTAGGTATTTTATGCTTAGGGCTGACGATCTACTTTGAGAGAGCGGACAAACCCAGTTACTCGGCGGTAACGACAAGGATGACGATAAATAGCAAGCATGCAAATGCTAATGCGTATGCCAACGTGTATACTAATATGTATGTTCATGAAACTGTCGTGCAATGAGTATGCCATGCTTATGCTTATGTTTATGCTGACAAAACAGATGGGAGAGGAGATAGGAGATGAAATAAACATCCTGACAAGAATACCCTGCGGCCTCTGCAACAATACATCTATCGAGAATAGGAAAAGTTAATGGTAGAACCAAATCTGGCTTTAAAGTTATAACTTCTCTGGGGAGAAAATCTCATGACTTCCACATGGGGATGCGATACGACTTCACTGGAGAGTATGATGCCCTGACTTCAACTGGGGATTCATGACCTCCGCATGGGGATAAGATGTCATGACTTCACATGAGGGATTGCTATCGTGAACCATAATCAGCTCAAGAACTCTTGGATCATAGACTTCCGGGGATAAAATAAATATCTGTTGTATGGGGAAGGTGTGGAGCTAGACAGCTTCATGGAGATAGTGTAGCAACTTCCTGGGAAAGTACCTCGGCTTCCTAGGGAAAAGGTATATCCGATTGGGGATAAGATATATCAAACTTCCCTGCGGAGAGTTCATCAGACTTACTGGGGAGAAATCAACAGACATTCCTAGGGAAGGTATCTTGACCTCTAGGGGAGAATATGGCAATCTCCTGGGAAGTATTTCCTGAGGAAAGTAAGGTAATTTCACTAGTTCCGCTGAGAATGGGGTTCAAGAACATATATCACTTGGAGGATACCGGGGATATCTCTGCAGTCTTGAGAGTCACTGGGGATTTATCGGATGGATCCCAAAAGTGTTGTCAGCTTAAAGTCTCGCTGGGGACTGTTACTGGGAAGATGCTGGTATGATCTCTGCTGTCTTGGAGATTACTGGCTCAGCCCAAAGTGTTGTCAGCTTATAGTCTTGCTGGGGACTGTGTCGGCTTAAAGTCTCTCTGGGGACTGTGTCGGCTTAAAGTCTCTCTGGGGACTGTGTTGAGGCAATGGTTAAGATGTAGATTCTGCAACGATGAGATTTTACTGGGGAATGAAGACCGCCGGGAGTAAAATCCATCGAGTGCATGAAGAATGTCGTGAAACGAAGATAACTTTGATCTCAATGGACTTTGTCGTAGTCGCCATTTTGAAAATATCATGCCCCAGAGTTTCTGCTTCATGAGGAAAAGTCAGCTCAAGAGGATTTTACAGAGAAACATGGAGTCCAGATGCCCCACTGTTTTCCAACTCTTGGAGAGATTTGTCAGATCTCGACGTAACTGGCTCAGATCGACGGTGACATGACTGAGTATTCAAAAATAGCTCTTAAGAATGTCAGGCTCGCATTGATGAGAAAATTTGAAACCATTTGCCCCTGTTTAGCAGGATCTGTGACATCTATATGTAAGTTTCTAAGATATTAGGCAAAATCGACACGCGTGAAATGCTATCCTGAAACTATCAATGCAACAATATATTTGTCTTGAAATTTTTGTTTTTGAAAAAGATATCGCTATAACTCGTGACCGAAATCACTAGTTAGGATAAAAGTTTAATTTATAATGCCAACATGAATTTTTGAGCATAACTCGTAGGAGTCAGGAAACGTTATCTCGTCGAGTATGCTTTCAAACGAAGTCCTACTTCAATTAGGTCTTATAAAGGTTGTATCGTGGCTTGGTTCACGGTTTAGGAAACAAAGGATAAAGGCTCAAAATTATTTGTACCCACCCATTCTTCGTGATGTTCTCCAGTCCTAATTCAGTTAATCGACACGAGCACTCATACCTCAATCGAATTTGATATGGTCGAGAACCCTTTAAGGCTTTGGACATGGCAGTCACTCACCTATTGTCTCTTTCGATTGATCACACAACCGTGTTCTTTATTGGGAATTCTTTATTGTAATCCGTTATTTTGTTTTTGTATTTTTTTATTCCCTAACTTTTGCCTGGACGGTGTCTCTTTTTGATTTGACATTGGAGTCCAGCGGGATGCCCCAGTTTTGCCTAAGTCTCCTTCATAGGTTTTGACTTAGCGGGCTATATTTTTTTTATTTTTGTGAATGGGTCGTGTGACTCTTTTGAAGGTTTGTGACTGCCCCACTCTTTAGGTAGTAGAGGAATAGTCATTGCATTTTGACTTCTTAAGATGCTAAGGATATATTCTCGACGGTTCGCTCCTCCTTTTTGAGGGTTTGAGCGCTCGATTGGTTATACTGAAAAAACTACCCTGCCCCAGGTTAAAATAAGGGTTTTAATTTGGAAAAGAAGAAAACTCCTACTTCAAGGCTCAAAGGGGTTAAAGAGGGGTTATCATCCTTATGTCTCCATTGTTTGAGATTTGAAACAATGCCTTACATCATCAGCAGGTTTCAATCGAAAGCATAGGACAAGAGATCTGACGTTTTTGGTTCATCATCCTCCTCCCAATTCTCTTTCAAAGGAAGAGATCGGGTAAAGTTGGCATTATGATTTTATAAAAAATATTTTTGTGAGTGAAGCGAATGGATTTATTCTAGACAAATATGCATTGCATTAATTATTCCAAAATAAACAAGTTCGTACATGCTAATTATGCTTAATCAAAGAAAATAAACATATAAATAATCAAAATGTAATGTCTCAAAGTCCTTCAAGATGTGTTTATGAAATTTTTGCGTCTGAGACTGGCATGGTAGTGGTTTCCTCTAGCGGAGCCTCACTGGAAGGAGTCGTCTTGCTTGCCCCAGCTACGTCTGTCATTACTTCATTATCGGTCTTCAAATCTTCACTCAGAATAACTCTCCCAGATTCTCTGTTGATCGGGGTCACATCATCTTGAGGATTGCTGAAATGAAAAGGACTAGGCATCTGAAGAACTACCGGCTTCGGCTGATTCACCATATGCGTCACTGGTTGAGATATGTTGAAAACAGGCTTTACAGAGCTTGATTCTGGCCCCTGGGACGCCTTGAGAGGAGTCTTGACTTTCGGCTGAGGATCGTCAAAAGACAGGACCTTCTTTTCTAGCAATTCTCTGACAATATTCTTAAGCGCGTAACATCCTTCCAAGTCGTGACCAGGCGCACCCTCATGAAATAAACAATGAGCGGCGGCAATGTAACTGACAAGTACCGGATTGGGAGGTGGACCCAAAGTTCGGGTAACAACCAGACCTTGTTGCACTAAGAAAGGATACAACTCAGTGAACGTTATTGGAATCGGAGGACAAGGTTTATACTGCCTCTTACTCGGACCATTCTGTCGGGGTGCTCGCTCCTCTGATGATTGGCATACAGGACTGTTGGGCACTCGTTGATAGTTGATAGGAGCTTGTGCAGACTGATAAATAGGAGGTTGTTGATAAACCGGATGCTGATAGACCGGAGCCGGTTGCACAGGTTGATAGGTAGGAAATTGAGGATTGACAGAAGTTGCGACAGTAGCCACATAGGATTGTGGAGCATGCTGAACCGGATAACCTTGAACATAATTCTGCTGATGTTGATGAGAAACCATCGAGCGATTCCTCGGACGTGTAGCTCTTTTATGGTGGTCAGAGCTCGGAGTTACCAAACTGGATTGAAAACCATGAGGAGGTACATTCGCAACAGTAACGGCTGGTTGAGGATCCACAACAGTATGGGTGATCTCAGAAACAACAGTGGGCTGAGAATCCAGCTTTGCATTAAGAGCTTGTAGCATCTTCATAATCTTCCCCACACTTCCTCGAAGATCTTCGAGTTCATGGCTGACACGGTCTATCTCTTGAGCTTGTTCTTCCATCCTTTTTCGAGCTTGGGCTCTAGTATTGTACTGATGCGGAGGACCCAGGGTGACGAAACTGACAGGCGAGAGAACCGAGAATAAGAAACTGGGAGACACATGTGATGCAAAAATATGATACAAAAATGCGAATGGAATGATTTCATGGAATTCAAATATTTACGAATATTGCAGAATAACAAAGAAACTTTATTTATTAATTGAAAATGGATTACAAATAATATTCATAGAAAAATCTTGGCATAACATAAAAGCTAATAATGACCCTAAGGAAGCTTCTTGTTCTGCCCCTTGATCTGCTCTTCTAGCTGGGCCTTTTTGAGGATGAGCCTATCTTCAAAAGGTAGATCGAGAGTTAGAGGAAAATAAATCCTTCATCAAAACCAAACAAGGGTACGTTGAAAAAGTCTTCACAATTTTTAGTGATCATATTGCCCTTGATATCGGATAACTTTGAGCATATGGCTTTAGCAACGGTCTTGTCCTTTAGGGTCCCTTTCCAAGAAAGGGAACAAAGTCTTATCCAAAATAGACAACCCTACGAGCTGAGAATATTCTTCCAAAGTAGGTAATAACTGATAATCAGGGAATGTGAAGCAGTGGTAGTCGGGATCATAGAATTGTAGTAAAACCGAAAGAAGTCCTCCATTCACCTTATATTCCAATAGAGATAACAACCTTCCATACCGGTTACATAATCCTTCTCGATCTTGGATTAAAGATCCTAGATTCCTTAGGTCATCTAGCTTAGGACTTTTAAAAGTATATTTCAAAGTTTTCCTTCGATTGTAATCCATAGTATCCTGCAATATTCATAAACAAGGTTTGAACTCCATGAAATGTAATGCAATGTAATGTTTTAATGGATGCAATGCACATTTACAAAGTCCTAGGTTAAAGGTATGTGCAAGGAGTTAGGGTCTACCCATCCTAATAAGGTATGTACTAAGGTTAATTGTACCTGCAGAACAAGGTTCTAAGAAGTGCCCAAAGTCATCAGTCCCTCCTTCGGATATTATCAACTTTCCAACTGACTCGGAGGTCGATAATGTTCTCAAGAGAACCTCTTTTGAGTGTAGTATCGCGTAGCAACTATTGTAGGACTACTCCTACATAGTTCCCGCACTACGTCCTATATAAGGCCAAAGTGGTGTTAAGGTACTACGGTCCCCAGTATCATAGACACCAATCGAAAATAGTAAAAGTTTTCACGACTACACTCGTTCAACCGAACCATTTTCGAAAGGGTCTCAACTGAGCGGTGATTCTCGAGTCAACTTGGTCGGGACTCACTCCCGGCAAGCCTCGTCGAATATCTCACCTTCCTATAATAAGGTCACTCAAGTCCAGGTTAGGACTTATCTCACAATAACAGGGTACCCCCCAAGCAAGGCACAATAATAATATATACAAGAGAATAAATAATGAAAAATATCATACAATAAACAAAATAGGGATAACCCTTAATAGTTAAGATACTGTCCCCAGTGAAGTCGCCATTTTCTGTTGCGGTGGAAATAGGATATCAAACTATTAATTAGCTTGAATCACAATTCTTGATTCACAACCGCTCTTTGATTTATCCGAAGGAAAAGGTCAAAAGAGGGAAAACCTATTTTTGCATTGTAAACACAATGCGGGGAGAGACCTAGGTAAGGGGTTGGTTAAGCTTAGGGAAGGTACTAGCACCCTAAACTTCTGTAGTACTCTACAGGAACCTTTTTGTTTATTGTATGCTTTTTTATTTTTATTTATTACCTGCTTTAATATATATTGAGCTAAGGGATAGAGTGACCTAAATACCTAAGGGTTAGTCCTAAGTTTACTCGGCAAGACATCGCATCTTGTGCCTACGTATCCTGGATAGGGAATGGAATCAGAGTAATCGTAGTTCCCCTCGAAAGGGAGGTTAGAAACGTCTTGACTATGGTCAAGGTTTCAATGGGGAATAAACGTATCTTAAGGACACGCTTACGTGGAGTCTTTGAAACTCCTATTTCTATGTTGAATTTGTTAATTAAAAATTTAGGATTGAAATTAGGGATTCCACGGCGGGAAAACCTAAACAGAGCACGACGGCTCCTTGACCTAAAAGCTAGGGTAAAGGGCAATTTTGTCCACGGCGGGACACCTAAGCTAATTAGGGTTTTGAAATGGTTGAAACTAGGGTTATTGACTCGGCGGTCAAACTGTTAATCCTAATTCCTTCGGAAGGCGATAAACGGTAAAAATCAAGCAAACAGATAAAATATATCATAGTGACATAATTAAGGTGCGGAAAGTAAAGAACCGGTAAAGAAACGCGAAAATTACAAATTCCAAAACAAATGCGAAAATAAAAAAATAAGCGCGATCATGGCCTCGCATAAATTACATCCATGCCACACAAAAAAAATAGTACAAATAAATGAAACGACAATAAGCTGCAACGACAAATTCCTGAAGGTTAGACGAAAACAAAACAACTATATCAAAACTTTATTTTTCTGAATTTTTATTAAAAGGAACAATTAATTGCTTTTGTATTTACAAGAAAAATAATTTTTACGGTTTTAATATTTTTATTAAGAAAAAAAAAATTATTCTAATTTAATTAAAGAAAACTTGTTTTAATTTTATCATACTTAATTAAAAATGTTTTATGTTAAAGGAAAAAAAAAATTTAATTTTAATGTTTTTATCTACACGATGCTTTTAAATTGATAAAAAATGTCTTAATTAAAAAATCAACTCTTATGAAAAAAAATGCTTTAATATTGTTTATTAAAGACTTGGTTTTAAATTTAGAAGTGATTTTAAAATTTAAAAAGGTAGTCTAAATTTGGAAAAATATTTTTTTTAAAAAAATTTTAATTTTAGAAATTTTTTTAATAAAGCTTTGATTTACATTAAATTGGAATAATAAATAAAAAAGATTGATTTACATTCCATTTTAATAAAACTTTGACTGACATTAAGTTCTACTAAAAAAAATTTTAATTTACATTAAATTTTAATAAAAATTTTGATTTGCATTAAGTTTTAATAAACGTGTTAATGAGAAATTTAAACTACATTAAGTTTAGTTTTTTACTGTTTTTTTTTTTTTTATATTTTGAAAAGAAATAGTTTTTAATTTAGAAAAGTTTTTTTTTCCTTTAATGCAAATGTATTAAAAATATATCCTCTTAAAAAAAGTTCCTTTTAATGTTTTTATAAAAAAAAGAGTTAAATTTTATTTTGAAAGAATAGAGTTTTTAATTTTTATTTTAAAGGAAAAAAAAAGTTTTAAATTTCATGTTTTAAATTAGGAAAATATTCTTTTTAAATTGTGTTTTAATTTTTTTGTAGAAAATATTTTGATTTAGATAATGTTCTAATTTTCAAATTTTATTAAGAAAATGTTTTAATTTAAATAATAAAAAAATGTTTTAATTTTCAAAACACAAAAAAAAAATGAGTTAAATCTTTTCTAACAAATGAGTTTTAATTAGAGATTTTTTCTTAAAATGTGAATTACAAAATTTGATCCTAAATCTAAAAAAATTTAAGTTTATGTTTATTTTTTTTAGAAAAGAAATGTTTAACCTTTAAGTTTCAATAAAGAAACTTTAACACAAAGTTAAATTAATATTAAATTACAAATTAATAACAAATCTGATAATAATAAATGACAATAAAAAAATAATAGAAGAAAAAAAACCAGAAAACCAAAGGCCAGCATAACGATGTGTCTGTTCACATTTTCATTAGTTGGGTTTTTCTTTTGAAGTAACCTTCTTCCTCTCCTTCACATGTCGCCGGCGCCATTAGATGATTTTTGGGAGCTTTTCTTCCCTTTCTTGCGCCTGCATGTCGCTTCTCTGTCCCCTTCTTCCTCAATCCAACCTGAAACGCAAAACAGAAAAAGAAAATTTATCATGATGGATGGTTACGTTTCGCGGTTACTTACGAGGATGGCCGGTGAGGACTTCTGAGGCCGTCGCTGGTGGTAGTGAGGCCGAGCTTCACGGCCGCCGCGGGTTCGTCCTCCGTTTGCGACTCTTTTTTCTCAATGACGCTTTTCTTCTTCTTCTTTCTGGTGATGATGAAAGCTCGCTGAGTTTTCTGAACCTCTTCTCGGGCTTTTGCGGCGCCGTTTCTTTTGTTCTGTCTAGGGTTCTTTGAATCCCTTTCAAGATTTTCTCTGAAGAACCCTCATGGTTCTCTGAATGTTCCCCCCTTTCTATGACCTAAAGGTGATTTTTATATATTTTGCGGGCTTGCGAAATAGTTGTAGATTGGTTGCTATTTGGACGGTTCTAATGTTGAACACTTTTTGCGGGATTGTTGGCTTGACTGTTATGAACATATTGTTGCTTTGCGTTTTTGGTTTTGTGTGATTTAACCGTGATTTTATTGCTACGATTTCGAGATTTTCCAGGAACTTCTTCAGGCTTCGTGGTTTTGACTTGTTGATGGTTTGTTGCAGAATCGCTGCATTTTCGCAGCTGAATGTTTGACTGGATTTACTAGCTTGTGACCCCTTGTTCGTTGAACCGGTTTGTGGGACTGAACTGGTTTTGAACTGGTTTTCTTAAACCGGTTTTGAACTGGTTTTCTTGAACTGAATTTATTTGTTTGAACTTGTTGGATTTTTGTTGAAATTGGTTTTTCAGGAAGATTGGCGTTAAGGCCTCGTTTGGGCAAACCGTCATCCTGAAAAAAACCATTTTTCTCAAACCGACTTTTCAAATAAGCACTTTTTGATATAATCTCTTTTTGGCCAAACAGCTTATTTCAAAAACAATTTTCCTCTTCTCTTTCTCGGTAGCCTTCGATAAGAACAGATAACTGCCGGATAGGCCATTGGCCGAGAATCGAACCCGGTGATGATACCACTCTGAGGGTATCAAAACTAACCGATTCAAGTTTAATATTGTTTTTTGTCTTGTTTTGCAGGTATGGAAGAATTGGGAAAGTCGGAAAAGATCGGAAGAAGTTTAGGATTAGGAACTTAGAAACACGTTTAGGAAAAAATGTAATTTTTATTTTTTGTAATTTTATTTGTATATGTTTTTTTTAAAGAATTATCATTATTAATAAAAATTCTTTATTTTGTGAAAACATTATTATTATGCTTTTTGTTATGCAAAAATAAAAATGAAAACCATTATATATGTTTTTATTTAAAATATAAAATAAAAACAAATATTAAAAATGCACATAAAATTATTTAAAAGAATTTAAAATAAAAATGTGAACAATGAAATAGAGTTATAAAAAATGAAGTTATATATATTTTTTAAAACATGAAATGAAAATAAAACTTAAAATGAGATGAGTTATTTTAAAATGAAATGAAAATATAATAGAATTAAATGAAATTAATTTAAAATAAAATGGAAGTACAAGGCAATATGATTAATTTAAAAAGTACAAATAAAATGAAACTTCAAATTTTTTTTACTAATTCCTAATTTTCTTTGATTCATCCGACTAATCCGTTTCCAACACCATTTTCGATTAAAACCTCCCAACCAGATCAAACAACCCAAAGTTTTTGATTACAACCCAAAATTCACCTTGACGGCCGGCTGCGAACAAATGACCTTTTTGCCCTTTGGGATTTTTCTGCAAAAACCAACAAACTGCACAACCTGTTAGTGGTTAGTTAAAATGCGATGCGAAATGCGAAATGATTCGACTAAATCTCAGGGCAAAATTTGGGGTATTACAATATATATATATATATATATATATATATATATATATATATATATATATATATATATATATATATATATATATATATATATATATATATATATATATATATATATATATATATATATATATATATATATATATATATATATATATATATATATATATATATATATATATAGCATATCAAGTGAGAGAAATTTTAAAATGAGAGATTAGAGAAACAAACAACAACCATTAGATCATGATTAAACTTATTTATTAATGTGACTATTAATTTCTCTCTCTTATTAACTTGAATTTCATCTCTTTTATTAATTTTATCTAATGGTTGTTGTTTGTTATTCTCATCTCTCATTTAAAATCACTCTCATTTGATATGCTCCATATATATATATATATATATATATATATATATATATATATATATATATATATATATATATATATATATATATATATATATATATATATATATATATATATATATATATATATATATATATATATATATATATATATATCCTAATTTTTATAATATATAATTGGATTTATTATTGAAAATTCAATGGTTAATATTAAATTAAATTTTAAAAATGAAATTTAAATAGAATCAAAATTTTCTTGCAACAACTATCTTTTACATATTTTTTTGAATTCAATGTCAAATCCTTTTTGTATATTATTTCTATAATATTTAATTTCAAATTTTCTTTTTTAGAAAAAAAACTAACTTTTTTTTTTATGATTTTGTATTAACTTTTAACTCAATTTAACTTCAAAATGAAAATTTAACTAAAGAAACAAGAAATGTTTATTTTATCATATCTCTTATTATGCTGATTCTAAAAATTTTAATTTTTGTAAAAAATAAAATAAAGAGCTTTTAATTGAGCAGAAAGTGTCAATTAATAATAAACATCTTCTTGGAACTTTGTAAAGATTTTCCAAACCAGGTGGTTTACTTATATAGAAACAATAGGTTATGCTCTTCTAATATTTTAGGCAGTTGTCTAGGTTAATTAGAGATGCGATAAGATATTTAAATAAAAAATATTAAAATGTTTTATAAACATATTTAATTAAAAAGATTAGATGTCAGTTCATAAAAAAATATTTAAATATTAGACTGAACTATTTAAATAAATATTAATAAGTTTATTATAATAATAATAATAATAACAATAATAATAATAATAATAATTATTATTATTATTATTATTATATCGTGTGTATTGTAATTTAAATTAAATTAAAAGAGTAAAACTTAGTTATTATGAAAATTTTGTGGAAATAAACTGAAAACACTTTATTAATAATATTATAAATTGTTTTTGTAAATTTTTTAAAAATAAGTAGTCTCACAAAATTAATGATAATATATAATTTCAGATAAATCAATGCAAATAAATTTTAAGTATTAGTGATCTTATTTTTTTTTAAGTGTATAAAACACTAATTAAATTGTTATTTATATATCTTCAAATGAAATAACCTTTAATATATAATAGATCAATTTGACATTTGAAAATAAACCTATGATATATTATAAGATATACTTAAACTTTGATATTTTTAACAAATCAGACTTAACCTTAAAACTCACTTAGGTCAGCGTGTTCCCATCCATAATTAGGAACTATAGGATAAGATTAAGGATGTATTTGATAAAATTATTTTTGAATTTAAAAGTTGTTTTAAAATTGACAGCTAAATATGAATCAACAATGTATATCATAAACGACTAAAAATTTATAAATAATTAAAAATTATAAATAAAATAGATATTAAATATATAATTAAAAAATACCTAATTAAAAAATAATGTAATTTTAATTCAAACTCCAAATTTCAGTTAATTAACTTAACATTTCATTTGAACAAATTTATCTATATGAACGACTCAATACATAAATTGTTTGTATTTAGTGAAATTATGTGTTTTCACCGACAGATCAATCCTTGAGCTTTGTATGGAAGTCTATTTAGTTTATTTAATTAAAAAAGAAAACTCAATTAGACATTTAAAACTAAAAAATAAAATAACTAAACTTTTGCAATTCTCATAAATGAATTAAAGTACTCTTTTTTCAAAATATCTTTTATGAATTTTTTTTAACAAACTAATTTGAACAATTATTGAGTTTTTAAATGATTAAAGTAATTTTTATATTTTTTAAAATCTAATTAGCTTAAAATTCTTTTTCGCACCGTATTTTTTTTCGATGTTCATTTTAATCTCTTAATTTAAAATATATAAAAATACTATTTAAATCCTTAACTATTCAAATTAAATCAGGTTAATCATTTTTATCAATTTTGTTTGACAAAGTCAATCAATAAAATTTTGTGACAATAACGTGGAATTTGAGGTGACTTAAACTAACTTTTATAATTGGAATGTGAGGTGACTTAAACTAACTTTTATAATTGATTTAAAGGCCGAACAATTCATTACTATTTTCTTTTTTAATTTTAATTGTTGTTCATCATATTCATATGAATTTTTTTTTAAAGTAGCAATGTATTAATTTTTATTTACCAAACAAATTAACATTTCAAAAAAAATACCAAAATGGCAATGTTTGGAAAACCATCAACAGACGTTCGCCAATTGGTTTGGCGAATTAGGCTAACAGCATCACAAGTGATTCGCCATTTGGTTTGGCGAAAGGGAGTATTTTGTGGGATTTCGCCAATTGACTTGGCGAATGAGAGTTATTTTAGGGTTTCTTGCATTTTCAATTTCCTTTTAATTATTATATAACATATTTTCGTTTTCATATTTTAAAATTTAATTGTTTTTTAATTTTAATTATTATTATTATTATTAACCATAAAATATATTAATTTATAATGTAATGAATATTAATATAATTAAAATATATTCGTAAACATAAAGTGATAATAAAATAAAATTATATTAATTTATAATGTAATTAAAAATACACGAACAAAAATATAAATATAATAAAAATTACAAAAAAAAACCCTAATGATCGGCTCTATCCAAGTGACCACCGGTGCCACACTGTGGGGGACGCGTGTTGCGACGAGGTCTTCGACGATGTTGTTGTGGTGTGTCAGGATGTTGTGTGTTGAGTTGTGGTGGAGGGTTCTGTTGGGACGACCCCGACGTATCAGCTAGATCTTGTATCATTTGACCCCAATAGCCGGGAGGTCCCATGTCACATGCACTTCCGTAGTCAAGGGCAATGCCCATGTTTTGGTACGATTGTCGGGGAGGGTGGGTGGAGTATGGACGGTATGGTTGTCCGAAAGTGTACATGGAGTTGGGTTGGTCTAGGTGTGTTGGTTGTTGTGGTGTGTGGTAGTTAAATAGTGGGTGGTTGGAGGTGTAGTTGGAGGGGGTAGGGTCGAATGAGTTTTCCGGGATATAGGTGACAGGGGTAGGATCAAAAGACATATCAGGGCTGTACTGGTGAGTTGGTTGAGACTGAGATTGGATTGGTGGCATGTAAGGTGGTTGTTGTTGATAGGGGGTATATGTTGGCATGGAGTGGGGGGTGTCTTCGTATGGTGGTTGTTGTTGATGGTCTTCGTACGGTGGTTGTTGTTGATGGGGGGTGTCTGTTGGTATTTGTGGGTATGATGAAGAACCGCGTTCCCTTGGATCGGACAAGTAGGTTGGCTGGGACAGGATAGCCACTAATAAAGCTGTTGAAATGGTGTTTGGAAATTGGGAGGAGTCGTACAAGGAACTTCCTAAATTCCTAGTAGCCCTTAAACACTACTCTCCAGGAACTGTTGCGATATTGGAGACGTTGCCTGCTTGTACACCAGACGGGAGTTATGTTGCTGGGAATGGAATTTTCCACAGAGTCTTATGGGCATTCGAACCATGCATCAAAGGGTTTGCATTTTGTAAACCTATAATTCAGATTGACGGAACCTGGCTTTACGGGAAATATAAGGGCACACTTCTGATGGCTGTGGCACAAGACGGGAACAACAACATTTTCCCGATAGCCTTCGCCATAGTTGAAGGGGAGACTGCTGGGGGTTGGAGTTTTTTCTTAAAAAACCTACGGTCATACGTGTCTCCCCAACCTAACTTATGTTTGATCTCCGATCGACACCCATCCATCGAGAGTGCTTACAACAACCATGACAACAGTTGGCAGGATCCTCCATCGACCCACGTCTACTGCATAAGGCATATTGCCCAAAATTTCATGAGGGAGATCAAAGACAGGACGCTGCGGAAGAAGGTTGTGAACGCAGGGTATGCACTAACTGAACCAACATTCAGATACTACCGTGACGAGATTAGACTGAACAACGCGGATGCATTAAGATGGATTGACGACATTGATAGGGAGAAATGGACGCGAGCATACGACAATGGGGTGCGATGGGGCCAAATGACAACCAACCTCGTCGAGTCAATGAATTCTGTTTTCAAGGGAATTCGAAACCTTCCAATAACTGCGTTGGTAAAGGCAACCTATTTTAGGATGGGATCACTTTTTGATAGCAGGCGTGCGAAGTGGGGTTCGGTATTACAATCGGGTCAGCTGTACAGTGACACTGCAATGAAATTCATGAAAGACGAAGCTGCCAAAGCCAACACCCACGTGGTCACAATATTTGACCGTATAGCTGGTTGGTTCAGTGTTGCCGAGGCTATAGATCACAATGAAGGAAGGCCCAGGGGATGTTATCGTGTTGAATTAGATAAGAGCTGGTGTGATTGTGGAAAGTTTCAAGCATTCCGAATGCCTTGCTCTCATGTCATAGCAGCTTGTTCGAAGGCGCGCCAGGACCCAACCAACCTTCTTTCTTCAATTCACCAAGTCATAAGTCTATGCAATGTCTACTCATGCAGTTTTCAGGTGTTGGCAAAGGAGGACTATTGGCCCGAATGCGAAGGCCAAATTGTTTGGCATAATGACTTGATGCGCAGAAAAAAGAAGGGTCGGCCTAACAGCACGCGCATACGAACCGAGATGGATACCTCGGATAAGCTAGTGAGATTGTGTAGTTCGTGTCGGCAACCAGGACACAATCGTACGACGTGTCCAAACGTTGGTCCGAGCAGCAGATCATAGTTTCATTTGTAAACGTGTCCATTTAAATCAAAAGTAACTTTCATTTGATTAAAATCAAATTTCATGCTATTACAGGCAGAGGTAACTGCAAATTTCCTTCTATTACAAGCAGAGTTAACTTTCATAAATTAAACAAACATAACAACAAATTAAAAACATACACCAAAACACCGGAACAGAGCGTCTACGATATCACGACCATCAACTTTATCTCCTTTGGTGTCAACATCATCACAAGGACGCCAGCATCATTTTCCACTTTTCTCCATTCACGAGTAACTCCGTTTCTATCGGTCTTCTCCACCAACCTCTCAATTTTCCTAATCTTTTCTCCTGGAGCAATATCCCCTTCTAGCCAGCGGTTCAGTTCCCTGTGCAAGTGTTCCAACGTCTGCGTATTCCACAGGAGCACCTTCATCGGAGGCTTTGTTGCTGAAAACACCACAAGTGCATTTCTTTTCATTATATCAAACGTTGGAAAAGGTTCCTCCGATGCTGATGACGAAGAGGAAGAACGTTGATTCAGAAATGCAGACATTATGGACTCCGCTCAACTCAAACCGCACTACCGCTTTAGTCTTTTAGGAAATAATGTTGTGAAAAAAAACTTGTGTTTGAACTCGTATTTATAGCCAAAAAAAATGATAACTACAAAACAATAAGTTAGTGCGCAAATACATCACAACAAGTGAAAATAAAATGCAAAAAAATGTAAAAACATATTATAAAAAAGGATTGATCTTCCTCAGGGATCGAACCCAGGCTACCAAGGTGAAATGTGCATTTGATGACAAAGTGATTACCACTGGAGTGGCTATACATCCATTGATGAATGTCACCCCAAAAATATATATGGAAAGTTTAAAACCCTAGCTGGGCGATTTAACAAGCAACCCAATTTACTTTAAATTTATAATTTCATAAAATAATTTAAACTTTTAAACTTAATTTTTTTAATATTATAGATGACATTAAAAATTATATTATAAATTAATATTAATATTAATTATATAAATATTAATTAGATTATAAATTTATATTTTTTATGGTTAATAATAATAATAACTTAAATCAAAAAAGTATGAAAACGAAAACCCTAATAACCAATTCGCCAATTGGTGTGGCGAATGGCCACAAAATACACTTTGTCGCCAATTGGTTTGTTCGTGTATTTTTAATTACATTATAAATTAATATAATTTTATTTTATTATCACTTTATGTTTACGAATATATTTTAATTATATTAATATTCATTACATTATAAATTAATATATTTTATGGTTAATAATAATAATAATAATTAAAATTAAAAAACAATTAAATTTTAAAATATGAAAACGAAAATATGTTATATAATAATTAAAAGGAAATTGAAAATGCAAGAAACCCTAAAATAACTCTCATTCGCCAAGTCAATTGGCGAAATCCCACAAAATACTCCCTTTCGCCAAACCAAATGGCGAATCACTTGTGATGCTGTTAGCCTAATTCGCCAAACCAATTGGCGAACGTCTGTTGATGGTTTTCCAAACATTGCCATTTTAGTATTTTTTTTGAAATGTTAATTTGTTTGGTAAATAAAAATTAATACATTGCTACTTTAAAAAAAAATTCTCATATTCATCCCTTATCTCACAAAATTTAAAATTTTCAAAATGCAAATAAACCCCATTCATGAAGAAAGCTATTGCCTTTCTTACTCTTCCTAACAAAACTAAAATTTTGATTATTGATTAATGTGATATATTTATAGCTTGTTCAGTGAATCACTCAATTGGCAATATTGGCAATAGAACAATTTATTGAAATTTCTTTAACACATTTCATGTGTTTCAAAATGATGGTACTATTTTTGTTCCCATTTCACACCAACCCATCCATATAATATGTGGTTTCCAGTAGATTATGGTCAAATTATTAACCTTTCTATCAAACATTACAATGATTTTATTCAAAGATATGAAGCAGCCATTTTAAGAGATAATCTACCATTTTTCTAGTAGAAACTATAAAAAAAAATTAATGGAAATGCTAATAAAGAGTCTAACACAAATAAAAATTTAGTATTATGACAAAATTTAGAAAATCAAAGATCAAATTCGTATTTTTTTTTTAAATTCTGAAAGCAAAATGAGTATTAAAGAAAAGATACGAAAAGAAAAAAATATATTAAACTATAAATATATAAGTACTAATATTAAAATAATAATTAAAATAAAATCTATAATGTTTGGCTCAAAATATTGAATTTTTTTTTAAGAATAACAAACTATTATTTCAAAATCACCAAATAAAAGTCAATTTTGAAGAATTTACCAAAGAGATTAGCATTCAAGGTTCTATCGCCACTGGGATTGGCGACATAGTGTAAAACGACAGAGTTGCTTCAAAAGAGACTCGCCATTCACATTGGCGACAGAAGCCAATTATTATTAGGGTTTGGTTTTCATTTTGTTTTTTTAAATTTAATAATTACCTTAACTATTAAAAATATAATTATTAATCTAAATATTTTTTAATTATTATTAAAATATAATTAAAACATAACTATTAGAAATATTTTAAATAAAGTGTTTAATAATTATAAATTAACTAATAATTAATTTAAATACAAAATAAAAAGTTTTTATAATGAATTGAAATTTAAATAATCTTTAAATAATATAGACATGTAAAAAAAGTTAAAATATATTAATTTACAATATAATGAAAATTATAACTGAAAAAAAAAACTAATGGCCGACTCTATCCAAGCGACCACCGGTGCCACACTGCGGGGATGTGCGTTGCGACAAGGTCTACGACGAGGTAGATTTTGCATCATTTGACCCCAATAGCCGGGAGGTCCACTATTAACGGCGCTTCCGTAGTTTAGCTCAATGCCCATATTTTTGAAGGATTGTCGGGGAGGTTGGGTGGAGTATGAACGGTATAGTTGTCCGAATTCGTACATCGAATTGGGTTGGAAATGGTGTGTTGGTAGTCAAATAGTGGATAGTTTGAGGGGTAGTTGGAGGGGGTAGGGTCAAATAAGTTGTTTGGGCTATAGGTGGAGGGGGTTGGCTCAAAAGACGTATCAGGGCTATAATGGTATGGTGGTTGAGGCTGGGACTGGGTGGGTGGCATGTAAGGGTCATGGTAAGGATGTTGTTGTTGATGGGGGGCATTTGGTGGCATGCATGGGTTATGGTAAGACTGATTTTGGGCACTGGATTGTTGTTGTGTGTTGGACGAAGAAGCGCGTTGCCTTGGGTCAACCAAATAGGTTGGCTCGGACAGAAAAGACTGAGATGTCGTGACAGACCTAAACCAAGTCATATATTTAAGACTTGGCCTAGCCTCATGCACAATATGGTCGATCAAGACGTGCTGCCTTCTTCTCTTCTAGTGTTTACACAACTCCTTCGCAAACTCCTTCCAATTATTGACACTCCACTGCGAGTCCACCCGCTTTTGATGCCACTGCCCCAATTCTACCAGAGCATCTGGAATATCCTGATGCATCCCAAATTGTAACTTCACCTGGTCACTTTGGTGCATCTCCACCGTAGTGAACCTAATTATGGGTGTTCTTGATATCCACACAGCAACATCATTGGGGTCGAGCTGGTGATCGAGACCCTCGTACGGCATCCAGACAAACTACAATAAAGGTGGACAAATAAGTTAGACAGAGATATACAAGTTTATGCATATAAGTTAGAAAAATTAAAGGTAAATAACTTACATCATCTGGCCCAAGGTGGTCGATGAGGTTGCGGTATTGAATTATAGAGTGCTTGGGACATCTCTGATAATTCATCCCTGGAACAAACATCTAAAAAAAAAGAAACACATATAAGTTAACATCTAAAACACATCTCATAAATTATCAACTTACAAAGTAAAATTGGTTGGTAAATAATCTTGAAAAGAAACTTACTTGTTGGCATATGGGAATGTAAAAGGATTCCGGTTTATTGGAGCAAGCGTTGGCATCCCAGACCAACCCCACGCTTGCAGGAGATAGGCACAACCATAAAAAGTACAAGAATTTTTTTGGTATTTTTGCAAAGTGCGCTATATAGATGGGCGAGGACAGCTGATCCCCAACTATATTCACGCACTTTGTTTATATTTTGTAATAGTGGTAAATACATAATATGTACAGAATTTCCAGTGCCCTCTGGAAATAAAAAGTGACCGAACAAAATCATAATATAGCACCGTGTTTTGACTATTTTGTCATATTCGGTGCTATCGTCACTTAATACAATACTGTTGTATTATTCTCTGAGATATTTTAAATTAATTCTCTGACCCCTCGGGCGGCCCTCGCTTTCCGCCTGAGGTACATCCACACAAAGAGGGGCGCTCGATAAATCTTCGCAAAGTCGGTCAGGGACACCAACTTTTCCGTTAACGGCCTTACTATCGATGTGTAGGCCAAGCAACATGTATACGTCTTGGAGAGTCACCGTACACTCACCAAAAGGTAGGTGAAATGTATGTGTCTCCGATCTCCAGCGTTCTAACAACGCTAGAGTAAACTTCATATTGAGAGAGTAAGATTTAATTTTGATCAAATCACCAAACCCACAATTATGAAGGTACCCCGCTATGAGGGGGTCGTGTGGTATGTAATCATGCACATGACATCAAAACCTTGATACATCCTGCAAAATAATTAATGTTTCGTTAGACAAGAAGTAAAATAATTAATGTTTTATTAGACAAGATTGTAAACATACATAAGAACAAAAAACTTACAAACTCGGCGATGTTTTTAGTGGTGCCTCTATGAGAGTCGCCCATGGTGAGTAAAGACATTGTTGTTTGAGATGTTGAGATGTAGAGATGTTGAGTTTGAGAGTTGAAAGTTTGAGACTTAGAGTGTTTGGTGGTTTGAGTTTTACAGTTTTGAGACTTAAAGACCCTATATTTATATTCCACGAGTGGATGTGAGTTGTAAATGCATGCGGGCAAGTGTCCTGATGTATGTGTGGTGTAAACGCATGCTGGACAAGTGTACTGATGCAGTGGTGGTGTAAACGCATGCAGAAAGAGAATCTCGTAGGCCTGCAGGGTCAATGTAGGCATGCAGGGTCACATGTGAAACGCAGATTCTTGCATTGTCCTGTCCTATCAAGCATGTTGCATGTCATTGATTTCAAAGGCATTGATTGTTGTAAACGCATGCGTGACAAGTGTCCTGATGCATGTAATTGTAGGCATGCAGGGTCACATGCTGCATGTAGGGTAAGAATTTCGTAGGTCTGCAGGGTAATTTTAGGCATGCAGGGTCACATGTGAAACGCAGAGTCTTGCATTGTCCTGTCTTATCAAGCATACTGCATGTCTTTGATTTCATATTAAGGTATTGATTTTTTAGGTTGATTTGTTTTTTAACCGTTGTATAAAGTACTTCCATGGTGAGTTTTTAGTGAGTTTTTCTTATATTTATTATTATGTTTTTTTAAAATTAAAAACATATAGTTTGTTTAGTGTAATACGTATATAAATACATGTAATTTATGCCACCTCTTAAAATTGTAAAGTAGATTTAATTGAAATAAATATAAAAAGATTTTATACTATCAGAGTCTTTTTTATGCAGGGTCACATGTGAAATGCAGATTCTTGCCCTGTCCTGTCTTATCAAGCATGTTGCATGCCATGTGAAATGCAGATTCTTGCCCTGTCCTGTCTTATCAAGCATGTTGCATGCAGGGTCACATGTGAAACGCAGATTCTTGCCCTGTCCTATCTTATCAAGCATGCTACATGTTGGGTCACATGTGAAACGCAGAGTATTGCCCTGTCCTGTCTTATCAAGCATGCTGCATGCAGGGAATCAACTCACTGGACAGATTTCCAAACACTCAAACTCTCAAACACTCAAACTCTCAAACACTCAAACACTCAAACACTCAAACCCCCAAGACTATTTAATAAAGTCTTTAAACTCTTTAAACTCAAACACTCAAACACTCAAACTCTTTAAACTCTAAAACTTTCAAACTCTCAAACACTCAAACACTCAAACCCTCAAACACTCAAACTATTTAATAAAGTCTTTAAACTTTTTACCCTCAAACACTCAAACTATTTAATATAGTCTTTTCAAACACTATTTTTGCTATGTCTTAGACACCACAATATATGATTTTCGCACATCTTAACGGTGAAGTTTTCGAATGTGAAGTATCGTGTTACAATTTCAGAAACACTGATGTTACAAGATTTTTAATTGACAGAAGGTCTAATTTTTTACACATGAAGTCAAGAATAGAAAAAAAACTGCAATGTGGTCCAGTTGGGCAAATAATATACAAAAACCCAGTGTTTTTTGGCGGCCATTTTGAATGTAAATTTATCCCGTTAAAGGTGCGAGACGATGAAGATGTGCGTAACATGTTCTGGAGTCACGAGTATTCTGGTTTCTCAAATATCGTGTTATATATTACGTTACAACAACAACAACTGTCTCAGCAACTTGATTCTTCTCAATTTTTTTGTGATTCTGACGATGAACACGCTGAAGTCAATGTTGTCGACGAAGAAGAAGAAGCAACTGAAGTCACTGTTGACGAGATGGTGAACAACCAGGAGGACGGGGTTCCACCCGAAAATGTTTATTTTCCACCTCAACACATGACAACTCTCGACTTGGGTGACGATGAACCCTTGACGGATGTTTTCTACAACCCCAACTACACAACAGAAGGGCAACTACAAGAGGGTGACTAGTTTCGTACCAAAGAAGATTGTGTCCAGGTAATCAAATAGTTTCACATGGAGTTGTCAACTGATTATAGAGTTGATCGGACAAATCCGACGCGGTATACAAAATATTGTCGTAACGAGGAGTGCCCGTTCCGATTAACAACGTCTTTCAGGAAGAGAAGCGATTCCTAGAAGATATGGTCAATGGGTCCGTCCCACAGTTGTATAATCTCGAATCTGATGCAAGACCATCACAAACTCAGCTCTCGATTAATTTGCGGTGAGATTCTGTCAGTCGTTAGCGACAACCCGTCTTTGAAGGTGAGTACCATAATTGCACATATGGTTCAAAGGTACAATTACACTCCTTCGTACCGAAAATCTTGGATTGCCAGGACTAAAGCGGTTGAAAGGGTGTTTGGGAATTGGGAGGAGTCGTATAAGGAAATTCCAAAATTCCTGGTGGCTCTTAAACACTACTCTCCAAGAACTGTTGCGATATTAGAGACAATGCCTACATGTACGACAGACGGAACTTGCGTTGGTGGAAATGAAATTTTTCACAGACTCTTTTGGGCGTTTGAACCATGCATCAAAGGGTTTGCATATTGTAAACCTATAATTCAAATTGACGGAACATGGTTATACGGGAAATATAAGGGCACACTTCTCATGGTTGTGGCACAGGATGGGAACAACAACATTTTTCCAATAGCCTTTGTTATAGTAGAAGGGGGGACTGCTGGGGGTAGGAGTTTTTTCTTAAAAAATCTCCGCTCTTACGTGTCTCCCCAACCTAACTTATGTTTGACCTCTGACCGATACCCATCAATCAAGAGTGCATACAATAACCATGACAACGGTTGGCAGGATCCTCCCTCGACCCACGTCTATTGCATAAGGCATATTGTCCAAAATTTCATGCGGGAATCAAAGACAAGATACTACGGAAGAAGGTTGTGAACCCAAGATATGCACTAACTGAACCCAAATTCAAATACTACCGTGACGAGATCAGACTAACAAACGCATATGCATTAAGATGGATTGATAACATTGATAGGGAGAAATGGACGCGGGCATACGACAATTGGGTGCGATGGGACCACATGACAACTAACCTCGTCGAATCAATGAATTTTGTTTTCAAGGGAATCCGAAACCTCCTAATAACTGCCTTGGTAAAGGCAACCTATTTTAGGTTAGGATCACTCTTTGATAGCAGACGTACAAAGTGGGGTTCGGTATTACAATCGGGTCAGCTGTACAGTGATACTTCAATGAATTTCATGAAAGAGAAATCTGCCAAAGCCAACACACACGTGGTTACCATATTTGACCATACAACTAGTTGGTTTAGTGTTACCGAGTCTATTGATCACAACGAAGGCAGGCCTAGGGGATGTTACCGTGTTGAATTGGATAAGAGCTGGTGTGATTGTGGAAAGTTTCAAGCATTCTGTATGCCTTGCTCTCATGTTATAGCAGCATGTTCGAAGGCGCGCCAGGACCCAACCAACCTTCTTTCTGCAGTTCACCAAGTGATAAGTCTATGCAATGTCTACACATGCAGCTTTCAGGTGGTGGCAAAGAAGGACTATTGGCCTCAATACAAAGGCGGAATTGTTTGGCATAATGAATTGATGCGCAGAAAGAAAAAGGGTCAGCCTAACAGCACGCGCATTCGAACAGAGATGGATACCGTAGACAAGCTGGTGAGATTGTGTAGTTCATGTCGACAACCAGGACACAATCATACAAAATGTCCTAACATAGGATCAAGCAGCAGATCATAGTTTCATATGTAATCCTGTCCCTTTAAATCAATAGCAAATTTCATTCGATTAATAGCAAATTTTATTCGATTAATAGCAAATTTCCTTTGATTAACACCATAGTTAACTAACATAACAACAACATAAAGACAGAACGCTGCACCAAGGCAACATAAATTAAACAAACATAACAACAACGTAAATACATAAAACAGAACACTGCACCAAAGCGTCTACGATATCACGACCATCAACTTTATCTTCTTTGGTGTCAACATCATCACAAGGACACCTGCATCATTTTCCACTTTTCTCCATTCACGAGTAACTCTGTTTCTCCCGGTCTCCTCGACCAACCTCTCAATTTTCCTAATCTTTTCTCCTAGAGCAATATCTCCTTCTAGCCAACGGTTCAATTCCCTATGCAAGTGCTCCAACGTCTGCGTATTCCACAGGAGCACCTTCATCGGAGGCTTTGTTGCTGAAAACACAACTACGACATTTCTTTTCATTAGATCGAACGTTGGAAAGGGTTCCTCCGATGCTGATGACGACGACGACGAAGAACGTTGATTTAGAAATGCAGACATTCTAAACTCCATTCCACTCAAAATGCACTAACGTAGTCTTTTGGTATACAATGTTGTGAAAACATATATGTGTTTGTAGTCGTATTTATAGAAAAATAAAATAGTACGTGCCCCATATGATATGTCTTAAATACCCATACAAAATTTATACACTTTATAATTCAATGGTTAATCAATTTTTATGTTTTAAAATTTATAATTTAAATCAATTTATATGCTTTAAAATTAAATTGTTAATCAATTTTTATTTTGTATTTAAATTAATTTATAATTAAAATTTCAAAAAAATTTATAATTTAAAAAAAATTATTACTTATTTTATAAATATTACTTAAAAATATTACTTAAATTTATTAAACCTTATTTTAAATAATTACTTAAATTTATTAAAAACTAAATTTTAAATGATTACTTAAATTTATTAAAAACTATATTTTAAATAATAAAAATATAATTATGTGATAATAATATAAATTAAAACATTAACTAAAAAACGGAAACCCTAGACACACAACTAAGTCGCCATTTGGTCTGGCGATTTTGCTTCTTTTCTTCACTGTCGCCAATGAAAATGGGCGAATTTATGTAACGCCAAATTCCAGTTACAACATTGTCGCCATTTCATCCGGCGACAGTCTCTTAAATATGTAGCCAATTTTGTTAATATTATGAATTTTTTTTTGTTGGTAAAAAGTAACTAATACATAGTTACTATAAAAAAATTCCAAAATATTCATTATACACTATGACATTTGGATTACAATAGCACTTTAAAATGATATTGAATCCCACACAATTAAGTGTTTTACTATAATATTTTAAGCGTTGGTTTTTTAATGAAAAAATAGTATATTAATAATAGAGATGGGAAACAACCCAACAAAATACGTAACAAAAATATTTAGATAGCACAAGATGTGATATCGAGGGGAACCTAAAACCAATAAACAAAGAAGATAGATAGATGGTCTACAGAAACAACGCCAAAATAAAACATGAGCAAGAATACAATATATTTTGCATAAAGTGGACAAATGAGTAAGAAGTCATTAACTCATATATAAAACATAAATGTCAAATTTTTTAATACTCTTATTTATACTGTTTCTACAATATATTTCCAAAGCAAAATGTGCTCCAATAATATTAGAGATAAATGATATAATAATTATTTGATTACTTATTTTTTAAAAATAAATTTTACCTACAATAATCTTTAAATATATTATGTTTCAATTTAAAATTTTTATATCAATTATTAATTTTTTTATATCTTAAAATGAAATATATTCTGAATGTGTAAATTGTCATCTTAGTTTCTCAATATATATTCATATTAAACTCATGATTATAGACGATATTATTTTTTTGAATTAAAGGAAGAATATATTAATTCGAAAGGAAGTACAAAAGTGGTGATCCCGTAGGATCCAACCCAACAAAAAAGATCAATTTACATCATATAGCTAACAAGATGCTTCCTAATTTTAAGGTATCGTCACCCTCTATAGGTTATGTTATCTATAATGTTAGTAGCTACGGTTGTAATATCTACAGGTTTATCAAAAGTAGCACTATTACGATACCCGCAGATGCAGTGGATGGATTCAACCACTAGCATTTTGAAAATATCCACTTTCCAGCCTTTACCTTTAGTCATGTTAGTTATCCAGATCAACTCGGCATCCCAAGGTTGAGGAGTATGAACTATGTTAAACCAATGGAGCACTTTCTTCCAAATGTGTCTTGTTTCTTGACAGTAGAAAAATAGATGGTTCATTGACTCTTCCTCGGTATGACATAAATTGCACCGGCTGTCTTGAATCATGCCAAAACGCTTTAATCTATCCTTGGTTGCAAGTTTTCCATGGCAAGCTTGCCATAGACAAATAACTGCTCGCAGTCGGCTCTTATTGGATCTAATTAAGTTTTTCCAAGGCACTCTTGTGCCGTCATCGATCAGAACCTTGTAGAAAACTGACGCCTTAAACCTGTGTGAAATCAGAAGTTGATCCCATTCGTTCCTAATTAGACCCATGGTATCCCTTTGTTTCAAAATGTTGCGCATGATCCAGGAGTTTTGAGTTTTGATTTCATAATTCATGATCTGCTTGTCTTTAAAGTAATGAATATGGATCCATTTCACCCACATGGTATCAGATTTATTGCACAGATTCCATAAGCATTTTAAGAGCAGGACGTTTTTCCAAATCTGCAAATTTATCAGGTTTAACCCATCTTGAGCAGTAGGACAGCTCATGCGTTTCCAAGCCACAGGACACTTTCTACTCACTGTATTTTTGCCGGTCCAGATGAAACTGCGACAAATGGAGTCAATCTTTTTTATCACTGTTTTGGGCATAGGAAGACAGTGCAGCCAGTACTTAACCATTTCCGTTGTTATACTTTTCACCAATTGGATTCTGCCGGCATAACTTAGAAGCTTTGAAGACCAATGGTGAATTCTAGCCACAATTCTATCCACCAAGGGAATAAAGTGAGTGATGTTGAGCTTCCTGCCAACCAGCGGTATACCGAGATATCGGAAAGGAAATGTACCTTCTTGGAAACAAGACATCTCTTGCAGAATCTTTCTCTTTTCTTTGTCTAGACCTCCAAAAAAAATCATGTATTTGTTAGGATTCATAATTAACCTCGTGGACATGGAGAAAGCCCTAAAAGTATGAAGAATCATATGTAAAGAGATCTCATCACCCCTGCAGAATAATATAACATCATCAACAAAGTTAAGGTTGGTGATTTTCAACTTTTCGCATTTGGCATGGAAGTTAAAATTAGGATCTCTTTGCATTTTCATCAATAATCTGTTCATCTACTCCATTATGAGAACAAACAGCATAGGTGATAGAGGATCACCCTGACGAATTCCCCTTTTAATTTGGCTTGCAGCATACCAGTGTACTCTCCCATGATGTTAAATCTATAAGATACAGTGGTGATGCCCAACATGATCCAACTGATGAATTTGTTAGGGAATCCCATCACCTTAATGATGCACTCTAGAGCCTTCCAATTAACCATATCATAAGCTTTTTGCAGATATAATTGAATCATGATTCTAGGTGTGCCTCCTTTCCTGTTATAACCCTTAAGCAACTCAGTAGCAAGCATGATGTGCTGGTGGTTGTTCTGACCTGGTACGAAAGCTGCTTGATTATGATTTACCACACTAGAAATGACAGCTCCTAATATGTTAGTTAGGATCTTTGAAATAATCTTGTAGAAAGTGGTGCAGACAGCTATAGGTCTGTAATCTTGGATTTCAGAAGCACTTTGCCCTTTAGGAATGAAAGACACAACAACATTGTTGAAAGCTTTGTAGATTTTTCCTGTTTCAAAGTATTCCCTCACAGCTGCTATCACATCTTCTCTTATAGTTGCCCAGCTGCTTTTAAAAAACTTGGCTACAAATCCATCCAAACCTGGTGCTTTGAGGTCTCCAATCCCCTTAAGAGTTGTGGTAATGTCAGTTTCTGATATAGGTCTGATAAGGTATTCCTTTTGGTAATTGTCAAGCTACTTCCCCATTCTCATGGCCTCAATATCAATGTGATTGATGTTTTCAGTATCTTTGTCCATTAAGTTGCTGTAGAAGTTAAGCACCTCCTCTTCAATGTCAGATATGGAATTGGTCTGACTGCCATCTCGATGTGGGTATTTTTATTACTGCAATTTTATGGTAAAATATGAAGTATTTTTATGTTGAAAATAAAACTGTTTTATAAGGATTCATGAAATATAAAAATTATTTATATTATAGTCTAATGATATATATTTATAAATGTAACGTTTAGGAAAAATAAATTAAAGATTATATAAAAATAAATTAGAATTTGAAAAAGTTAAAAAACAAAGATAGTAAATTGTATAGTAATTTAATGTTCTTATTATGTATAGTAATTATGACCTTTAAAAATAGTTTTTAGACAATTTATAATGCAGGTTTCAATGAAGCTTTATACTTGAACACCGAAAAAACTAAACTAAAAGTAAAGTATCATTCTACATAAAATGGACTAATGAGTAAGAAGACATCAACACATCTTTTCTGTAGGCATATAACAAAGTAAAGTAAAAAATTAAATGTCAAATTTTTTAATACTTTCTAGTATATAGTTCCTATAACATACTTCAAAAGTAAAACGTACACCAAAAGATGGTTCATAACACTAGGCTGAAAAATATCGAAATTTTTTTTATTTTTTTCTTAATGACAAATATAATATTATATATATAATTTGAAGAATCTTGATGTAATATTTTTTTGCAGAATTTGAAAAATATAAAAAAAATATGGACGTAAGATCTATTTGTATTAAAATCATGATGGAATAATGCGAATAGGTGCAATAATTATATGTAATTAGAAGAGTTCTTAGAATAATTATAGACAATTAGCAGAGTTCTTAGAATTCATATTTAAAAATTGAATTCAAAGAATGGGGGAAAATACACAAAATAAAGAATGGGAAAAAAATACACAAGGAGCCGTTGGAGTAAAGAGGTGTTTGGGTAATTACGTGGAGACATAATTAATAAATAATTAAATATATTTTATTGAAAAGAGAAAGAAAATTAGTAGTTGAGGAAAGGAGAATGCATTTTATTCAATTGTTGATGAAGAAAGTGGTATGCTAACTTTGTGAGTGATTCACCTGCTCAATAGAAATAATTGTACAAATTGCAAAATTAGAGACGTTAAACACACTTTTTAAAATATAATTTGTTAAGAAGCTTAAAAGTTACAATTCCATCATGCATAATGCATCATATAATTTGTTTAAAAGCTTAAAAGTTACAATTTCATCTTGTGAACTAAAAGTCCATTGAAAAATATCATTTAAAATATTATGCATTTTATTGTATGTATATAAGATAAGAATATTCATTCTGTTTTGAAATTGTAAATATTAAAAAATAAGTTTCAAGCAAGATACAATAAATACAATAATATATTTTTTAGATAATAAATAATAGACTATCAAAAATATACTAAGAGTCGTACTATAAAAAATGAATCCAACATAGTACTATTATTTATCTATTTGAGTTGAGAAGTTATCAAAATTATAAAAATTGTATGTATAAACTTAATTGACAAGTTACCAAAACTGTTAAAATACGTGTATTAAAAGAACGAAACATCTTTAAAAAAAATGAAATAAGAACTTTTTTTATGGTGAAAAAAACTATATTTTTCATATTATTAAAACTATATTTTTAAAAAAATGTGTAACTTATCATATTATTTCCTGAATCTATCTTCATATTAAACCCATGATTATAATTTATATTATTAATTCATCTTTGTAATGAAATAAGAACTTTTTTATGGTGAAAAAAACTATATTTTTCATTTACTTTAGATTATCATAAATTTATTCTCTCAAAGATACTTTTCTTAAAAAAGTTGAAAATGAATAGAATGATCTTTTCATAAAAATTTCAATAATTTTATTTTATATTTAATAATGTATTTAATTTGAAGATTTATTATAATATTGTTATTGTGTATTTCATAAATTGCTTTTCAACAATGATTTTGTAAAAAATTAAATGTCCAATAATATTAGAGTTAAATAATATATTAATTATTTGATTACTTATTTTTTAAAATAAATTTTACATACAATAATTTTAAAATATATTATGTTTCAACTTAAAATTATTATATCAATTATTAATTTTTATTATTTTAAAATGAAATATATTCAGAATGTGTAAATCGTCATATTAGTCCCTAATATATCGTCAAATTAAACTCATGATTATAGCTCATATTATTACTGCAATTTTATGGTGAAATAAGAAGTTTTTTATGGTGAAAATTAAACTTTTTTATAAGAATTCATGAAATATAAAAATTATTTATATTATAATCTAATGCTATTTACTAGAAAGAGTAAGTGAATAAGGGGCCGAGAAAAAGGAGAATATATTTTATTTAAAATACTATATTTTTTTATTTATTTTAAGTTATCATTTATTTTTTCTATCGAAGACATTTGTATAAAAAATATTGAAATTGAATTATTTGATCCTTCCATAATAATTCAAGAATTTTATTTTATATTTAATAATGTATTTACTTTGAAGATTTATTTTAATGTTCTTATTGTGTATAGTTATTATGCCCATTAAAAACAATTTTTTGAGAATGTATAATGCAGGTTTCACTGAAGTTTTAATACTTGAACACTGAAAAAACAACCCTGAAAGAGAAACAACAAACAAAGAGAAAAAATATTGAGAATTGGTAAACTAACAAAAAAACATAGGATACCTGGTAAACAACAATTGTAATACTCAGTTTGTCATTAAGTAAAATCATTTCTAAACTGACGATATTATTTGAGTCATTCCAAAAATGAACTTTCTAGAAATTTAGCACACAAATTTTAATCTTCCAGTTCAATTTTTAAGGCACATTATCGGAAATCATATTGTTACATATTTATATTCCGTATAAATTGGACTAATGAGTAAGAAGTTATCAACATGTAAAAGTTAAATGCCAAGTTTTTTAATACTCTCTAGTACAGTTTCTACAACATATTTCGGAAACAAATAGTACTCTAATAATATTAATATTAGAGATAAATAATATAATAATTTTTTGGTCACTTATTTTTTTAAAATAAATTTTACCCACAATATTTTTAAAATATATTATGTTTCAATTTAAATTTTTTATATTAATTATTAATTTTTTATTTTAAAATGAAATATATTATGAATATATAAATTTTCATATTAGTTCCTCAATATACTTTCATATTAAACTAGGGATTATAGAGCATATTATTACTGCAATTTTATGGTGAAATAAGAAGTTTTTTTATGGTGAAAATGAAACTGTTTTATAAGGATTCATGAAAAAAAATATTTATATTATAGTCTAATGATATTTACTTATAAAACAGGGTAACGTTTAACAAAAATACAATTATAACAATTTGTTTATATAATAAATTAGAATATGAAAAAGTTAAAAAACAAAGATAATAAATAGTCATCGAAATTCAAAACAAATGAGATAAATATTATATAAACTCAAGATTATTCAACACTAACATAACAATCAATGAAGGTTCTATATGACCTAAATACTTTAAAATAAAAAGAGATGTTTAAGTAATTAGATGGAGTCATAATCAATAATTAAATCACAATTTATTAGAAAGAGAACACAATTTATCAGATAGAAAAAGTGAATGAGTGGTTGTGAAAAAAGACAATATATTTTATTCAAAATACTATATTTTTTATTTATTTTCAATTATCATATTTTTTTTCTCTATTAAAGATATTTTTATTGAAAATATTAAAACTAAATTGATTGATCCTTACAAAATATATTAATAATTTTATTTTATATTTAATAATGTATTTAATTTGAAGGTTTATTTTAATGTTCTTAATTATGACCTTTAAAAATTATTTTTCGACAATGTATAGTGCCAGTTTCACTGAAGCTTTGATTCTTGAACACCGAAAGAACAACAGAAATAAAGAAACAACACAGAGAGAGGTAAAAATATAATAAATTTGTAAATTAACAAAAAAAAACACATGATAGCGAATAAACAACAATTGTGATACTCATTTTGTCATCAAACAAAATCATTTAAAACTTGACGATAATATTGGAGTCATTCCAAGAATGAACTTTCCATAATTTAATAAACAAACTTTAATCAGCCAGTTTAAATTTGGAGGGACGATGTTGGACATCATACTAATATAAAATGCCATTTTGTAAAAAGTGGACTAATGAGTAAGAAGTCACCGACAAATCATTTATGTAAGCATATAACAAATTAAAGTAAAAATTAAATGTCAATTTTTTAATACTCTCTAGTATACAATTTCTACAACATATTTTGACTGCCAAACGTACTCCAAAAGATGCTTCATAAGACTAGGCGGAAAAAGATCGTAGTTTTTTTTAATGACAAATATGATATTATATTTGTAATATGAAGAACCTTTGTGTAATATGTATCCGTAGAACTTGGAGAATTTGAAACAATATGGAAGTAAGATCTATTTGTACTAAAATCTTGATGGAGTAATGCGAATAAGTGCGATAAGTATATATAATTAGAAGAGTTCTTAAAATAATTATAGGTGATTAACAGATTTCCTAGAATTGGCATTTAGAAATTGAATTCAAAGTATGGGGAGAAGATACACAAGGAGAATTTAGAAATTTTTGTTCACTGAACCTTTGGAGTAAAGAGGTGTTTGGGTAATTACGTGGAGACATGATTAATAAATAATTAAATATATTTTATTGGAAAGAGAAAGAAAATTAGTAGTTGAGAAAAGGAGAACGCATTTTATTCAATTGTTGATGAAGAAAGTGGTATGCTAACTTTACGAGTGATTCACCTGCTCAATAGAAATAATTGTACAAATTGTAAAATTAGAGAAGTTAAACACAATTTTTAAAGTATAATTTTTTCAGAAGCTTTAAAGTTACAATTTCATCTTGTGAACTAAAAGTCCATTGAAAAAAAATCATTTAAAATCATATGCATATTATTATATGTATATAAGATAAGAATATTCATTCGGCTTTGAAATTGTAAATATTGAAAAATAAGTTTCAAGCAAGATACAATAAATACAATAATATATTTTTTAGATAATAAATAGTAGACTATCAAAAAAATACTAAGAGTCGTACTATAAAAAATGAATACTACATAGTACTATTATTTATCTATTTGAGTTGAGAAGTTTCTTTTTTGGAATAAAGAAACTTTATTAAATTCCAAAAGCAATACAACTCATGGCAATCTGAAGACCTAACCAACAACACCAAACAACCAACTAAAGAGACCGCAAACATAACTCAAGGCATCATTAACATGCTTATATGCCTTCTAAGGTTGGGCCTTTTCCAACATCTATACACTATAGACTCAATAATTTAGGAAACAACATCTTTTCCTATGGTTTCTCCAAAGAAAATATGATTACAATATCGTCAAGCTTCATAGATCGTTTCCACAAAAGCACATTTGAGAATTTTGCTTTTTCTATTTTTCCTTTTACTATTTTTAAGGACCCATCTAAGCTCTTCTTCCAACCTAGGAGGAGAGTGATTATCTTTAATCCACTGTAGAATTTCCTGCCAAATTTTGTGTATCTCAGGGCAGCTGAAAAACAAATGTTGGAGAGTTTCCTCTTCTTTACAAAAGCAACAGTTCTTATTATCAATCATTCCAAATTTATGAAGTCTATCTTTTGTTTGCAGTCTCCCATTACACGTCAACCATATAATAAAAAGGGACCACGACCTAGCTGGATTATTGAACCATATCTTATACCACTCAACTTTATCATGATTAGCTCTGACGAGGTTGTAGAAATCTCTAGTTTTCACTTTCTGCTTCTGCAAGATCACAAGCCAATCTTGGTATCTAACAATCTTCAGTCTATGCTTAAAAATAACTTTTCTAATCCAAGACCAATTTCTTTTGACAATCACATTCATAATATCTGACCCTTCATATAATAGTTATGGATCCGTTTGATCCATAAACTATCTCTTTTGCCACTAATATTCCAAAGGAGCTTGAGCATACGAGTAGATTTGCAATCTTCAAAATCAACAATGTTGAGGTCACCCTGATTTTTGTTGTTACATATTTTGTTCCACAATATTGGAGATTTCCTTTATATCTCTCCACTACCTTTCAAAAGAAAGGATCTGCATGTTGACTCCACTTTATCAATGACCTTCTTAGGGAGAGGTAGCGCCTACAACCATAAATTCAGATTTGCAAAAACTGTGCTTTTGATCAATAAAGTTCTCCTTGAAAAACTCATCAAATGAGAACTTCAATGGTTCACCCTAGCAATAATTTTTTCCACCAACATATTACATTGCATAATAGAGAGCTTCTTGCTAGTGAAAGGGATGCCTAAATAACGAAAAGGAACGCATCCTTCCCCGAAACTCGTAAGATACAGAATCTCTTATTTAGAATTCTCATTAGCAATCCCAAAAAATATATTGCACTTTTGAGGTTTAACAATTAAACCAGTAGCAGCAGAAAAATCATTGTAAGTCTGTAAGGCCATTTGAACTGACATAGCATCTCCTCTTGTGAAGACTAGAAGGTCATCAGTAAAACAAAGGTGAATTAGTTTAACCTTGCCACATCTAGAATGAAATTAAAATTAAGGTTATTAGAAAAACTTAGCAAAGAATATATGCAAATACTCCATTATGATGACAAAGATCAAGGGAGACAGGGGGTCCCCTTGTCTTAAACCTCTATTTGCTTTTAAGCTACAAGTATGCTCTCCATTGATATTAAACTTATAAGAGACAATTTTGACAGTGGTGAGGATCCATCTAATAAATTTAAAAGGAATACCCACTTCTTGTAGAATATATTCCAAAGTTGTCCACTCAACTGAGTCATAGAGATTTTGCACATCCATCTTAATCATAAATTTTGGAGGACCTCTTTTAGCAATGTACCCCTTCATTAGCTCATAGGCCAGAAGAGCATGGTCTTCCAAATGATATCCAGAAACAAAAGCAGCTTGGCAATAGTGAATAGTACTACTAATGAATTTACCACGCCTTACTGCAAGGATTTTAGCAATGATTTAATATATGACAAAATAGCAGGATATAGGTCTAAAGTCCTTTACCATCTTTGCATTGTTGATCTTAGGGATAAGGGTTACTAATGTGTTGTAGAAAGGATGAAACAATCTCTCTATTTTAAAGAACTCTTTAACTGCAGCATACATAATCATATTTGGTGGCATTCCAAGTAGCTTTAAAAAATTTGGCTCCATAACCATCAATACTAGGAGAACAATTATATTTCATACTCTTAAGTGCAACGTCAATGTCCAGGTTGCTAATGGGAGCAATGAGACTCTCCCTATCTTCCAATGAGACTCTCCCTACCTTTGGTATTAGTAGAGGTTATCCTAATCAGATTACCATAGAAATTGAGAACTTCCTGCTCAATATCTTTTTGAGTAGTTAAGACTACTTCATCATTGTTGACCAGGTTGAGAATTTAATTCTGCACAATTTGGATTTTAAGCATAGCATAGAAGTAAGTTGAGTTCTTATCATCATTCTTAAGCCAATCTATTTTAGTCCTTTGCTTCAGCAATTGATCTTCCATTCCATTCGTATGAATAACTCTTCCAGGGCATCTTTTGATAGAATGGATTTTGTCAACATTCATTTTATCCTGAGCCAGGTTTAATTGAGCATTTTGGAGATTTTTCGTAGCATCCTCCACCTGAGATTTAATGCCAACAAACTCTTTCCCTTTCTTCATGATAACAAGTTACAGTCTTCTTAACTTTCTCCAAAGAGCCTCCATCCCAATAACCCTTATAGGAGTATTCCAGTTGGTATTAACATCTGTCATAAAACCCTTAGTAAGGATAACATCATTCTAAAATTTAAAGTGGTGATTCCTGCTAATCTTAACCTTTTAATCCATAAGCCACAAGTAAAGCATGTTTAGAAACCTTATTTTCCATGACATTCAGGACAGTTTCAACATTACTTTGGTGCCAAGCTAAGTTCCATATTACCCTATCAATCTTAGAGTAGATAGGGTTCTTAATTTGATTTTTAAACCAAGTAAAATACTCACCATTGCTCTCTTTATCATGTAAGTCCAGATTCTTCATCATCCTATCAAAATCGCAATACTCACTTTCATTGAGCCATTTGGAATGACTATTGTATTTTGTTGCCTTCATGGTCTCTAATTGTTATATTCTCCTTTTGTATCTGAGTAATGTCAATTTCAACCAATATTCTCGAATATGAGATCTGCAAATTATTAGTTGTGCATTCATCAGTAATTTAGGGGTTACCCAAAGCACTACCTATTTTCCCTAAACTCTTTAGACCCCATAAGTTCAGAGGTAGATGAGGTAGTGTTACCCAAATAGGGAGAGTCCTGAGAATGTCTATCTTGAAGTTGAAATCAGATTTCCAGTCTTGAAGAATCATTGGCTTGTTGAATATCGTGTACAATACTTTTATCTACACTTGTTCTTTGTCAGTAAAGGATTTGAAACACAAGTTGAAATAATCCTCCTCATGGTAGAACAAATCTGGTAGTTTGACAAAATTCCAACACCGAGTCATGAATAGTTTAAGAGTCGTACTAAAAAATGAATACTACATTAGTCATATGATTTATCTATTTGTGTTGAGAAGTTATCAAAATTATAAAAATTATATGTATAAACTGAGTTGACAAATTATCAAAACTGTTAAAATACATGTATTAAAAGAAACAAACATCTTATAAAAAAATGAACATGCTACCATTTTGATCATCAAATGTGTAACTCATCATATTAGTTTCTGAATCTATCTTCATATTAAATCCATGATTGTTGTCCATATTATTATTGCAGCTTTGTGGTGAAATTATTAAAAAAAAAATTTAACGTGAAAAAAACTATATTTTTTATTTATTTTAAATTATCATAAATTTATTCTCTCAAAGATACTTTTCTTAAAAACATTGAAATTGAATTGAATGATCTATCCATAATAATTTCAATAATTTTATTTTATATTTAATAATGTATTTAATTAGAAGATTTACTATAATATTGTTATTTTGTGTTTCAAAAATTATTTTTTGACAATGATTTTGTAAAAAATTAAATGTACAATAATATAAGAGATAAATGATATAATAATTATTTGATTACTTCTTTTTAAATAAGTTTTACCTACAATAATTTTAAGATATATTATGTTTCAACTTAAAAATTTTATATTAATTTTAATATTTATTATTTTAAAATAAAATATATTTTGAATGTGTAAATCGTCATATTAGTTCCTCAATATATCTTCAATTTTAATCTCAGGATTATAGCCCATATTATTACTGCAATTTTATTGTAAAATAAGAAGTTATTTTATGGTAAAAATTAAACTGTTTTATAAGAATTCATGAAATATAAAAATTATTTATATTATTTTCTTATGATATTTTACTTATAAAACAAGTGTAACATTTAATAAAAATAAAACTAAAATAATTTATTTATTTAATAAATTAGAATTTGAAAAAGATAATATAATAATATATCAATGTTATATATAACATAATTACATTTAAACAAAAAGAGATGATTAATTAATTAAATGGAGTCATAATTAATAATTAAATCACAATTTATTAGAAAGAGTAAGTAAACTAGGGATTGAGAGAAAGGAGAATTTATTTTATTCAAAATAATACATTTATTTATTTATTTTAGAATATCATATATATTTTTTTATTAACGACATTTGTATTAAAAACATTAAATTTGAATTCATTGATCCTTACATAATAATTCAATAATTTTATTTTATATTTAATAACTTTCTTAATTTGAAGATTTATTTTAATGTTCTTATTGCATATAGTAATTATGCACATTAAATTATTTTTTTAAATAATGTATAGTGCAGTTCCACTAAAGCTTTAATACTTGAACACTGAAAAAACAACATAGAAAGAGAAACAATAAAGGAACACGAAAAAATATAATAAATTGGTAAGATAAAAAAATAAAAAAAATACATGATAGATGATAAACCACCATTATAATATTCATTTTGTCATCAAACAAAATCTTTTTTTAACTGTCAATAATATTGGAGTCATTTCAAGAATGAACTTTTCGAAAATTTAGTACACAAACTTTAATCTTCCAGTTCAATTTTGAAGGGACGATGTCGAAAATCATACTAATACAAATGTCATTCTGCATAAAGTGGACTAATGACTAAGAAGTCATTAACACGTGTAAAAACTAAATGTCAAATTTTTTAATACTCTCTAGTATACAGTTTCTACAACATATTTTGAAAACAAAACATACTCCAATAATACTAGAGATAAATGATATAATAATTATTTTATTACTTTTTTAAAAATAAATTCTATCTACAATAATTTTAAAATATATTATGTTTCAACTTAAAATTTTTATATCAGTTATTAATATTGAGTATTTTAGAATGAAATATATTCTGAATGTGTAAATCGTCATATTAGTCTCTCAATATATCTTCATATTAAACTCAGAATTATAGCCCTATAATTTCATGGTGAAATAAGATGTTTTTTTATTGTGAAAATGAAACTATTTTATAAGAATTCATTAAATATAAAAACTATTTATATTATAGTCTAATGATATATACTTATAATACAGTGTAATGTTTAAAAAAACAAAACTAAAACAGTTTATTTATTTAATAAATTAAAATTTAAAAAAGTTAAAAAAAAACAAAGATGGTAAATAGTTGCCAAATTTCAAAACAATTGGGATAAAGATTATATAAACTCAAGATTATTCAAGATTAACTTAACAATCTATCTAGGTTATATATGACATAATTACTTTAAAACAAAAAGAGATGTTTAGGTAATTAGATGGAGTCATAATCAATAACTAAATCACAATTTATTAGAAAAAGAACACAATTTATTAGAAAGACAAAGTGAATGAGAGGTTGAGAAAAAGAAAAATATATTTTATTAAAAATACTATATTTTGAAAGTGAATTGATTGATCCTTTCATAATAATTTAATTATTTTAATTTATATTTAATAATGTATTTAATTTGAAGATTTATTTTAATGTTCTAATTGTGTGCAGCAAATGTGACCTTTAATAATAGTTTTTCGATAATGTATAGAGTAGGTTTCTTTGAAGTTTTGATACTTGAAAACTTAAAAAACACAAAAATAGGTAAAAAAATAAATAAATCGGTAAACTAACAAAAAACACATGATAGCTAACAAACAACTAATGTAATACTCAGTTTTTCATCAAGAAAAATCATTTCTAAACTGGCGATAGTATTGGAGTCATTCGAAGAATAAACTTTTCATAAACTTAGTTGTCAATTCAATTTTGGAGGGACGATGTCTGAAATCATATTAATACATAGTGTCATTCAGCACAAAGTGGACTAATGAGTAAGAAGTCAACAACACATCATTTTTGTAAGCATGTAACGAAGTAAAGTAAAAAATTAAATGTCAAATTTTTTAATACTCTCTAGTATACAATTTCTATAACATTTTGAAAACAAAATATACACCAAAAGATTGTTCATAACACTAGGCTGAAAAAGATTGTAACTTTTTTATTATTTTCTTAATGACAAATATGATATTATATCTGTAATTTCAAAAACCTTAATATAATATTTCTCTGCGGAATTTAGAGAATATGAAAAAATATGGAGGTAAGATCTGTTTGTATTAAAATTATGATGGAGTCATGCAAATAGGTGCAATAAGTATAGATAATTAGGAGAGTTTTTAGAATAATTATAGATAATTAGAAGAGTTCTTAGAATTGATATATATTTAAAAATTGAATTCAAAGAATGGGGGAGAAGATACATAAGGAGATTTTAGGGGTTTTTGTTCACTGAACCGTTGGACGCCTAAGAATATGTTGTTAGAATTTTTCCTTTATATATACATAAAAGACACTAAGTCCTAATATTCAGTTTCACTTTTCTCGTACACCTACTAATTGAAGCATTGGAGTACTAACCTTACAGCTGAATCCCTCTTCTTTGCACCAAAAACTTAAATCAATCGCAATCCTCCATAGTAGAAGTTGGCTTTCAATGCTACGAGGACAAAGCTTATTTAACATTGCATGATTAATTTTTACTTTACTATTTACCATAAAAAAAAACTTCATGTATACGTAAAGAGACAATAAATCACGTTAAGCACTTAATTACGACACATGATTTTGTTTGTAGTTTTCCTGATAATATGTTTGAAAATGACTAAATCCTTCCTTATCAATGAATAATAAGCAATGAACATAAATGGACCAGCATAACACTAAATGCCCATGATAGGCTAGTTAATATCAACTTCTTTTTCTCTATTTATTTTTAATGGTTATTTTTTGGTTTTTTATATTAACATAATCAATTAATTATGTTTTTATATTATTTATTATTATTTTAATTATAAATAATTATATTTATTATTGACAATTCAATAGTTAATATTAAATTAAAATTTTAAAATTAAAATTAAATCGAATCAAAGTTTTCTTGCAACAACTATATTTTACTTTTTTGTTAATTTAATGTCAAATACTTTTTATGTTTTATTTCTATCATATTTAATTTCAAATTATAAAAAAATAATCATAAAAAAAAATCATAAAAAAATTACTAACTAGTTTTTTTGATGATATTGTATTAATTTTTAACTTCAAAACTAAAATTTTAACTAAAGAAAAATAATTCATTTTATTATATCTCATTATGTTTATTCTAAAAAGATTAATTATTTTTTTTTACCAAAAATAAAGAGCTTTTAATTAAGTGGAAAGTGTCAATTAATAATAAACATTTTAAGGAAAGGAGAAATTTGATAAGGATTATCCATAGCACGTGGTTTACATATATAGAAATATTATGTGGTTATGAATAGGTTAGGTCAACTAGTAAAATTTAATACATAGTCTATACTGATTTAAAACTAGTCATACTTTTTAAAATAGAAAAGTATTAGATGTTTTAATAAGTTAATTTGATAAAAAAAACTAGACTTTTGTTCATAAAAAAGTTATTTAAATTTATTAGACTAATCTATTTAAATAAATATAAATAACTCTATTATTATTATTATTATTATTATTATTATTATTATTATTATTATTATTATTATTATTATTATTATTATTATTATTATTATTATTATTATTATTATTATTATAATTATTATTATTATTATTACTGCTGCTGCTGTATTTTAAATTAAAATATAAAAGTAAAACTTAATTACTTTAAATTTTTTTGCAAAAATAGACTAAAAGCATCATATAAACAACGTCATAAGCTTTTCTAAATAAATAATTTCAAAATATTTATTTTAATAAATAAGTTCATATAAATCGATGCAAAAGAAAATTTATTATCAATAATCTTTTAGTCTTTAAGTGTATAAAAACAATAATTAAATTGCTTATTTATATATTTTCAAATAAAATAGACTCTTAAAAAGACAAATAGTTTAATCAAACTTATGCAAATATCAAATTCAAATTTAAAAATAAACTTATGATATATTATACGTCATAATGAATTTTAATATTTTTAACTGGCCAAACTTAAGTTTGCCAAAGTCTAATTAAGTCCAACTTATTATAATTAGGGATCAATAAAAAGAAAGTTATGTAATAAGATAAGATAAAGGGTGTGTTTGATATACTTCTTTTTGAATTTAAAAGTTATTTTCAAATTAATACTAAATATAGCTTTTTAAATTCAAGTTAAAACTGTTTGATAATTATTATAATTAAAGTATTAAAAGCTAAAGATTATCTAATAAAATATATAATAAGTGACGCAATTTTTTTATTATTATGGTATATCATAAGAGATTGAAAAATTAATATATAAAAAAGAAATATATTTCTAATATATATATATATATATATATATATATATATATATATATATATATATATATATATATATATATATATATATATATATATATATATATATATATATATATATATATATATATATATATATATATATATATATATATATATATATATATATATATATATATATATATATATATATATATATATATATATATATATATAACTGTAAATAATTAAATTTAAGAATTTAGTACAATATTTGACGAAAGAGAGATTATCTAATGAGGATATATGTTATATTAAAATAATTAAATAAATAATTGTCAATATCATTAAATCTATCAATTTAGAAAAATAACATGTCATAATATAATGCCTTTTTTATATCAATAATGAATATTCTAGTACACTCAAATTGTAAATATCTTTTTATCAATTAAGGTACTTCATCCAACTTTTTTTTCCAACAAAAATTAATTATAAATAAAATTAGAAAATTATTCCTACCAATTAGATGGTTGAAAAAATATATAATTGGTATCAAAACTTTTGTGATGCTGGATATTTACCCTTGAGATTTTGATACGTGGAAGAAAAAATGTTAAAGTACACAATCTATAAATAGTTGTTAGCTATCCAGCATAACAGCATCATCACCTCCCCAATCATTCACACTCCAAGTGCAACATTTCCCTTTCCAAATTTTCTAAATCAATCATGGCTAGCACAATGTTTGTCAAAGTTACTTTCTTGGTTATGGCATGCTTGGTTTTGAGCACTCCCTTAGCTAATGCTGCCCTTTCATGTGGTCAGATACAACTCACAATAACACCATGCATTGGGTACCTTAGGAGCCCAACTCCGTCTGTCCCTGCTCCATGTTGCAATGGGATTAGAACTCTAAATAGTCAAGCTAAAACTGTCCCTGATCGTCAAGGTGCTTGTAGGTGCCTTAAATCCACCGTCATCAGCTTCCCTGGACTCAATCTTCCAGCTCTTGCTGCTCTTCCGGCCAAGTGTGGTGTCAACTTGCCCTACAAAGTCACTCCCTCCATTGACTGCAACACGTATATCTCTTCAAATCAACCCTCTCTTTTCATATAATTTATTTATCAAATACTCAAATTTATTTTATTTTTAAGAATCTTTTTAAATTAATTAGAACATGATTTCAGTACTTACAAACTACAATTACATTTTCTTTTTGTTTATTGTCTTGGCTTATAAAATTGTGATTCATGAGAAATAAAAATAACAAAATCCTAAGTATATGATGATAGTATATTTAAAATGGGCTAATGTCAACTTCATTTTCCTTATTGCAGAGTGAAGTATTGAGCAGCTTGAGGACTTGCACTTGATGAATAAATATTTATTGGTTTGTGGTAAAAACCAAGAAGAAATAATGATGTCTTAACTTATCTTGTTTCAACCGAATCCCATCTAGGGGATTATTATATTTACCATGTATTTCAATAATAATTTAAATAAAATACGTAATGGTTGGCTCAAAGTATCCACTATGACATTTGAATTATAAGTGGTTTTTAAATGAAAAAATAATAAATTAATAATAAATTTGGGAAACAAACCGAATCGTTTTGACCTAGATTTTGTATTTTTCGGAGGATATGATATCTAAATCGATAAAAAATATATAAATTGTTTTAAATTAAATTTTCGTATTTTTGATTTACTATAATATTTTAAGCGAGATAATAAATAGTTTTTCTAATGGAAAAATTTATAACAATGGTATTTAAATAGCACAAGATGTGACACTCAGCCTAAAACAAAGAAGATTGATAGATGGTCTACACAAACCTCATCTCATAATGGAATATTCCTAGAACTCAAGTCATCTCAATTATTAGGGTGCGCAAAAAAACTAGTTATTGTTAACCAAATTATTATCCAAATTGTTTCCCTTTTAAAAATTCAAACCAAACGTTAAAATATAAATGTGGTTATCCATTTTTTTATCCAAATATAAACCGGTTTCTATAGTAATAATGTGGTTTAGTTATTGGGTATCCAAATTTCATTATTTGTTAAATTGATATGTTTGTCTATTTTCATATTTCATCATATACACGTTATAAACCAATTTACATTCACACGTTTTCTAAAATAATATAAACTTCATAATTCTTTGGTGTCTCCATATAGGTTGTGAATGCCACAAATGAATTGTCGTGTTTCTTCTTCTTGAATTTTAATATCTTGCATCAATTTTTTTGATAATGATGATATAAATTATAAAAATTAATTACGGTTGATTTGGATAGACGAGTTCTTTGTTAGACTTTTAAAATTTATTACTCGAACAAATTAATACTGGGTTTTATAGACTTTATTTGATTTATACCCGAATTAGAAAACAGTGATAATAATACTAAAAATACTTAATTGTTTTAACACACTACAATAAAAGTATACTTTTTTAACGAACTTTTGCGCTGACTAATTTATCTAGGGAGATAAAATAGATTTTATTAGGCGTCTTTTTTTCATTTTAATTTTTAAATATTTTTTCATTCGGTCAATGTTATCAACCATAGGGGATAGGTCCTTCAGAGGCATGCTTTTTTAATCACAACTCCTTCAGTGTTTTATTTATTATAAAGTGGCATGTTCCTTTTATATTTTTTTATAAATTAAAATTAAATTTTGTTTCTCGCTCATGTTTAATAATCGTGGGAAAATGTCCTTTAGATCTTTGTTTTGAATCTCAAGACCAACATACTTATATTTTATTTATTTTTAAATCATTATTATCCTCGATCAATTTTAGCAACTATTAGAACAAATTGCTTCTATTGTAAAATAAAATTAATAATAAAATATTTAAAAGGAAACACCATAATGTGTTCTTTCCTTTCAAATTATTTACCATACACCATTTATTTTGTTGCAATCTTCTCACTTTTTTACAATTTTGAAATTTTAACTTTAAAGATTAATGTCAAGGTTTAAACGTACCGTTTAATTGATAAAGTAAAAATGTTCAAACAAAATTTTCAAGATACTATTTTAGAATTTTCAAAGTCAAATTTCCAAAGTCAATGATACAACAACAACAACGACAACAACAACAAGAAGATAACAAGAAATGATGTTTTTTTAGTTTGGTTTATGAAAGAAATCATGCTTTCGAGTTTTATTTATGGGAGAAATAGAGTGTGGTTAACGGAAGATGAAATTTTGAGGCGAAATGAGTTAGGTTTAGTGAAAAGGTGAAAGAACATAGAACTTTTATAGACAAAATTGGCTAACATTTCCCTGTGGATGGTAAAACGGGCTTAGGAGAAAAGTCATCGTTTTCCACCATTTTTTTCCGGATTTGTTGAATTCTACATCTTACACGCATGTAGCGTTCGATTTCATCGATCGGTTGGGCAAGGTTCCCAGTACTGCGGATTCTTAACATATAATCAAAAACTAGAAAAATCAATTAAAATAGGAAAATTGCCTTAGTCTATATGTTGTACTAACATAGTTACGATATTGACAAAATTTGTATCTTCCAATACATCCAAAAATTTGATAGGTCGCAAGTGCACGACTTTATCGATTTTAGTATAAAAGGTTTTAGTAATCCCACAGAGACCAATCATCAATTATCGTTATCAGATACACAAAAATACGTTTAGGTTGTATCAGACACGCATAGATGTGAGAAATGAGTTTAAGTCGTATCAATAACGCGATAATGTGTTTAGATTGTATCGCACACACAGAAGTGTGTGTAATGTTTATCTTCGCTACCTTCAACGCTCAAAATGAGTCATAGATAAGAACACACGCAACAAAAGAAAGAGTAGACAAATTTTTATACTCATAATGAAATAAATTTGTTACAATGAAACAATATAAAACTAGATAATTAAACATTCATCTATACACCACTTTAGCTTGCTCTGGGCTTACAGCCAAATTCTTATGGGACCCAAATTATGGTCAAACAAAGGTGAAGTTCTTTGAGAGGCTCGTCCCTTAATCTTTACATCAGTAGCTTAGCTTGCTCTCTTCATCTGTTCATATTTTTTAGGGTCAACAATGTCGAGTGATAAGTCACAAATGCATGAATTTATCGATTTTTATATAAAAAATTTTATCGATCCTATAGAGACCAATCACCAATTACCATTATCTATTACTATGGTGTTTATCTAAGGATACACAATTTGTTTGTTTCTTGCGACATTGAAAATTATCGGCTTAATTCAAATTTAAGAATAAGAAGTCGAAACATGAGTTCCATCTACCTTTCTTACTCTTATAAATTGCAACACTTTATTATAACGAGAAAAATATTTTTAGCAGAAAAACTAAGTTAGAGGTATCGTCTGCTTTTGCGTATCTTTTACCGGATTTCAAACTTGCAATTGCTCACTTTCGCGTGATAAAAATTACAAGTTTAAAATTCCTTTTAGAAATTAATAATTTCTTATTTAGCATTTAAAATTCTTTCTCCATTTTAAAAATTAAAAATCTTAAACTTTCTTAGTTGAATACTAATTTTTCTCTTTCGAGGTAAAACCGATATTTCTGTATATCTACTTTCAAAGAAAATTTTAACTTTAAAAACATAATTTTCTGAAGTTAAATATATTATTGTTAAAAACAACAATTGCATAAAATGAAACTGGAAATTGGAAATTGCATTGTAAAATTGAAGCTGGAAATTCAGCAAGTAAAATTGAAGCTTAAAACTGGATTACTCGACGTTACATAGTAAAATTGAGCAAGTAAAATGAAACTGGAAATTGCATAAATATTGAAGCTTGAATAGAATAAATGCTATGAGGGGAGACTTTTAATCTGTTACAATGTTGAACTTGAAATAATAATGTTGGAACTGAAAGCAAAATAATAACAAAAGTGAAAAAAAAAAAGCTCTGAGTGTATAAAATTAAGTTTACAAGTGAATATAGTTCTAGTACAAAGCTTGGATGCCAAAATTATGAGTTTAAGGTTCTATTTATATGCTAATTTTTGCTCTAGAGCTGCTAACCAGAAATAGAAGTGGAGAAAGTGGTGGAAGCAAAGAAACTTCCTCTATAAGTGTGGCCATTTTTCTGGCTTTTACCGTCATGACGGGTGTCACTGAGGTTATGGTTTACCCATCATGACCCATTGACTTGGTCATCTAAACGTGAGGTTCATAACAAGCATTATCTTACTGGTGGTCTACCCGTCATGACCTACAGGTATGCGCTCCTTCTTTTCTGCTTAGCTGGTTGATTGTATGGGCAATAAGGGGTCATGACGACCGTCCTTGCTTAATTGTGCCCTTCATTGCAGTCATAACAACTCTTTTTAGTTGTTTTCACCATTTTTCTCTGTTTTCCTTGCTGAGGTCACTAAGTGCTAAGTACATGAAATGCATCGAATAATAGAAGCATAACATAGAAAGGAAATGTAAATGACACTAAAAACATGTGAAAATCAAGTAGAATAAATGGAAATTTTGTGTGTTATCAAACTCCCCACACTTGAACTATTACTTGTCCTTAATTAACTTAGCTTGCATATAAAAAAAGGTAAATGCAAAAATATAACATGAAAATCACTCATGAAAAGCAACAACGCTATTAGCCATACATAGTTCCAAATTTGAATCGGTTAGAGGTTAACTCCATCCTAGCATACCAATTTAAATAATATTGATGTATCTTAGTCTCACTATCTTAATTCTTTTATCCTTGTTCACTCAACACAGTCATATTAAGCCACATAGGTATCTTTGTAATCATCACACATATGGTAAGTATTTGTATTCATATTTTTGCACTTAGAAATTTGATCAAAGAGACACATGTTTTATTTAGATTTTTGAGGTTCAACCATCATTGAGTTATATAATTGGGTGAGGGTTATCCAACTTAGTAGATGTAATTGCCTTTATTTTATTTACGCTTCAAATTATTGACTTATTTTAAATAAAAACCAATTGGATTATTGACTTATTTCTATCCATTTTTACTAAATGTTTTGATTAAAAAAATTAAATTAAATTATATTAAAGATCGAGGGCGAAAATGCCCAAAAAAAATAAAATGAATGTACTAAAATGACTAGCACGAAATAAACCTCTAAAAAACATACAGGTTTTGACCAAATTTTGAAGTAAAAAATGATTAGTTAAAAAGGCTCAAGTTGATCAAAATTGGACCAAAAAAGGATTCAAAAAATAAAACAAGCACGCTAGGAGAAACTACCTAAACCGTAGATTAATAAAATTGATGTGTTTAAGCTCGATCTTGAGATTTTTCGCCCGCTAATTTAATGTTCATTTGAGAATTGATTGAACCGATTTGTCTGTAGAACTGAAAATTTATTCTGGTCTGTACGCAGAATGAAATGTATGTTATAATATGCAATTGATTCAAATGTCTTGTGAATGAATCGATTAATTGATCATGGAAATTTTGGGGTACGATAACAAATCCTTAGCAAAATTCATTAGCCATTTCATCAGATACATATCTTCTTGAGAAATGTCTTCCCCTATGCAAACACTCACCCTTTTCCCATCAAGGAATGACCTTTATTCTTGTACTCGGGGATAAATTCGGCACGCCTACTGTAACACCCATTTTAATTATTTAGTCATTTTATTATTATTTTAATTATTATATGTTGGTGTGCCCTTTTTGTGGGGATGTGTTGGATGATGTTTGGTGAGTGTCCCTAATATGGGAGGATTATTGGTGGTGAATTGTTGTGGATATAATAATATAATAGATAATAATAATATTGGTGGTATTATTATTATTACTATTATTATTATTATTATTATTATTATTATTATTATTATTAGTATTATTGGTGGAATATTATTACTAATATTATTAACGTTATGATTTTGGTGAACTAATATTATTATTAATAATATTATGTATATTATAATACTATTTATTTTATTAGTATTATTAGTGATATTATTTTATTATTATTATTATTTGAGATTAGAGATTAAAAAGGAAATAAGAGGTGAGAGGTTATTAGGGAGTTAGAAATAGGGGATTATTATATTTACTATGTATTTCAATAATAATTTAAATAAAATACGTAATGGTTGGCTCAAAGTATCCACTATGACATTTGGATTATAATAGCACTTTAAAATGATACTAAAGCCCACAAAATTAAATGTTTTGATTTACAATAATATTTTAAGCCCCGTTATAAGTGGTTTTTAAATGAAAAAATAATAAATTAATAATAAATTTGGGAAACAAACCGAATCATTTTGAATTAGATTTTGTATTTTTGCAAGGATATGATATCCAAACCGATAAATATATATATATATATATATATATATATATATATATATATATATATATATATATATATATATATATATATATATATATATATATATATATATATATATATATATATATATATATATATATATATATATATATATATATATATATATATATATATATATATATATATATATATATATATATATATATATATATATTATTTTAAATTAAATTTGTGTATTTTTGATTTACTATAATATATTAGGCGAGGTAATAAATAGTTTTTTTAATGGAAAAATTTATAACAATGGTATTTAAATAGCACAAGATGTGGCACTGAGCCTAAAACAAAGAAGATTGATAGATGGTCTACACAAACCTCATCTCATAATGGAAATTTCCTAGAACTCAAGTCATCTCAATTATTAGGGTGTGCAAAAAAATTGGTTATTGTTAACCAAATTATTATCCAAATTGTTTCACTTTTAAAAATTCAAACCAAACGCTAAAATATAAATGTGATTATCCATTTTATTATTCAAATATAAACCGGTTTCTATAGTAATAATGTGGTTTAGTTATTGGGTATCCAAATTTCATTATTTGTTAAATTGATATGTTTGTCTATTTGTCTAAATTCTAACAGTACTTGTGTGCTTTCCACTCTAGTTGGTTTAGCTACTTTGCTTAGCCCTGGAAGGTCTGGCTTGGTTGTCAATTAATGAATGAAAATGGTAAAAGCCCATTGTTAATTATTACTGATAGGTATTATTGTATCAAACTAGCCTCATAAATTTCCAAAACACGACCTAATATAAAGATCTTGAAAGTATGAAAACACTCTTAAGCAATTGCTAAACTAATGAAACAATTGCTAAACAACATTGAATGTTATTTTCCTGTCCTTTAGGTCAAGGATCAAGAAGGGTTTCCACGTATTTAAATAAAATTTGATTTTTGTCTGTTTACACTGTTAAAATATGGGTGTTTAGAATAGCTTAGCTTATTTACAGTTTATCTAGGTTTATGTTATGAGTATGACAATATCATTTGTGGATGTGTTGAGTTTATAAAAATAGCTTGATTGGTTTATAAGCTTTCCGCTTATTTTAATCACCTCCCTTAAAAATGACTGAACGGGGATCTTACTCCAACCAATAATTTTAAATCATTTCTTTAATAATTTATTTACATGATTATCTGTTGCTTGCTTTCTATCTGTCTGTGTGATTGGCACAAATTTCTTTAGCAGATAGATACACGCCTCTCTTCCAAAATTGTTAATAAGCTCACTTTTTATTTCCCTTTGATCCCAGGAAGTTTCAGCTCTGAAAAGCAGCGTGGAAACATTATCAATTCCTGCAGATAAGAAAGCTGATATCAAGACCAAGATTGCCCTACTTCAGGTATTATATGTTGAATATGTTTGCATTGTAGGCTTTGTACTCTTCCCTCTGTTCCACCTTTGTACGTTTTTTATTGTTGTGCTTTCATTTCTATTTGCTCACAAAAGCGTGTTGCTGAAGAAAACAAACGTAAAGTTGTATTATTAACGGTTGAGAAGGCTGATCTAGCTGTTTCAGATGGGAAATCTTTTTGCATATCTCACGTTAATGTTGGCCTGGATGTTGCAGCAGTTCGTGAGGCTGTTGCAAAAGTCATTGATCAGAAGGTATTTGTTGTTCCATAATTTATTAAGAAACTGGCTAGGTCTCCAACATTCTTCTGTATGGCCTTGTTATGTGTTAATTGTGATGCATAATAGGAACTCAATTTTTATTGATGTCTGTATCACTGTATGTACAAATATGCTCCTTCAATTTGTCTTATGTAACCTTGGCAATTATATTTTCTACTAATTTCACACAATAACTGGAAGCAATGTTTACTGATAAACAGGGGTTGTCAGTGATGGTTTTTAGCACTGATGAATCTACAAACAAGGCTGTAGTTTGTGCTGGGGTGCCGGAGAAAGGAGATAAAGGTAAGTTGGATGTATCAGAGTGGCTGACTAATGCTTTGGGCCACTAGTGCAGAATTGACTTTTTACATCGGGCGAAATTGACTTTTTACATCGGTTCTTAGTCCGATGTAAAACTAGGCGATGTAATAAGTCAAGACATTTTACATCGGGTTTTAGGACCGATGTAAGAAACACACCAACCACATCGGGTAAAATTTAAGACTGATGTGTAAAAAAATATATAATTGAAAATTTTAATTATAAAAGGGTGTTTTTACATCGGTTCTAAGGAAAAACCGATGTAAAAGGTGGACTTTCTAAATCGGTTTCGTGGAAAAACCAATCTAAAAAGTACTGTAGTAAAAAAAAAATTTGTGATGACACTTTTTACATCGGGTATATAATGGACCGATCTAAAAAGTCCCCATGGGATACTTTTTACATTGGTTCTGTGCTTCACCCGATGTAAAAAGTGTCAGCACAAATTTTTTTTTTACTCTAGCACCTTTTACATCGGTTTTATTTTCAACCGATGTGAAAAATACTATAGGAAACAAAAAAAATAGTATTGCAGGAACTTTTTACATCGGTTTTTTGTTTAAAACCATGTAAAAAGTGGTTTTTTACATCGGTTTTTGCATTCGCCCGATGTAAAAAGTACTGTTACGTTTATAAATTAATTTTCTTTTTTTAGTCGTTCCCTGTAACTTTTTTGGTACCTAATTTTTCATATTTTTCCAACATCACACAGACCATAATTAGGTCGCTATTTTCTATATTACACATCATATAGACCACATTTAGGTCGCTATTTTCATAGTTTTTCAATATCATATAGACCATATTTAGGTCGTTATTTTCATATTTTTCTCACAAATCTAATTTCATTGCACCAAATATCTAGTATACACATAATTGATTTACAAAAGTACTGATATAGGACATACACAAATGTACTAAATTATAAGGAGGTTTGCACGATGGATCACAACAACAACAATAAAAAGCTTAATTAACCTTTATATAACTCAAAGAAACATTTTGCCCAACGGAGTCGCAAATCATACAAATCATCTTCTGTTAAGTTCGTTGGGTCATCAAATACCTACAACACATAAGTAACAATAGAGTTATTCTTTGAAAATTCATATTAAGTTGCAAAACGTAAAGTAAATAACCAATTAAAATCATTTTTATTACCTTCATCCAAGAATTGGTTATATTGGCCGAGACAATATCCAACATATTTTTCATCACATAAAACCCACAGTTATTAGAGTTAGGTTGGATCCTTGTCTACAAATGAATGACATAATTAGCGAATACTTATATGATAAAATTAAATATATAATTCTAATTTACACCACGCTTACATTGGGTTGAAGCCATGTACCTTTTTTTCTATTCCCATTTGCCGCTTGATGAACACCAAAAGCACTAATTCAGAAGAAAAAAATTCATATAAAGCCACATAACATATGATATTACTTTTGTAACAAATTATATATATATATAATGAAGTGAACATAAAAGATAAACTTACCTTGTAACAATTTTCGTCATGGTTTGATTAAGTTCATGATGAAGCGAACAAAAGACGACCACCATATTATCATTTGGACACATGACTATTAATTGCCAATGATTTCTGTACGTGTGTGTAAACATAAAAGTCAAAATTTCATGTTACCAAATTTGAACTATATATGTTACCAAAATTAAAAAATAGAAAACATAATTTCATACAAACTTACCCATGACTAAATGGTAGCAAGTGGCACTCTCTCTTTTCGTCACGTAACTTATCTTGTATGTATTGTTTGACACTTACTTGAGATTTTGGCATATTATCAACGTACAAACACATAGCAGGGTCCATAAATCCGTATATTTCAGATTGTGAAGTATCAATACACATACGATGAATATACCTAAAAATCAACATTATAATAAAAGTGATGAGAGATATAACATATTAATAGATATTGACACTAATAAAAATAGAAAATGTACTTACGTGCACCAAACTTGGAGAGTAGACACATCAAGCCAATTAAAACCCACCAGCAACTCTCTGATACACTTAGCTGGCATATGAAAATTAGAAACATATGCACAATGACTTAATTCTATTTCCAAATGATCATCACCCATTCTTAGAACCATTCTCATTAATCTCTCAACATCGTCTTCTCCTTCTTTTTCTTTTGTGCTTAATTTTGCAGTTGAACAACTTCCTTTTCTTTAAACCACTCAGAGAAACTCTTATTATGCTATTTTAACAACCATCTTTCATTCATCTTGGGGTACTTTTTCTTTATGATGCTTTTGTGAGCAAATAAGTAAGGTTGAACTTCATCCGTGTTATTCAATATATACAAATGCGCTTGAAGAACCACATCAATACTTAAGCTCTTGACCTTTAAGCCTTGTGTACCCACACCCTCACGTCTTCCATCGTGACGAGACTTGGGAACCCCTACAACATCCACTTCTGACAAATAGTTTGAACAAAACTCAATTGCTTCCTCTGCGATGTACCTCTCAACAATTGATGTTTCATGATTTGCACAACGAACACATGGACAGAGAAAAACCAGATGAAGACTTTTTTCAGCATCACTCTTACGAGGAGCAAGATTTTTTTTAGCATTACATTCAGCAAGCTCTAGAAATTCCATCACTCCTTGTTCGTACTCGAAACTTAATCGATTGGCTCTCATCCAACTACAATTCGTACCTATGTTCCGAAATTATTAATGCATACAGAGTTAAATCATTGGGATGCCTATAATAGTCCCTCTTTTAGACATTAGAGAGAATAAAAGTCTCTACGCGTAAACATGTGGCATAAAAGAAGAATTGAGAAGTTATAAAGAATAAAAAGAGAACCTGCAATGTCGTGGCGGCCGGATGACTCGCGGTTAAGACAAAAAGAGGGACACAAATTCTGCGAGAACCGAAATATCAATGTTTATTCCATGAGACACCATATCATATATATCATTATAAATGTAATGTTGGTTTATGCATCTCAGTTATTTGGTTGTGAAAATATTTTATGTGAAATTTTAAATTTGAATATGTGATCAAAAATAAAGAAAGCATTTCTTTAACACAAAAAAATCTATTTGATATATTGTTATATAATAGAATAAAATAACCCATTAAGCTCATTGATATTAATATTTTTCAATAAAAGAAAGTAGAGATCAAAAGATGTACTATAATATTATATTCATTCTTTTATTAAATAAAATTCATGTAAATTCCATTATTTTATTTAAAAACTAATTATAAAATAGTGTAACTCAAGAGCATTTGGATGAGGTGATAAATGATCTTTTACAAACACACAATATTCCATCTAAAAAATTAATCAAAAAATTTAAATACAATCCAACTTATAAGAATAGTAGGCATGACAACAACAGTATACTAATTTAGAGAACAAGCAATAGCATCATCTTACAAATTAAACAAACAATTTCAGCCATAACCACCAAAGAAAATCAAGAGTTCAGTCATAAAACACCATTGATTAATCCAGAAACATACACATGACATATGATTCCAAATCCTCATACACACAAATCCGCATACACACACCACATACAAAAGAAAGAAAAAAAAACCTAAACTTGAACTAACAGAGCAAACTCCATTGAACCCAAAAGAAATTTAGAAATTGCAAGTAAAAATGCAAAGTCAAAATGCATAGCAAGGGGACTAAAGTATGTACCTTATGTTGATAACTCTCTCTATTTCCAAAACATGCAAATGAAAAAAAGGAAGAATAAGAAACGGCTGTGGGAGGGAGGAGGCAACGGCGCGAGCACGGCTGTGGGAGGGAGGAGGTGACGACGCGAGCACGACTGTGGGAGGGAGGAGGCGAAGACGCGAGCACAGTGTGAGGGAGGGCTGGTAGCGCGAGCAAGACGGTGGTGGAGGGAGGAACGGTCGTGGGTTTTGCAATGTGTGCGTGTTTTCGTGGGAGAGAAAGAAATGGGTTTGAAATGTGCGTGTTTTCCTGAAATATATTATAACAGAACTTTTTAAATCGGTGGAAAATTGAACCGATTTAAAATCCATGAACTGAAGACTTTTTACATCGGTGGAAACCAAAACCGATGTAAAAGCCATGAATTGAAGACTTTTTACATCGGTGGAAAACAAAACCGATGTAAAAGCCCTTAAAATATTTTTTTTTCAAAATTTTTTATTATGGTTTTTTAAATCGGTTTGGATTTTAACCGATTTAAAAACACCACTTTTTAAATCGGTTTATTTATAACCGATGTAAAAAGTTTTTTAATATTTTTTTTCAAAATTTTTTATTATGGTTTTTTAAATCGGTTTCTGTTATAACCGATTTAAAAAACCTTTTGATTATTTTTTTCCATTTTTTTAACATAGTTTTTTAAATCGGTTTATGTTATAACCGATTTAAAAACCCTTATACTAATTTTTTTCAAGTTTTTACATCGGTTAACTAAATGAACCGATGTAAAAGATCTCATAAATTTTTTTTTATTTACGAAACTGCCACCGTGTTTATATTTTCGCCTTTTACATCGCTTCAAGTGAATACCCGATGTAAAAACATTTTCCCAAAAGTCTTTTTTCCCGGGCTACCTATATGGTGGATGATATTTTCGGCAAGCCTACAAAATATAGATACTTAATACCTTACTTGCATATTAAAAGTTTGAATTGGTTGTACCATTTTGATCACTTAAGGTGTTCATTTGAATCCTGTTATTACCATTGAACTTGGTTAGGTAAAATGATGTTCTTTTTTAATTATATATTAAAATTTTGTTTTCAGGTTTTTGTTTTCTGATTATTGTACAATACATAATCAATATTCTTTCTATGATACAGGAAAACAAGAAGCAATGATTTTGCCTAGCTAGCTAGCAAAGTGGTTGTATCTTTGGATGTAGCAGTGATTTGGTTCGCAAAGTGGTTACTAGCTACTTGATGTTGTTTTTGTTGTCCTTTCTTCTTTTTTTAGATGTTTTTTTGATTAGTTTAGAGAATATGCCTAGCTAAGTGATTGTACTTTTTGTTTGGAATTTGGTTTGAAGTACTCTTAGCCAAATTAATAACTACATGACAAAATATTTTAGCTGTGTTTATAAAATATTTTGGTCTGAAGTACTCTTAGCCAAATTAATGGTATCACATTTGTCATTATTATTTTAATTTCAAATATTTTAGCTGCTTAGTCATTATTATTTTATGAATTCTAATGTCGTAAAATGCAAATGACATATATATATATATATATATATATATATATATATATATATATATATATATATATATATATATATATATATATATATATATATATATATATATATATATATATATATATATATATATATATATATATATATATATATATATATATATATATATATATATATATATATATATATATATATATATATATATATATATATATATATATATATATATATATATATATATATATATATATATATATATATATATATATATATATATATATATATATATACAAAAAAAAATGATTTTGTGTAAATAAAAAGTGTATTACAATAGCATTTTGAACAAGAGTGCTATAATAGCGCTTTGTTTGAAAGTGCTATCAAAATTAAAGCAAATTACCGGTACTTTAATAGCGCTTTGTTTGAAAGTGCTATCGAATATGTGTCTTATAATAACGCTTTGTTTGAAAGTGCTATTAAATATGTGTCTTATAATAGTGCTTTGTTTGAAAGTGCTATTAAATATGTGTCTTATAAAAACGCTTTGTTTGAAAGTGCTATCAAAATTAAAGCAAATTACCGGTACTATAATAGTGCTTTGTTTGAAAGTGCTATCAAAATTAAAGCAAATTACCGGTACTATAATAGCGCTTTGTTTGAAAGTGCTATCAAATATATGCCTTATAATTAGCAGTTTTTGAAAAACGCTATTAAATACCGGTACTATAATAGCGCTTTTGAAAAAACGCTATTAATTACCAGTACTATAATAGCGCTTTTAAAGCGCTATTAAAAATTTTGTTTTACAATAGCGGATTGATTAATAGCGCTTTTAAGCGCTATCAAAAAGCAAAAAAAGCACTATTAAATAACTTTTTTTGTAATAGTGCCTGCTTTGAAATTGTAAATATTAAAAAATAAGTTTTAAGCAAGATACAATAAATACAATAATATATTTTTTAGATAATAAATAATAGACTATCAAAAATATACAAAGAGTCGTACTATAAAAAATGAATACAACATAGTACTATTATTTATCTATTTGATTTGAGAATTTATCAAAATTATAAAAATTGTATGTATAAACTTAATTGACAAGTTATCAAAACTGTTAAAATCCATGTATTAAAAGAACTGAACATCTTAAGAAAAAATGAACAAGCTATCATTTTGATCATCAAATGTGTAACTTATCATATTATTTCCTGAATCTATCTTCATATTAAACCCATGATTATAGTCTATTATTAATTCATCTTTGTAATGAAATAAGAACTTTTTTTATGGTGAAAAAAACTATATTTTTCATTTATTTTAGATTATCATAAATTTATTCTCTCAAAGATACTTTTCTTTAAAAAGTTGAAAATGAATAGAATGATCTTTTCATAAAAATTTCAATAATTTTATTTTATATTTAATAATGTATTTAATTTGAAGATTTATTATAATATTGTTATTGTGTATTTCATAAATTGCTTTTCAACAATGATTTTGTAAAAAAATTAAATGTCCAATAATATTAGAGTTAAATAATATATTAATTATTTGATTACTTATTTTTTAAAATAAATTTTACATACAATAATTTTAAAATATATTATGTTTCAACTTAAAATTATTATATCAATTATTAATTTTTATTATTTTAAAATGAAATATATTCAGAATGTGTAAATTGACATATTAGTCCCTAATATATCGTCATATTAAAATCATGATTATAGCTCATATTATTACTATAATTTTATGATGAAATAAGAAGTTTTTTATGGTGAAAATTAAACTGTTTTATAAGAATTCATGAAATATAAAAATTATTTATATTATAATCTAACGCTATTTACTAGAAAGAGTAAGTGAATAAGGGGTCGAGAAAAAGGAGAATATATTTTATTTAAAATACTATATTTTTTTATTTATTTTAAGTTATCATTTATTTTTTCTATCGAAGACTTTGTATAAAAAACATTGAAATTGAATTATTTGATCCTTCCATAATAATTCAAGAATTTTGTTTTATATTTAATAATGTATTTACTTTGAAGATTTATTTTAATGTTCCATTAAAAACAATTTTTTGATAATATATAATGCAGGTTTCACTGAAGCTTTAATACTTGAACACTGACAAAACAACACTGAAAGAGAAACAAAAAAGAAAGAGAAAAAAATAGGGAATTGGTAAACTAACAAAAAAAAAACACATGATACCTGATAAGCAACAATTGTAATACTCGGTTTGTCATCAAGCAAAATCATTTTTAAACTGACGATAGTATTTGAGTCATTCAAAAAATAAACTTTCTAGAAATTTAGTACACAAATTTTAATCTTCCAGTTCAATTTTTAAGGGACGTTATCGGAAATCATTATTAGAATATTAATAGTAATTCATATTTATTTAGTTATACTATTTTCTTAGCCCCTAAGTTTGTTAGAGGGTATTTTAGTATTTTATCTTATTCTAGTAACCCTAGTTTTAGCTTATAAATAGGGTGACAATTATTGTAACTTTTATCATGTTTTATAGCCGTCATTCTTAATAGAATATTTCTTTTGTTCATCATTTGCCCGTCATTCTTAGATTCGTGTTGAATCTTAAACAAAATCTGATCAGAATTTTAATTCTGTGGGTTGGGAAACACTGTGTGAGAAATCTGAGTGTATTGTGCAAGGTGAAGATGAACGGAAACGGAAACATGAACACCAAGCTTCCAGTATTTGACGGTAAAAACTGGAATCGTTGGATGATCCAAATGCGTGTACTATTTGGTGCTCAAGATGTTTTAGATCTTGTCACTGATGGTTATGTTCCGGTAGCAGCAGATGCAACGGATGAACAGAAAAACGCGCAGAAGGAAGTAAGGAAGAAGGATCAGAAAGCATTATTCTTTATTCATCAATGTGTTGATGTAAATGTGTTTGAGAAGATTGCAGATTCAACGACAGCAAAGGCTGCGTGGGACACACTGGTTAGATGTTATGGTGGTGACGCATCAGTGAAGAAGGTGAAGCTTCAGTCCTTGAGAAAGCAATATGAGAATCTCAACATGAATAATAATGAGAAAGTTTCTGAATACATCTCCAGAGTGATTCTGATCACTAATGAGATGAAGGCGTGTGGAGAAACTCTTTCTGAAGAAACAATCATGGAGAAGGTATTGAGATCCCTTACCTCTCAATTTGATTACATTGTGGTAGCAATAGAACATTCAAAAGATCTGAGCACCATGAGAATTGAAGAGCTGCAGAGCAGTTTAGAAGCGCAAGAGTTGCGTTTGGCTGAAAGAACTTCTGAAAGGGAAGTAGAGCAGCAGGCTCTGAAAGCAACTTCTGATAGGAGGTATCAGAAGCAGTCAGAAGCCAGAAGAAGATCTGATGGTGGTCAGAAGTCAGAAAGCTCAACCTCTGATAGACAAAAGAATGCTCAGAAGGGAAAAGAGAAGTATGACAAGAAGAAGATCCAATGTTACTGTTGTAAGAAGTTTGGTCACTTTGATAGAGATTGTTGGTCAAACAAGGAGAGAAAATCAGAAGAAGCAAATATAGCCAGAAGTTTTGATGACGAATCTGTGCTATTGATGGCTTCTGAATCTGATAATATGGATCTGATAGACTGGTGGTATATGGACACTGGCTGTTCAAATCATCTTACTGGAAACAAGAAATGGCTGGTTGACTTTGACTCTGAAAAGAGGACAAAGATCAGATGTGCTGATGACAAATATCTTAATGCAGAAGGTATGGGAAATATCAGAGTGACTCTGAACAATGGGAAAACAGCATTGATTCAGAACGTGTGGTATGTACCTGGCATCAGAAGCAATCTGATGAGTGTGGGACAATTAATTGAGAAAGGTTTTTCAGTTACCATGAAGGACAATCTTCTGAAGTTGTATGACTGCAATCAGAAGTTGATTATGGAGTCAGAACAGGGAAGAAATAGAACATTCAAGGTGAATGTCAGAACTGCAGACTCAGAATGTCTTAGTGCAACATGTGCTGAGAAGGAGAGTGAGTTGTGGCACAGAAGATTTGGCCATTTGAATTTCAGAAGTCTAAAACATCTGAATTCAAAGAAGCTGGTACATGGAATTCCTGCAATTAAGAAGCCTGAGAAGTCATGCAAAGTTTGCATGGAAGGAAAACAACCACGTTTGCCATTTGCGTCAGAAGTTGCTCCAAGAGCAAAACATGCCTTGGGAGTTGTACATTCTGATGTGTGTGGTCCATTTCCAGTAGCATCAATTGGAGGGAATAAGTACTTTGTGTTGTTTGTTGATGAATTCACAAGAATGACATGGGTATCCCTTATTAAATTTAAACATGAGGTGTTTGATGAATTCAAGAAGTTCAGAATGAAGGCTGAGAATCAGAGTGGTCAGAAGTTGAAGATTCTTAGAACTGATGGTGGAGGTGAGTATAACTCCAAAGAGTTCCAGAAGTTCTGTGAGGAGAATGGAATTGAGCATGAGGTTACTGCTCCTTATACCCCTCAACACAATGGTCTTGCTGAAAGAAGAAACCGTACTTTGCTTGATATGGTGAGAAGCATGCTAAAGGAAAAGAAGCTTCCTCAGAAGCTCAGGGGAGAAGCTATTGCCACTGCAACGTATGTACTCAACAGATGTCCTACGAAGAAGTTGAAGAAAATAGTTCCAATACAGAAGTGGACTGGAGATAAGCAAAGTGTTAGTCATCTGAAGGTGTTTGGTTCTGTTTGCTATAAACATGTTCCAGAAGCCAGAAGACAGAAGCGGGATGATAGAAGCAAAGTGATGATTCTGATAGGGTACCACAGTACAGGTGCATACAAGCTCTATTGTCCAGAAACCAACAAAATTGAATTCAGCAGAGATGTGATTGTGAAGGAATCAGAAGTTTGGAATTGGGATAAGTCTCAATCTGATTCTGATGTTAGAACTTCTGAAGAAAGGTCAGAGTTAAGAATTTCTGAAGTTGAAGTAAACTCTGACGTTGATTCTGACTCTGATAGTGATTCTGACTCTGGAGAAGACTCAGAAGATGAAGGTGACTCTGATGATCCAGACTCTGATGGTAATCCAGATTCTGGTGGAAATTCAGACTCTGAAGATGGCCAAGGCTCTGGAGGAAGTCAAGCCTCTGAAGCTAGAAATTCTGAAGTTCAAGACTCTGGAAATATGCCAGATCCTGAAGTTGGTCAAAGCTCTGGAGAAAGTCAATCATCTGAAGCCCAAGACTCTGAACAAGTTCAGAGACCACAAAGAATCAGAAGTGTTCCCAGAAGATTTGCAGAATTTGACATGCTGCAAGACACTGAAGTAGACTCTGAAGGAGAAGTTATTCAGTGTGCCATGTTAGTAGACTCTGAACCCATAAGTACAGAAGAGGCTCTTAAGCAGAAGTTATGGCTGAAGGCCATGAAAGAAGAACTTGATGCTATAGAGAGAAACAAGACTTGGAAGCTGACAGAACTTCCAAAAGACAAGAAAGCCATCAGCGTCATATGGGTTTTCAAGCAGAAGTTAAAGCCAGATGGCTCAATTGGCAAACATAAAGCAAGGTTGGTAGCCAGAGGATTTCTACAAAATCCTGGGCTGGATTACTCTGAAGTGTTTGCACCTGTAGTAAGACATGAAACAATCAGAATGGTGATTGCAATAGCTGCTAACAGGAATTGGCCTCTGATGCATTTAGATGTAAAATCTGCATTTCTGAACGGTCCATTAGAAGAAGAAGTTTACGTGTCACAACCTCCTGGATTTGTGAAAAAGAATCAGGAAGGGATGGTGTATAAATTATACAAAGCTCTATATGGATTGAAACAAGCGCCCAGAGCTTGGAATCAGAAGATTGATTCATTTTTCAAGAAGCAAGGCTTTCAGAAATGTGAGATGGAGTACGGTGTCTATGTTCAGCATACTTCTGAAGGCAATATGACTCTGGTATGTTTATATGTTGATGATATACTGCTGACTGGAAGTTCTGAACAGGAGATAACCAAGTTCAAGAAGGTTCTAATGAATGAATTTGAAATGACTGATCTAGGCAAAATGACATACTTTCTAGGGATGGAGTTCAGATATTCTGAGAAAGGTATCATTTTGCATCAACTCAAATATGAATTAGAACTTCTGAAGAGATTTGATCTGAAGAATTGTAAGATGGCTGTCACACCTTCTGATACAAATCAGAAACTGGATTCATACTCTGAAGGAAAGGATGTGGACGCTACAACCTTCAAACAGTTGGTTGGTTCTCTAAGGTATCTGTGCAATACCAGACCTGATATTTGCTACTCAGTTGGGATGGTTAGTAGGTTCATGAGTAAACCTAAGTGGTCCCATTATCAAGCTGCTGTCAGGATTCTGAGGTATATCAAAGGAACTCTGAAGTATGGAGTGTTATTTCCCTCTGGAGGAAATAATGAGTCAGAACTTCTGAGTTATTCAGACTCTGATTGTTGTGGAGACAGAGTTGACAGAAGAAGTACATCTGGGTACTTGTTCAAATTTCTGGGAGGTTCCATTTCTTGGTGTTCCAAGAAGCAACCTGTTGTGGCGTTGTCAACCTGTGAAGCTGAATACATTGCAGGTGCTGTTACTGCATGCCAAGCTGTGTGGATTCTGAATCTGTTGCAGGATCTGAAGATTAAAGTAGACAAACCTCTGAAGTTGATGATTGACAACAAGTCTGCAATCAATCTTGCCAGAAACCCAGTGTTGCATGGGAGAAGCAAGCATATTGAGACCAAGTATCATTTTCTGAGACATCAAGTTCAGAGTGGAGTGTTAGAAGTTGTACACTGCAGCACTCAGAAGCAGTTGGCAGATGTTCTGACGAAAGCTATCAAGACTGATCAATTTCTCAGACTAAGGGATGGAATTGGTGTTACAAGTTTTGATGGAATATGAATTAAGGGAAGGTATTAGAATATTAATAGTAATTCATATTTATTTAGTTATACTATTTTCTTAGCCCCTAAGTTTGTTAGAGGGTATTTTAGTATTTTATCTTATTCTAGTAACCCTAGTTTTAGCTTATAAATAGGGTGACAATTATTGTAACTTTTATCATGTTTTGTAGTCGTCATTCTTAATAGAATATTTCTTTTGTTCATCATTTATTCACCTTTGCACCAACAATCATAATGTTACATATTTCTATTCCGTATAAATTGGACTAATGAGTAAGAAGTTATCAACACGTGTAAAAGTTAAATGCCAAGTTTTTTAATACTCTCTAGTACAGTTTCTACAACATATTTCGGAAACAAAACGTACTCCAATAATATTAATATTTAGAGATAAATAATATAATAATTTTTTGGTCACTTATTTTTTTAAAATAAATTTTACCCACAATATTTTTAAAATATATTATGTTTCAATTTAAATTTTTTATATTAATTATTAATTTTTTATTTTAAAATGAAATATATTATGAATGTATAAATTTTCATATTAGTTCCTCAATATACTTTCATATTAAACTAGGGATTATAGCGCATATTATTACTACAATTTTATGGTGAAATAAGAAGTTTTTTTATGGTGAAAATGAAACTGTTTTATAAGGATTCATGAAAAAAAAATATTTATATTATAGTCTAATGATATTTACTTATAAAACAGGGTAACGTTTAACAAAAATACAATTATAACAATTTGTTTATAGAATAAATTAGAATATGAAAAAGTTAAAAAACAAAGATAATAAATAGTCGTTGAATTTCAAAACAAATGAGATAAATAGTATATAAACTCAAAATTATTCAACACTAACATAACAATCAATGAAGGTTCTATATGACCTAAATACTTTAAAAGAAAAAGAGATGTTTAAGTAATTAGATGGAGTCATAATCAATAATTAAATCACAATTTATTAGAAAGAGAACACAATTTATCAGATAGAAAAAGTGAATGAGTGGTTGTGAAAAAAGACAATATATTTTATTCAAAATACTATATTTTTTATTTATTTTCAATTATCATATTTTTTTGCTCTATTAAAGAGATTTTTATTGAAAATATTAAAACTAAATTGATTGATTCTTACAAAATATATCAATAATTTTATTTTATATTTAATAATGTATTTAATTTGAAGGTTTATTTTAATGTTCTTAATTATGACCTTTAAAAATTATTTTTCGACAATGTATAGTGTGAGTTTCACTGAAGCTTTGATTTTTGAACACTGAAAGAACAACAGAAATAAATAAACAACACAGAGAGAGGTAAAAATATAATAAATTAGTAAATTAACAAAAAAAAAACACATGATAGCGAATAAACAACAATTGTGATACTCATTTTGTCATCAAACAAAATCATTTAAAATATGACGATAATATTGGAGTCATTCCAAGAATGAACTTTCCATAATTTAGTAAACAAACTTTAATCAGCCAGTTTAAATTTTGAGGGACGATGTTGGAAATCATACTAATACAAAATGCCATTTAATGACAAATATGATATTATATTTCTAATATGAAGAACCTTGGTGTAATATGTATCTGCAGAACTTGGAGAATTTGAAAAAATATTGAAGTAAGATCTATTTGTACTAAAATCTTGATGGAGTAATGCGAATAAGTGCGATAAGTATATATAATTAGAAGAGTTCTTAAAATAATTATAGGTGATTAGTAGCGTTCTTAGAATTGGCATTTAGAAATTGAATTCAAAGTATGGGGAGAAGATACACAAGGAGAATTTAGAAATTTTTGTTCACTGAACCTTTGGAATAAAGAGGTGTTTGGGTAATTACGTGGAGACATAATTAATAAATAATTATATATATTTTATTGGAAAGAGAAAGAAAATTAGTAGTTGAGAAAAGGAGAATGCATTTTATTCAATTGTTGATGAAGAAAGTGGTATGCTAACTTTACGAGTGATTCACCTGCTAAATAGAAATAATTGTACAAATTACAAAATTAGAGAAGTTAAACACACTTTTTAAAGTATAATTTGTTCAAAAGCTTTAAAGTTACAATTTCATCTTGTGAACTAAAAGTCCATTGAAAAAAAATCATTTAAAATCATATGCATATTATTATATGTATATAAGATAAGAATATTCATCTTGCTTTGAAATTGTAAATATTGAAAAATAAGTTTCAAGCAAGATCTAATAAATACAATAATATATTTTTTAGATAATAAATAGTAGACTATCAAAAAAATACTAAGAGTCGTACTATAAAAAATGAATACTACATAGTACTATTATTTATCTATTTGAGTTGAGAAGTTTCTTTTTTGGAATAAAGAAACTTTATTAAAATTCCAAAAGTAATACAACTCATGGCAATCCGAAGACCTGACCAACAACACCAAACAACCAACTAAAGAGACCCAAAACAAAACTCAAGGCATGCTTATATGCCTTCTAAGGTTGGGCCTTTTCCAACATCTATACACTATAGAGTCAATAATTTTGGAAACAACATCTTTCCCTATGGTTTCTCCAAAGAAAATATGATTACAATATTGCCAAGCTTCATAGATCGTTTCCACAAAAGCACATTTGAGAATTTTGCTTTTGCTATTTTTCCTTTTACTATTTTTAAGGACCCATCTAAGCTCTTCTTCCAACCTAAGAGGAGAGTGATTATCTTTAATCCATTGTAGAATTTCCTGCCAAATTTTGTGTATCTCAGAGCAGCTGAAAAACAAATGTTGGAGAGTTTCCTCTTCTTTACAAAAGCAACAGTTCTTATTATCAATCATTCCAAATTTGTGAAGTCTATCTTTTGTTTGCAATCTCCCACAGGACTAAGATGGACTCAGAAATGGTGAAAGAAGACAGCAAGAGAAGGCTTCACATTTAAGTATTCACACCAATAATGGGAGGCTTTCACATACACCTAACTCTTGAATGTGCGGTAGAGCCAATATCAAATGCCTAAAAAATTCCATTTAAAAGACATTAAAAGGTAGTTGAAGACCTAGAATCGAGAATGTATATTTGTAAAAATGGATAGTACAATCATTATATTCATTACATATCATGTCATTTTCTCCAAGGGTCAAGAAACAACAATTCCAAACACAGACCAACAACAACAAAAGACCTTATCAATGTTCCCTCTCAGGAAAATACATAAGCGATTGAAGAATAAACAAAGTCTATCCACGAAGCACGAACATCTTGAGCATTATAGACATTATTTTCCATACATAGGAAAGCGAAATATCAAAGGAAATGAGGGAACAACAAAGTGTAAAATATAACTTTAAGAAATGGAATGATGACTCTTCAAAATTCATATGTGTGCATGCTGAGAAAAATAGACTCTATCAACGTTTCAAAACCACTTACACACAACACTCGAATAATTTAACTCCTTAGGTACATTGTGCGGTTACATAAAAAAACGATTGAAGTGAGAGAGACATTAAAGGAACAAATTTCCAAGACCGTAACGCCTCGTCTTGACTTTCAAAAGAAGCTAAAGAAACAGTCAGTCACCGAGGTAGATAGGAAAAACCTTGCACTACCACGCAAAAACAATAACTTGAGGGGAAACTTGTTGGGCCAACCTTAAAGATTCTTAGTTGACCATTCAGGAAGGGAGACAATCCATCTAGAACCTTCTAAGCACACGAGAGTTATCCCACAGATGAGTAAATATGATCCAAGTCCCAGATACATCGCGTTGAACTCCTAACAAATAATATGTTATTATAATGTTTCCTTTATATATACATAAAGGATACCAAGCCTGATATTCAATTTTAAAATCAGTTTCACTTCACACTTCTCCTATATATACTAACTTGAGCGTTGGAGTACTAACCTTAATTTAATAATTTTATTATTATTTCATAATAAAGTTGAATGAACTTTTAAAATCCAATTTTTAAAATAGAATATTTTTGCTTAAAAAATATAAAACTTAAAATCAATTATTAAAACTCAAAATTAAAAATAAAATTTGTTATAAATATGACCGATTTTGAAAAAAATAAATCCTATTGTAAAAATATATTTATTATTCTTCCAAAAATAAGTTTTTGTAACTTACTTCAAATCATACATTTTGAATTGAATCTAATATAATGGTTAGATTAGTCTTTTATTTAATTAACCATTATATTTTAATCAATTCATAGATAACTATTTGGAATAAGTTGATCCTCACCTTATATATACTATATACTTTTCTATGAAAAATTATCCGTAGGTAAACTTGCGGTTTTAGCTGCTAAATTACATTGTGAAATATTGTTTCCAACGTAATATGAGGTAACAACAAATTCCGCAGGTATTCATAAGACTTTTCCTATGATTTTTTTTTATTTTAAAGTAATTTATCAAATTTTCTACGCATTTATCTGTGATCTCTTTTGCAGGAAATAATTATAAACGGAAGTCATGAAATCCTTTAGAAATTTTGTAAGAATTACTGCGAATTTTACTGCAGAATTTGCTATGTACTAGCTGCAGTTTTTGCTGCGAATTTTTTAGTACTAGTTTTCTATTTTAAATTTCATTATATTTTTACCATTAATAAATAAAACTAACTGTAAAATATAATGGACATATTGATTCCAAAGATATATTTTGAGATATTTTTAATTTTATAGTAAATTTGTTTTATTTTTAAGTGATTATTCGTAGCTTGGTTATGTTATTTTTATTAATGTAACTCAAGATATATTTGTTACTCTGAATGTGATTAGCCTTGGATTGTCTTATTCAAATTAGATTTTAATTTTTATATTATTGTTACTTTTGATATTTAACATTAATTATAATGTTTTTTAAAAATGAATAAAACAAAATTAACAAATAAATTTTCCGGATGATTTATGAGAAGCTGGGTAGAGCTTTAAGTAATGAGCTTTAAGTCAAAGTTAACACATTAGGCTAATTTGACTCATCCTTGTTTCTGTTGAGCTACACTGCTTCGACACAAATTATTACAAACTCAACAATTACATGGAGCGGAGTAAAGAGGCAATGGGGTAATTACGTGGAGCCATATTAATAAATAATTAAATATATTTTATTGAAAAGAGAAATTAAATTAGTAGTCGAGAAAAAGGGGAATGTAGTTTATTCAAATGTTGATGAAGAAAGTGGTATGCTAACTTTGTTAGTGATTCACCTACTCAATAGAAATAATTGCACAAATTGCAAAATTAGAGAACTAATGCATTGGAATTGTAAATATTGGGAGAAGAAGGCAGAGGATTCAGGTCAATATCAAACAAAGCCGAAAGAATAAGTGCCTGTCAATTTGCCTCAAAAGCATTCCGACGTCAGTAGATCCTTGATCCCTTTAGTTTTGCATTTTCGTCTGACATTCTTGCTTATGACATTTGCTTTTCTGCTTGGATCGTGAACCATTTTGTGCTTGTTATGTTCATTCACTCCATTTTGTTTTTTTTTACAATGAAAAGAGAATACGAGTGTGAATAAGACAGAGAGCGACAAACGAAAGAGAGGGAGAGAGAGAGAAAGAGAGATTGGTGTGAGAAATTTGAAAGGAGATAGAGAGCAACAAGAAGAGTGGAGAGGAACGATTGAGTGCTTCGATCTTGTTTTTTTGCTTCTTTTTTTTCAGAATGTACATTTGTTTTTCTTTGTCATTGAAGAAGAAGATGTCGTTTTTCTACTTCCCTAGGATTTTCATTCATCACTTAAACTTGATGGTCAAACTGGGTCTAGCCGACTCGCCTAGTACCCGAGCTGAGTTCCTTTGGGCCAGCATCACATGTCTTTTGGGCCTCTTTTGTTTCATTCAGATTATGGTTATTTTGGAACTACCCTAAGATCATTAAACATGTATTGCTGTTATTCATTGCTTAACTTATGACACTTTGCACATAAATGACTTTCTCTTGGGCTACCTTACAACGAGACCCTTTTATTTCTCGCATGTATCCTTTGTACTTTTTCATGTATCCCTCCTCCATTTAATGTACACAAGACGCTTGGCTTGGTAGCTTGAAATATTCACTTCTACCCATAATCTTTAGTGTGATCCTAATAAAAAATAATATCTTTTCAAAAACCTAAAACCAACATCAACTCCTCAAAAAACAATTTGTGCCTTTGGACATCATCCCGAAAACCCTTTTTCAAGATATAAAATCAACCATCACAAACACATTTTTTACTCCGAACTAAGGAGCTCTGATTCCTCATTTTATGATGAGGATATGTAGGCACAAGTATCACCAATACTTGGCAGACACCCTAATAAATAACAAATCATTTTCCTCGATAGCAAGTAACCCTTAGATAACAACATCCATTCACGCTTAGACAACCTAGATGGTTCCCGTTGAGTACAATGGATGTGAGGGACGCTAATACCTTCCCCTTGTATAATTGACTTATGAACTTTCAATATTTTTCCTTTCTTTAGAATAAATAAAGTTCGGTGGCGACTATGTGCATTTTTCGCGTAGTGACAAACATTTGTTTGTGTGGAGGGGGTGTCTTCTCATAAGTCATACATGAATGGAAATATACTAGGCTTTTGTTGCCATAATTTTCAACTCATGTCTGAAATACCCGAGTTACCATAACATTATATATATATATATATATATATATATATATATATATATATATATATATATATATATATATATATATATATATATATATATATATATATATATATATATATATATATATATATATATATATATATATATATATATATATATATATATATATATATATATATATATATATATATATATATATATATATATATATATATATATATATATAGACACACACATACACACACACTAACGTCCAGACGGGCACTTCGTGCCCGTCTGTCCACTTTTTTAATTAGCAAAGCGGAAAAGTATTAATGTGTATATATTTTTTATGAGATATTTATTGTAATCCTCATTAAAAATAACGTTATCTAGATACAATTTGTAGAATTAAAATCAAGATAAAAAATATATACTCATAAAATATTATAGTGAATTAAAAAATAGTAAAATTAATTGTTCAGAAATTGATTTTAAAAGAATTGTTAAAATATTTTGATTGTATAATATGTTTTAATTTATATATGATTGTGATATAGGATTTAAAATAATTGTCAAGACTCAGAAATTGATTCTAAAAAAAATGTCATTGTTGCTCTTGAATATCGAAATTCATTGTCCACAACACACTAAACATGAAAAATATTCCCTGTAAATAATATCTGAAGAATATATGCAATATTACATGTAAAATTTCAACACAAACTGAAGAATATTAATGAAGTTTTAATATAATATGTCTAAAGAATATTAGTAAAGAATCAAAATAAGATTTCAACATGTAACATGTAAAATATTCCCTGTATAATAGGATTTAAATGTTGAGTGTGTTGTGGACAATGAATTTCGGTGCTCAAGAGCCGTAATGACGGTTTTTAATCAATTTCTGAGTGTTAACAATTCTTTTGAATCCTATTATACAATCAAAACTCTAAAATTAAGATAAAAATGTATTTATCTAAAGATGTTAATAGCATTAATACATTTACAAAATTGATAACAATATTCTAAATTATATTCAAGAACTAAAGCATACAAAATATTATTGATATTATGTCATCAATGACTTGCTTTAAGAGGAAGACCGAACATGAAATATTTATCTTTATCTAAAGAATTTTCTTTTTCCGTGTAATATTGACATAGTAAACCAAAATATAAGTTTCTCATATAAGAACTTTTTTTTTGAAAAAAGTGAAATTAATCGTAATTAGTGTAAAATATAGTATTTTTTACCTTGTAAAAATTCAAATCAATTCTTCATGCATCTCTTTATCAATAAATTCTTGAGTTCTAAAAAACTACAAAGTAGTCACGAAATGTCAGATCAACAAACTAAATATATTTATAGGTTAGATTGTAGAGTATAATAAGGTTTATATAAACATAATAAAAAAAATAATACCAATTGTGATACTTTGTTTTAGTTTAGATCAGGTAGAACAACAACTTTGATTGATTGTCAAATTACGTTGATTTCTGGTATAAAAAAAAAAGGAAAACAATTGACTTAGTAGAAGTCAATATGGTTTTATTAACAAAATGAACAAATAATAAAAGTTAAATTCATATATCCAAAGATATTTTATGGATAAATATTTATAAATAAATAAATAAAATAAAAACATTTTCATTATTTGAGCTATTATTTCTCTTTTCATTATTTTTCAAAGTTGTGTTTTATCTAATATCACAATGGAGCTCCAACCAATAAAGTAAACTTTTAGACGTTTGACCTGCCTCAATAAATATAATAAAATTTATAGTAAAATGATGATGAAAATTTTATAAATAGGTTTTTATCGCATATACTGTGGAAAAAGAAAATACAACTTATTGTTGATTTTGCTAATGGATGTAATTATATGCTCATCCTTCCATGTGTTACACCTATCTTCAAATTCTTTCATCTAAATCGTATTTCACCATAATAATGAGAAGAACTATGAACAAATTGATATAATATAAAAATACAGAAGAAATGGTTAAGTATAACATACTTTTATGTCGAAGCAAGCTTCAACATTCTTTTTGTTCAACTCCTTACGTAATTGGAAGATTTCACCATATCTTAGTTTGGTATTATATTAAATCAAAATAATATTATATTTAGTTATCATTAAACAATACAATATATTGTTGTTAGTTACTTGCAGGCAAAATGGGAATCAATGTGCAAACAATTTTTTTATTGTACTGAATGAATATATGCGGTTGCGATAAAAGAATTTGTTTAAAGACTACATTTTTTGTATAGCCCCCCATCTTCTCCTTGCAATTTTTCTTCCCTAATTAAGACTCTTGATGAACTCTCTAAAACACCTCTGGATAAAGCCACATATAACTGTCTATGACCGAAAACATGTTGTGGAAGATATATTCCAACATTTGGAATAGTTTGTCCTTATGATTTGTTTATTGTAATTTTAAAACTTAGTCGCATAGAAAATTTCTTTCTACAAAGTACAAAAGACAACCCATCACCCTTAGATGTTTTTATTTTAATTTTGGGCAAGAAAGCTCGTTTTCCTGCGTTGCTTCCTGTCAAGATTTCCACATCCAACATATTCATAAATAAACCACGACATAATTATCGTGTCCCATTACACAGTCCATGTCTAGGATCTAGATTCTGCAACAACATCAACGGTGCACCTTTTTTTATCTTTAAAATATGTGGTGGCAAACTACCTTGAGCAATTGAGTTTAAAAATTCTGCTGATATAAATTATGAGTATCCCCTTCAACCTCATAAAATGCCAAAAAAACTCCTGGAAATTAGTCTATAATTGTATCATTTAATTTCTGGACATCATCATTTTTTGGTGTCAAAATAGCTCTTTGTACCATATAAAGGGCATCCCATCCATGCAAATCTAACTCAGGAAATATATGTTGGATAAGAACTTGTATAGAGTGTTCACCTTCCCATGGTATTACAATTTGTGGATGTATCCTTACCATATCTTCTGGTTTGGTAGGTTCAACACCATCACCATTGTGCATAAGAAATTCTGCAAACTCTTGATCATGCATTGATCGCATATTTTTGACGCAAACGCAAAATCTTTGTACGAGTCCATAAATGAGACATAACAATACATGCCAAAATCATTTGTGCCTAAGTACCTTTTTTTACAACAGGAAAAACTTGACAAAAATCTCCCCTCATGATCATAACTTTTCCTCCAAACGGAGCATTGTTGCTACATATGTCTTGCAATGATTGATCTAAGGCTTCTAAACAATTTTTGTTTGTCATTGGGGCTTCATCCCAAATTATTGCAGTTGCAACTATAATTAGATTTGCAAATCTTTTTGCTTTTCAATACCACAAATAGAATTCGATTGTATATCGATAGGTATCTTAAATCGAGAGTGTGCAGTCTTACCACCAGGTAATAATGTTGTAGCTATACCAGATGATGCAGTTACTAAGATAATTTATCCTCTACTTTTTAAACTTGCTAATAATGTTCTATAAAGGAACGTTTTACCCGTTCCTCTTGGACCATCAGTAAAAAATACCCCAATGTGCTTGCGATGAATGAAATTCATAATGGTTTTGAACGCAATCACCTGGTCATTATTTAACTTCTCAACAACTTCAATATCCTCATTAGGGATATCAACAACTAACTCCTCTTGCACGACACTTGGTATTAAACCTTCCTCTATCGTATTTGGTGGAAATGATGGGAGATCATAATCTTCGACTTTTTTACCGTGTTGGTTCAAGATTTCATTCAAGTTCTTCAACAACATATTAGTCAAGATTGATTCCACATTATTGTGTGTTGTTTGATAATTCTCTATTATATGTGCAAAAAGCTCATTCTAGAGGCTTCTAACATCAGTAGGCGCACAAAATATTAGAATCATCACAAATAACCTCCTTAAAGCATATGGCATTCGAAGACTCGTAGCCTCAACCAAACAATCACGGATACTATGATCAGTCTCTAGAAATCCCATATCCTCAGTTGCTTTTTTGAAGGTATTGAAAAAATTTCCATTATTTGTAAGAAGATATTCTCAACAAGTAAGACCTTTGACATGAGATAACAATACCCGCAAGTAAATCTTCTCTCCTTCCGAAGGCGATACTGTATAGATTCTCCCAATAACTTTTCTTGTTGACCTCCTGAGATGCCATTCCTTGTCCCTCTTGTTCCAACAATAATGCTCTGGAATCTCTCTATACAGATAATTTCGTGCTTGTGGGTCTCTTTGATTTAATGCAAAGAATTGTGTGAGCATTGTCTTAGAGTTGAGTTCATTATGTAACACATCTATACTTTTCTGATGAGCATAAAAGCGCACTTGATGGCAGTTCGGCAAGTGGATTTGTAACCTTTTAACCGAAGGATATAATCTATAAAGAGTGAATCAAAATATTTTCCATAATGCCTCGGGAGCACAAATCCATCTTACATTAACATATTGTTGAACTTTGTCCATCTATGATCCTTTGTGAACCTCCATAGCCACATGATCAGAGCCCTTGTACACATATTTATATAAATATTTGATACTTTTAATGCTACTCCAAATCTCTACATTTGATGTGACATTCACACTTTAACAGTAACCAAGGGTTATAAGGAACCACCCATCTATTATCGACAGACCTATCTCTACCTAACGATACAGGGTCGTAAAACCTTCTCCTATACAATTTTTATAATAAAGTTGACATTAGTTAGTTGGACTTAATGGAATGGATGTCATTAACTGACGTGTAAAAACATTCATCCATGTTATTTAGGATGAATAAAAAAAGAAGTTGAGGATTGACATATAACCTCATATATTGACCAATTGTATAAATAAATAAGTTTTTGAGTTTCTCATTTCTCATTTGTTCTCTTATACTTTTTCTCTCTTATTTTTAAGCACGTTGTCGCACCCTAATTTTTTGACCATAAGACTCCACCTCTGTATGTTTTATTTCGCTTATATGTGCATATTTATTGTGACTAACTAGTGTGTGCAGCTGCAGTAATTCCAAGTGGAGATGGTTTTCATGCTCGCTAATAAAATTATTAAGAGGATTCTAGAACAGTTGAAAATCTCATATCTTTCGCAATGGTACTTCAAGAGTGGGATACTATGACATTTGACTATTGAGGATATTCGGGAGCAAGTTATGACAAAGTGTGGAGTCGTGATCAAGGCGAGTTATGAGTGTTTGGAATACCCGAAATTAAAATTGTCACCAGTTTGAGTACGAATTAGAGATACACAAATATGTCGTTAATTTCAACTCGATTAATAAACAAGGGCTCGGTCTTATGGAGATAAAGGTTTAAATGGCGTTTTCATGGTAAGACCACGACTGCACTTCTAAATTGGCAGGACCATGATTTCATGATTTATTTTATTAAGAGCATACAAGGAGCAATTTCTATACAAGGCATTTGGCTTAAGGAACGAGAATATTACCACCGTTGTTTACAATTTTTCCCAACAAATGCAAAGGTCAATCCAAGAATGCATTTTAATATGAAATGGACAAATACCAATATGGATGTGTTTTAACTACAAGTTATCCCATAATTCAAGTCATTACAAGGACGTGTTCTTAATTAAAGATTTTAATTCCTCAAAGGGGGCACTTGGTGTGGAAGAAACATTTATTTGAAGTCGAGCTTACAACTTTTGAGAAAGAATCAACGAGCTTGTTTAACAATACTAAAACTATACAATATGTAGCGACAAGAGAAAACATCGTATACAAAAACTGTGCTTCCGTAACAGGTGTGCCACATAAACAATTGCATCAATGGCATGGAACAACTTGCCGAATAGTTTCCTCATTAGAGCACTCAACGCCTTAGCAGCAACAGCAGTTTATCCTCAACTTCAGCAGCTATGACCCCAACATCGGCAGTGGCGCCACAACTTATGACATGCTCGAGGCAAAATCAAGAAAGTATACACCGCCTGCATCAAATTCCAACCACCATTAACATTGGTTAGATTCGGAAACGGATGAGTTCTATCAGAGTTGATAACTGCGTCTTTAGGAGTGAAAGATACATTACCAGCATTCTTAGACCCGACTTTATCGGATAAGGACTTTCCTACTGGAGTTTGCTTTGCATCAGGAGGCTAAGGGTTCCGGAGCTGGCTTGACAGCAGCACTTTTTTTGGCTATGGTCCCATCATATATTTCTCGATCTGTGGCAGGAAGTTATGATAATGAAGTTGTTGCTATATTTTCTTTGATCTTCACTTTCTATCTCTGTATTAAGACGCTGAATACAGGGTCCCTCTTTTATGCCACTTTGAACTCAATTGCGTGCTTCTACATGGTTTGCTCATGGGGAGGATACACTCTTATCATAAACCTAATTCCAATGCATGCACTCTTATGTATTGTAACTGGCCGCTATTCTTCTCGGCTTTATATTGCATATGCACCTTTTGTTATATTGGGCACACTGTTGGCCTCACTGGTACCTGTTGTTGGATTTAATGTTGTTGAACATCTGGAACAAATTGCTAATAAGTTTAAATTTGGAGAAACTATTTTGGAGCCTCTGATTCAGACTTGTATGAGTACGTTGTCATATGAAATTGTGAATCGGTGTAAGCGTAGCTTGGCTGGGATTGCTGTCAAAGTTGTTCTTGTTGTTGCTGATCTAGAGAGAAAAGATGTTAACTTGGATCGAATTAAAGCAGAAGGTAAAGTTGGTGGGAAATTGGAGGATACTGAGTTGAATCATTGTTGACAAGGATATGAGCCACCCTCAAAAAACCAAAAGCTCAAGGACAAGACTTAATCATTGAGAAAATCGAATTAAATTGAAATACGGCTTCATCAGTAAATCGGCATACCTCAAAGGGCCAGTCATGAAGTTCTGTCCTATTATGTTTAGCTCAATACTCTTGACCACTACTAGATAATATACAGGTTCACTCTGCATAAAGATAATAGATGTTAGATCAATCCAGTTGTAAGAGATTAGAGTATGAAAAGAAATAACATTGAGCATAAACCTGCAGCTCTTGAAATTACATCATAAGAGAATGGTAATAGCATACTCCAAAGAGGTTGAGAACTAAGACCGGAGGACGCTCGAATAAGCTCTGACATAGTGGATCCCTCGTCTTCGCGTCTCCGACATTGATAGACCTTCTCTCTCAGTGTCCATCTAAACTGAGCATATTTATCCCTTCGTTGAAGTAGTTGATTCGCTCGTACCTACACCAATATTGTACACTGTCACAAGACGATGTCAACAAGTTTGGACCAACACAGTTTCGGCACAGAATCAGTTTTAAATGTAAAGGAGTCGAAACCAGATACTTATCTTTTCATCATACCACAACCTACAGAGAACACCATGGAAAGTCAAGACATGCTATTAACAAAGTGAACTGCAAGACTGATAATTTAAAAGAGAGCCGGATTTAATTTCAGCCCTCAGTGCGATTCATCATCGGGCATGAGGTCCGAGCAGCCAGAGCGGCAACGACCGAAGCCGTCGCCAGCTTCCTACTGAGCATCGAACAATGTAAAATTCGAGCTGCAGAATTACTAAGTGGCGCCATGAAAGAGAACATCAGTAGCAGCAGCTCATTAAAAAAAACAAAAAAACAGGCATACACATAACATCTGTGAATACCAAACAAGGCAATTGGAAACAAGCATTCACCAAAACGGTGTAATATCAACAATATCATCGCCGGCTACAGACAACGACAATGCAAGGTACAAACATCTGATATAAAGCCCAAGAACAGAAATTAAGATAAGGTACATCCCTCAGATCAACTCATCATAGGGCTAAAATTCGAGCGGCCGGGAGGACTATGACCAAAGTCGTTGTCAACTCCTTACCAGGCATCGAGAAATTCGAATCTACACAACGAGACACTCACCCTCAGTTTTTTTCTCAACACAGACCAATGGCACCAACGGCACAACCTCAAGCACGCAAGTTCAGACCATCCATGTCATCATCACCGTTATACATTTCACGGCACCGAAGTTAAGATCAAGTGGATTCTGAACCGATCATCAGCAACCTGAAGAAAGAAGAGAAAAGTCAGCAGTACAACAATGCTAACTGCGAGTAAACATTCACAATAGATGAACAACAACAACCAACTTCAAGCCAGATGGTTCCTACACTAGGATTCACAGCCAACAGCAATCCCTCATATACGAACAAGGGTTCATCTCTCAACACAGGCTACTCATGTGAAACTTCAAACAGTCAAATGGGAAGCCTCGATCCTCATCGACTTCAGAAGATATCCTCCTGCACTCTCGACAGCGGTATCAACAAAAGCCCCAACATCTTCAACAGCTAGACCATTACGTAAATCGCAGCACCAATCAGCGGTCTCAGTATCCAGTCAGCACGGCTCATTACCCTAGCACCAAAAGACAGAGTTGACAAGCCAGTTCACGTGAAGAAATTCCCAAATTCAGGGATGTTACCAATGATGAAATTTTGGGCTTCTAATCCATCTTCTGACCCAAAATCATTCGCTTCCCACACCTACCAGGTCACGATCAAAGTAACGGTTAGAGAATATTCGTGGAATAATAGGAAGATTCAGAATCAAACCAAATTGAAATACAGAATCAAAGATTAATTGGCTCATTACTACAATCACCGAAAATAGGAAGTTTTTCCAATTTGATTCATCCTAAAATGGAATATGCAAATCAACATTCAAAACGGTTTCAATCAGACTTTAACACAGGAAATTCCAATTGAAGCCTATATAAGGAGAATGAAAGAGAAGGGGACAACTACCGTAAAAAAAACCCTAAACTCATAATTTCAAGAAATTAAATGAGGGGAACTTATCTTTTCAATTCACTAGATCGACGCCGACCGCCGAAAACACCAATCGACAACGCACCGTCTCCGGCACCGTCACCGTTAACCTCTGGTAAAACCCCTTTTTCTCGTGTAGTTGTTTGAACCCACTGATTTGTTTCATTGTGTTTCAGGTTGTACAGAAGAACGAAAGCCAAAAAGAGATGCGATCGAGAAAAGAGCGATCGAGAGGAAGTGAACGGGGAGAGAGGGAGGCTTGCGGCGGAACAGAGAGGGGTTGGGATCTAGGGTTCTTTGCGTTTTCATTTTTAATTTCATTGCAGCAGTTTGATCCTTACACACACTCACCACACATAACCACTGATCACTCACAACCCCTTAATCCACCTCTAACCTCTTCGTTAACTCATAACCTCTCTCTAATTAATCCATAATCCTTTTTCTTAACCAGTTCTTTTTTTAAAACAATTTATTAACTAATCAACGTAACCACTTTTTTTTACAATAAAATAATTGACTTAATCTTTTAAAACAAAATGTTTTTTGCTAAGGAGCCTATTTAATTATTCAATAAAAGCTTATATTAAGTCTTTTCTCTTTTTATTAAATAACATTATTCATTGTTCTAAATAATTTGCAACTAAAAGATAATAATGTTTTTTCTCTTAATTACTAAAACCTTTTTTTTATAATTTATTTTATTAATAACTTTTAAAATATAGTAATAACAACTTTTCTTTATAAATTAAATTAACTATTCATCTTTAATTATAATGACTAAGTTTTTATTAGAAGAAAACCTTTTCTCAATTAAGTCAACTCTAATAATAACCATCACTTTTATACAAAATAACTCTTTAAAAGAAATAATAATAATAATAATAATAATAATAATAATAATAATAATAATAATAAGATAAAGTATAAAATCTCATTCTCTTAAATCACCCATTAGAAACTTAAAACTTTTAATATAATTATCTTACAAATAATTTCCTCATAAAATCAATTCGTCTAATATTTTCATAAATAACATTTTCCTAAACCGAAATTCAAACTAAAATAATCTCGCCTAAAATCAATCTCGCTAATAAAAAGTTAATTCAACCTTCATATAAAATCAATATCCCCAACTTAATCCTATCGAGCACGCTTACACCACATCCACAATTCACACACTTAGCGCTTTCATGCGTGTGTATGTTTTATCTTTATCCGCAATTTATCTTCCGCAATTGCATTACAATTTATATTCTCGCATCGCATTCCGTCCAAAGGAAAAACCTACACATAATTCAACAATTGTGTGTAGTGCACGTCATTTGCATCATTCTCCCACATGATCCTTGATCCCATTCAAGTCGATCTCTAAAATAGATCATACCCCATAGGAAGGACCTTCCCTTTACAACATAGAAATAAACAATACAACAACAAATATTCAAACACAATAGAGAAAGAGATGTTAATCATCTTAAGCGAGATAGAATCTCCACCCCACATCAATACAACCAATACCGTAGGGACTTTGCCTTAAGAGAGATAGAGGCGTACCTCGTCGATCCCTATCTGAGTACTTGAGCCCTTCTCTTAAGACGATGCAAAGACTATTTTCCTACAATTCGTGGCGGTTAAATCTCCCTTAAAATGACAACTCACCTCTTCTCCTAAAATCAATCAATCAACTACCCTAAACCCGTAGGAACTTTGACCACAGTCAAAGAATTCCTCAAACCCTTTAGGGGAACTACAGATACTCTGATTCCACTCCCGTAAGGATATGTAGGCATAAGATGCGATATCTTATCGAGTATACTTAGAAATAAACCCCTAGGTCTTTTAAACCTTAAGCAGATAAACACTTAGCAAATAAACAAACATAAAAACAAGAGGTTCCTGTAGAGTACTGCAGAAACTTAGGATGCTAGTACCTTCCCTAAGTTTAACCAACCCCCGAACCTATAACTCTCTAAACCTTGCATTTGCATTGCATTGTGAGAATTTCGATCTTTATCCCTTCCTTTGGACAAATCAAAGTTCAGTTGCAAAATGAATTAAAGATTCAAACTAATAAATAGTTTGGTATCCAATTTTCACCGCGACAGAAATGGCGACTTCACTGGGGAACTTCTCTAGTGGGTTTCCCTACCTTGCTTTATTTGTTTATCGCTTTATTTCTGCTTATTTGCCTACTTGTTTCTTTGTTGCTTTTTGGGTTGCTACCTTTGAGTGGTGAGACAAAGTCCTACACCCGGACTTGAGAGAAATTATGATAGGATGGTGATATATTCGATGAAGCTTATAGGGAGTGAGTCCTGACTAAGTTTACTCAAGAATCCCGCTTAGTTGAGACCCTTTTGAAAATAGTTCGGTTGAACGAGTTTAGTCGTGAAAACTTTTACTACTTTCAATTGGAGTCCATGATACTAAGGACCGTAGTTACCTTTAAACCCCACTTTGGCCTTTATTAGGACGTAGTGCGAGGCTATGAGGGAGTAAGTCCCAAAATAGTGCTACACGATGCTACACTTAAAAGAAGTTCTCTTGAGAATATTGTTAACCCCCGAGTTAGTTGGGAAGTTGATAATATCCGATAGACGGACTAATGACTTTGGGAACCATCTTAGAACTTTGTTCTGTAGGTACAATCAACCTTTAGTCCTTGTCCTTTGAGAATGGGTATACCCTTGGCTCCATGCTCGTTGCAAACCTAGGACCTTTGTTTGTTTATCTTTGTGTGTCCTTATGTGCTTACTTGTGTTTGTTGCATTCATATAGCATCATACTACATTGGGCTTCATGGGATTTACCCTTTATTTATGAACATTGTAGGATATTATGGATTCCAATAGACGAAATACTTTAAAATATACTTTTAAGAGTCCCAAATTGGATGACCTAAGGGAGTTGGGAGCTTTGATTGAAGACCAAGAGAAATTCAAGGGTAAATATGGGAAGTTACTATCTTTGTTGAGACGCAAGGCAAATGAAGATCTCATTTCCGCTCTATTACAATTTTATGATCCGATGTATCACTGCTTTACTTTTCCAGATTATCAGTTGTTGCCAACTTTGGAAGAATACTCCTTTTTGTTAGGTCTTCCTATTCTAGAAGAATCTCCTTTTCCTTTCTTGGAAAAGGACCCCGAAGAAAGAGACATCGCTAAGGCCCTTTATCTCAAGGTATCTGACGTTAAGGCCAACATGGTTGTTAAAAGTGAGAATTTTGGTTTGACTACAGATTTTTTATTCGAGAAGGCTTAATTTTATACTGATTTTACGAACAAGGCTCCATTCGAGGCAATCTTCGCCTTACTTGTCTATGGGGTATTTCTATTTCCAAGTTTTTATGGGTTTGTTGACCTTAATGCAATTAAGATCTTCATGAAGAACAATCCAGTGCCGACTCTATTGGGTAACACCTATCACTCTATACATCTCCGAAACCTCCGTGGTGAAGGAATGATTACATGTTGTGTGCCTTTGTTATACAAATGGTTCCTTACCCACTTGCCCAAGTATGTTTCCTTTTGGCATCTTAATGATAAGCGTTGGTCAGAAAGGATTATGGTTGTGACTCATTCTGACATTGATTGGTATAGCCGTGAGTATGATGGGATCATAATCATTGATGGATGTAGAGATTTTGCTAATATACCGTTACTCAGCTTTGGTGGAGGGATCAGTTATAATCCGGTTTTAGCTCGCCGACAGTTGGGATATCCGTTGAAGGGACCACCTAAGAGCATACAAGTTGAGAGTGTTTTCTTCGAGGACAATCAAGAACTCCGAGAGAAGATTGTGGAAGCTTGGAAACATTTGCATAAGAAAGATAGGAATAGTTTGGGAAGGCCCAATTGTGTGTCTTTGGAGCCGTATCTTCAGTGGGTAAGGAATAGAGCGATCAAGCTGAGGATGCGTTACTCTCGTCAAGACCCTATACCTCCGAGAAGGGAGCCCACTTATGTCTTTATGTCCGAAACTAAGAAGTTAGAGGTTACTTTGAAGAAGTCGCAACATGAGTTAGAGTCATGGAAGAACAAGTATCTAGTGTCTGTTGCAGAGATTGATGAACTTTAGAAAGAGAAAGATGAACTCCAGAAGCAGCTACAGTTGAAGGATGAAGAGTTACTCCCCTGCAAGAAGAGGAAAGTCATGGAGGATTTATTTTTCTCTGACCCACAATGCACTATTTAGAAGCTGATTGTGGACAATCTTATCCGTGAGAAGACGCAATTAGAAAAGCAGCTCAAGTGGCAGAATTCGAAACTTCCTTAGTGTCTTTACTAGCTTTTATTTAGCTTTTATTTGGGAATTTTAAAAGCAATTATTTGTATTCCGTTTCAAAAATTAATAAAAAAACGTTTTCTTTTACCATAATGTTTATAAATAGTTGGGATCCCATGAAGTCCTACTCATCTTGCATTGCATTCTTTCTTTATTCATTTCAAGAAACTCAATTTTATTTCTCAGGTATTGTAACCATGGATTTCAAAAGAGAAGCATTGGAGTACACTTTCCAGAGTCCTAACATTGAAAGCTTGAGAGGACTAGCAGATTTCATCGAGAACCGTCACGCTTTCGCCACAGAATATGGAGAAGTCTTCCGCTTCCTCGAACTCAAGATGAAAGAAGGGCTGTTGGAGACTCTTGTTCAGTTTTATGATCCGCTATACCATTGTTTCACCTTTCCAGATTACCAGCTGATGCCGACTCTGGAAGAGTATTCTGATTTCTTGAGGATGCCTGTGACGGCCCGACCTATATTCACTGGCCAGGAGGACGTACCCAGTCACCAAGAAATTGCAAATGCTACTCATCTCAGCTTAGCAAATGTTCAAGCGTACTTAACCACCAAGGAAGGAGTCCTTGGATTCCCAGCTGATTTCCTGATTGAAAAAGTCTGTTACCATGCTGAAAGGAGAGAAGTCCTTATCTTAGAAGCCACCTTTGCTTTGTTGGTCTATGGGATTTTCTGGTTCCCAAAGATCGACGATTTTGTTGACATGGATGCAATTAAGCTGTTCATCCTTAAGAACCCAGTCCCTACTTTGTTAGCTGACACATACTATTCAATCCACTCGAGGAATGCTGAAGGAGGAGGACATATCGTTTGTTGTACCGCTCTGTTGTATTCATGGTTCATTGCTCGCCTGACTCGGCATCTGTCTATTTGGGAAGAGGAAGAGTCGCCCCGTTGGTCCGAGATAGTTATGGCCCTTACTTACTCTGACATTGTGTGGTACGACCCTACCTATGGAGGTATATACATGATTCCTAACATCGGAGGATTTACTAACATACCGCTTATTGGGAGAGAAGGATGCATAAGTTACAACCCTGCTTTGGCTCGTCTCCAATTCGGGCATCCTATGATCGAAGTACCTGACCAAACTCTGTTAGAAGGGATCTTTCTCAAGGAAGGAGAAGATCCAGACCTAAAGACCGTCATAATTTACTCATGGAGATACGTCAATAAGGAAGGAAAAGCTGCTTTAGGATACCCCAATTATGCTGTCTCTAAAGAATATCTACATTGGGTGCGAGAAAGAGCTCTCGACCTTAAGATGCCTTTCCCTTTTCATGAACCCATGGTATTGGCTTTTCATGATCCTGATTGGTTTGATGTGAGCGAAGTAGATCAGTTGAAGGCTTCCTTGGATGAGGCTCGAAAACTAAAGGCCGCCTGGAGAAACAAGTTTTTCACACTCAAGGTAGAGAAAGAGAAGTCCCAGAAGCTTCTAGAAGTAGAACTTGCAAGGAAAAGGAAAGCGCGAGAGGATTTATTCTCCTCTCACACCTCTTCAAGAGTTGTCACCAGTTATGATCTTCCCCCAGATACTGTGGCTTGGATGGAATGTGTCGATCGACTCATTAGAGAGAAGGCCGAGTTACAAGAACGCGTCAGTCAGTTAGAAGAAGAGCTTCGCGCACAGAAGGAGCGTAAGGAGTAGATCTCCGAGTTTCTCTTTTTCTTTTGGTTCAATGTAATAAACTCTTAAAAGAGTACTTTACTTTGTAATGCCTCTCTAGTATCAAAATAAAATAAATTTTTATCCAACGTTATAATACCGAAAACAACTTGAGTTTCTTGAAGTTTCATCCTGCATTCTGCATAACATCTAGCATTTTAGCATGTGCATGTGTCTCTTCTCCGCTGCATCCTCATCTGTCTTTCTGTCTTTCTCTCGCCAGCCGACGTCTCGACCATTTGACCAAGCTCGAAGTACTATTGAAGGATAGTAAGGAGAACAAAGATATGGATCGCATGATTGGCTTCATAGTAAGGACCAATCCGACATTTGACAGGTCTTCCGACGACTTTGCTCAACAAATGTATGTTCCTGTGCAACCTCAGCCTGTGCAAGACAACCTGTTTGTTGACCCTCAGAATACTCATGCTGAGAGGGAAATGGACGATCCTAGATTTATAGCAATGAAGAAAGAACTTCGTGATCTCCAAGAACAAGTGAAAATGATGAAAGGAGCTAATGCATCTAGTCTTGATGCTCATGACCCGTGTTTAGTTCCAGGCGTAATTATCCCTCCAAAGTTCAAGATGCCTGTCTTTGAAGTTTACAAGGGCGTCTGTTGTCCAAAATACCATCAGACGATGTTTTGTCGAAAGATGACTGCTTATATTGACAACGACAAACTGATGATTCATTGCTTTCAAGAAAGCTTATGTGGGGCATCCTTGATATGGTACATGAGGCTGCAAAGTAACCACATTCAGTCTTGAGAAGACTTAACTGTTGCTTTTGTGAAGCAATACAATTACATATTTAATGGTGAATGTGTTAGCTGATATCTTATAGATTCATCTTAAGTAAAGATGATCATTATATAAGAGAGTATTTTCATGCCCTATCTAAAGGATAGATTTATTATAGGTTTTTCAATATTTTTCTATACATATATCATACTTTAGACAATAAAATTATTCTCTTATATCTTGTTATAATCAAAACCAAAATTAAATGGAATTGTTTTTCAAATCAAATTTGATTCAACATTCTTTACTGCCTAACTAAAGTCTAATAAAGATTTAATAATTTAGTTAATAATTTTTTTATTTTGTTATAAAGTGATTTAATAATTTTTTAAAATCCAATTTTAAAATAAAGATTATTTTTTCTTAAAGACAAAAATAAAATATATAAATTTAAAATTTATTATAAAATATTTTATGCATATAATCAGTTAAAAAAACCCAGTTATAACCAATAATATATTAAAGACTCCTAGTAGAAGTTGACTTTTTAGCTAGAGATTAATTGTTATGCATTGTCAATGTAATAATTTTTACATGGTCAATATATCACAACCATCCGTTGGTATTATTTTTTAAATTGTTAAAAAATAATCAAAATTAATTAGTGGTTAAAATCAATTGACAGTGTTAAAAATCTTTACACTTACCATACATATCAATTAAATTCTTCTAATAATGACAACCAAACTTATTTAACCTTGCATGAATGATTTTTACTTTCCTATTTACCATAAAAATCAAAGAAGTAAATAAAAATCTCCCTATATGTAAAGAGGTAAAAAATCACGTTAAGCACTTAAATTAATACACATGGTCTTGTCTATAGTTTTTCTCATAATATGTTTGAAAATGACTGAATCCTTCCCTATTAATATGCAATGAGCATAAATGGACTAGCAAGACACTAAATGCGCACTATAGTCTAATAAATATCTATTTATTTATTTTATTTCATTTTAATAATAATTTTTTAGTTATTTTTTTTATATTTAGATAATTAATTTTTTTTGATTAAACTTATTTATTAATGTGACTATTAATTTCTCTCTCTTATTAACTTGAATTTCATCTCTCTTACTAATTTGATCTAATGATTGTTTTTTTGTTACTATCATCTCTCATTTAAAATCACTCTCATTTGATATGCTCCTTATATATATATATATATATATATATATATATATATATATATATATATATATATATATATATATATATATATATATATATATATATATATATATATATATATATATATATATATATATATATATATATATATATATATATATATATATATATATATATATATATATATATATATATATATATATATATATATATTTCAATTTTTATAATATATAATTTGATTAATTATTGAAAATTCAATGGTTAATATTAAATTAAATTTAAATAGAATAAAAATTTTCTTACGACAACTACCTTTTACATATTTTTTTGAATTCAATGTCAAATCCTTTTTGTTTTTTATTTCTATAATATTTAATTTCAAATTTTATTTTAAAATTTTATTTTTTAGAAAAAAAACTAACTTTTTTTTTTATGATTTTGTATTAACTTTTAACTCAATTTAACTTCAAAATTAAAATTTAACTAAAGAAACAAGAAATATTTATTTTATCATATCTCTTATTATGCTGATTCTAAAAATTTTAATTTTTGTAAAAAAATATAAAGAGCTTTTAATTGAGCAGAAAGTGTCAATTGATAATAAACATTTTTTTGGAACTTTGTAAAGATTTTCCAAACCATGTGGTTTACTTATATAGAAACAATAGGTTATTCTCTTCTAATATTTTAGGCACTTGTCTAGGTTAATTAGAGATGCGATAAGATATTTAAATAAAAAATATTTAAATATTTTATAAACATATTTAATTAAAAAGATTAGATGTGAGTTCATAAAAAATATTAATAAGTTTATAATAATAATAATAATAATAATAATAATAATAATAATAATAATAATAATAATAATAATAATATAATTATAATAATAATAATAATAATAATAATTATTATTATTATTATTATTATTATTATTATTATTATAATATCGTGTGTATTGTAATTTAAATTAAATTAAAAGAGTAAAATTTAGTTATTATGAAAATTTTGTGGAAATAAATTGAAAACACTTTATTAATAATATTATAAATTGTTTTTATAAATTTTTTAAAAGTAAATAGTCTCACAAAATTAATGATAATATATGATTTCAGATAAATCAATGCAGATAAATCAATAAAATTTTGTGACAATAACGTGGAATTTGAGGTGACTTAAACTAACTTTTATAATTGGAATGTGAGGTGACTTAAACTAACTTTTATAATTGATTTAAAGGCCGAACAATTCATTACTATTTTCTTTTTTAATTTTAATTGTTGTTCATCATATTCATCACTTATCTCACAAAATTCAAAATTTTCAAAATGCAAATAAACCCCATTCATGAAGAAAGCTATTGTCTTTCTTACTCTTCTTAACAAAACTAAAATTTTGATTATTGATTAATGTGATATATTTATAGCTTGTTCAGTGAATCACTCAATTGGCAATATTGGCAATAGAACAATTTATTGAAATTTCTTTAACACATTTCATGTGTTTCAAAATGATGGTACTATTTTTGTTCCCATTTCACACCAACCCATCCATATAATATGTGGTTTCCAGTAGATTATGGTCAAATTATTAACCTTTCTATCAAACATTACAATGATTTTATTCAAAGATATGAAGCAGCCATTTTAAGAGATAATCTACCATTTTTCTAGTAGAAACTATAAAAAAAAAATTAAAGGAAATGCTAATAAAGAGTCTAACACAAATAAAAATTTAGTATTATGACAAAATTTAGAAAATCAAAGATCAAATTCGTATTTTTTTTTTAATTCTGAAAGCAAAATGAGTATTAAAGAAAAGATACGAAAAGAAAAAAATATATTAAACTATAAATATATAAGTACTAATATTAAAATAATAATTAAAATAAAATCTATAATGTTTGGCTCAAAATATTGAATTTTTTTTTAAGAATAACAAACTATTATTTCAAAATCACCAAATAAAAGTCAATTTTGAAGAATTTACCAAAGAGACTAGCATTCAAGGTTCTATCGCCACTGGGATTGGCAACATAGTGTAAAACGACAGAGTTGCTTCAAAAGAGACTCGCCATTCACATTGGCGACAGAAGCCAATTATTATTAGGGTTTCGTTTTCATTTTGTTTTTTAAAATTTAATAATTACCTTAACTATTAAAAATATAATTATTAATCTAAATATTTTTTAATTATTATTAAAATATAATTAAAACATAACTATTAGAAATATTTTAAATAAAGTGTTTAATAATTATAAATTAACTAATAATTAATTTAAATACAAAATAAAAAGTTTTTATAATGAATTGAAATTTAAATAATCTTTAAATAATATAGACATGTAAAAAAAGTTAAAATATATTAATTTACAATATAATGAAAATTATAACTGAAAAAAAAAACTAATGGCCGACTCTATCCAAGCGACCACCGGTGCCACACTGCGGGGATGTGCGTTGCGATAAGGTCTACGACGAGGTTGATGTGGTGTGTCTGTCGTTGTGTGTCGAGTTGCAGAGGAGGGTTTTATTGGGTCGGCCCCGGCGTATCAGATAGATTTTGCATCATTTGACCCCAATAGCCGGGAGGTCCACTATTAACGGCGCTTCCGTAGTTTAGCTCAATGCCCATATTTTTGAAGGATTGTCGGGGAGGTTGGGTGGAGTATGAACGGTATAGTTGTCCGAATTCGTACATCGAATTGGGTTGGAAATGGTGTGTTGGTAGTCAAATAGTGGATAGTTTGAGGGGTAGTTGGAGGGGGTAGGGTCAAATAAGTTGTTTGGGCTATAGGTGGAGGGGGTAGGCTCAAAAAACGTATCAGGGCTATAATGGTATGGTGGTTGAGGCTGGGACTGGGTGGGTGGCATGTAAGGGTCATGGTAAGGATGTTGTTGTTGATGGGGGGCATTTGGTGGCATGCATGGGTTATGGTAAGACTGATTTTGGGCACTGGACTGTTGTTGTGTGTTGGACGAAGAAGCGCGTTGCCTTGGGTCAACCAAATAGGTTGGCTCGGACAGAAAAGACTGAGATGTCGTGACAGACCTAAACCAAGTCATATATTTAAGACTTGGCCTAGCCTCATGCACAATATGGTCGATCAAGACGTGTTGCCTTCTTCTCTTCTAGTGTTTACACAACTCCTTCGCAAACTCCTTCCAATTATTGACACTCCACTGCGAGTCCACCCGCTTTTGATGCCACTGCCCCAATTCTACCAGAGCATCTGGAATATCCTGATGCATCCCAAATTGTAACTTCACCCGGTCACTTTGGTGCATCTCCACCGTAGTGAACCTAATTATGGGTGTTCTTGATGTCCACACAGCAACATCATTGGGGTCGGGCTGGTGATTGAGACCCTCGTACGGCATCCAGACAAACTACAATAAAGGTGGACAAATAAGTTAGACAGAGATATACAAGTTTATGCATATAAGTTAAAAAAATTAAAGGTAAATAACTTACATCATCTGGCCCAAGGTGGTCGATGAGGTTGCGGTATTGAATTATAGAGTGCCTGGGACATCTCTGATAATTCATCCCTGGAACAGACACCTAAAAAAAAAGAAACACATATAAGTTAACATCTAAAACACATCTCATAAATTATCAACTTACAAAGTAAAATTGGTTGGTAAATAATCTTGAAAAGAAACTTACTTGTTGGCATATGGGAATGTAAAAGGATTCCGGTTTATTGGAGCAAGCGTTGGCATCCCAGACCAACCCCACGCTTGCAGGAGATAGGCACAACCATAAAAAGTACAAGAATTTTTTTGGTATTTTTGCAAAGTGCGCTATATAGATGGGCGAGGACAGCTGATCCCCAACTATATTCACGCACTTTGTTTATATTTTGTAATAGTGGTAAATACATAATATGTACAGAATTTCCAGTGCCCTCTGGAAATAAAAAGTGACCGAACAAAATCATAATATAGCACCGTGTTTTGACTATTTTGTCATATTCGATGCTATCGTCACTTAATACAATATTGTTGTATTATTCTCTGAGATATTTTAAATTAATTCTCTGACCCCTCGGGCGGCCCTCGCTTTCCGCCTGAGGTACATCCACACAAAGAGGGGCGCTCGATAAATCTTCGCAAAGTCGGTCAGGGACACCAACTTTTCCGTTAACGGCCTTACTATCGATGTGTAGGCCAAGCAACATGTATACGTCTTGGAGAGTCACCGTACACTCACCAAAAGGTAGGTGAAATGTATGTGTCTCCGATCTCCAGCGTTCTAACAACGCTAGAGTAAACTTCATATCGAGAGAGTAAGATTTAATTTTGATCAAATCACCAAACCCACAATTATGAAGGTACCCCGCTATGAGGGGGTCGTGTGGTATGTAATCATGCACATGACATCGAAACCTTGATACATCCTGCAAAATAATTAATGTTTCGTTAGACAAGAAGTAAAATAATTAATGTTTTATTAGACAAGATTGTAAACATACATAAGAACAAAAAATTTACAAACTCGGCGATGTTTTTAGTGGTGCCTCTATGAGAGTCGCCCATGGTGAGTAAAGACATTGTTGTTTGAGATGTTGAGATGTAGAGATGTTGAGTTTGAGAGTTGAGAGTTTGAGACTTAGAGTGTTTGGTGGTTTGAGTTTTACAGTTTTGAGACTTAAAGACCCTATATTTATATTCCACGAGTGGATGTGAGTTGTAAATGCATGCGGGCAAGTGTCCTGATGTATGTGTGGTGTAAACGCATGCTGGACAAGTGTACTGATGCAGTGGTGGTGTAAACACATGCAGAAAGAGAATCTCGTAGGCCTGCAGGGTCAATGTAGGCATGCAGGGTCACATGTGAAACGCAGATTCTTGCATTGTCCTGTCCTATCAAGCATGTTGCATGTCATTGATTTCAAAGGCATTGATTGTTGTAAACGCATGCGTGACAAGTGTCCTGATGCATGTAATTGTAGGCATGCAGGGTCACATGCTGCATGTAGGGTAAGAATTTCGTAGGTCTGCAGGGTAATTTTAGGCATGCAGGGTCACATGTGAAACGCAGAGTCTTGCATTGTCCTGTCTTATCAAGCATACTGCATGTCTTCGATTTCATATTAAGGTATTGATTTTTTAGGTTGATTTGTTTTTTAACCGTTGTATAAAGTACTGCCATGGTGAGTTTTTCTTATATTTATTATTATGTTTTTTTAAAATTAAAAACATATAGTTTGTTTAGTGTAATACATATCTAAATACATGTAATTTATGCCACCTCTTAAAATTGTAAAGTAGATTTAATTGAAATAAATATAAAAAGATTTTATACTATCAGAGTCTTTTTTATGCAGGGTCACATGTGAAATGCAGATTCTTGCCCTGTCCTGTCTTATCAAGCATGTTGCATGCCATGTGAAATGCAGATTCTTGCCCTGTACTGTCTTATCAAGCATGTTGCATGCAGGGTCACATGTGAAACGCAGATTCTTGCCCTGTCCTGTCTTATCAAGCATGCTACATGTTGGGTCACATGTGAAACGCAGAGTATTGCCCTGTCCTGTCTTATCAAGCATGTTGCATGCAGGGAATCAACTCACTGGACAGATTTCCAAACACTCAAACTCTCAAACACTCAAACTCTCAAACACTCAAACACTCAAACACTCAAACCCCCAAGACTATTTAATAAAGTCTTTAAACTCTTTAAACTCAAACACTCAAACACTCAAACTCTTTAAACTCTAAAACTTTCAAACTCTCAAACACTCAAACACTCAAACCCTCAAACACTCAAACTATTTAATAAAGTCTTTAAACTTTTTACCCTCAAACACTCAAACTATTTAATATAGTCTTTTCAAACACTATTTTTGCTATGTCTCAGACACCACAATATATGATTTTCGCACATCTTAACGGTGAAGTTTTCGAATGTGAAGTATCGTGTTACAATTTCAGAAACACTGATGTTACAAGATTTTTAATTGACAGAAGGTCTAATTTTTTACACATGAAGTCAAGAATTGAAAAAAAACTGCAATGTGGTCCAGTTGGGCAAATAATATACAAAAACCCAGTGTTTTTTGGCGGCCATTTTGAATGTAAATTTATCCCGTTAAAGGTGCGAGACGATGAAGATGTGCGTAACATGTTCTGGAGTCACGAGTATTCTGGTTTCTCAGATATCGTGTTATATATTACGTTACAACAACAACAACTGTCTCAGCAACTTAATTCTTCTCAATTTTTTTGCGATTCTGACGATGAACACGCTGAAGTCACTGTTGTTGACGAAGAAGAAGAAGCAACTGAAGTCACTGTTGACGAGATGGTGAACAACCAGGAGGACGGGGTTCCACCCGAAAATGTTTATTTTCCACCTCAACACATGACAACTCTCGACTTGGGTGACGATGAACCCTTGACGGATGTTTTCTACAACCCCAACTACACAACAGAAGGGCAACTACAAGAGGGTGACTAGTTTCGTACCAAAGAAGATTGTGTCTAGGTAATCAAATAGTTTCACATGGAGTTGTCAACCGATTATAGAGTTGATCGGACAAATCCGATGCAGTATACAAAATATTATCGTAACGAGGAGTGCCCGTTCCGATTAACAACGTCTTTCAGGAAGAGAAGCGATTCCTAGAAGATATGGTCAATGGGTCCGTCCCACAGTTGTATAATCTCGAATCTGATGCAAGACCATCGCAAACTCAGCTCTCGATTAATTTGCAGTGAGATTCTGTCGGTCGTTAGCGACAACCCGTCTTTGAAGGTGAGTACCATAATTGCACATATGGTTCAAAGGTACAATTACACTCCTTCGTACCGAAAATCTTGGATTGCCAGGACTAAAGCGGTTGAAAGGGTGTTTGGGAATTGGGAGGAGTCGTATAAGGAAATTCCAAAATTCCTGGTAGCTCTTAAACACTACTCTCCAAGAACTGTTGCGATATTAGAGACAATGCCTACATGTACGACAGACGGAACTTGCGTTGGTGGAAATGAAATTTTTCACAGACTCTTTTGGGCGTTTGAACCATGCATCAAAGGGTTTGCATATTGTAAACCTATAATTCAAATTGACGGAACATGGTTATACGGGAAATATAAGGGCACACTTCTCATGGTTGTGGCACAGGATGGGAACAACAACATTTTTCCAATAGCCTTTGTTATAGTAGAAGGGGGGACTGCTGGGGGTAGGAGTTTTTTCTTAAAAAATCTCCGCTCTTACGTGTCTCCCCAACCTAACTTATGTTTGATCTCTGACCGATACCCATCAATCAAGAGTGCATACAATAACCATGACAACGGTTGGCAGGATCCTCCCTCGACCCACGTCGATTGCATAAGGCATATTGTCCAAAATTTCATGCGGGAATCAAAGACAAGATGCTACGGAAGAAGGTTGTGAACCCAAGATATGCACTAACTGAACCCAAATTCAAATACTACCGTGACGAGATCAGACTAACAAACGCATATGCATTAAGATGGATTGATAACATTGATAGGGAGAAATGGACGCGGGAATACGACAATTGGGTGCGATGGGACCACATGACAACTAACCTCGTCGAATCAATGAATTTTGTTTTCAAGGGAATCCGAAACCTCCTAATAACTGCCTTGGTAAAGGCAACCTATTTTAGGCTAGGATCACTCTTTGATAGCAGACGTACAAAGTGGGGTTCGGTATTACAATCGGGTCAGCTGTACAGTGATACTTCAATGAATTTCATGAAAGAGAAATCTGCCAAAGCCAACACACACGTGGTCACCATATTTGACCATACAACTGGTTGGTTTAGTGTTACCGAGTCTATTGATCACAACGAAGGCAGGCCTAGGGGATGTTACCGTATTGAATTGGATAAGAGCTGGTGTGATTGTGGAAAGTTTCAAGCATTCTGTATGCCTTGCTCTCATGTTATAGCAGCGTGTTCGAAGGCGCGCCAGGACCCAACCAACCTTCTTTCTGCAGTTCACCAAGTGATAAGTCCATGCAATGTCTACACATGCAGCTTTCAGGTGGTGGCAAAGGAGGACTATTGGCCTCAATACAAAGGCGGAATTGTTTGGCATAATGAATTGATGCGCAGAAAGAAAAAGGGTCAGCCTAACAGCACGCGCATTCGAACAGAGATGGATACCGTAGACAAGCTGGTGAGATTGTGTAGTTCGTGTCGACAACCAGGACACAATCATACAAAATGTCCTAACATAGGATCAAGCAGCAGATCATAGTTTCATATGTAATCCTGTCCCTTTAAATCAATAGCAAATTTCATTCGATTAATAGCAAATTTTATTCGATTAATAGCAAATTTCCTTTGATTAACACCATAGTTAACTAACATAACAACAACATAAAGACAGAACGCTGCACCAAGGCAACATAAATTAAACAAACATAACAACAACGTAAATACATAAAACAGAACACTGCACCAAGGCGTCTACGATATCACGACCATCAACTTTATCTTCTTTGGTGTCAACATCATCACAAGGACACCTGCATCATTTTCCACTTTTCTCCATTCACGAGTAACTCTGTTTCTCCCGGTCTCCTCGACCAACCTCTCAATTTTCCTAATCTTTTCTCCTAGAGCAATATCTCCTTCTAGCCAGCGGTTCAATTCCCTATGCAAGTGCTCCAACGTCTGCGTATTCCACAGGAGCACCTTCATCGGAGGCTTTGTTGCTGAAAACACAACTACGACATTTCTTTTCATTAGATCGAACGTTGGAAAGGGTTCCTCCGATGCTGATGACGACGACGACGAAGAACGTTGATTTAGAAATGCAGACATTCTAAACTCCATTCCACTCAAAATGCACTAACGTAGTCTTTTGGTATACAATGTTGTGAAAACATATATGTGTTTGTAGTCGTATTTATAGAAAAATAAAATAGTACGTGCCCCATATGATATGTCTTAAATACCCATACAAAATTTATACACTTTATAATTCAATGGTTAATCAATTTTTATGTTTTAAAATTTATAATTTAAATCAATTTATATGCTTTAAAATTAAATTGTTAATCAATTTTTATTTTGTATTTAAATTAATTTATAATTAAAATTTCAAAAAAATTTATAATTTAAAAAAATTATTACTTATTTTATAAATATTACTTAAAAATATTACTTAAATTTATTAAACCTTATTTTAAATAATTACTTAAATTTATTAAAAACTAAATTTTAAATGATTACTTAAATTTATTAAAAACTATATTTTAAATAATAAAAATATAATTATGTGATAATAATATAAATTAAAACATTAACTAAAAAACGGAAACCCTAGACACACAACTAAGTCGCCATTTGGTCTGGCGATTTTGCTTCTTTTCTTCACTGTCGCCAATGAAAATGGGCGAATTTATGTAACGCCAAATTCCAGTTACAACATTGTCGCCATTTCATCCGGCGACAGTCTCTTAAATATGTAGCCAATTTTGTTAATATTATGAATTTTTTTTTGTTGGTAAAAAGTAACTAATACTTAGTTACTATAAAAAAATTCCAAAATATTCATTATACACTATGACATTTGGATTACAATAGCACTTTAAAATGATATTGAATCCCACACAATTAAGTGTTTTACTATAATATTTTAAGCGTTGGTTTTTTAATAAAAAAATAGTATATTAATAATAGAGATGGGAAACAACCCAACAAAATACGTAACAAAGATATTTAGATAGCACAAGATGTGATATCGAGGGGAACCTAAAACCAATAAACAAAGAAGATAGATAGATGGTCTACAAAAACAACGCCAAAATAAAACATGAGCAAGAATACAATATATTTTTGCATAATGTGGACAAATGAGTAAGAAGTCATTAACTCATATATAAAACATAAATGTCAAATTTTTTAATACTCTCATTTATACTGTTTCTACAATATATTTCCAAAGCAAAATGTGCTCCAATAATATTAGAGATAAATGATATAATAATTATTTGATTACTTATTTTTTAAAAATAAATTTTACCTACAATAATCTTTAAATATATTATGTTTCAATTTAAAATTTTTATATCAATTATTAATTTTTTTATATCTTAAAATGAAATATATTCTGAATGTGTAAATTGTCATCTTAGTTTCTCAATATATATTCATATTAAACTCATGATTATAGACGATATTATTTTTTTGAATTAAAGGAAGAATATATTAATTCGAAAGGAAGTACAAAAGTGGTGATCCCGTAGGATCCAACCCAACAAAAAAGATCAATTTACATCATATAGCTAACAAGATGCTTCCTAATTTTAAGGTATCGTCACCCTCTATAGGTTATGTTATCTATAATGTTAGTAGCTACGGTTGTAATATCTACAGGTTTATCAAAAGTAGCACTATTACGATACCCGCAGATGCAGTGGATGGATTCAACCACTAGCATTTTGAAAATATCCACTTTCCAGCCTTTACCTTTAGTCATGTTAGTTATCCAGATCAACTCGGCATCCCAAGGTTGAGGAGTATGAACTATGTTAAACCAATGGAGCACTTTCTTCCAAATGTGTCTTGTTTCTTGATAGTAGAAAAATAGATGGTTCATCGACTCTTCCTCGGTATGACATAAATTGCACCGGCTGTCTTGAATCATGCCAAAACGCTTTAATCTATCCTTAGTTGCAAGTTTTCCATGGCAAGCTTGCCATAGACAAAAAACTGCTCGTGGTCGGCTCTTATTGGATCTAATTAAGTTTTTCCAAGGCACTCTTGTGCCGTCATCGATCAGAACCTTGTAGAAAACTGACGCCTTAAACCTGTGTGAAATCAGAAGTTGATCCCATTCGTTCCTAATTAGACCCATGGTATCCCTTTGTTTCAAAATGTTGCGCATGATCCAGGAGTTTTGAGTTTTGATTTCATAATTCATGATCTGCTTGTCTTTAAAGTAATGAATATGGATCCATTTCACCCACATGGTATCAGATTTATTGCACAGATTCCATAAGCATTTTAAGAGCAGGACGTTTTTCCAAATCTGCAAATTTATCAGGTTTAACCCATCTTGAGCAGTAGGACAACTCATGCGTTTCCAAGCCACAGGACACTTTCTACTCACTGTATTTTTGCCGGTCCAGATGAAACTGCGACAAATGGAGTCAATCTTTTTATCACTGTTTTGGGCATAGGAAGACAGTGCAGCCAGTACTGAACCATTTCCGTTGTTATACTTTTCACCAATTGGATTCTGCCGGCATAACTTAGAAGCTTTGAAGACCAATGGTGAATTCTAGCCACAATTCTATCCACCAAGGGAATAAAGTGAGTGATGTTGAGCTTCCTGCCAACCAGCGGTATACCGAGATATCGGAAAGGAAATGTACCTTCTTGGAAACAAGACATCTCTTGCAGAATCTTTCTCTTTTCTTTGTCTAGACCTCCAAAAAAAATCATGTATTTGTTAGGATTCATAATTAACCCCGTGGACATGGAGAAAGCCCTAAAAGTATGAAGAATCATATTTAAAGAGATCTCATCACCCCTGCAGAATAATATAACATCATCAACAAAGGTAAGGTTGGTGATTTTCAACTTTTCGCATTTGGCATGGAAGTTAAAATTAGGATCTCTTTGCATTTTCATCAATAATCTGTTCATCTACTCCATTATGAGAACAAACAGCATAGGTGATAGAGGATCACCCTGACGAATTCCCCTTTTAATTTGGCTTGCAGCATACCAGTGTACTCTCCCATGATGTTAAATCTATAAGATACAGTGGTGATGCCCAACATGATCCAACTGATGAATTTGTTAGGGAATCCCATCTCCTTCATGATGCACTCTAGAGCCTTCCAATTAACCATATCATAAGCTTTTTGCAGATATAATTGAATCATGATTCTAGGTGTGCCTCCTTTCCTGTTATAACCCTTAAGCAACTCAGTAGCAAGCATGATGTGCTGGTGGATGTTCTGACCTGGTACGAAAGCTGCTTGATTATGATTTACCACACTAGAAATGACAGCTCCTAATATGTTAGTTAGGATCTTTGAAATAATCTTGTAGAAAGTGGTGCAGACAGCTATAGGTCTGTAATCTTGGATTTCAGAAGCACTTTGCCCTTTAGGAATGAAAGCCACAACAACATTGTTGAAAGCTTTGTAGATTTTTCCTGTTTCAAAGTATTCCCTCACAGCTGCTATCACATCTTCTCTTATAGTTGCCCAGCTGCTTTTAAAAAACTTGGCTACAAATCCATCCAAACCTGGTACTTTGAGGTCTCCAATCCCCTTAAGAGTTGTGGTAATGTCAGTTTCTGATATAGGTCTGATAAGGTATTCCTTTTGGTAATTGTCAAGCTACTTCCCCATTCTCATGGCCTCAATATCAATGTGATTGATGTTTTCAGTATCTTTGTCCATTAAGTTGCTGTAGAAGTTAAGCACCTCCTCTTCAATGTCAGATATGGAATTGGTCTGACTGCCATCTCGATGTGGGTATTTTTATTACTGCAATTTTATGGTGAAATATGAAGTATTTTTATGTTGAAAATAAAATTGTTTTATAAGGATTCATGAAATATAAAAATTATTTATATTATAGTCTAATGATATATATTTATAAATGTAACGTTTAGGAAAAATAAATTAAAGATTATATAAAAATAAATTAGAATTTGAAAAAGTTAAAAAAACAAAGATAGTAAATTGTATAGTAATTTAATGTTCTTATTATGTATAGTAATTATGACCTTTAAAAATAGTTTTTAAACAATTTATAATGCAGGTTTCAATGAAGCTTTATACTTGAACACCGAAAAAACTAAACTAAAAGTAAAGTATCATTCTACATAAAATGGACTAATGAGTAAGAAGACATCAACACATCTTTTCTGTAGGCATATAACAAAGTAAAGTAAAAAATTAAATGTCAAATTTTTTAATACTTTCTAGTATATAGTTCCTATAACATACTTCAAAAGTAAAACGTACACGAAAAGATGGTTCATAACACTAGGCTGAAAAATATCGATATTTTTTTTTTATTTTTTTCTTAATGATAAATATAATATTATATATATAATTTGAAGAATCTTGATGTAATATTTTTTTGCAGAATTTGAAAAATATAAAAAAAATATGGACGTAAGATCTATTTGTATTAAAATCATGATGGAATAATGCGAATAGGTGCAATAATTATATGTAATTAGAAGAGTTCTTAGAATAATTATAGACAATTAGCAGAGTTCTTAGAATAATTATACACAAGGAGCCGTTGGAGTAAAGAGGTGTTTGGGTAATTACGTGGAGACATAATTAATAAATAATTAAATATATTTTATTGAAAAGAGAAAGAAAATTAGTAGTTGAGAAAAGGAGAATGCATTTTATTCAATTGTTGATGAAGAAAGTGGTATGCTAACTTTGTGAGTGATTCACCTGCTCAATAGAAATAATTGTACAAATTGCAAAATTAGAGACGTTAAACACACTTTTTAAAATATAATTTGTTAAGAAGCTTAAAAGTTACAATTCCATCATGCATAATGCATCATATAATTTGTTCAAAAGCTTAAAAGTTACAATTTCATCTTGTGAACTAAAAGTCCATTGAAAAATATCATTTAAAATATTATGCATTTTATTGTATGTATATAAGATAAGAATATTCATTCTGTTTTGAAATTGTAAATATTAAAAAATAAGTTTCAAGCAAGATACAATAAATACAATAATATATTTTTTAGATAATAAATAATAGACTATCAAAAATATACTAAGAGTCGTACTATAAAAAATGAATCCAACATAGTACTATTATTTATCTATTTGAGTTGAGAAGTTATCAAAATTATAAAAATTGTATGTATAAACTTAATTGACAAGTTACCAAAACTGTTAAAATACGTGTATTAAAAGAACGAAACATCTTTAAAAAAAATGAAATAAGAACTTTTTTTATGGTGAAAAAAACTATATTTTTCATATTATTAAAACTATATTTTTAAAAAAATGTGTAACTTATCATATTATTTCCTGAATCTATCTTCATATTAAACCCATGATTATAATTTATATTATTAATTCATCTTTGTAATGAAATAAGAACTTTTTTATGGTGAAAAAACTATATTTTTCATTTACTTTAGATTATCATAAATTTATTCTCTCAAAGATACTTTTCTTAAAAAAGTTGAAAATGAATAGAATGATCTTTTCATAAAAATTTCAATAATTTTATTTTATATTTAATAATGTATTTAATTTGAAGATTTATTATAATATTGTTATTGTGTATTTCATAAATTGCTTTTCAACAATGATTTTGTAAAAAATTAAATGTCCAATAATATTAGAGTTAAATAATATATTAATTATTTGATTACTTATTTTTTAAAATAAATTTTACATACAATAATTTTAAAATATATTATGTTTCAACTTAAAATTATTATATCAATTATTAATTTTTATTATTTTAAAATGAAATATATTCAGAATGTGTAAATCGTCATATTAGTCCCTAATATATCGTCATATTAAACTCATGATTATAGCTCATATTATTACTGCAATTTTATGGTGAAATAAGAAGTTTTTTATGGTGAAAATTAAACTGTTTTATAAGAATTCATGAAATATAAAAATTATTTATATTATAATCTAATGCTATTTACTAGAAAGAGTAAGTGAATAAGGGGCCGAGAAAAAGGAGAATATATTTTATTTAAAATACTATATTTTTTTATTTATTTTAAGTTATCATTTATTTTTTCTATCGAAGACATTTGTATAAAAAATATTGAAATTGAATTATTTGATCCTTCCATAATAATTCAAGAATTTTATTTTATATTTAATAATGTATTTACTTTGAAGATTTATTTTAATGTTCTTATTGTGTATAGTTATTATGCCCATTAAAAACAATTTTTTGAGAATGTATAATGCAGGTTTCACTGAAGTTTTAATACTTGAACACTCAAAAAACAACACTGAAAGAGAAACAACAAACAAAGAGAAAAAATATTGAGAATTGGTAAACTAACAAAAAAACATACGATACCTGATAAACAACAATTGTAATACTCAGTTTGTCATTAAGTAAAATCATTTCTAAACTGACGATATTATTTGAGTCTTTCCAAAAATGAACTTTCTAGAAATTTAGTACACAAATTTTAATCTTCCAGTTCAATTTTTAAGGCACATTATCGGAAATCATATTGTTACATATTTATATTCCGTATAAATTGGACTAATGAGTAAGAAGTTATCAACACATGTAAAAGTTAAATGCCAAGTTTTTTAATACTCTCTAGTACAGTTTCTACAACATATTTCGGAAACAAATAGTACTCTAATAATATTAATATTAGAGATAAATAATATAATAATTTTTTGGTCACTTATTTTTTTAAAATAAATTTTACCCACAATATTTTTAAAATATATTATGTTTCAATTTAAATTTTTTATATTAATTATTAATTTTTTATTTTAAAATGAAATATATTATGAATATATAAATTTTCATATTAGTTCCTCAATATACTTTCATATTAAACTAGGGATTATAGCAATTTAACAAAAATAAACTAGGGTAACGTTTAACAAAAATACAATTATAACAATTTGTTTATATAATAAATTAGAATATGAAAAAGTTAAAAAACAAAGATAATAAATAGTCATCGAAATTCAAAACAAAGGAGATAAATATTATATAAACTCAAGATTATTCAACACTAACATAACAATCAATGAAGGTTCTATATGACCTAAATACTTTAAAATAAAAAGAGATGTTTAAGTAATTAGATGGAGTCATAATCAATAATTAAATCACAATTTATTAGAAAGAGAACACAATTTATCAGATAGAAAAAGTGAATGAGTGGTTGTGAAAAAAGACAATATATTTTATTCAAAATACTATATTTTTTATTTATTTTCAATTATCATATTTTTTTTCTCTATTAAAGATATTTTTATTGAAAATATTAAAACTAAATTGATTGATCCTTACAAAATATATCAATAATTTTATTTTATATTTAATAATGTATTTAATTTGAAGGTTTATTTTAATGTTCTTAATTATGACCTTTAAAAATTATTTTTCGACAATGTATAGTGCCAGTTTCACTGAAGCTTTGATTCTTGAACACTGAAAGAACAACAGAAATAAAGAAACAACACAGAGAGAGGTAAAAATATAATAAATTTGTAAATTAACAAAAAAAAACACATGATAGCGAATAAACAACAATTGTGATACTCATTTTGTCATCAAACAAAATCATTTAAAACTTGACGATAATATTGGAGTCATTCCAAGAATGAACTTTCCATAATTTAATAAACAAACTTTAATCAGCCAGTTTAAATTTGGAGGGACGATGTTGGACATCATACTAATATAAAATGCCATTTTGTAAAAAGTGGACTAATGAGTAAGAAGTCATCGACAAATCATTTATGTAAGCATATAACAAATTAAAGTAAAAATTAAATGTCAATTTTTTAATACTCTCTAGTATACAATTTCTACAACATATTTTGAATGTCAAACGTACTCCAAAAGATGCTTCATAAGACTAGGCGGAAAAAGATCGTAGTTTTTTTTAATGACAAATATGATATTATATTTGTAATATGAAGAACCTTTGTGTAATATGTATCCGTAGAACTTGGAGAATTTGAAACAATATGGAAGTAAGATCTATTTGTACTAAAATCTTGATGGAGTAATGCGAATAAGTGCGATAAGTATATATAATTAGAAGAGTTCTTAAAATAATTATAGGTGATTAACAGATTTCTTAGAATTGGCATTTAGAAATTGAATTCAAAGTATGGGGAGAAGATACACAAGGAGAATTTAGAAATTTTTGTTCACTGAACCTTTGGAGTAAAGAGGTGTTTGGGTAATTACGTGGAGACATAATTAATAAATAATTAAATATATTTTATTGAAAGAGAAAGAAAATTAGTAGTTGAGAAAAGGAGAACGCATTTTATTCAATTGTTGATGAAGAAAGTGGTATGCTAACTTTACGAGTGATTCACCTGCTCAATAGAAATAATTGTACAAATTGTAAAATTAGAGAAGTTAAACACAATTTTTAAAGTATAATTTTTTCAGAAGCTTTAAAGTTACAATTTCATCTTGTGAACTAAAAGTCCATTGAAAAAAAATCATTTAAAATCATATGCATATTATTATATGTATATAAGATAAGAATATTCATTCGGCTTTGAAATTGTAAATATTGAAAAATAAGTTTCAAGCAAGATACAATAAATACAATAATATATTTTTTAGATAATAAATAGTAGACTATCAAAAAAATACTAAGAGTCGTACTATAAAAAATGAATACTACATAGTACTATTATTTATCTATTTGAGTTGAGAAGTTTCTTTTTTGGAATAAAGAAACTTTATTAAATTCCAAAAGCAATACAACTCATGGCAATCTGAAGACCTAACCAACAACACCAAACAACCAACTAAAGAGACCGCAAACATAACTCAAGGCATCATTAACATGCTTATATGCCTTCTAAGGTTGGGCCTTTTCCAACATCTATACACTATAGAGTCAATAATTTAGGAAACAACATCTTTTCCTATGGTTTCTCCAAAGAAAATATGATTACAATATCGTCAAGCTTCATAGATCGTTTCCACAAATGCACATTTGAGAATTTTGCTTTTTCTATTTTTCCTTTTACTATTTTTAAGGACCCATCTAAGCTCTTCTTCCAACTTAGGAGGAGAGTGATTATCTTTAATCCACTGTAGAATTTCCTGCCAAATTTTGTGTATCTCAGGGCAGCTGAAAAACAAATGTTGGAGAGTTTCCTCTTCTTTACAAACGCAACAGTTCTTATTATCAATCATTCCAAATTTATGAAGTCTATCTTTTGTTTGCAGTCTCCCATTACACGTCAACCATATAATAAAAAGGGACCACGACCTAGCTGGATTATTGAACCATATCTTATACCACTCAACTTTATCATGATTAGCTCTGACGAGGTTGTAGAAATCTCTAGTTTTCACTTTCTGCTTCTGCAAGATCACAAGCCAATCTTGGTATCTAACAATCTTCAGTCTATGCTTAAAAATAACTTTTCTAATCCAAGACCAATTTCTTTTGACAATCACATTCATAATATCTGACCCTTCATATAATAGTTATGGATCCGTTTGATCCATAAACTATCTCTTTTGCCACTAATATTCCAAAGGAGCTTGAGCATACGAGTAGATTTCCAATCTTCAAAATCAACAATGTTGAGGTCACCCTGATTTTTGTTGTTACATGTTTTCTTCCACAATATTGGAGATTTCCTTTATATCTCTCCACTACCTTTCAAAAGAAAGGATCTGCATGTTGACTCCACTTTATCAATGACCTTCTTAGGGAGAGGTAGCGCCTACAACCATAAATTCAGATTTGCAAAAACTGTGCTTTTGATCAATAAAGTTCTCCTTGAAAAACTCATCAAATGAGAACTTCAATGGTTCACCCTAGCAATAATTTTTTCCACCAACATAATACATTGCATAATAGAGAGCTTCTTGCTAGTGAAAGGGATGCCTAAATAGCGAAAAGGAACGCATCCTTCCCCGAAACTCGTAAGATACAGAATCTCTTATTTAGAATTCTCATTAGCAATCCCAAAAAATATATTGCACTTTTGAGGTTTAACAATTAAACCAGTAGCAGCAGAAAAATCATTGTAAGTCTGTAAGGCCATTTGAACTGACATAGCATCTCCTCTTGTGAAGACTAGAAGGTCATCAGTAAAACAAAGGTGAATTAGTTTAACCTTGCCACATCTAGAATGAAATTAAAATTAAGGTTATTAGAAAAACATAGCAAAGAATATATGCAAATACTCCATTATGATGACAAAGATCAAGGGAGACAGGGGGTCCCCTTGTCTTAAACCTCTATTTGCTTTTAAGCTACAAGTATGCTCTCCATTGATATTAAACTTATAAGAGACAGTTTTGACAGTGGTGAGGATCCATCTAATAAATTTAAAAGGAATACCCACTTCTTGTAGAATATATTCCAAAGTTGTCCACTCAACTGAGTCATAGAGATTTTGCACATCCATCTTAATCATACATTTTGGAGGACCTCTTTTAGCAATGTACCCCTTCATTAGCTCATAGGCCAGAAGAGCATGGTCTTCCAAATGATATCCAGAAACAAAAGCAGCTTGGCAATAGTGAATAGTACTACTAATGAATTTACCAAGCCTTACTGCAAGGATTTTAGCAATGATTTAATATATGACAAAATAGCAGGATATAGGTCTAAAGTCCTTTACCATCTTGGCATTGTTGATCTTAGGGATAAGGGTTACTAATGTGTTGTAGAAAGGATGAAACAATCTCTCTATTTTAAAGAACTCTTTAACTGTAGCATACATAATCATATTTGGTGGCATTCCAAGTAGCTTTAAAAAATTTGGCTCCATAACCATCAATACTAGGAGAACAATTATATTTCATACTCTTAAGTGCAACGTCAATGTCCAGGTTGCTAATGGGAGCAATGAGACTCTCCCTATCTTCCAATGAGACTCTCCCTACCTTTGGTATTAGTAGAGGTTATCCTAATCAGATTACCATAGAAATTGAGAACTTCCTGCTCAATATCTTTTTGAGTAGTTAAGACTACTCCATCATTGTTGACCAGGTTGAGAATTTAATTCTGCACAATTTGGATTTTAAGCATAGCATAGAAGTAAGCTGAGTTCTTATCATCATTCTTAAGCCAATCTATTTTAGTCTTTTGCTTCAGCAATTGATCTTCCATTCCATTCGTATGAATAACTCTTCCAGGGCATCTTTTGATAGAATGGATTTTGTCAACATTCATTTTATCCTGAGCCAGGTTTAATTGAGCATTTTGGAGATTTTTCGTAGCATCCTCCACCTGAGATTTAATGCCAACAAACTCTTTCCCTTTCTTCATGATAACAAGTTACAGTCTTCTTAACTTTCTCCAAAGAGCCTCCATCCCAATAACCCTTATAGGAGTATTCCAGTTGGTATTAACATCTGTCATAAAACCCTTAGTAAGGATAACATCATTCTAAAATTTAAAGTGGTGATTCCTGCTAATCTTAACCTTTTAATCCATAAGCCACAAGTAAAGCATGTTTAGAAACCTTATTTTCCATGACATTCAGGACAGTTTCAACATTACTTTGGTGCCAAGCTAAGTTCCATATTACCCTATCAATCTTAGAGTAGATAGGGTTCTTAATTTGATTTTTAAACCAAGTAAAATACTCACCATTGCTCTCTTTATCATGTAAGTCCAGATTCTTCATCATCCTATCAAAATCGCAATACTCATTTTCATTGAGCCATTTGGAATGACTATTGTATTTTGTTGCCTTCATGGTCTCTAATTGTTATATTCTCCTTTTGTATCTGAGTAATGTCAATTTCAACCAATATTCTCGAATATGAGATCTGCAAATTATTAGTTGTGCATTCATCAGTAATTTAGGGGTTACCCAAAGCACTACCTATTTTCCCTAAACTCTTTGGACCCCATAAGTTCAGAGGTAGATGAGGTAGTGTTACCCAAATAGGGAGAGTCCTGAGAATGTCTATCTTGAAGTTGAAATCAGATTTCCAGTCTTGAAGAATCATTGGCTTGTTGAATATCGTGTACAATACTTTTATCTACACTTGTTCTTTGTCAGTAAAGGATTTGAAACACAAGTTGAAATAATCCTCCTCATGGTAGAACAAATCTGGTAGTTTGACAAAATTCCAACACCGAGTCATGAATAGTTTAAGAGTCGTACTAAAAAATGAATACTACATTAGTCATATGATTTATCTATTTGTGTTGAGAAGTTATCAAAATTATAAAAATTATATGTATAAACTGAGTTGACAAATTATCAAAACTGTTAAAATACATGTATTAAAAGAAACAAACATCTTATAAAAAAATGAACATGCTACCATTTTGATCATCAAATGTGTAACTCATCATATTAGTTTCTGAATCTATCTTCATATTAAATCCATGATTGTTGTCCATATTATTATTGCAGCTTTGTGGTGAAATTATTAAAAAAAAAATTTAACGTGAAAAAAACTATATATTTTTATTTATTTTAAATTATCATAAATTTATTCTCTCAAAGATACTTTTCTTAAAAACATTGAAATTGAATTGAATGATCTATCCATAATAATTTCAATAATTTTATTTTATATTTAATAATGTATTTAATTAGAAGATTTACTATAATATTGTTATTTTGTGTTTCAAAAATTATTTTTTGACAATGATTTTGTAAAAAATTAAATGTACAATAATATAAGAGATAAATGATATAATAATTATTTGATTACTTCTTTTTAAATAAGTTTTACCTACAATAATTTTAAGATATATTATGTTTCAACTTAAAAAATTTTATATTAATTTTAATATTTATTATTTTAAAATAAAATATATTTTGAATGTGTAAATCGTCATATTAGTTCCTCAATATATCTTCAATTTTAATATCAGGATTATAGCCCATATTATTACTGCAATTTTATTGTAAAATAAGAAGTTATTTTATGGTAAAAATTAAACTGTTTTATAAGAATTCATGAAATATAAAAATTATTTATATTATTTTCTTATGATATTTACTTATAAAACAAGTGTAACATTTAATAAAAATAAAACTAAAATAATTTATTTATTTAATAAATTAGAATTTGAAAAAGATAATATAATAATATATCAATGTTATATATAACATAATTACATTTAAACAAAAAGAGATGATTAATTAATTAAATGGAGTCATAATTAATAATTAAATCACAATTTATTAGAAAGAGTAAGTAAACTAGGGATTGAGAGAAAGGAGAATTTATTTTATTCAAAATAATACATTTATTTATTTATTTTAGAATATCATATATATTTTTTTATTAACGACATTTGTATTAAAAACATTAAATTTGAATTCATTGATCCTTACATAATAATTCAATAATTTTATTTTATATTTAATAACTTTCTTAATTTGAAGATTTATTTTAATGTTCTTATTGCATATAGTAATTATGCACATTAAATTATTTTTTTAAATAATGTATAGTGCAGTTTCACTAAAGCTTTAATACTTGAACACTGAAAAAACAACATAGAAAGAGAAACAATAAAGGAACACGAAAAAATATAATAAATTGGTAAGATAAAAAAATAAAAAAAAACACATGATAGATGATAAACCACCATTATAATATTCATTTTGTCATCAAACAAAATCTTTTTTTAACTGTCAATAATATTGGAGTCATTTCAAGAATGAACTTTTCGAAAATTTAGTACACAAACTTTAATCTTCCAGTTCAATTTTGAAGGGACAATGTCGAAAATCATACTAATACAAATGTCATTCTGCATAAAGTGAACTAATGACTAAGAAGTCATTAACACGTGTAAAAACTAAATGTCAAATTTTTTAATACTCTCTAGTATACAGTTTCTACAACATATTTTGAAAACAAAACATACTCCAATAATACTAGAGATAAATGATATAATAATTATTTTATTACTTTTTTTAAAAATAAATTCTATCTACAATAATTTTAAAATATATTCAACTTAAAATTTTTATATCAGTTATTAATATTGAGTATTTTAGAATGAAATATATTTTGAATGTGTAAATCGTCATATTAGTCTCTCAATATATCTTCATATTAAACTCAGAATTATAGCCCTATAATTTCATGGTGAAATAAGATGTTTTTTTATTGTGAAAATGAAACTATTTTATAAGAATTCATTAAATATAAAAACTATTTATACTATAGTCTAATGATATATACTTATAATACAGTGTAATGTTTAAAAAAACAAAACTAAAACAGTTTATTTATTTAATAAATTAAAATTTAAAAAAGTTAAAAAAAAACAAAGATGGTAAATAGTTGCCAAATTTCAAAACAATTGGGATAAAGATTATATAAACTCAAGATTATTCAAGATTAACTTAACAATCTATCTAGGTTATATATGACATAATTACTTTAAAACAAAAAGAGATGTTTAGGTAATTAGATGGAGTCATAATCAATAACTAAATCACAATTTATTAGAAAAAGAACACAATTTATTAGAAAGACAAAGTGAATGAGAGGTTGAGAAAAAGAAAAATATATTTTATTAAAAATACTATATTTTGAAAGTGAATTGATTGATCCTTTCATAATAATTTAATTATTTTAATTTATATTTAATAATGTATTTAATTTGAAGATTTATTTTAATGTTCTAATTGTGTGCAGCAAATGTGACCTTTAATAATAGTTTTTCGATAATGTATAGAGTAGGTTTCTTTGAAGTTTTGATACTTGAAAACTTAAAAAACACAAAAATAGGTAAAAAAATAAATAAATCGGTAAACTAACAAAAAACACATGATAGCTAACAAACAACTAATGTAATACTCAGTTTTTCATCAAGAAAAATCATTTCTAAACTGGCGATAGTATTGGAGTCATTCGAAGAATAAACTTTTCATAAACTTAGTTGTCAATTCAATTTTGGAGGGACGATGTCTGAAATCATATTAATACATAGTGTCATTCAGCACAAAGTGGACTAATGAGTAAGAAGTCAACAACACATCATTTTTGTAAGCATGTAACAAAGTAAAGTAAAAAATTAAATGTCAAATTTTTTAATACTCTCTAGTATACAATTTCTATAACATTTTGAAAACAAAATATACACCAAAAGATTGTTCATAACACTAGGTTGAAAAAGATTGTAACTTTTTTATTATTTTCTTAATGACAAATATGATATTATATCTGTAATTTCAAAAACCTTAATATAATATTTCTCTGCGGAATTTAGAGAATATGAAAAAATATGGAGGTAAGATCTGTTTGTATTAAAATTATGATGGAGTCATGCAAATAGGTGCAATAAGTATAGATAATTAGGAGAGTTTTTAGAATAATTATAGATAATTAGAAGAGTTCTTAGAATTGATATATATTTAAAAATTGAATTCAAAGAATGGGGGAGAAGATACATAAGGAGATTTTAGGGGTTTTTGTTCACTGAACCGTTGGACGCCTAAGAATATGTTGTTAGAATTTTTCCTTTATATATACATAAAAGACACTAAGTCCTAATATTCAGTTTCACTTTTCTCGTACACGTACTAATTGAAGCATTTGAGTACTAACCTTACATCTGAATCCCTCTTCTTTGCACCAAAAACTTAAATCAATCGCAATCCTCCATAGTAGAAGTTGGCTTTCAATGCTACGAGGACAAAGCTTATTTAACATTGCATGATTAATTTTTACTTTACTATTTACCATAAAAAAAAAACTTCATGTATACGTAAAGAGACAATAAATCACGTTAAGCACTTAATTACGACACATGATTTTGTTTGTAGTTTTCCTGATAATATGTTTGAAAATGACTAAATCCTTCCTTATCAATGAAGAATAAGCAATGAACATAAATGAACCAGCATAACACTAAATGCCCATGATAGGCGAGTTAATATCAACTTCTTTTTCTCTATTTATTTTTAATGGTTATTTTTTGGTTTTTTATATTAAGATAATAAATTAATTATGTTTTTATATTATTTATTATTGTTTTAATTATAAATAATTATATTTATTATTGACAATTCAATAGTTAATATTAAATTAAAATTTTAAAATTAAAATTAAATCGAATCAAAGTTTTCTTGCAACAACTATATTTTACTTTTTTGTTAATTTAATGTCAAATACTTTTTATGTTTTATTTCTATCATATTTAATTTCAAATTATAAAAAAAAATCATAAAAAAAATCATAAAAAAATTACTAACTAGTTTTTTTGATGATATTGTATTAATTTTTAACTTCAAAACTAAAATTTTAACTAAAGAAAAAGAATTCATTTTATTATATCTCATTATGTTTATTCTAAAAAGATTAATTATTTTTTTTTACCAAAAATAAAGAGCTTTTAATTAAGTGGAAAGTGTCAATTAATAATAAACATTTTAAGGAAAGGAGAAATTTGATAAGGATTATCCATAGCACGTGGTTTACATATATAGAAATATTATGTGGTTATGAATAGGTTAGGTCAACTAGTAAAATTTAATACATAGTCTATACTGATTTAAAACTAGTCATACTTTTTAAAATAGAAAAGTATTAGATGTTTTAATAAGTTAATTTGATAAAAAAAACTAGACTTTTGTTCATAAAAAAGTTATTTAAATTTATTAGACTAATCTATTTAAATAAATATAAATAACTCTATTATTATTATTATTATTATTATTATTATTATTATTATTATTATTATTATTATTATTATTATTACTATTATTATTATTATTATTATTATTATTATTATTATTATTATTATTATTATTATTATTATTATTATTATTATTATTATTATTATTATTATTATTATTATTATTATTATTATTATTATTATTATTATTATTATTATTATTATTATTATTATTATTATTATTATTATTATTATTATTATTATTATTATTATTATTATTACTGCTGCTGCTGTATTTTAAATTAAAATATAAAAGTAAAACTTAATTACTTTAAATTTTTTTGCAAAAATAGACTAAAAGCATCATATAAACAACGTCATAAGCTTTTCTAAATAAATAATTTCAAAATATTTATTTTAATAAATAAGTTCATATAAATCGATGCAAAAGAAAATTTATTATCAATAATCTTTTAGTTTTTAAGTGTATAAAAACAATAATTAAATTGCTTATTTATATATTTTCAAATAAAATAGACTCTTAAAAAGACAAATAGTTTAATCAAACTTATGCAAATATCAAATTCAAATTTAAAAATAAACTTATGATATATTATACGTCATAATAAATTTTAATATTTTTAACTGGCCAAACTTAAGTTTGCCAAAGTCTAATTAAGTCCAACTTATTATGATTAGGGATCAATAAAAAGAAAGTTATGTAATAAGATAAGATAAAGGGTGTGTTTGATATACTTCTTTTTGAATTTAAAAGTTATTTTCAAATTAATACTAAATATAGCTTTTTAAATTCAAGTTAAAACTGTTTGATAATTATTATAATTAAAGTATTAAAAGCTAAAGATTATCTAATAAAATATATAATAAGTGACGCAATTTTTTTATTATTATGGTATATCATAAGAGATTGAAAAATTAATATATAAAAAAGAAATATATTTCTAATATATATATATATATATATATATATATATATATATATATATATATATATATATATATATATATATATATATATATATATATATATATATATATATATATATATATATATATATATATATATATATATATATATATATATATATATATATATAACTGTAAATAATTAAATTTAAGAATTTAGTACAATATTTGACGAAAGAGAGATTATCTAATGAGGATATATGTTATATTAAAATAATTAAATAAATAATTGTCAATATCATTAAATCTATCAATTTAGAAAAATAACATGTCATAATATAATGCCTTTTTTATATCAATAATGAATATTCTAGTACACTCAAATTGTAAATATCTTTTTATCAATTAAGGTACTTCATCCAACTTTTTTTTCCAACAAAAATTAATTATAAATAAAATTAGAAAATTATTCCTACCAATTAGATGGTTAAAAAAATATATAATTGGTATCAAAACTTTTGTGATGCTGGATATTTACCCTTGAGATTTTGATACGTGGAAGAAAAAATGTTAAAGTACACAATCTATAAATAGTTGTTAGCTATCCAGCATAACAGCATCATCACCTCCCCAATCATTCACACTCCAAGTGCAACATTTCCCTTTCCAAATTTTCTAAATCAATCATGGCTAGCACAATGTTTGTCAAAGTTACTTTCTTGGTTATGGCATGCTTGGTTTTGAGCACTCCCTTAGCTAATGCTGCCCTTTCATGTGGTCAGATACAACTCACAATAACACCATGCATTGGGTACCTTAGGAGCCCAACTCCGTCTGTCCCTGCTCCATGTTGCAATGGGATTAGAACTCTAAATAGTCAAGCTAAAACTGTCCCTGATCGTCAAGGTGCTTGTAGGTGCCTTAAATCCACCGTCATCAGCTTCCCTGGACTCAATCTTCCAGCTCTTGCTGCTCTTCCGGCCAAGTGTGGTGTCAACTTGCCCTACAAAGTCACTCCCTCCATTGACTGCAACACGTATATCTCTTCAAATCAACCCTCTCTTTTCATATAATTTATTTATCAAAATAACAAAATCCTAAGTATATGATGATAGTATATTTAAAATGGGCTAATGTCAACTTCATTTTCCTTATTGCAGAGTGAAGTATTGAGCAGCTTGAGGACTTGCACTTGATGAATAAATATTTATTGGTTTGTGGTAAAAACCAAGAAGAAATAATGATGTCTTAACTTATCTTGTTTCAACCGAATCCCATCCAGGGGATTATTATATTTACCATGTATTTCAATAATAATTTAAATAAAATACGTAATGGTTGGCTCAAAGTATCCACTATGACATTTGAATTATAAGTGGTTTTTAAATGAAAAAATAATAAATTAATAATAAATTTGGGAAACAAACCGAATCGTTTTGACCTAGATTTTGTATTTTTCGGAGGATATGATATTTAAATCGATAAAAAATATATAAATTGTTTTAAATTAAATTTTCGTATTTTTGATTTACTATAATATTTTAAGCGAGATAATAAATAGTTTTTCTAATGGAAAAATTTATAACAATGGTATTTAAATAGCACAAGATGTGACACTCAGCCTAAAACAAAGAAGATTGATAGATGGTCTACACAAAGAAGTTTTTCCAAAGTCAATGATACAACAACAACGACAACGACAACAACAACAAGAAGATAACAAGAAATGATGTTTTTTAGTTTGGTTTATGAAAGAAATCATGCTTTTGAGTTTTATTTATGGGAGAAATAGTGTCGTTAACGGAAGATGAAATTTTGAGGCAAAATGAGTTAGGTTTAGTGAAAAGGTGAAAGAACATAGAGCTTTTATAGACAAAATTGGCTAACATTTCCCCGCGGATGGTAAAACGGGCTTAGGAGAAAAGTCATCCTTTTCCACCATTTCTTTTCGGATTTGTTGAATTCTACATCTTACACGCATGTAGCGTTCGATTTCATCGATCGGTTGGGTAAGGTTCCCTGTACTTCGCGTTCTTAACATATAATCAAAAACTGGAAAAATCAATTAAAATAGGAAAATTGCCTTAGTCTATATGTTGTAATAACATAGTTACGATATTGACAAAATTTGTATCATCCAATACATCCAAAAATTTGATAGGTCGCAAGCGCACGACTTTATCGATTTTAGTATAAAAGGTTTTAGTAATCCCACAGAAACCAATCATCAATTATCGTTATCAGATACACAAAAATACGTTTAGGTTGTATCAGACACGCATAGATGTGAGAAATGAGTTTAAGTCGTATCAATAACGCGATAATGTGTTTAGATTGTATCGCACACATAGAAGTGTGTGTAATGTTTATCTTCGCTACCTTCAACGCTAAAAATGAGTCATAGATAAGAACACACACAACAAAAGAAAGAGTAGACAAATTTTTATACTCATAATGAAATAAATTTGTTACAATGAAACAATATAAAACTAGATAATTAAACATTCATCTATACACCACTTTAGCTTGCTTTGGGCTTACAGCCAAATTCTTATGGGACCCAAATTATGGTCAAACAAAGGTGAAGTTCTTTGAGAGGCTCGTCCCTTAATCTTTACGTCAGTAGCTTAGCTTGCTCTCTTCATCTGTTCATTTTTTGAGGGTCAACAATGTCGAGTGATAAGTCACAAATGCATGAATTTATCGATTTTTATATAAAAAAATTTATCGATCCTATAGAGACCAATCACCAATTACCATTATCTATTACTATGGTGTTTATCTAAGGATACACGATTTGTTTGTTTCTCGCGACATTGAAAATTATTGGCTTAATTCAAATTTAAGAATAAGAAGTCGAAACATGAGTTCTGTAACACCCATTTTTAATTATTAAGTCTTTTTGGTGTTTATTGTATTTTGGGGTGCCCTTATGTGGGAGTGTGCCTGAGAGCGTTGGGTGGGTGTCCTTAAGTTATAGGAGTTATTTAATAAAAGGTGGAATTCAATAATAATATAATATAATATGATATTGGTGGTAATATAATGATTAATAATATTATTGGTCTTATTATTATTATTAGTTATTATTATTATTGGGATTAAATAATTAAAATAAGAAATTGAGGGGTCAGTATGTTTTACGATACATTTGAAAGTTAGAGAAAGTGGAGAGAAGGAAGAAGTGAGAACACGATAAGCGATTCTGAGGGGAAGAGCAAGAGAAAGGAGACCAAGGCTAGAGCGATCAATTGGTAGGGGATTCTTCATCAATCGAAGATATAATCGAGGTAAGGGAAGAGAAACTGATTGGGATGGTATATACATGAACTGGGTAGAGGGGATTCCTTAACCCCGTAGGTATTCTGATGAATATGTTGAATTATTGCTATGATGTTAAATATTGTTGATTTTTGCTGAATTGTATGTATATGATGATATGTGATGATTTGCTGTTGCCCTTGATGTGTGGGTGTTGATGTTGATGTAGATTGGGCAAGTTCTGAGTAACTCTGAGAGTGCCGGTAAAGTATCTGATGTTGGTATTAGAGTAAGAATTATAGGTCGATTGGCCAGTATGATGTTATGGTCTGGAATACTGATAGAATAGGAGATGGAGGTAGCATATTAGGCTTGGAATTGACTGAGATAACATTGTAGAATAGTGGAGATTTTGGGGTATCGCAGCATTCGCTGGGTTTCGCCTGGCGAGTGTTGGCGAAGGTTAGCGAGGGTTCGCCTGGAGAGTGTTAGCGAGCAGTGGCGAGTAATTCCAAATAAACTCCCAGACCTAAAGGGTATAAATTTCTCCTGGCGAATGTAGCCAGCGAGGCTTCGCCAGCAGGTTCGCCTGGCGAGCCATAGCGAGCATTCGCTGCGGGGTTTCGCCTGGCGAATGTTTCAGCGAGCGTGATGGCAGAATGTGGTTTTGTGCTGTTTTGCCTTGTGCATTAGCCTTGTAGGATCCCTTTGATCATGATAAGTGTAGGGGTGGTGATTGAATGATGGAAATTGTGTATTTGGTGATAGGAAGTGAGTTCCTTAATACTTTATGTAAGTATCTGATTGATTGGTGTATGACATATCTATGTATATGTGATGTATGGTGGTGTGATCTGAGAATCATATGCTCAATGTATGCTTGTGTGAATTTGTATGCATTTGGGGTCATGCATATTATGAAGTGTTGGTGGAATGAGTCATCGCTCGATGGAGTGTATGTGATCCATTCGTATTTCTTTGAGTGGGTAATTGGTGGGGACGGATCATGGTCAAGGGTGGGTGTATGTGATCTATCCAGGTTCACATGGAATGAACCAATGAGTCGGTACCGCATGCATGGTGTTGCGTTGCATATTTGTATTATGATGTATTATGTTGATCGGTGGACTATATGTCGTGTTTGGTGAATGTTGGGTGATGATTGATATGACTGTTGTAGTTACTACCTTTATTTCATGTATGTAATTACCGATATATTTTGATCATGTTTTCTCACCCCTTTGTTTTTGTTGTGGTCTGTGCTTCTTCGGAAGTGCAAATATTCCAGGTACTTAGCTAGCTTGGATTTGTGGTGTGCCAGTCGAGTCTTAGGATGCTCTGATACGTAGCACGGGACTTGGGTGTTTTAGTTGTTTTTGTGGAACTTATTTCTTTTCCTGTGACGTATCATGAATTTGATGTATTTCATTATATGAATAACTTCCGCTGTATTTTGGTGAAAACACTTTTAATGAAGGATGTGTTGGATTTGAGTATGTGATATCCCACTTAGGGTGGAAGAACTCTAATGTTTATTTATAATGTTTATATTTTAATTGATTTGGGAAGTGGGGTGTTACAATTGGTATCAGAGCAGGTCGGTCCGTCCGACCAGTGTTGTTGAGTCGAGTTGAGTCTGTCCTTAGGATAGAGATTGTGTATCGTTTAACCTGGTGTTGTTATTGTCGAGCAGTATGGCAGGAAGGAATGATGTTGCTTTGGCTGCTGCTATGCAAGCAATGGCGCAGGCAGTTGCTAACCAGAACAAAGCTGCAAATGCCCAATTTAGAGATTTGGCGCAGCTTCGGAGTAACAAGCCCCCGATGTTTGAAGGAGGAGTTTTGGACCCTGAAGCTGCACAGAAGTGGCTGAAGGCAATTGAAAAGATTTTCAGAACTATGAATTGCAGTGATGAGAAAAAGGTGAGGTTTGTTACTCACATGCTGGAGGGTGATGCTGAAGCTTGGTGGGATAATTGCCGCCAGAGGTGGGTGACTGCAAGAACTATGATTACTTGGGACATGGTTCGTAAAGGTTTTCTAGAGAAGTACTTTCCGGAAGACATTCGAAGTGCTAAGGAGATCCAATTCTTGGAACTGAAGCAAGGTGGTATGACCGTAGCGGAGTATGCCGCGAAGTTTGAAGAGTTAGTGCAGTATTGTCCTCATTACAATACTGATGATGCGATGACATCGAAGTGTTTGAAATTTGAGAATGGGCTGCGTCCGAAAGTTAAGTTGGGAATTGCTTGTCAGAAGATCAGAAACTACACTGAGCTACAAAGCAGGAGTAGGATCTATGACAATGATAATCGGGCCAAGATTGCGCATTATAGGGCTGCAAATGACCGTAAGGGTAAGCAGAGGTTCAGTGGTACTCCTTACAGTGTTTCTGCTGATAAAGGAAAGCGTAAGGCTGCTTCCGATAAGAGGTTCAGAGAAGGGGATGTGTCTGCTGATGGGAAATGTTTCCGATGCGGTTACACAGGTCATCATGCTAAGAATTGTCCTAAGGAGGGGGTAAGGAAGTGTTTCAAATGTGGTAAGCCAGGTCATGTGATAGCTGAGTGCAGGGCCACTATGCCCATTTTTTATAACTGTGGTGAGAAAGGCCATATCAGTATGCATTGTGAGAAGCCGAAGAAGTCTCAGGCGTCTCCGGCTGGTGGTAAAGTGTTTGCTTTGGCGGGAACTCAAGCTGTCAGTGAGGAGCGTGCTATCAAAGGTACTTGTATTATCAATAATATTCCTTTGACTGCTATTATTGATACAGGTGCAACCCACTCGTTCATTTTTGTTGATTGTGTGAAGAGAATAGGATTGGTACCGTCTACTCTTGAGCGACGGATGACTATTGAGACACTCTCTATTGGGTCAGTGACTACTTCATTGGTATGTTTGAAGTGTCCGCTGACTATTTTCGGTAGAGATTTCGGAGTGGATCTGATTTGCCTACCGCTTGGTAATTTGGATGTTATTCTGGGTATGAACTAGTTAGAGTTCAACCAAGTCTACATTGATTGTTTTCGGAAGGTGTTACTGTTCCTTACTCCTGAAGAGGAAGCGTTGGCGAGTTCTCTGTCTAGTAAAGAATTGAGGACCTTGTTGGAGGACGAAGCTAAAGTGTTTGCTTTATTTGCATCGTTATTGGTGGATAACAAAGCGCCAATGGAAGCATTGGCAGTGGTGAATGAATTTCCGGAAGTGTTCCCTGATGACATTACGGAGTTACCTCCGACAAGAGAAGTCGAATTCAGTATTGATCTTGTTCCTGGTACGAGACCCATTTCTATGGCTTCGTACAGGATGTCGGCAGTAGAGTTGTCCGAATTGAAGTCTCAGATTGGAGAGTTGTTGGATAGAAAGTTTATCAGGCCGAGTGTGTCGCCGTGGGGACCTCCAGTGTTATTGGTGAAAAAGAAGGATGGTAGTATGCGTCTATGCATCGACTACCGTCAGTTGAATAAGGTGACTGCTAAGAATAAGTATCCTCTTCCAAGGATTGACGATTTGATGGACCAGTTGGTAGGAGCTCGTGTGTTTAGTAAGATCGACTTGAGGTCAGGTTACCATCAGATCAGAGTTAAAGAAGGTGATATTCAGAAGACGGCTTTTAGAACTTGATACGGACATTACGAATATACTGTAATGCCTTTTGGAGTGACTAACACGTCGGAAGTGTTTATGGATTATATGAACCGAATTTTCTATTCGTATTTGGATCAGTTCATTGTTGTGTTTATTGACGATATCTTAATTTATTCTAAGTCTGATGAAGAACATGCAGGACATTTGAGAATTGCCTTGCAGGTGCTGAAGGATAATAAGTTGTTTGCTAAACTGTCGAAGTGCGATTTCTGGTTGAAGACAGTGAGTTTCTTGGGGCATGTGATTTCTGGTGATGGAATATCTGTTGACTCATCGAAAGTAAGTGCAGTGTTACAGTGGGAACCGCCGAAGACAGCGACGGAAATTAGAAGCTTTTTGGGTTTGGCAGGTTATTACCGAAAGTTTATTGAAGGGTTCTCTACTTTAGCGTTGCCATTGACTCAGTTGACGAGAAAGAACCAAGTTTTCGTGTGGGATGCTGCTTGTGAAGAACGCTTTGAAGAATTAAAAAGGACATTGACTACGGCACCGATGTTAGTGTTGCCGACTCCGAGTGAACCTTTTGTGGTATACTGTGATGCGTCTAAGATGGGATTAGGCGGAGTTCTTATGCAGAATGGTAAAGTGGTAGCGTATGCTTCTCGACAATTAAGAGTGCATGAACGGAATTATCCTACTCATGATCTTGAGTTGGTTGCGGTTGTTTTTGTGTTAAAAATCTGGAGGCATTATTTATATGGTTCGAGATTTGAAGTGTTCAGTGATCATAAGAGTCTAAGGTATCTGTTTGATCAGAAGGAGATGAATATGAGGCAGAGGCGATGGTTGGAATTCTTAAAGGATTATGACTTCAGTTTAAGTTATCATCCAGGAAAGGCTAATGTAGTGACAGATGCTTTGAGCAGAAAGGCGATTCATATGTCGACTTTAATGGTGAAAGAAATGGAACTAATTGAACAGTTCAGAGATTTGAGTATGGTTTGCGAGACTACGACAGACAGTGTGATGTTGGGAATGTTGCAGGTGAATAATGATTTCTTGGATACAATTAGAGAGAACCAGAAGTTGGATGTGAAGTTAGTAGATTTGATGACTGGAGCAGGAAATGATTCTGATAGTGATTTTAAATTGGATGGTACAGGTGTGTTGAGATTTAGAGGCATAATTTGTGTGCCGGATAATGAGGAATTGAAAGAGTTAATTTTGAGTGAAGGACATCGTAGTAATCTGAGTATCCATCCGGGAGCTACGAAGATGTATCATGATTTAAAGAAGTTATTTTGGTGGTCTGGTATGAAAAGAGACATAGCTCAGTTTGTTTATGCCTGTTTGACGTGTCAAAAGTCGAAGGTAGAGCACCAGAGACCTTCTGGATTTATGCAACCGTTGGAAGTTCTAGTTTGGAAATGGGATTGTATAACTATGGATTTTGTTACTGGTTTGCCGAGTACGACGAGAGGATCTGATGCTATATGGGTGATTGTGGATCGACTTACGAAGTTTGCACATTTTGTGCCGATTAATATTAGTTTCCCGTTGACGAAGCTAGCAGAGATTTATATTCGGTTAATTGTGAAGCTACATGGTGTTCCGTCCAGTATTGTGTCGGATAGAGATCCAAGGTTTACTTCGGAATTTTGGAAGAGTTTATAGGAAGCTTTGGGTACTAAGTTGAAGTTGAGTTCAGCTTATCATCCACAAACTGATGGTCAGTCAGAGAGGACTATTAAGTTGCTTGAGGATTTGTTGAGGGCTTGCGTGTTGGAGAAAGGTGGTGCGTGGTGTAACACCCCGTTTCCCAAAATAAAATAAAACAATTAAATAAGCACACATCAGAGTATCTCCCACAACGGGATGTCACAATTCACGCTAAAATTCCACAAAACATTTTTCCAAATTAATTTCTCAATAAAACTGCAGCGGAAAATATATACATCGTCTGTCATAAATCACAAAACATCATTCATATATATATATATATATATATATATATATATATATATATATATATATATATATATATATATATATATATATATATATATATATATATATATATATATATATATATATATATATATATATATATATATATATATATATATATATATATATATATATATATATATATATATATATATATATATATATATATATATATATATATATATATATATATATATATATATATATATATATATATATATATATTATCCATATCCATCATCCTCGTCATATATATATACAACAATGGCCATCTGCCCAAAATACATATAGCATCATCTACAATCACCATCAAACAGGATACGCCACAGGGGCACACAAAGTCAACATAAAGCAATAAAACTCCCAAAAAGGCCCCGATGTTACGTATCAGAGCAGTCTTACAGAGACACCACAATCCAAGCTAGCTAAACACCTATATTGTCTGTACTTCCGAAGAAGCACAGACCACAACAACAGCAAAGGGGTGAGAACCACGATCAAATAATAATGGTATAACAGTACATGAAATGAAAGGCAGAAATCAATAATAATACTATTTCATATACATATCATCCGGACTCATGGTCCCAACATCAACCACAATATACAATCACGCAACAAATGCACTCACACAACTCTTAACATACGGTACCGACTCACAGTCACGATGGGCAACTGGCCATGAACCCTCCACACAAGAGCACATATCAACAATGGGCACTTGGCCATCAACCCTCCACAATGGGAGCACCACAACAATATTGATGGACACCTGGCCATCACCCTCCACAATGGGAGCACATCTCCGATGGACACCTGGCCATCACCCTCCACTACGGGAGCACACAACGATATTCACACGCATCAAACATCTAGCACACCAAGTGCACACCGATCCTATTGATCCACCCCTCACACAACATATACACGACGCACAAGGCATACCGATCTCACAGATCCATTCACATCATAAAATACATACATAACAAGCACACACAGTGCGTCGATCCCACGGATCCGCTCACCACACAACTTAACACATACAATGCACACAAGGCATGTCGGTCCTACCGACCCAATACATCATATAACAGCACACAAATGCAACGCATAATAAGCGTATCGATCCTCACGGATCCACTCACCACAACACACTAACAAAACACACTCAAGGCGCCACGATCATACTGATCCTCATATCTCACACACAACACATCAATACCACGCGCACTAGGCGTAACGATCCTACTGATCCAGTCCTCATACTACAGTATGTAAACGCAACGCACATAAAGCGTATCGATCCTACAGATCCACATCCATCTCACAACATACAAACACAATCCATAACAAGCGTATCGATCCTACGGATCCACTCATCACCACACATAGCACATATTGCATACATATCACATACAAATCCTTACACATCCATACACATCCATACTTATCTAGACTTAACACATAATTCACCGATTATGTCAAATGCGATAAATGCCGTCCACACAGCCCTACAACCCTCAACACACTCTCAGCACCCAGCTATCATCACAGCACATCAATCTGATCGCACTCAGCACCTTTATATCACCACATACATGTATCTTAACATACACTGACGCAATCTCTCGAATTAAGTGAATATCAAGGAGTTCACATCCTGCACTACACAACATACAGGTATTATAACATACCCCAATCCACAAATCATGATCCCACGAGTACCACAGTCGTCACGTCTCGACGCTACACATACCCTCACCTCAGCTCTCCAGCAGCTCCTCATCATACATGACCAACAAGGGTCCAAATCCACAAGGAAACAACACAAAACAACAGCAAAAAGACAAGCTGCTGTCGGGCTCGCTGGCGCGTTCGCCCGGCGAAGCCCCGCAGCGAAGGCTCGCTGCCATTCGCTTGGCGAAGCCAGACAGAAGCTTCTGCCGGCACTCGCTGGCTAGTTCGCCCGACGAAGCCTGGCGAAGGCTCGCCCCTCATTCGCCCAACGAATACCTGTGTACTCAGAAAAATTTCTGCGCCGCAGAGTCACCTCCCACACCGATTTCGCCCGATTTAAACTCAGCTGTTAACACAACTAAACAACATATTCCAACTTAACTACGAAATCTATACCGAATTCCACCTGATATCAACCTAGTCTTACTGTTCGGGCCAACTTCAACTTAAAACGGTAATCTACCAAAACCCCAAAATTCATCCGAACAGCGCATACAACGATCTTAACAGAATAGCAACCACATTCAGAATCAAACTTTCATATCAGTATCATCATCAACCTATGTTCTACCTAATTATCTCAATTCCGGTTTAACATCGCAACTACCAAAATTCCCAATTTCTCAAACCATCACTCTACATCACATGCATACGAAATTAACATAATCTAGCACACAATCTCAGCAACAATAACATGCAATCAATATCAAACTAGCGATAATCTATGGGGATTAGGGATTTTTCCCCTTTTCTACCAATTCTCATGTAAAACCATTTAATCGTTAAATTCCCCCCCCCCCCCCCCTTACCTCAAATGTAGTCGGATGATGATCAGTTTCCCGAATCTTCAGCCTTGATGCACTCTTTGCTCAAGCTCTCTTGATCGTTCACTTCTTCCTCCTTCTGTGTTCGTACGTTCCTTCCTTCCTTCCACTTTTCCAAAAATGCCAAACTTGCCCTCAATACCCCCAAAACTCCCTTATATTTCCAAATAAATAATTAATTCTCACTTTCTTTTAATCCAAATATTCCAATAATAATATTCTCATTTTCCTTCATTAAAAAAAAATCAAATTTAATATTAATATCCCAAATAAATATTATTTCCACAATTTCTTTAATTTCCAAACTCTTCCAATAATATTTTTAAATATGACAATAATAACAATAAATATTAATAATAATAGTATCATCCTATTATTATTATTATTAATCATATTTTTCTAATACTATGGAACTCAATTCCTCAAACAATTTCCACACACCATGCACCGAAAAACAAATAATACGGAAAAACCAAATAATTAAAAATGGGGATTACAACTCTCCCCCACTTTAATTATTTTTGTCCCCGAAAATATCTGATGGAAACAGCTCTGGATACGCTTCCCGCATCCTGCTTTCCAATTCCCAGGTCACACTGCCTCTTGCAGCACCTCTCCAAGCCACTCCCACCAAAGGTTTCTCTTTCCTCCGGAGTTGTTTCTCGTTCGGCAATCCGAAATAGCAATGCCTCAACCATCAAATTATTTCTCACTTGCACATCATTCATCTGATTCAATATACTCCCTCAATGAAAACACATGAAACACATTATGCTATCCATAAGCGATAGCGGCAAAGTAGTCTAACATGCTACTTTCCCCTCGTTTCCGCTGTGCCAATCTGACACAGATAAACAAAACACCGAGTGCGTTCCCGAGACTTCGAAGCTCGACCCACACCCGTTACCATCGTAATTCTCAAAACATATCCTTCCTTGGATCCTCTTGGTCGGTTCAGCCTTCTCATGCACAATTCTCAGTTCTGAGCATAACACTCCCGCTCGACTCATTCCAACTCAAGAGAGTCCCACACTTCCTATCTCACAAGGCCCCATACAGCGCCATTCTGATACTAGAGTGGTAACTGATACTGTAGGCAACTCAATCAGCGGTAATTAACCATCCCACAATCCACCTTGATCCAACACACAAACTCTCTCCAAATTCTTAATATAAACCTCCAATTCCCATCCGACACAATATTCGACAGTACCTCATATAACTTCGCCACTTCCTCGATATGCATCTCGTAAATCCTCAACATAGAATAGTCAATCCACTTACAATAATCCAAATTAAAATTATGTCTTTCCAATTCTTTGTAAATCTCAACACCCAAATTCACGAAAATACCACATAATTTCCTCTCCGAAATATTCAACAACCGCGTTAATCTCAATGGTCTCTGACGTTCAATCCTTGACTCTCGACAATCCCATCCAGTATATCTAACCTCCACCACACCTCTCTTCACCTATTGTCACCAAAACAATTTACTTAAATTCGGTTACTTCTTCATAGCACTGGGATGGGTACCACATCTACCTCAATGTATTTCTTCGAGAGTACTCCTACTCCACTCAATATATGAAACACAAACTCTACCATAACACATCGTGGTTCTATCTCCACAAATCCTAAAATCAACTCTTCGACTCTGGTTCATCAAATTCAACTAATCCACCTACTCAGTTCAGATTTCTGACTTTCTCGATTCTCTTCAAGGATACAACTAGTCCATTCTAACAATAAAAGCTTGACTCCATAAGAAGTCTCTTCACCCACCAAACTCATTTTACAAAATTGCTCAATCAGCTCTATCTCCTTTCACCATCAATATTGGTATACGCAAATATTTCTAATTTACCGCATTAGCTACCACGTTCACTTTACCCGAATAGTAATTCAACTCAAAGCCGTAATTCTTCAAAGATCCCAATTATTTCCTCTTCCTCATATTCAACCTTTCCAACTCAAACAAACACCATAAGCTCTTAGGATCACCAAATATTTCAAATCTCAACCCAAACAATTGAAGCCCCCCAACTCCGGCACAATCACAGACGCAACTGATTCCAAATCACTGGTCGAATGACTCCTCTCATATACTCCAAGATACCTTTAACATTTCTCCCAATCATATCAACAGAGCATCACAAAACACAACAAGTAGTCTCGTCGCACTCGACAAAAATAATCACACGAGCTGCTGACAGCTCTCCCAAATCTCTTTGAACTCTCCTCAAGGGGCATATAGCTGCTTATTCTTCAACAATGATAACTTAAATTCTCGATCTTTAACATGATCCTTTATACTCTTCGAATGTACTAAAACATCACCGATTAACACATCCATTGCTTCACTCAAATAAGTAAGGAAAATCCCATGCCAAACGAACAAACAAGTCATGAGTTTTGGCAAAAAACACGAACCGTACCTTCTGCACTCACTAAAACATCCAACCATGTCCCATCAATAAAACTTAACTCCATGTCATTACTTCACCATCACATAGAGCATTGCAATAGCTTTCCGACGCTTTGAACCGTGCGTCATTCCGAGTTACGGTTCTCCTGTTCCGACAAAAATACCAGAACAACATTTTCTGCCCAGGCCCCCTTCGCTAGGCGAACATCGTAGCGAGCGTGGATGATAACACGAAATCATATAGATATTTTTATGCATAATTCAACTAAAGTTTAACCGTTTTCGATCCGATTTCGGGTCATTTCCGTGTTATTTGTCTGATGTTTTGCAGGTATTCAACGATCACGTCTAAACAAGGCAACATGAAGAAAAGAAGCAATCTCAGATGAAATACGGACGAAAAAGGAGTGAAAACATCATGAAAAACGCAGGAAGTTGTTTTTGCTGATGTGACGACCGTCACACCTTGTGACGACCGTCATGCAGGAAAAAACGCCCCACTTCAATTACACGTTAAAGAATCAGTTCCAATTCCCACAGAGTGGACCATGACTCCCTAAATTATCTGCCTCAAAGTCTATCATCTTCAAGGATAACCGTTGGAATTCCACTTCTATAAAAAGGGAAGAAAGGGACCTCAGAAGGTGTGCTGCATTCATACAATGAAGTGCTGCCAAATTTATTTTCCAGAGCATATTTTTCAGCAATATTCTTATTTGTTTCTCTTTACCTTTCCTGTATTCCATTTTTCATTCTTCTGTAATTTCTACTTTCACTGTACGATCAAATTGGCATTAGAGATCAGAATCCTGCCAACATCTGTGGAGGATCTTCCCAAAGGCCAATTGGAATATTTACAGGTTTCTCATTTCAATCGATTCCAGTTTTATTATAATGCAAATCATTATTTATTGCTTTTATTTATGTTTTATCTTTCCCAAATCCATGTCTAGCTAAACTTAGGTAATCGATATGTAGTAATAATTCGAATGGGATTTGATAACAACTGGTTGAAAAACCTTCTTTTCAAAAGTAACTTATGGTCTGAGTGTTTAAAATTGATTTACTGAATAAACTTCGTCGCGAAAGCGAGAACTTATTTAAAAGTAGTTTTGCCACGAAAGTGGGAAATTAATTAAGATACGAACCAACAAGCGAAAGCTGCGGTAAGGTCAGATAGTAAACACTAGTCATTCATTTTAATAACAGCGAAAGCACTTTAAAATGAATTAGAACTTAGAGATTTCCAAAAAATAATTTTAACCCCGAACGGGATACGAAAGTGTACGTTTGGCCCTTAGGATTATGATTAGCGTCAATAACCATCGTGAGGCGAGAGTCTTCAAATCACCATTTTCTGCTTAAATAAACTTTGAAAATTATTTCATACACCAGTAACTTATCAAATCCCTGAAGAACACAATTACTACGTATCGATTCAATCATTTATAATCTAAATAGTATTCTTAGTTCCCTTTTAGTGACAATCTTATTCCCTTAAACATATTCTACCTAGCTAAACATAGTAACTCCCGAGAACACTAGTTTGATTACGAGTCCCTGTGGGATCGATATCTATTATTACTACGGGATAGACTGTGCACTTGCAGTTAGGTTGTATTAGACATAGAAAGTCGCGATCAAGTTTTTGGCGCCGTTGCCGGGGACCCGTTTAGTCAATAGTGTAACCTTTTGTTACGCCGTATAGACTAGGTTAACAATTTTCATTTTTCCTTTACTAGTTCTGTCGATTGTATGCCAAGAAATCGCCCGCAAGGCGATATCGTAAAACCTTCAGTCGCAGAACTAGAACGCTTCTTACATTTAAGAAGTAGAATCATTGAGTACCAACTCAAACAACTCAAACATGACACTCCTGAACCTCTCACTCCCATTCCCAAATCAGAAGAAGAAGAACCAGAGATGGCTGAAGGACCTCCAAACAAACCGCTGAAGGCATACGCTACACCATCTCAGATGGAGCCTAGAAGTAGCATTGCTGCCCCAGCTATTACCCGAAATGATTTTGAGCTGAAACCATCATTTCTGTCGGCTGTACGACAAAACCAATTCTCAGGAAACGCAACTGAGGATCCGAACGAACATCTAACGAAGTTTGTACAATATACAGACACAGTGAAAGCAAATGGAGTAACTCCAGACGCGATAAGACTTCGTCTTTTCCCATTCTCTCTTAGAGACAGAGCGTGGACATGGTTACAATCGTTACCATCCAACTCCGTTACGACGTGGGAGCAATTGAAGAACGTCTTCTTAGCGAGATATTTTCCGCCAAGAAAAACTGCTATGCTTAGAGCTCAAATCAACGGATTTCGACAGAAAGATACTGAATCTCTTTACGAAGCATGGGAACGATTCAAAGATATGATGAGAACATGTCCTCACCATGGTCTAGAAGACTGGGTGACAATCCATACTTTCTATAATGGGCTTCTATACAATACTAGATTGACAATAGACGCTGCCGCGGGCGGTGCACTTATGGATAAGCCATACGATGAAGCCTATCAATTAATCAAAAACATGTCACAAAACCATTGCCAATGGGGAGGTGAACACACTCCAACTGAGAAAACCACAGCGAAAGGTGGGATGTACGAGATCAGCAGCCTTGAAAAGTTCAACGCTAAAGTAGATGCTCTAGCATAGAAGATCGATAGTCTGACCGTTAACCCCACTGCAACTGTCGCTGCAGTAACTCCAAATTACGAGTTATGCGGAAGCACCACTCATAATGCACCCAAATGCCCATTGCTAGCCGGAATCCCACCAGACCAGGTAAACTATGCTAAAGGAAATCCCTACGCAAATACCTACAACCCAGGTTGGCGAAATCATCCAAACTTTTCTTACAAAAGCGAAAATGCATTGCAAATGCCTACTGCTCCGCCAGGATATCAGAAACCAGCTGCTCAGAATGCACCTAGGAAATCGAACCTCGAGTTGATGATGGAAAAGTTCATAGCTACTCAAGCTCAAACAAACAAAGAATTCCTGAATCAAAACATACACACTAGCGAGCAAATTAAACAGTTGACAGGAAAAGTAGACGCTTTAGCCACCCACAACAAAATGTTAGAAACTCAGATATCACAAGTGGCTCAACAGCAAGCCTCTGCTGCCGCACCTGCTGGCACATTTCCTGGACAACCCGAACAAAATCCAAAAGGCCAAGCAAATGCTGTGATACTAAGAAGTGGAAAAGAATTGGACGAACCGATCGATCCGAGGACCGAAAACTCAGCCATGCAACAAAAACCAACTAAACAAGCAGAGAAGGAATCCGAGTTAGAGAAGAAGGAAGACAACGAGAAGGAGGATACCGCAAGTGAAAAAACTCAAGCACCTCCAGCGCCATATAAACCATCTATCCCTTATCCGCAAAGATTAATAAACTCCAAAACTTCAGGACAGTTTAAGAAATTTGTAGAGCTCCTTAGACAGCTGAATATTACTATTCCTTTTACAGAAGCGATAACTCAAATGCCGTCATACGCTAAATTTCTCAAAGAAATCCTATCGAATAAGAGAAAGATCGAGGATAATGAAACAGTTACACTTACTGCAGAGTGTAGCGCTATTATTCAAAACCGCATGCCTCCTAAATTAAAAGACCCAGGTAGTTTCTCCATACCCTGCGTCATAGGAAAGTTCGTAATAGACAAAGCTCTATGCGATTTAGGAGCCAGTATCAGTGTTATGCCCTTATCCATATGCAAAAAGCTGAATATGGGAGACCTCATACCAACCAAAATGTCCGTACAATTAGCTGACAGATCAGTAAAATACCCAGTCGGAATACTGGAAAACGTTCCAGTGCGCATAGGACAATTCTACATTCCAACCGACTTCATAATCATAGACATCAAGGAGGACACTGTAACCCCAATTATCCTAGGAAGACCGTTCCTAGCTACAGCCGGAGCGATTATAGATGTGAAGAAAGGAAGGCTAACATTCGAAGTAGGAGAAGAAAAGATAGAGTTCATTCTCACTAAGTTCTTACAAGCACCAGCAATAGACGATACCTGCTATTTAGTGGACGAAATTGACGAATGCATAAGAGAACTTGAAAATGAAGAGACCACGTATTCAGAAATAATAAAGATTCAAATACCCGATATTTCTGAAGACGATAATTGGCGTAAGCCGTACAAAGACGACAGCCTAAGCGAAAGCTTAGCACTGACCCCAAAACATATGCCAGGTCCGAAGAACCCATCTTTAGAACTCAAAACACTACCCAAAAACCTTAGATATGAATTTCTAGACGATGAACTAAAAAGACCAGTGATAGTCAACACCGACTTAGGACAACCAGAAACCGAAAAGCTATTAGAAGTCCTAAAGAAGTACCCCACCGCGTTAGGCTATAACATAAGCGATCTAAAAGGTATAAGCCTTTCGATCTGTATGCATCGAATTACAATAGAGGAAGACTCTAAAACCTCTCGAGAGCATCAGAGGAGACTGAACCCCATCCTGAGCACTGTAGTCAGAGATGAAGTAAAGAAATTGCTAGATGCAGGAATCATCTATCCAATCTCCGATAGTGAATGGGTCAGCCCAGTTCATGTCGTACCGAAGAAAGGAGGAGTCACAGTAGTTAAAAACAAAAAAGGCGAATCAATAACAAAAAGAGTCGTGACAGGAAGCAGGATGTGCATTGACTATAGAAAGCTTAACAAGGCTACGCGCAAAGATCACTTCCCGTTACCCTTCATAGACCAAATGTTGGAAAGATTAGCCAAACATTCATATTTCTGCTATCTAGATGGTTACTCAGGATTCTTCCAAATTCTCATCCATCCTGATGACCAAGAAAAGACTACATTCACCTGTCCTTATGGTACTTTTGCTTACCGCCGAATGCCGTTCGGACTCTGTAACGCTCCAGCAACCTTCCAAAGATGCATGATGGCAATCTTCGCAGATTTCATAGACGACATCATGGAGGTATTTATGGACGATTTCTCAGTATGTGGACAAAGTTTCGAAGGATGCTTACAAAACTTAGAAATGGTATTAGAACGTTGTGTAAAAGTAAAACTCGTCCTAAATTGGGAGAAATGCCATTTCATGGTCCGACAAGGAATAGTTCTAGGACACGTCATATCAGATAGAGGAATCGAGGTAGACAAAGCTAAAATAGAGATTATAAAAGATCTCCAACCTCCAAAATCCGTACGAGAAATACGGAGTTTTGTAGGACATGCCGGTTTCTACAGAAGATTTATAAAAGATTTTTCGAAAATCACAAAACCTCTGACCGGCCTGTTAATGAAAGATGTTGAGTTCGTCTTCGACGACGACTGTTTAAAAGCATTCGAAACATTGAAATCAGCCCTTATCATCGCACCAATCATGCAACCACTCGATTGGCGACTACCGTTCGAAATCATGTGCGATGCGAGTGATTATGCTGTAGGCGCAGTTCTAGGACAAAGGAAGGACAAGAAACTCCATGCTATCTACTATGCCAGTAGAACCTTAGATCCTGCCCAAATGAACTACGCTACCACGGAAAAGGAACTTCTAGCAGTTATATTTGCGCTTGACAAATTCCGTTCTTACTTAGTAGGAGCAAAAATCATCATATACACAGACCACGCTGCAATAAGGTACCTAATAAGCAAAAAGGATGCCAAACCAAGACTATTGAGATGGATCCTGTTATTACAAGAGTTTGACTTAGAAATCAAAGATAAGAAAGGAACCGAGAACATTGTTGCGGATCACTTATCCCGAATAGAAGGCATCAGACACGAACCAGTACCGATAAATGATGATTTCCCGTACGAACGTCTGATAGCCAAATTAGAAAGTGACACACCTAATTCAATCTCGGAAGATCCAGAATTTGAAAAAGCCGTAGAAGCCGTCTATGCCCAAGTCACACTACCTTGGTATGCTGACATTGTTAATTACCTCGCTGCGGGCGTGCTTCCACCGGATCTTACTAATCAGCAAAAGAAGAAATTCTTCCACGATCTGAAACACTATTATTGGGACGAACCTCTACTCTTCAAGAGAGGGGCCGACAACATATATCGTCGCTGTGTCCCAGAGGAAGAAATAGAAAATATTATTTCCCAATGCCATTCAGCACCTTATGGTGGTCATGCTAGTACGTCCAAGACATGCGCTAAGATTCTCCAAGCCGGCTTATTCTGGCCTAACCTCTGGTAAGACGTTCACATCGCTGTGCTAAAATGTGATCGATGCCAACGAACTGGCAACATCTCACGACGTGATGAAATGCCTCAGAAAGGAATCTTAGAGGTAGAAATCTTCGACGTCTGGGGAATAGATTTCATGGGACCATTTCCACCTTCTTTTGGTAATAACTACATACTCGTCGCTATCGATTACGTGTCTAAATGGATAGAAGCCATAGCCGCTCCAACAAACGACGCACGAGTAGTAATCAAACTCTTCAAAAACACAATCTTTCCTAGATTCGGTGTACCAAGACTCGTCATTAGTGACAGTGGATCTCACTTCATATCACGAATATTCGATAAACTTCTCTCTAGATATGAAGTCTGGCACCGAGTAGCTACACCTTATCATCCGCAAACTAGCGGACAAGTAGAGGTCTCGAACAGAGAAATAAAACAGATCTTGGAAAAGACTGTCGCTACCTCAAGGAAAGATTGGTCGTCGAAGCTACAAGAAGCTTTATGGGCTTATAGGACCGCATTTAAGACACCAATAGGTACTACCCCCTATAAATTGGTTTACGGTAAATCCTTCCATCTCCCTGTAGAATTAGAGCATAAGGCCTTCTGGGCCATTAAGACACTCAACTTCAACTACACCGAGGCAGGAGAAAAGCGAATCTTGAACTTACACGAGTTGGAAGAACTTCGATTAGACGCTTACGAAAATGCCCGTATCTACAAAGAACGAACTAAAAAGTGGCATGATAAACGTTCAATCAGGAAACAATTCAGTGTGGGAGACATCGTATTGCTCTTTAATTCACGATTAAAACTCTTCCCAGGTAAACTGAAATCTAGGTGGTCTGGACCTTATGAAGTGACTAAAGTACTTCAAAGTGGAGCTGTTGAAATTACCGATAAGACTAATGCACCATTTATCATAAACGGGCAACGTCTAAAACATTACAATAAGAACGACAACAGTCCTCAAGTCAGCAATATAACATTGCTTGAGCTTCCAGCTCAGACACCCGAATAGCTTCTCACCAAGCTATCGTCAGGCTTTAGACGTTAAAAACAACGCTTAATGGGAGGCAACCCAAATTTCCCTCGTTATTGTATTTCATTTTTCTTTAAAAGTCCACTTTGAAAATCCAACAAAAATTCTAAACTTATAATTACTACTACTTTCTACTTTCGTTTGTTTTCATATTCTATTTTATTTTTCCTCTTTTGTCTTTTGTTTCTACCGCTTTTCGTTTCTAAAAATCCTGACTTCAATCTCCTGTTTTAAACTTTTCAGGATTTTTAAAAGCCTTCAAAACATTCCTTCTGTTTTCTCCGAATTACCTGCGAGTATGGCCGAATACGACTTCACAAAGGTTCACTTCCGAGGACTAGCTCAAAAGGCAAGATTTGCAGCACTGACTGAAAGAGGATTCGCCTTAACGCTGTATTATGATAAGGCTACTATGGATAAACTAGGGATCACAGATATCATTCAATACCTGTTCAATCAACTGGGTTGGGAGAACACTGCTCTGAAAACACGTTTTGCTACCTATAAGGATCTTACCTATGAATTCCTTAGTTCTTTCAGATACATACCCAACTATGGTTTTGGATCCAGCACAGAGCTGATTACCTTCCGATTGTTTGGAATGGACCAAACCCATAGCCGGATGTCACTAGCTAACCTCCTAGGATTCCCTAGCGGACCGCATGTGTTCATCAGTGCAGAAGATGACGATATTGATTTTCAACTCGATCAATTCTGGGGTAGAATCACAGGCGACTATCACCCTGAACCAGACAGAATGTATAATGATGACATTCATAACCCAGCCTTTAAATACTTCCATAAGATACTAGCTCACACCTTGTTTGGAAAAGAAGAAAATATTACTGCAGTATCTAAAGAGGAGCTATTCATCATGTTCTGTGCTTCTCAGGGACGGACAGTAAATGCAGTGCCTTTCATGATGAGATCTTTCAAACGCCTCACGCTGGAACCTCAGACACCTATCCTTATAGGAGGCCTAATAACAATGATTGCCCACGAGCTTGGCCTTAGATTCCACTTAAATGACAACACTCGTTTTGGCACCATCCGACCCATGAACATACAATTCTGCTTTAACAGGCGCATCTTAGGAACTATGGGACCTAGACCGTATGAGTACCTTATTAACGAAAAACCAGTACAGCTATTCACACTGCCTGATCATCTGATGACAAGTATCCACAACAAGGACAACTGGCTCTATGAATTAGATGAGCCTATGGGACCTCCTTCACCACAGTCAACACCACAGAACTATATGTATGACAGTGACCACATCTCTGAGGCACACGACTATATGTACTATGAGGATGCTGTATCCGAAGCTGAAGTAGACCCGACGACTCCTCCGCACTACAACACCTATCCCGAGCCTATCCCTGAGGAGACAACCGACAAAATGGATGCCGTGTTACTCAGATTGGACGACGTTGATGCAGCTCTGACTAATGTAAAAGCTGACATCGCAAGCATGCACAGCGAACTGGTAGGCTTCATGGATTTAGTCTGCGACCAACTCGACTACTATTCACGGAAGTTCGATGAGCTGAAGACACAAAAAGACTAGTTACTAGTTCTTAGCAGTAGTTTCAGTTTAGTCTAGTTTAGTTTCATTTAATCATTCGGATTTTTCGCATTGTTAGTTTTCTTTATGTACTACATACAATCATTTCAATTTTATGTTATTTCAATTCTAGTTTTTATGCAATTATTCTATTTTCGCATTATCCGTTGTTTGTTGGCTATTCAATTACATTGTAGTATCATTACTAAGCCTTAAAGTCACTACGAGTACGCCCTTAGAGCAAAATTCTGCGTTCTGCAGATTTTGCTGCTGTGACGACCGTCACAGGACCCTAACGAGCGTCACGCGGGTGACGACCGTCACACCTACGTGACAACCGTCACACAGTCAAAAACTAATATCTGATAAAACAGGGTTCGTGTTCTCTTCCACTTCCCCCATTACCACTTCCAATCATCCTAACTCCTACCCCACTACGAATTTTCGTCCTCCCCACATTGAACTCTATATTTCAACCTCAATCTTAACCTCCAAACAACACTTATGTCAGTTCTTCCCACTCTGCAGAAAAACCCCAATCTTCAGAAACCTCTCCATCTTCCAACAATGGCAAGGAATGCAGAAACCTCAGATATCAGCAACATTACCTTCAGTGAAGGAGACTTAGGCGAAAGACAACGAGCAAACTACATCGCATTTCATCAGAGGTCGCTCCAGCCGACTCATTATCCGCACCTTCCATCGCTTATGGAGCTCGGACTCCTTGAAGGCGTAACCTGGATGCTTCAAAGAGCAGGCATCTGGCACCTCTGCACCAACCCACAACCAACATACGAACAACTCACTCTTGATTTCTTGAGTTCGTTCACTTACGTCACAAGCAGCGGCGAACTTAACCAACACTCAGGTGCCGCTTGCTTCCGGATGTTTGGCGTCAACTATCAGGTGAACCAAAATCAGATTTCCAGCATTCTACAACTACCTCGTGGCGACAATGCTCACCGCCGCATCACCGATCAGTTCCAGCACGAAGCTTTCGCGCTGTGGTATCAGTTGACCGGCATCAATGCCGATGGTTGGGACTCCCTGCACGCCACTCATATCCATAACCCAACCATCCAGTACTTTCACAGAGCGTTGAGTAACACTATTTTCGCCAGAGACAGCAACCACAAAGTGAACTCGAAAGAGCTCTTCTTTCTTCATTGCGTCTTCAACAATGAACCTGTCAACGCTGCTCCGTTTCTGCTGGCTCATATTCAGGCCAATTGAAACCGTGGCTCGAAGCCATTCTACTTTGGCGGGATTGTCACTGCTATTGCACTTGGGCTGAACCTTTACGACCGCCTTCAGCACCTCCATTCCATCCCCTCGGTGTTCCTTGACACCGACCACTGCAGAGCCTCTCATCTTATCCGCTCCAGAGCTGACGGCAAATACCATCCGGTAGTGCGTGGCAAGACCTTCCGAAGCATCATCCTTCCGTCCCGCACCCGCACACACCCAGAGGATCGTACCAACTGGTTGTTCGACCTCACTGCCCCTCCTGTTGCCGCTGTTCCTACTCAGGATCCCACTCACGGTTCTGACGATGAAATCCAAGCTGAGTTGGACAGGTCCGAGTAGCCAGAGGCATCGCAGCCTCCTCCTCCCGTAGGTTCATCCTCTCGCCGCCGCCGCCATCATCCCGTGCCAGACTACACAGAAGAGGACCTCCGCCGCTCCCTAGACCAGCAGGCACAGATACTCGCGATGCTGCAGCAGCAGAATCAGCGAGCTGACCAGTTCGAAGCTTGGCACAGGACTCAAATGCAACAACTTCACACCGGCCAAGCTACTATCACTGAGAGCCTGGAGAATCTGACCTTGCAGATCGAAGGACTCCGAGACACCGTCTACCACACCGGAGCTATGAGTTATGAGGACAGAGTAGCCCTTGCCAGAGCCAGAGGACGCCAGCGCGGACGTGACAGAGGCCGTGACTAGATTTCCATTTTTTTCCTTCATTGTTTACTATATTTCAGTTATTTGTACTTTCATTTCAATTGTATCTCCCTCTCGCATGCTTCAAAAATCAGTGACGACACTGATCGAGATAGTGTGGGAGCGGAGCCTTTATTTCCATTCCACTGTACTCTGAATTTCCTTTATTTCCTTTATTTCCATTTCACTGCACTTTGAATTTTCGTAATTTCTATTTTAACACTTTCTATTTTTAGCAAATAAAGCTCGTCTATATAATTTTCCCGTTACGCAAACAATCCCCACATTATTCAACGTAAACAAAAACTTTCATTCGTTCCTCAAAAGCAAAAGCACCACGAGAATGCACCTGAGTTCAAAACAAGTTTTGAAACTCCGAGGAAACGACAGTTCTAACAAAACCAGTATCGTCCAGACACCTTAGATCTCTAGTTTATGCGAGTCGGTTTCACTACCTACGTGTACCAAAGTCTCAAGTGTCTACGCAAACTCAGCCCCAAGTAGTTTATACTAGCAGTCAACACCATCCTAAAGCACTTCTAAGCGAGCGACCGATGCAAATAAGTGTATGATCTCCAAAAAGATGAAAAATCATGAAAAGAAAGCCATATAGCCAAAAATATAAAAACACGTTTCCTTCTAAGTTAGGTGCTCCTCACCCGAGCATTTAGCCCAACGACACGAAAAACTCATTGAAAAATCAATGACATAAGCTTATGATCAATAAAGAAGATCAAAAACAGAAATGAGATCATACTCACTAACAGGTCGACTTGCCATGAAAGTGTACGGATAACGGGCTTAATGTGATTGCGCTAGAACAAACAGGGTGAACTTTCCGCGAGAACCTTGACACCAAGCTACAGTAGCATGACTGGGACCGATTTGCATAAAAAGGAGACCTCTGAAGACTTGTAGTCCAGTGTCGTCATGATACTCGTCTTGTTCCTACCAAGAATCCCGGTTTTTCCAAACTCTGCGAACGAAGAAGCTGCGTCGCGCTTGCCGACTTTTTCATGTTTTACTTAAGGACAAGCAAAGATTCAAGCTTAGGGGAGTTTGATAACACAAAATCATATAGATATTTTTATGCATAATTCAACTAAAGTTTAACCGTTTTCGATCCGATTTCGGGTCATTTCCGTGTTATTTGTATGATGTTTTGCAGGTATTCAACGATCACGTCTAAACAAGGCAACATGAAGAAAAGAAGCAATCTCAGATGAAATACGGACGAAAAAGGAGTGAAAACATCATGAAAAGCGCAGGAAGCTGTTTTTGCTGATGTGACGACCGTCATGCAGGCAAAAACGCCCCACTTCAATTACACGTTAAAGAATCAGTTCCAATTCCCACAGAGTGGACCATGACTCCCTAAATTATCTGCCTCAAAGTCCATCGTCTTCAAGGATAACCGTTGGAATTCCACTTCTATAAAAAGGGAAGAAAGGGACCTCAGAAGGTGTGCTGCATTCATACAACGAAGTGCTGCCAAATTTATTTTCCAGAGCATATTTTCCAGCAATATTCTTATTTGTTTCTCTTTACCTTTCCTGTATTCCGTTTTTCATTCTTCTGTAATTTCTACTTTCACTGTACGATCAAATTGGCATTAGAGATCAGAATCCTGCCAACATCTGTGGAGGATCTGCCCAAAGGCCAATTGGAATATTTACAGGTTTCTCATTTCAATTGATTCCAGTTTTATTATAATGCAAATCATTATTTATTGCTTTTATTTATGTTTTATCTTTCCCAAATCCATGTCTAGCTAAACTTAGGTAATCGATATGTAGTAATAATTCAAATGGGATTTGATAACAACTGGTTGAAAAACCTTCTTTTCAAAAGTAACTTATGGTCTGAGTGTTTAAAATTGATTTACTGAATAAACTTCGTCGCGAAAGCGAGAACTTATTTAAAAGTAGTTTTGCCACGAAAGTGGGAAATTAATTAAGATACAAACCAACAAGCGAAAGCTGCGGTAAGGTCAGATAGTAAACACTAGTCATTCATTTTAATAACAGCGAAAGCACTTTAAAATGAATTAGAACTTAGAGATTTCCAAAAAATAATTTTAACCCCGAACGGGATACGAAAGTGTACGTTTGGCCCTTAGGATTATGATTAGCGTTAATAACCATCGTGAGGCGAGAGTCTTCAAATCACCATTTTCTGCTTAAATAAACTTTGAAAATTATTTCATACACCAGTAACTTATCAAATCCCTGAAGAACACAATTACTACGTATCGATTCAATCATTTATAATCTAAATAGTATTCTTAGTTCCCTTTTAGTGACAATCTTATTCCCTTAAACATATTCTACCTAGCTAAACATAGTAACTCCCGAGAACACTAGTTTGATTACGAGTCCCTGTGGGATCGATATCTATTATTACTACGCGATAGACTGTGCACTTGCAGTTAGGTTGTATTAGACATAGAAGGTCGCGATCAGTGGAGCCGTTCGCTAGCATGCTCGCTAGGCGAAGGACCTGACGAACATGACAGCCCGAAATCCTATTTTCGACTGTTTCCTGACTTCCGAGTGTCCGATTTTGATTCCGTAAAAAGTTGCGATCTCGCAATTCAACGTACAACAACAATTTCATACCTAGGAGGCCATCCAACACACTTTCAATCTTTAAATATTTTGAAACCCAATTACTCCCAATCTCAAAAGTAGACCTTAAGGTCTCCCAATGCGATACAACATCGATCTTCGACATATCAACCACAATAACTTTACTTGAGATCAGGTGACCACAGAACTCACATCCTCCAACCAATTGGTCCATCAAATTATCAACTCTCGGAAGCGAACATTTACCCTTGATAGTCACCTTGGTCCCTTATCCATAGTTCACCTAAAGTTTCACAAAACCTCATGCCTTCCTAACCAACAAAATTGGTGCACCCAACGGTAACACACTCAAACAAAAGAACTTCTCTTCCAGCAGGTCTTCAAGTTGACTCTTCAACTTCTCCAATCCAACGCAGAAACACAATATGGAGTCACTAATATCAGTCTAGTCCCAAGAACGAAGTCATTATGCAAGCTTCACTTTACATTCCGGTAGTAAATCACTTACCTCCTCGGGAAATCTCCGGACAATCACCGTTAATTGACAAACCCCAATTAGCTCACTTTACTTAGCATTAAAAATTTCCGATAACATAAACACCTCAACACGTCTTACGTCGACTTCCTCAAAATAATCCCTTAAGCTCTTAGCTCGACTTAAGACAATTTCCTGCTCACGCCACCTAAGCTTGCAAGACACGCTCATTCCATCCAACACAATCCCAACTGCTATCAACAAGAGATTAAGGGTGATCAGTTCCTCAATTTGCCAATAGACAGCCGAGAATCATGATGGGGTATGAACCATCTTTACCAAACTATAGGAGTGTTCCTTAACACACTGAGCCATAACTCCACACTTGCAACATTCCGGAGAAACACAAGCTTCTCCCCCACTGGAATCATTCCACTTCTGCCAACAAAGCTAGACAACAACATGTACTGACAGTGTTTCTCACACATGCCGCGTACAGGGGATTAGACCACAATACAAGACAACTTGGTCGGATGGACCGACCTGCTCTGATACCAACTTGTAACACCCCGTTTCCCAAAATAAAATAAAACAATTAAATAAGCACACATCATAGTATCTCCCACAACGGGATGTCACAATTCACGCTAAAATTCCACAAAACATTTTTCTAAATTAATTTCTCAATAAAACTGCAGCGGAAAATATATACATCCACTACTAGAAATGATGTATTTAGCCTCGGCCATTTTCCGTGACTATATGACAAAAAACCGCTGCTACTAGCCAATTAGCCTCGGATTAGCGTCGGTGTCGGGGATAGGCTAAAACGCTCGAAGCTAACTTTTAGCCTCGGCAAGATGAGTCGTGGCTAAATGTAGCCTCGGTTAGGCCGTGTCTAATTTAGCCTCGGTTTAGCCGTGTCTACTTTAGCCTCGGTAAAGCCGTGTCAAAAAAACACAAAATAGCCTGGGCCTTACCAAGGCTAAAGTCAAACTCCATAAGCTCACGTTCATTTTAGCCTTGGTGAAGCCGTGTCAAAAAACCAAAATAGCCTGGGCCTGACCGAGGCTAAAGTTCAAACTTTATAAGTCAACAAAAAACCTAGGTGCAGATGAATGTAGTCTGCAATGGTGGTACAGCCTGCGGCACAGGCGCAGTCCGCAATATGGGTGCAGTCCGCGGGACCGGTGCAGCCCGTACTGGCAATGGATTCGGAGCAGGTGATGGAGTCGAAGCAACCGAGGGAGTCGGAGCCAACGATGGAGTCGGCGCAGTCTCACTGAATATAAATTGTATATAAATGCATATAAACACTGAATATAAATATTTGTGTTTCTCACTAAATATTTGTGATTACAAACTGTATATAAATGCATAAAGGCATAATATTTGTGATTACAAACTGTATATAAATATTTGTCTCAAAGTCCAAAGATAGCAACAGAAGAGCCAAGTTTTGGCTTTGCAACATTCACAGTAGCACCAAGACCTATAAGCATCAATGCAAATCATGTTACTCTCCTAAGAAGATCACACATGTTACTCTCCTCTGACTTACAGTATGGACAATCCTCACACTCTCCTGTGAACACAGGCAAGGCTTGATCTCCTGGTTTCAGATGGGTGACACCCTCACCTACGCTCTCCACAATTCTGATCAACATCATCCCAACAATTATCAATATCATTCATTCACATTACGTACTAGTAAATTACATAATCAAAAGAGAAGCATACCCTCCAGATTCATGACCGAATATACGAGGCCTAAATTACGGGATAGTTACATAGAGTTTGTCACAACCTTGTCTGATTCCATAGGCTGGAAGCAGTTCCTAGGATTTTCTGAAGGAAGGTGATGGTGAAGCAGGAGGCTTCAAGTCCTCATACCTGAAAAGTTCATTTGCATAATAATATCAAAGTCCTACTACAGTCACGACTATCAAAATAAGAAATATTGAAGGTGAGTTGGAATCAGAATCAACTTACATTGCATAAGGTGAAAGTGGTCTTGACTTTGGTTCATGAAGGTGCTGCTGTCCATCATCCTTTGGTGTATCTTCCACAGAAAGTTGAGCTGGTCCATTGCTTGATACTAACGGATCTATCTTGGATGGTGATGTAGTTGGTACACTCGGAGATGGTGAACTAGGAGGCTTTAAATCAGGATATCTATAAACACAAGAAAAAGTTCAAATCTAATCTGTGATGTTTGTACTGATATATGATGATATCACCATAAAATTAGAGAGTGGCTTACGCTGCGTAAGGAGATAGATACTCCTTCCCTTTTGAGGAAGATGTTGTTTGAGAAACGCCATCTATTTCTTGAATGCTACTTGGAGTATCTGAAGAAATAGGTGTTGGAACTGCATCACTGATGTTTATCTGTTTCTTCTCACTAGGCTTGGTTGGAGAAGGAGATGATGGTGGCTTTAAATCATCATAACTGAAAATGCATATACCAAATCAGTTGTTTTGCAACTGGTCCACATTAAAATATTTACTGTCAACAAAAATTAGCAATCTCGCTTACGCGGTATAAGGAGACAGTGGCTGTTCCGTTTTCGCCACTGATTTTCGTTGTATAGATCACTAACAATGGAGGCGAGATTAGAGTCTTTAGTCTGCGAGATTAGAGTATTTAGTCTGCATTGTGAACCTGTTTTTTATGTTAGCCTCCCTATGACCACACACTGGAGTGTCTGCAGTAAGGGCAATTGCCTTGAAATCAGCATTTTCAGCTCTTCTCACTAGTTGAGTAACTAGATTTCTGTCCTTAAACACCTGAGAGAAGGAAAGATAGTTAAAACCAATGTGAGCAAGCTGAAGAAACTAATATATCACACATATCCAAGAATAAGAACTGCAACACAATATGATCCATACCGAACCATGAACGAGAATCAAACAGATCCTGATTTGAACAAAAATCCTTTAAAGCAATAACCAAGAATAGCATAAAAAAAGAAAAAGCAACAAAAGTGGAACCAACTGATTTATTAATGTTGTTGCGTGCGAGTTCGGGCTGAAAACGTCACAGGAGTTGCTTGACGATGGTTAGACAATACTTGTTGAGTTTGAAGTTGTCAGAACCTGCGCTAAATTGGTACAAGACTGAACCTGTTATGGTGTAGATCTGCAGTGCTTCAGTTCACCGTAATCGAAACGAAGACTCGATGTGAATCCAATCATAGCAGCAGTAACCGCTTTGTTCCATGGTAGGCACAGACATAGCTGATACGTCTTGGACACCTTCAACCTACAAGCATGTGTAGTCCAATAAAGTTATTGCCTTTAAGAAATAAGAACCACTACCATGTGTAAACTGATTTTAAAATTCAATAACTTACCTGTTGGGGATATTGTGCATAGCCAGCATATCCAGCATATGCATACAATGAAGGATCCTGAGCAGCGCCATATGCATAAGCTTCATAATCCTGCTGTCCATACCCGTAGTATGCACTCCATTGACTTTGATCCACCTGTTGTCCCCAGCCACCAGGTAAGTCCTACAACCATGAACCATTTCGGGCCAACAATTTGTTAGAGCAAATATAACACTCTAAACATGAGCTACTTATTGAACTAATCAGAGATATCAATGTCAAATACCACTTTGCACAAATACCACTCTTTCTCTTCATTAATGTCAAGCAAAATTATTCACTTCCAATGCAATTCTTAATGTTGTATTAGTATCTCAACAACAAGATACAATTCGAATAACTCTTTACCTACAAAATAATTACTCAAATGTTCACATAAAAACAAAAAATATTGTGTTTCAATGATTTTTCATACATGAGAAGTCTTAGACGCTTTGAAACGAGCCAGTAACCCGACTGTTGCATGTCGTATTGATCGCTGTCGCACTACATCAACATATTCTAGATCAGTTGCATGGCCTTCTCTGCACATCCACTTTATCATTTGATGAAACATAGGAAAGAACCGCATTTGGATCGAGGCGTATACAAGATATGGAAGTAGTGAAGCAACAAGGACAAGGAGAGTGATGAGCCAATAAGATGGTGCAGGTGCATAAGCTTCAATTAGGACTTTATAAGCAGTGGTTGATAAAGAAGGGTTAATAGTTCCATATGTTAAAAGGAAAATATACCAAAAAACAATGCCACCCCAAATGAATAGATGTTGTATGTAAGTGAAGTATGTTATGGATAATGCAATTTGAAAATTTACCACACAAACAACACAAGTGTACATGGTTGCACCAACTACTTCACCTCCTTTTCGGAACGCTTGATTCTCCATGGCATTAATGCAGAAGAAAAATATTATGGTTGCACTCATTACTCCATTCAATATCCATCCTAGAATCCTTTTCCAGCTAAAGAGGACATTTTGTACACCTTGTTAATATAATAATGGGAACTGAAAAATGGATACAGAATGAACGATGCCATGAGATTAAGATTATCGAGTTGTTTATAACGAGTGAAAATAAAGGATCAAAATTGAGATTAAAAGAGATACCGTACCTTAAGGCATAATCTAGCAGAGACATCTTGGTCAAACACTCCCAAGGAAATTACAGGAAGGGAAGTGAAGAATACATTATATAGCGACATGAACCAATCATTGTATGCAACTTGCCAGGAGAATGAGGCATAAACCTCATACAAGAATAGAGTAAAGCCAAAGGCAATATTCTTGTAAAAGAAGTAACAGATCATTAATGAGATTCTTCTGTACCACCAATGTCCATGCACGAGAAGTAAACGCTCTAGATACCGGAATTGAGCAATTGCAATATCACTAGACATATCGGCCTGCATTCCTTCAACGCCGCTTATACCAATCCCAATATCTGCTTCTTGGAGTATTGCAACATCATTTGCACCATCACTGATTGCAAGAGTAGTACAACTTGTTTTAATCTTTACTAATCTAGTAACCTGCATTATTGTAATAGAAAGACTAAACATGTTCAAATGACCATTATAGGAAGAAACAAGGGAATGTATATAACGTCACAGAAATTATACAAGTGCTTTTTGCTTCGGAGAAGAACGACAGCATATAACAGATGCGCAACTAACTGCAAGTGCGAGAAACAAGTCCTTTACATCATCTTCTAGTGCATATGTCAGAGACTTTCCATCAATTATTAGAGCTAACGCCTCAGTGTTTTCAATTGATGCACCAAGTAATTCCTTTTCTTCCATTAATTGACAAACAATACTTTTCTTAATTGCCTGCAGAATCAATTAACTTCCATCACAATCACACATCCAATAGGCCAAAGCTCCATGGAAAATAATAACTATATTTACCACATCAACATCAGACTTGTTTTCCATTTTCTCAAGTGATTTGGTTTCTTGAGTGTCTGAACTAATGATAATTTGTTTCATTCCTCGCCGAAGTAACCTACAAGCAAACCTGTGGTGACACTGAAATCATCATACCGATGACTTCATATTACTATGACAGAATTTTCAAAACTGTTGATAAGTACGAACTCACCCGACATTGATTGCTGTCTCCATTTTATCACCAGTCAAAACCCATAACTTCATTCCTGCCTGTGCTAGCTTATCAATACATTCAGGAACCTATATGTCAAAATGTGATTGCAAAGTTTTAAACGCACTTAGATCAAACTTCAAAAAGCTAGCTCAAATGACGAGGCTGCCAAGCAAATATTCTCGCCCTCATGCACGGATTTGGATCTCACTCACATGACTAGCTCAGAACTGAGCACAGATGATTTTAAAAGCAGTACTAGTTTCCATCTAGAGACAGAAGAAAGCCACTAGTTGTAACATACCCCGTTTTGAAGTTTGTCTTCAACTGCGGTAGCACCCAGAAGAATTAAGTCCTTTTCGATCTTTTCTAATACGTCCTCCACAATCTGCTCTCGATCTGCACTTACTAAGCTCCTGGCTTCCACCAATTCTTTATTAAAAAGAGTGTAATCTTCTTCCTCAAGTTCGCGATAGGCCAATTTCAAGGTCCTCAAACCAGCATCTGCATATTCCTTAATGTACTGCTTAGTTTTTTTCTCAAACTCACTTCCATTCTTCGCAAGTCGTTCAAACATGACACTAATGTTGATAAACATAAAATAGAAACAGTTAAATATTATCAACAACCGAAGACGATAAGAAGTCTAATTATGATTGTCATGGACAATAAATAATGAACAAAGTTAAAAACCTGTCAGCGCCTTTGCTAAGAAGTAGAAGTTTCTCTTCCTCATCTCTTACGATAACAGACATTCGTTTTCTTGCACTACTAAACTCTTACGATAAAACATCTTCTCTCCCTTTTCTTTGTAGCCTATCCCTGTCAACCCTGTTAGAATTGTAACCAATGGTAATAGTTGGTGTTACTGTCATTGTTTGGATTAGTTCTCTCAGCAATATTAATGTTAATAGCCGGTTTCATCGAAACACGCCGAAAATCCGTAGCAGTAGAACACAGCATGGTAGACAGCAATGAGAATGCAAAACATCATAATCATTAAACCTAAATCTCAGTTAGGGTTGGAATAAGAATGGCAAATAACAAAATCTAACCTTAAAATGGCAAACAACACAAACAAATTGATTCTATCTCTGCGTCTTTTCTCTGCTTGACTATGATTCTTGGAAGCACTTGCAACTCTATCTTCTAAACTTCCTTCAACAGGTAAAGGTCAAGACTAAAACTCACTGCATTAAAAAAAAGCAGAAGATTACTCAGAGATAGTTTGAAATTGAAAAAAATCAGAAGAAGAATCAGAGACCAATAAACCCACTCACAAGAATCAATGATCTTGAAGATAAAACCGAAGAGATGAAACTCACTACATTGATTTTAGGAGTTTTTTTTCTTCTGAAGCTCTATGTCGTTTAATTTTAGGGTTCGTTCTCTGAAAGGAATGAAGAGGGAAACATGAAAAAGAAGGTGGGAAATTATTTAGCCTCGGTCCAACCGTGTCTAACAGATAAAATAAAAAAATAAAAAACATTAGCCTCGGCTATACCGTGTCTAATAGATAAAATAAAAATATTAAAAACTTTAGCCTCGGCTAGTCCGTGTCTACCGGATAAAAAAAATATATATTTAAAAAATATTTAAAAAGTTAGTCTCGGCTCATCCGTGTCTAATATTTAAAAAATAGTAAAACTCTTGAATGGGGTTTATTGCGTTTAAATAGCTTCGGAGAGGCCGTGTCTAATGAATTAAATAAAAATAATTGTAAAAGAAAAACTGCAAAATGGCTTTCTTTGCGTTTAAATAGCCTCGGTTTTGTCGAGGCTAGTTAGCCTCGGTGTCGGTGGCCGAGGCTAAATTCGCAGCTAAAATGAAGTTTTTCTAGTAGTGATCGTCTGTCATAAATCACAAAACATCATATATATATATATATATATATATATATATATATATATATATATATATATATATATATATATATATATATATATATATATATATATATATATATATATATATATATATATATATATATATATATATATATTATCCATATCCATCATCCTCGACATATATATATACAACAATGGCCATCTGCCCAAAATACATATAGCATCATCTACAATCACCATCAAACAGGATACGCCACAGGGGCACACAAAATCAACATAAAACAATAAAACTCCCAAAAAGGCCCCGGTGTTACGTATCAGAGCAGTCTTATAGAGACACCACAATCCAAGCTAGCTAAACACCTGGATTGTCTGTACTTCCGAAGAAGCACAGACCACGACAACAGCAAAGGGGTGAGAATCACGATCAAATAATAATGGTATAATAGTACATGAAATGAAAGGCAGAAATCAATAATAATACTATTTCATATACATATCATCCGGACTCACGGTCCCACCATCAACCACAATATACAATCACGCAACAAATGCACTCACACAACTCTTAACATACGGTACCGACTCACAATCACGATGGGCTACTGGCCATCAACCCTCCACACAGGAGCACATATCAACGATGGGCACATGGCCATCAACCCTCCACTCAGGGAGCACACCACACCGATGGGAAACTGGCCATCAACCCTCCACAATGGGAGCACCACAACAATACTGATGGACACCTGGCCATCACCCTCCACAACGGGAGCACATCTCCGATGGACACCTGGCCATCACCCTCCACTATGGGAGCACACAACCGTATTTACACACATCAAACATCTAGCACACCAAGTGCACACCGATACTATTGATCCACCCCTCGCACAACATATACACGACGCACAAGGCGTACCGGTCTCACGGATCCATTCACATCATAAAATACATACATAACAAGCACACACAGTGCGTCGATCCCACGGATCCTCTCACCACACAACTTATCAAATACAATGCACACAAGGCATGTCGGTCCTACTGACCCAATACATCATATAACAGCACACAAATGCAACGCATAATAAGCGTATCGATCCTCACGGATCCACTCACCATAACACACCAACAAAACGCACTCAAGGCGCCACGATCATACTGATCCTTATATCTCGCACACAACACATCAATACCACGCGCACTAGGCGTAACGATCCTACTGATCCAGTCCTCATACTACAGTATGTAAATGCAACGCACATAAAGCGTATCGATCCTACAGATCCACATCCATCTCACAACATACAAACACAATGCATAACAACCGTATCGATCCTACGGATCCACTTATCACCACACATAGCACATAGTGCATACATATCACATACACATCCTTACATATCCATACACATCCATACTTATCTAGACTTAACACATAATTCACCGATTATGTCAAATGCGATAAACGCCAGCCACACAACCCTACATCCCTCAACACACTCTCAACACCCAGCTATCATCACAGCACATCAATCCGATCGAACTCAGCACCCTTATATCACCACATACATGTATCTTAACATACACTGACGCAATCTCTCGAATTAAGTGAATATCAAAGAGTTCACATCCTGCACTACACAACATACAAGTATTATAACATACCCCAATCCACAAATCATGATCCCACGAGTACCACAGTCGTCACGTCTCGACGCCACACATACCCTCACCTCAGCTCTCCAGCAGCTCCTCATCATACATGACCAACAAGGGTCCAAATCCACAAGGAAACAACACAAAACAACAGCAAAAACACAAGCTGTTGTCGGGCTCGCTGGCGCGTTCGCCTGGCGAAGCCAGACAGAAGCTTCTGCCAGCACTCGCTGGCTAGTTTTCCCGACGAAGCCTGGCGAAGGCTCGCCCCTCATTCGCCCACCGAATACCTGCGTACTCAGAAAAATTTTTGCGCCGCAGAGTCACCTCCCACACTGATTTCGCCCGATTTTACCAAAAATCAGCTGTTAACACAACTAAACAACATATTCCAACTTAACTACGAAATCTATACTGAATTCCACCTGATATCAACCTAGTCTTACTGTTCGGGCCAACTTCAACTTAAAACGGTAATCTACGAAAACCCCAAAATTCATCCGAATAGCGCATGCAACGATCTTAACAGGATAGAAACCACATTTAGAGTCAAACTTTCATATCAGTATCATCATCAACCTATGTTCTACCTAATTATCTCAATTCCGGTTTAACATCGCAACTACCGAAATTGCCAATTTCTCAAACCGTCACTCTACATCACATGCATACGAAATTAACATAATATAGCACACAATCTCATCAACAATAACATGCAATCAACATCAAACTAGCGATAATCTATGGGGATTAGGGATTTTTCCCCTTTTCTACCAATTCTCATGTAAAACCATTTAACCGTTAAATTCTCCCCCCTTACCTCAAATGTAGTCGAATGATGATCAGTTTCCCGAATCTTCAGCCTTGATGCCCTCTTTGCTCAAGCTCTCTTGATCGTTCACTTCTTCCTCCTTCCGTGTTCGTACGTTCCTTCATTCCTTCCACTTTTCCAAAAATGCCAAACTTGCCCTCAATACCCCCAAAATTCCCTTATATTTCCAAATAAATAATTAATTCTCACTTTCTTTTAATCCAAATATTCCAATAATAATATTCTCATTTCCCTTCATTCAAAAAAAATCAAATTTAATATTAATATCCCAAATAAATATTATTTCCACAATTTCTTTAATTTCCAAACTCTTCCAATAATATTTTTAAATATGACAATAATAACAATAATATTAATAATAATAGTATCATCCTATTATTATTATTAATCATATTTTTCTAATATTATGAAACTCAATTCCTCAAACAATTTCCACACACCATGCACCGAAAAACAAATAATACGGAAAAACCAAATAATTAAAAATGGGTGTTACACGTGGGACACTCATTTGCCATTGATTGAGTTCACGTACAACAATAGTCACCATTCTAGTATCGGAATGACACTGTTTGAGGCTTTATATGGAAGGAGGTGTAGGACTCCTCTGTGTTGGTATGAGACTGGTGAGAATGTGGTGCTTGGACCAAAAATTGTACAACAGACTACTGAGACGATTCAGATGATTCGTGAGAAAATGAAGGCATCTTAGAGTAGACAGAAAAGTTACCATGATAACCGGAGGAAAGAATTGGAATTCAGTGAAGGTGATCACGTATTCCTAAGAGTTAACTCGATGACTGGTATGGGTCGTGCGTTGAAGTCCAAGAAGCTGGATCCTAAGTTTATTGGACCGTATCAGATTTTGCAAAGAGTTGGTGTTGTGGCTTATAGGGTGGCGTTGCCGCCTGAATTGTCGAATTTGCATGATGTGTTTCATGTGTCGCAATTGTGAAAGTATGTTTCAGATCCATCTCATGTGATTCCGAGGGATGAGGTGCAAGTCCGGGAGAATCTTACTGTTGAGACGATGCCGTTGAGGATCGAAGACCGTAAGATGAAACAACTCCGAGGGAAGGAGATACCGTTAGTGAAAGTAGCTTGGGGAGGTGCTGCAGGAGGCAATGTGACCTGGGAATTGGAAAGCAGGATGCGAGAAGCGTATCCGGAATTGTTTCCATCAAGTAATTTTCGAGGACAAAAATAATTAATGTGGGGGAGAGTTGTAACACCCATTTTTAATTATTAAGTCTTTTTGGTGTTTATTGTATTTTGAGGTGCCCTTATGTAGGAGTGTGCCTGAGAGCGTTGGGTGGGTGTCCTTAAGTTATAGGAGCTATTTAACAAAAGGTGGAATTCAATAATAATATAATATAATATGATATTGGTGGTAATATAATGATTAATAATATTATTGGTCTTATTATTATTATTATTAATACTATTATTATTAGTATTATTATTATTATTAGTTATTATTATTATTGGGATTAAATAATTAAAATAAGAAATTGAGGGGTCAATATGTTTTACGATACATTTGGAAGTTAGAGAAAGTGGAGAGAAGGGAGAAGTGAGAACACGATAAGCGGTTCTGAGGGGAAGAGCAAGAGAAAGGAGAACAAGGCTAGAGCGATCAATTGGTAGGGTATTATTCATCAATCAAAGATATAATCGAGATAAGGGGGGAGAAACTGATTGGGATAGTATATACATGAACTGGGTAGAGGGGATTCCTTAACCCCGTAGGTATTCTGATGAATATGTTGAATTGTTGCTATGATGTTAAATATTGTTGATTTTTTAGCTGAATTGTATGTATATGATGATATGTGATGATTTTTTGTTGCCCTTGATGTGTGGGTGTTGATGTTGATGTAGATTGGGCAAGTTCTGAGTAACTCTGAGAGTGCCGGTAAAGTATCTAATGTTGATATTAGAGTAAGAATTATAGGTCGATTGGCCAGTATGATGTTATGGTATGTAATACTGATAGAATAGGAGATAGAGGTAGCATATTAGGCTTGGAATTGACTGAGATAGCATTGTAGAATAGTGGAGATTTTGGGGTATCGCAACATTTGCTGGGTTTCGCCTGGCGAGTGTTGGCGAAGGTTCGCCTGGCGAAGGTTAGCGAGGGTTCGCCTGGCGAGTGTTAGCGAGCAGTGGCGAGTAATTCCAAATAAACTCCCAGACCTAAAGGGTATAAAGTTTGCCTGGCGAATGTAGCCAGCAAGGTTTCGCCAGCAGGTTCGCCTGGCGAGCCATAGCGAGCATTCGCTGCAGGGCTTCGCCAGGCGAATGTTTCAGCGAGCGTGATGGCAGAATGTGGTTTTGTGCTGTTTTTCCTTGTGCATTAGCCTTGTAGGATCCCTTTGATCATGATAAGTGTAGGTATGGTGATTGAATGATGGAAATTGTGTATTTGGTGATAGAAAGTGAGTTTCTTAATACTTTATGTAAGTATCTGATTGATTGGTGTATGACATATCTATGTATATGTGATGTATGGTGGTGTGATATGAGAATCATATGCACAATGTATGCTTGTGTGAATTTGTATGCATTTGGTGTCATGCATATTATGAAGTGTTGGTGGAATGAGTCATCGCTCGATGGAGTGTATGTGATCCATTCATATTCCTTTCAGTGGGGAATTGGTGGGGACGGATCATGGCCACGGGTCGTTGTATGTAATCTATTCGGGTTCACATGGAATGAACCAATGAGTCGGTACCGATATATTTTGATCATGTTTTCTCACCCCTTTGCTGTTGTTGTGGTCTGTGCTTCTTCGGAAGTGCAGATATTCCAGGTACTTAGCTAGCTTGGATTTATGGTGTGCCAGTCGAGTCTTAGGATGCTCTGATACGTAGCACGAGACTTGGGTGTTTTAGTTGTTTTTGTGGAACTTATTTCTTTTCCTGTGACGTATCATGAATTTGATGTATTTCATTATATGAATAACTTCCGCTGTATTTTGGTGAAAACACTTTTAATGAAGGATGTGTTGGATTTGAGTATGTGATATCCCACTTTGGGTGGAAGAACTCTGATGTTTATTTATAATGTTCATATTTTAATTGATTTGGGAAGTGGGGTGTTACAAGTTCCATCTACCTTTCTTACTCTTATAAATTGCAACACTTTATTATAACGAGAAAACTATTTTTAGGAGAAAAAGTAAGTTAGAGGTATCCTCTGCTTTTGCGTATCTTTTACCGGATTTCAAACTTGCAATTGCTCACTTTCGCGTGATACAAATTACAAGTTTAAAATTCCTTTTAGAAATTAATAATTTCTTATTTAGCATTTAAAATTCTTTCTCTATTTTAAAAATTAAAAATCTGAAACTTTCTTAGTTGAATACTAATTTTTCTCTTTCGAGGTAAAAACGATATTTCTGTATATCTACTTTCAAATAAAATTTTAACTTTAAAAACATAATTTTCTGAAGTTAAATATATTATCGTTAAAAACAACAATTGCATAAAATGAAACTGGAAATTAGAAATTAGCAGCCATCGCGCATGGCTGGTTGTACCAGAGTAGGATGAAGAAAGCCTTTGATCAGAAAGTGCATCCTCGGTGCTTCCAGACAGGTGATTTGGTGTTGAAAAGGATTCTTCCTCCTCAGACAGATCACAGGGGAAAATGGATTCCTAACTATGAAGGTCCGTATGTGGTAAGAAAGGTTTTCTCTGGCGGAGTCTTATTACTATCTACCATGGATGGTGAAGATTTTTCGTCCACTGTGAACGCGGACATGGTTAAAAAATACTTTGCTTAAAAAGAGACCCGCTGGACACAAAAAGAAACGTCCAGGCAAAAAAGGGGCATCCCAGCAAACCATAAAAAGAAAAGGTTCGAGCAAAAATTAGGGATAAAAATAAAAAAGAATGAACCCGCAAAGTTGAAAACCTGAAAAGGAAACTTTGGCAAAAATGGGTATTCCGGTGGATTGAAAACCCGAAAGGGCGATCCAGGCAAAAGTTAGGGATTCAAAAAAGGCAAATGATCACGGTCCGTGTTCGATCTGTAAGTTTGTGAGCAGTTATCCTGAAGGAAAGGAATCATCCCAGTCAGTCTTTTCAGAAGGCGAAGCAAAGGGGAACATCGAAGACATACAGGTCATAGCTGAATCGACACATGGTGGTTGTCTGTTTCCACATTGCCGACACTTATATTGTATTTGTTTTCTTGTTTTGAGCAATTACCTCTTTTCAGGAATTGCATCTGAATTGTAATTTGCCTATTTATAGGCCTTCATCAATAAAAGTATTCACTTCAGTCAAAGAGCTTTCTTTTTCTTGTCCATTTTACTGTTTTATTTGCGAAATGTCTGTTATTTTTGGTAAACATTGCAGGTTAAGGCAAGAGGCTGTACAGAGCATAACGAAAGCGCTGACTTTGCTTGATCGGCAAGTATCATGAATGGTAACAAAGTAACCATTTCACATGTAGGGCATTTTTGTTGTTTTTCTTTGTTGCAGGTCAACAGGGTTATCACAATCAGGTGAGTTTCCCTTATCCTCAGCAGTTCAAGTCGCAACAAGTAGCAGTTGTTGTCATCCGAGTATTCTCGAAAAATTAAGTGTGGTGTTTCCGGCAGAAGGGGCTTGTTTCCCCTAGCAGAGATTTCTCTTCAGTGAAGGGGTCAGTTCGTCCCCGAAAGAGCTCCTTCCTCTGGCAGAGTTCGATTATCAAGTTTGAAATGTTATTCTCCCAGCAGAACAAAGCTTTGTCTTCGTGAGAAAATGAGTCTCCGACAGAGTGGAGTTTGTTCTCAGCGGAACATGATAAAGGTGTTTCCCTCAATGGTAGGATGGTTTGTACACCCGTTTTCTTCTCCAGCGGAGGCAACGTCGATGACATCCCTTCCCCATGGATTTGGTTCAGGATTGTCTCCAGCAGAGTGCAGTGCTGATTCTCTCGATAGAGTAAGTGGTAGAACATGAGTCTGGGTTTTCCCCATCGGATTCAAGTTTCCTGTAGAGTAGGAGTATCTGATATTCCTCGGCAATACAGGTTGATATTTGATGTAATCCCAAGCAGAGCGGATTTTCTCCCCGAGCAGGATGAAGTTTTCAGGAATGTCGTTCAGGGCAAGTCTCTTGAGCAGGATAAAGTCAATCTTCGGTGGTCGATTGTTTTTCCTCCGCAGAGATGGTTTCCGCAGCAGAAGAGGTATGATTTAAGCATCAAATTGCTTGGGTCCCCGCAGAGTTATTCAAGTTCCCAGAAGATTTAATCCCATACGGTGTGGATTTCTCTTCCCGAAGCAGAGTTTTTTCTCCCCGGCGGAGTGGGTATATTTTCTCCCTAGCATTTATTTTGCTGGGTTGGTTCTGTTACATTTGCATTTTTCATTAGCATCCTCCCAAATGCGTAGCATTTCCATTTCGTATGGAGCATTACGCTATTTTCAAACATATGCATTTGAAGCATAAGGCAGGTTTGGTATTTTGGGACCGGATATCTTTTTCGACAGAGATTGTTTGAATCAAGGGGTTTTCGTGTTATCCGCGTCAGGATGGATTTCTGGATCGGATGTTTTACCGGATTCTTCCCAGCTGAGTAGTTTGGGTGAATGTTTTCGCTTTCTCCAGGTGAGTCGCTTGCGAGTGTTGCTTCCCCTGGTCCAGCTTGTGGTTCTTCCCCTACAGAGTTGTTCCGACTTTTGGTTAGTCATCGTTGTTTATTTCAACTTTTGGTTGATGACCCAGTGGCGTTTGGATGTTATTCCAACTTTTGGTGGTTGTTCTTTATTTCTCTCAGCAGAGTTGTGGATTCCAACTTTTGATCGGTACCCTCCTGCATGATTCAGATGATTGATTGTATTTGGTGATCCCAACTGTTGGTTGGTAATCTTGGGGCTTCCCCGAGTAGAGTCTTTATTTCAACTTTTGGTTGATAATCCTTGTTGTTCTAACTCTTGATTAGTGGTCGTTGTTCTATCTTTTGGTTAGTGGCCTTTTATTTCAACTCTTGGTTGATAATCCTGGATGGTTATCTCAACTTTTGGTTAGTAGTCTTCAGTGGTGGAGTCAGCTTCGTGTAGCATCCCCCAGTCATCCTAACTTTTGGTTAGTAGCTTTTGGTCGATGAGGACTTTTCCCAGCAATCCTAACGCTTGGTTAGCAGCTTGTGTTCCGACCTTTGATCAACGGGATTTCATGGTGATTCTAACTGTTGGTTAGTACCTTTGTTTCTCAACTTCTAGTTGGAAGTTTTCCCCTACGGTTGTCCCAACTCTTGGTTGGTATTCCCCTATCCCTAGTAGGTTTGGTCTGTGACGTCTATTGTTGTTCCAACTTTTGGTTGGTAGTCTTCCTTTTTCCCCTGAAGAGTCGTTATCTCAACTTTTGGTTGATAAGAAGATTTGGTGTTTTCAACTTTTGGTTGATAGTCTTCCCTTTATTCCTCAACGGAGTCGTTATCTCAACTTTTGGTTGATGAGGAGATTTGGCATTTTCCAACTTTTGGTTGGTGGTTATGGTTTCTCCGGTATGGTCAATTGTGGATGTCGGTTCGTTTTCCAACTCTTGGTTGGTAGCCTTGGATTCCCCAGTGAGGTTGCCGTATCTGGTATGGTCGATTTGTTGACGATTTTCCAAGTCTTGGTTGGTAACTTTAGTACTCTAGTTGTTGATTCCGACTTTTGGTCAGTATGCCTCCTCAGCAGAGTCGTGGATTCCGACTTTTGGTTGGTAGGGGTGGTGTTATCCCCAGAGAATGATTCTTATCTCATCTTTTGGATGATGCAGTTATATTTTTGGCCGGTGATGAATGTTGACTCCCTAGCGAGGTCGTCTCGTCATGGAAGTTCCGGTTGGTGTTGTGTAACCCCGACTTTTGGTTGGTGGTGTTTGGGTTCTTATCCCATCTCTTGGATGGAATTCTTTGATTGTAGTCCTATGGTAGATGCTTTTTCTCCACAGAGTCGTCTGATTGGTCTACTCTTTCCCCAGTGGAGTCCACAAAGCTGTTTGGTTACTTTTTTGTTCCCCAGCAGGGTTGGTTCCAACTCTTGGTTGGTATTCTGAGGTCGCTACCCCGACTTTTGATTGGTATCCTTCGGGCGTTTTCCCGACTTTTGGTTGGCATCTTTTGGATGAAGTTCAGATTGTATTGAATTGTCATCCCCAGCGCGTCGTTTTCCGACTCTTGGTTGGTAGTCGTTGTTTTGCATTCTTGCGGGGTGCAAATTTCCAAGTTCTTTTGTATTCAATCACCTTGTACTTTGAATGTTTGAAAGCGGATGCTTTTCCTCCCTTCAGGTCCAAGTTGTTTGAATAGGGGCAGTTGTAGCACCCCAAAATTTTCCTTCTCGTTTTTTACTTGGCTTATGTTTCATTTTCGCATTTAGCATTTTGCATTGCATAGTATTCGATCTCGAGGCATGGGATGAGGGTTTTCCTGTGGCTCAGGTGCATTTTGGAGCAAGAGATTGAACAGCGGACATAGAGCATCAGAGCTTCGACATTTATTTTGCCCAGCAATCGAGCGATCGATTTTATTCTGTTTTGCAGGTTAATTCCAGATCAGAAATCAGCATTCAGGCTCATAACAAGCATTTTCACAGTGACAACGGTAAAAAATGAGGTTCAGCAGCTAAACAGAGCTCCAGACAGTTGAAACAGGGCAAATGGACAGATTTCCCACCAAAAGGCGCCAAATTCAAAATTTTGAAGGTGTTAATCGGTTAACACATATGGTTAACCGATTAACCATTTGAAAATCAGCCCAGAATTGAAGTGTTAACCGGTTAACGCATATGGTTGACCGGTTAACCATAGCAGAATTTGCCCTGTACGTGAATTTTCAAGTGGATTTGCTTTGGGGTCCAATTTTGATCACTTGAAAGCTCATTATTGCCCTTGAGAAGGATCTAGAACATCATTTGAAATTTAGTTAAATTTTATTTCCCTCCAAAATCTCAAACCTCACTCCATACCACAATTTCCAAACCAACTTCCAACCCTTGCTTTGGATCCCATACCAAGAGAGTATTTAAATGATTTTACTCCAAAGCAAGCGATTCTAACCTTCATAATTTCCATTTCAAGTTCAGAGTTGATCAATTCTCTCTCAATTCTCTCAATTTCTTCCATAGCCAAAACCTTCATTCAAAGCTCATTTTCTTTGGAACTATTGATTCTTCATTGGAATCAATAGATTCTTGAGCATAATCCTCCATCTACCATCATCATTTGATCAATTCTCATCTTTAATTTTCGTGCAAGTTTAGATATGAATTTTGAGGTGATTGTAGAAGTGCTTATTTGGAGTAATTTGACTTAATTGTGAAGGATCTGCATTCAAACATCATCAATTAGCTTGGATCTTGAAGTATTCCGGACTTCTTTGCTTAGATCTACACAATTACAGTTGAGTCAACAATTACCGAATTAATTCTCCGATTCGTAGGTTGGATTTCTGATCCGATTTAATTTTCAAGCTTATTTGCATGTTTACCATGTTAATCTTCATATTCGACTGAATTGTGATTGATTTGAGTTGTTTGATCCATGATCTGGTTGTGTTGATCTGTTTACATGCTGTTTAAATCATGATTTTCTGGTTTAAGTTCGTGAATAAGTGATTATGCGATCATCCGGTTGATCGAATAAGCGCTTATTTGCTGGAAAGTGGTTCTGTTTGCTGTTTTTCTGCTTCTGGTACAGTGTTAACCGGTTAACGTATATGGTTAACCAGTTAACCAATTCAAATATTCAAAATTTTCAAAGTTTTAAGGGTGTTAACCGGCTAACGCCTGGTGTTAACCGATTAACACCTACGAATTTCCAGATTTTCACTTGTTTTACACAGGTTAACCGATTAACAGTATGTGTTAACCGATTAACATTGTGCCAAAATACCATATTTTGCTGTTTGCTTGCATGTTCGCATACCGGTTCGATTTGAATCATCATAGATCAGTGTGATGCGTTAGAATTGAATTGTTTTGGATATTTGCTACTGTTTATGGTTGTTTACTCATGATGTTGTTGCCATGTATGATCATTCTTTAAATTATTTGCATGTTTGTATGTGGTTCGAGTCGATCATTTGTTTGCATGTTCGTATGCTTTCATCTCTTGTTTTCTCCATATGTTTGCATCATTCTTACATCGCTGTTGAGGTCGAGACACGCTTGTGGCGGCTGCTGCCCCACACACTTTTCCTCCCTCCCACCATTCTAAGTGTGCATTTTCATGTTTGCATTTATCTACTTGTGATTGATTCTTCCTTTGTTCTTCTTGTGCTTTCTTGCCATGATCCCCATAGGATTCCTAGTCCCTCCATTTAGGATGGGAGTATGAGAGACATTAGGTGCTCAATCCAAGTATGATAACATTAGGGTAGATATTTCCCCTTTTTATCCAAACTTTAGGACCACTTTGCATGACAACGTTAGGGCCGAGTTTCCCTTAGACCTTCCGTGCGTCTCTCTTCTCATCTCAAAATCATGCAAATTCGTTTAATAAAGGCTATAAACGTTGCGCGCTACGAGCCTTAAGCTACATGGGGAATGATGAGTGAGGGGTCTCCTCTCGCTTATCTAGAATGTTTAGTATCCGTCCCGTTTGGGGGCGATATACGACGCATTCGCCTCCGTGTCATATTCTTTAGTGCAACGTGAATCACAAACGGAATTAATTCACTTCACTAAAAAATACAAAACAAATTCAAACCTTTTTCCTTCGGGATAAATCGGAACTACTTTTTTCAGAGAAAGAGTTTTGTTAAGCTTTGATTCTATCGCAACCAGGAATCGTCCCTAACTGCTGGAATCATTGTTTAACCCTACTCGATTAAAACACTTAATCAGCCGGTGGTTTTGTGTCGCCCGAACTACGTGTGTTCTGATCTTTCATACTAGATGAAAGTACGTAGGCACAAGACGCAACGTCTTGGCGAGCAACCTTCCCCCTTCTCTTCCGTAGTTAGCCGAACTACGTTGACTATGATCTTTCATAGCAAATGAAAGTACGTAGGCACAGAGACGCGATGCTCTGCCGAGTCTCTCTTATCTTTTCTTTTTGTCCTAAAGCCTGTAGGGTAGATAGTTTAAACACTCCCTTAGATAGACAACAAGCATGGATCCCGTCGAGTACGACGGACGTGAGTGATGCTAATACCTTCCCCTTGCGTAACCGACTCCCGAATCCAGGACTGGGTTGCGATGACCTCGTCTTTTCCCTTTTTCGTCAGGTTTTTCCGATCGTTTCTTTTCCCTCTCTTTGGGATAAATAACGAAAGGTGGCGACTCTTCTGTTTTTGCCGGGTGTTTTTCGCAGTTGCGACAGTTCCCCCTGAGCGGGAGAAAGGTACGGACACACGACATCATCTCTGTGTTAATGAAAAAATAGTATATTAATAATAGAGATCTGAAACAACCCAACAAAATATGTAACAAAGATATTTAGATAGCACAAGATGTGACATCGAGGGGAACTTAAAACCAATAAACAAAGAAGATAGATAGATGGTCTACAGAAACAACGCCAAAATAAAACGTGAGCAAAAATACAATATATTTTGCATAAAGTGGATTAATGAGTAAGAAGTCATTAACTTATATATAAAACTTAAATGTCAAATTTTTTAATACTCTCATTTATACTGTTTCTACAATATATTTCCAAAGCAAAATGTACTCCAACAATATTAGAGATAAAGATATAATAATTATTTGACTACTTATTTTTTAAAAATAAATTTTACCTACAATAATCTTTAAATATATTATGTTTCAATTTAAAATTTTTATATCAATTATTAATTTTTTTTATATTTTAAAATGAAATATATTCTAAATGTGTAAATTGTCATATTAATTTCTCAATATATATTCATATTAAACTCATGATTATAGACGATATTATTACTGCAATTTTATGGTGAAATATGAAGTATTTTTATGTTAAAAATAAAACTGTTTTATAAGGATTCATGAAATATAAAAATTATTTATATTATAGTCTAATGATATATATTTATAAATGTAACGTTTAAGAAAATAAATTAAAGATTATATAAAAATAAATTAGAATTTGAAAAAGTTAAAAAACAAAAATAGTAAATTGTGACCGAATTTCAAAACAAATGGGTTAAAGATTATATAATCTTAAGATTATTCAACACTAACATAACACTCTATCAAGTTATAAATGACATAATTACTTTAAAACAAAAAGAGATGTTTATATAATTAGATGAAGTCATAAACAATAATTAAATCACAATTTATTAAAAAAAAAACTGAATAAGTGGTTGAGAAAAAGGAGAATATCTTTTATTCAACATACTATATTTTCTTATTTATTTTCGATAATCATATATTTTTCCTTTATTAAAGACTTTTGTTTTAAAAACATTGAAACTGAATTGATTGATACTTCTCTAATAATTCAATCAATTTATTTTATAATTAATAACAAATGTAATTTGAAGATTTATTTTAATGTTCTTATTATGTATAGTAATTATGACCATTAAAAATAGTTTTTCGACAATTTATAATGCAGGTTTCGCGAAGATTTATACTTGAACACTGAAAAAACTAAACTAAAAGTAAAGTATCATTCTACATAAAATGAACTAATGAGTAAAAAGACGTCAACACATCTTTTCTGTAAGCATATAACAAAGTAAAGTAAAAAATTAAATGTTAAAATTTTTAATACTTTCTAGTATATAGTTCCTATATCATACTTCGAAAGCAAAACATACTCCAAAAGATGGTTCATAACACTAGGCTGAAAAATATTGGAAATTTTTTAACTTTTTCTTAATGACAAATATAATATTTTTTTCTTGAAACTATCATTTCTTGTTAGCTATCATTTATTTAAGCATATAACAAATTAAAGTAAAAATAAAAATTAAATGTCAATTTTTTAATACTCTCTAGTATACAATTTCTACAACATATTTTGAACGCCAAACGTACTTCAAAAGATGCTTCATAAGACTAGGCAGAAAAAGATCGTAGCTTTTTTTTTAATGATAAATATGATATTATATTTGTAATATGAAGAACCTTGGTGTAATATGTATCTGCAGAATTTGGAGAATTTGAAAAAATATGGAAGTAAGATCTATTTGTATTAAAATCTTGATGGAGTAATGCGAATAAGTGCGATAAATATATATAATTAGAAGAGTTCTTCAAATAATTATAGGTGATTAGCAGAGTTCTTAGAATTGGCATTTAGAAATTGAATTCAAAGTATGGGGAGAAGATACACAAGGGGAATTTAGAAATTTTTGTTCACTGAACCTTTGGAGTAAAGAGGTGTTTGGGTAATTACGTGGAGACATAATTAATAAATAATTAAATATATTTTATTGGAAAGAGAAAGAAAATTAGTAGTTGAGAAAAGGAGAACGCATTTTATTCAATTGTTGATGAAGAAAGTGGTATGCTAACTTTATGAGTGATTCACCTGCTCAATAGAAACAATTCAAATTGCAAAATTAGAGAAGTTAAACACACTTTTAAAGTATAATTTGTTCAGAAGCATAAAATTTACAATTTCATCTTGTGAACTAAAAGTCCATTGAAAAAAAATCATTTAAAATTATATGCATATTATTATATGTATATAAGATAAGAATATTCATCCTGCTTTGAAATTGTAAATATTGGAAAATAAGTTTCAAGCAAGATACAATAAATACAATAATATATTTTTTAGATAATAAATAGTAGACTATCAAAAAATACTAAGAGTCGTACTATAAAAAATGAATACTACATAGTACTATTATTTATCTATTTGAGTTGAGAAGTTACTTTTTGGGAATAAAGAAACTTTATTAAATTCCAAAAGCAATACAACTCTTGGCAATCCGAAGACCTGACCAACAACACCAAACAACCAACTAAAGAGACCTAAAACATAACTCAATACATCATTAACATGCTTATATGCCTTCTAAGGTTGGGCCTTTTCCAACATCTATATGCTATAGAGTCAATAATTTTGGAAACAACATCTTTCCCTATGGTTTCTCCAAAGAATATATGATTACAATATCGCCAAGCTTCATAGATCGTTTCCACAAAAGCACCTTTGAGAATTTTGCTTTTGCTATTTTTCATTTTACTATTTTTAAGGACCCATCTAAGCTCTTCTTCCAACCTAAGAGGGGAGTGATTATCTTTAATCCACTGTAGAATTTTCTGCCAAGTTTTGTGTATCTCAGAGCAGCTGAAAAACAAATGTTTGAGAGTTTCCTCTTCTTTACAAAAGCAATAGTTCTTATTATCAATCATTCCAAATTTGTGAAGTCTATCTTTTGTTTGCAACCTCCCATTACACGTCAACCATATAATAAAAAGGGACCATGACCTAGCTGGATTATTGAACCATATCTTGTACCACTCAACTTTATCATGATTAGCTATGATGAGGTTGTAGAAATCTCTAGTTTTTACTTTCTGCTTCTGTAAGATCACAAGTCAATCTTGGTTTCTAACAATCTTCAGTTTATGCTTAAAAATAACTTTTCTAATCCAAGACCAATTTCTTTTGACAATTACATTCATAATATTTGACCCTTCATATAATAGTTATGGATCTGTTTGATCCATAAACTATCTCTTTTGCCACTAATATTCCAAAGGAGCTTGAGCATACGAGTAGATTTCCAATCTTCAAAATCAACAATGTTGAGGTCACCCTGATTTTTGTTGTTACATGTTTTCTTCCACGATATTGGAGTTTTCCTTTATATCTCTCCACTACCTTTCAAAAGAAAGGATTTGCATGTTGACTCCATTTTGTGAATGACCTTCTTAGGGAGAGGTAGCGCCTACAGCCATAAATTCAGATTTGCAAAAACTGTGCTTTTGATCAATAAAGTTCTCCTTGAAAAACTCATCAAATGAGAACTCCAATGGTTCACCCTAGCAATAATTTTTTTCCACCAACATATTACATTGCATAATAGAGAGCTTCTTTCTAGTGAAAGGGATGCCTAAATAACGAAAAGGAAGGCATCCTTCCCCGAAACCCGTAAGATACAAAATCTCTTGTGTAGATTCCTCATTAGCAATCCCAAAAAATATATTTCACTTTTGAGGTTTAACAATTAAACTAGTAGCAGCAGAAAAATCATTGTAAGTCTGTAAGGCCATTTGAACTAACATAGCATCTCCTCTTGTGAAGACTAGAAGGTCATATGTAAAACAAAGGTGAATTAGTTTAAGCTTGTCACATCTGGAATGAAATTAAAATTAGGGTTATTAGAAAAACTTACCAAAAGATATATGCAAATACTCCATTATGATGACAAAGAGCAAGGGAGACAGGGGGTCCCCTTGTCTTAAACCTCTATTTGCTTTTAAGCTACAAGTATGCTCTCCATTGATATTAAACTTGTAAGAGACAGTTTTAACAGTGGTGAGGATCCACCTGATAAATTTAAAAGGAATACCCACTTCTTGTAGAATAGATTCCAAAGTTGTCCACTCAACTGAGTCATAGAGATTTTGCACATCCATCTTAATCATACATTTTGGAGAACCTCCTTTAGCACTGTACCCCTTCATTAGCTCATAGGCCAGAAGAACATGGTCTTCCCAATGATAGCTAGAAACAAAAGCAGCTTGGCAATAGTGAATAATACTACTAATAAATTTACCAAGCCTCACTGCCAGGATTTTAGCAATGATTTAATATATGACAAAATAGCAGGATATAGGTCTAAAGTCCTTTACCATCTTGGCATTGTTGATCTTAGGGATAAGGGTTACTAATGTGTTGTAGAAATGATGAAACAATCTCTCTATTTTAAAGAACTCTTTAACTGCAGCATACATAATCATATTTGGTGGCATTCCAAGTAGCTTTAAAAAACTTGGCTCCATAATCATCAATACTAGGAGAAAAACTATATTTCATACTCTTAAGGGCAACGTCAATGTCCAAGTTGCTAATGGGAGCAATGAGACTCTCCCTATCTGCCAAGGATAACTGATTACCCTTTCTCATCACCATAATATCTATGCCTTTGGTATTAGTAGAGGTTATCCCAATCAGATTACCATAGAAATTAAGAACTTCCTACTCAATATCTTTTTGAGTAGTTAAGACTACTCCATCATTGTTGACCAGGTTGAGAATTTGATTCTGCACAATTTGGATTTTGAGCATAGCATAGAAGTAAGCTGAGTTCTTATCACCATTCTTAAGCCAATCTATTTTAGTCCTTTGCTTCAACAATTGATCTTCTATTCCATTCAGATGAATAACTCTTCCAGGGCATCTTTTGATAGTATGGATTTTGTCAACATTCATTTTATCCTGAGCCAGGTTTATTTGAGCATTTTGGAGATTTTTCGTAGCATCCTCCACCTGAGATTTAATGCCAACAAACTCTTTCCCTTTCTTCATGATAACAAGTTACAGTCTTCTTAACTTTCTCCAAAGAGCCTCTATCCCAGTAACCCTTATAGGAGTATTCCACCTGGTATTAACATCTATCATAAAACACTTAGTAAGGATAACATCATTCTAAAATTTAAAGTGGTGATTCCTGCTAATCTTAACCTTTTAATCCAAAAGCCACAAGTAAAGCATGTTTAGAAACCTCATTTTCCATGACATTCAAGACAGTTGCAACATTACTTTGGTGCCAAGCTAAGTTCCCTATTACCCTATCAATCTTAGAGTAGATAGGGTTCTCCATTTGATTTTTAAACCAAGTAAAATACTCATCCACTACTACAAAAAAGTTTTTTAATAGCGCTTTTTTTGCTTTTTAATAGCGCTTTAAAGCGCTATTAATCAAGGCGCTATTGTAAAACAAAATTTTTAATAGCGCTTTAAAAGCGCTATTATAGTTCTGGTAATTAATAGCGCTTTTTCAAAAGCGCTATTATAGGACCTGTATTTAATAGCGCTTTTACAAAACCGCTATTATAAGTCACATATTTGATAGCGCTTTCAAAAAAAGCGCTATTATAGCACCGGTAATTTGCTATAATTTTGATAGCACTTTCAAACAAAGCGCTATTATAGTACACATATTTAATAGCGCTTTCCAATAAAGCGCTATTATAAGACACATATTTAATAGCACTTTCAAACAAAGCGCTATTATAATCCACATATTCGATAGCACTTTCAAACAAAGCGCTATTGAAATACCGGTAAATTGCTTTAATTTTAATACACTTTTTTTTACACCAAATCATTTTATATATATATATATATATATATATATATATATATATATATATATATATATATATATATATATATATATATATATATATATATATATATATATATATATATATATATATATATATATATATATATATATATATATATATATATATATATATATATATATATATATATATATATATATATATATATATATATATATATATATATATATATATATATATATATATATATATATATATATATATATATATATATATATATATATATATATATATATATATATATATATATATATATATATATATATATATATATATATATATATATATATATATATATATATATATATATATATATATATATATATATATATATATATGGCAATTGCATTTTACAACATTAGAATTCATAAAATAATTATAACTAAGTAGCTAAAATACTTGAAATTAAAATAATAATGACAAATGTGATACCATTAATTTGGCTTAAGAGTACATGTCTAAATTGTAAAGTTTATCTACTTTTTTTGTTTGCTATTATACAAACATGGGGCAAATTAATAAATCTCCTGCATAAGATAGTATTGTTAAAGGGTAAAAGATGCAAATTGATAGGATGATAATATCATGTCAGTGTATATTCTTTTAAACAAATTAGCCACCAAAATCCAAAATTTTACAATAAATTATAACAAAATTTTACAATAAATTATAAAATGTTTACCTGGAGCATGGGCACAGCACAAGCTTCTTCAGAAAGTGCTTGGCATTAATAAAGCATGGAGTATCTTTTTAATAAGAATATCATTAAGTGAATAAAGCAAGCAAACACAAATCAAAATCAAAGCCTGTCAAACAAGTCGGTTAGTTACAAGCCTAGTTTAAATTGGGTGGATGAATGTTGGATATGTGAATAGTTTGAAAATAACATGCAGCAAAGTAGCTTTCATCTCTCTACCTGTAGTTCCGTTAGTAGAATTTACAAAATTGAATGCCCTCCAGGACATTTCACTGGCTGAGATTGTCTCAAATTCAATTACATCTCATGCCACAAAAAGCAATATTTCTAAAAATATTTAGCCCAAAAAAGTTCTGTTGCACGTGCAAGAAATTAGCTGTTGAGAGTGGAAAGCATGCCACCAGATGCAGTTGGAATCACCACCTCCCACCCAGGTCCATTAAGGGGAAAGGTACTAACTGGAGCTTTGACATCAGTCGATCCATCGACAACAAGATCACCACGATCCAAAAGATTCTCCAGGTCTTCATCACTAATATCTTTCTGTATCATTTTGTCCTCAGCTGTTTCGTCATCTCGAAGCAATGCCAATAGATCATTTTCCTAATATCACAGATAAGAGACACTCATTATAACATGGTGAAAAATGTAACTCTAAAAACCAAATATCACAGATCAGAGACTATGGACTGTCTGCTTCATAGTTCCAGTCAATCTTGGAGCTAAGCAGATCCATTCCCCCTAAATAAATAAAGATGCAACAATACTATTTTGGAAATTGACAATACACAAGCTAATCTTCCACAAAATCTTAGCAATTTGTAGTATGAGGCATATAAGCTTGAATATGAAACTAATTGATGATTAAAAGGGTTGCATGTTTATCTAGTTAGGCCAATCCAACGATTAGAAAAACATTCTAGTCAAGTTTAAAAAATTTCTAGTCAAGTTAAAAACTAGCTAGCCATGTAAATAACCAAAACCACATTTTCAACATTAGATTCTAGTACATTTTCCCGTCAAATTCATTTATACAAAAGAAAATACTGAGAACAAAAAGAAAAAAAATCAATTACAAACTACAGCTAACATACGAACCTCCATTTCATCCATAATGGAAGGCGTTGTACGCTCTTGATGAAACTGTCCTTTCTCTATCACCATGTGCTCAAGCTTCAACTTGCTGAAAGCTCTTTTCAGCATTCGACCCTGTAAAAGGATCATGTCATGCTCATCTCAAAATTAGAAGCCACCAGTTACATGCCATACAAATATACTATACTGCCAAATACCTCTACTGATTGTGCAGTTGCAAGCCTGTATACATGAACAGGCTTTGTTTGACCGATTCTATGACATCTATCCATGGCCTGCAAATCCATTTGAGGATTCTGGAGTATAACAAAATCATAAGCAGATTGCAAGTCAAATATTGTAAAGCAATTAGATAAATGCCAGACAGGAAAAAGTCAAAAAGTACCCAGTCACTGTCATAAAGAATACAAGTGTCAGTTGCGGTAAGGTTTATTCCTAGTCCACCCACCCTAGTAGAAAGAAGAAATATTCTGAAACGGCTGTTTATATCATTGAACTCCTCGATCTGCTCGTGGGCCAACAAAACAAACATAAATTTAGCTTTTTCAATCTGTGACAGATGATTAGGATCAGCATTCCCAAGAGAACAGGTGATGATTACAGAAGAGTGTTGCAATATAAATCCATGATTTAAATAAAAACATAGATTTTAAAATCAGTGCCAAAATGTAGTAAGTCGTGGATAATAAGAGCTTTCTTTATTGAAAAACAAGCACAAACAAACAGGCCCTTAAGTTATCATTTATGACAAAACAGACATATTTGAAGATCGTGATGCAAGATTCTGCATTATTAATTTCACATTCAAAAGAATCAAATCATAAAACAAAACATATTAACAAAAGTAATTTGAGTTATCTGATTAAAAGTGGTGTTTACAAGCACTTGTTCAGACCTACCGTTTCCTTTCATCCAGTTTCACTGAACCATCAATCCTGCAAACTTCAAAGCCCTTTTCACTAAAATAATAATCTATTAAATCTAGCACTTTAGTCCATTGACTGAAGATCAGAGCCTGATAGCAATAACCAAAGGTGTGAGTCACAGCTTGGCGACACAAAAAAGGAAGCCAAAAGCAACACATGTAAAGCATACCTTGTGATTGTGTGCAAATAACCGCTCCAACAACCGGTTGAGCAATTGGAATTTTCCACATTGCTCAATTATCTCATTCAAGGGAGGATAAAAATATATCACAAATAAAATGTAGCTTATTATTTGTATCACTAGTCGTAACATTAGCTAAACCATCCAACCATGTGACAACTTACATGAACCATCATAGGGTGATTCTAAGAGGTCAGGATGGTTACAGACTTTCCTAAGTTGAATCATCAAGTTATTAATACTCCCCACAGTACGCCCTGCATTAAATCAAATTAGTAGAGTACAGTACATAATAAAAAGCACATTGATTTAGATCACAATATAACAAAGCACTTCTTTTTTCTCTATGTTGCTTTCCTTACACAATCCAGGAAATTATATTTCCAACAGTAACATATCCCCATATGACAGTGGAAATATAGAAAAGTGTGAACAATAACCAGTAGGAATAGAACACTAACCATGACTCAGATTCTTCAAGAGATGAGAAAATATCAGGTAAGATGAAGTTCAGCAATGACCACAGCTCTGCCAAGTTATTCTGGAGTGGTGTCCCAGTCAAAAGAAGCTTATTTTCAACACTGATGTATTTCAACATCTTCACTAATTTGCATTGTGAATTTTTTAGCCTGTGACCCTGAGGATATGATTGAGGTTGAGTAAACACATACAACAAAACATAGAATGTGTTATGCATGCAAATGAAAGAATATGTACCTCGTCAACAACAAGATATTTCCATTGGTATGCCCAGAAAAATTTCTTAGCATCATTCAATGCAATCTCATAAGAAGTTATTACTATGGGAAATTTTGGACCAATTGTTCTAGGCATATGTTTCCTTCTGATTTCATCTCTCTGATCCCTACTACCGTGGTAGATAACAGCAGGGAGCGATGGTGCAAACCTAAATACATTTATTCAAGAAACAATTATCACAGTGAAGAAGCACAACATAACAAAATAATACTAGATATAAGAATATACCTAGATATCTCATTCATCCAGTTGGAGAGGGTTGATAGAGGAACAATTATCATATATGGCCCATCCAATCCTTTTGATTTAAGATGAGAAAGAAGCCCAATAGTTTGGATTGTCTTCCCAAGACCCATTTGATCAACAAGAATCCCATTCAGTCCATTTTGCCACAAGGAGATTAACCACTTTACACCCTTCAATTGATAAGACTTCAATTTCCCACCAGTTAGTAAAGGCACCAACTCCCTCTGCTCTTTCTCAGTTCTTTCTTCCTCACTCAAATTCACATCTTCAGTCTTCACGGTTTCTTTAGATCTTGTTATCATGGCTTCAATTGCCTTTTTGGATTTCCCCTAAAGTAATTTCAAACATGATCACAAAATACCAATTAGAACAACTGAAAATACATTCAAGCATAACAAAATTACTGGATTCATGAAAATACATCAAATGTGCAAGCTTAAAATCATATTATTGTCGCACACTAACATCAACCATATGCACATCAAATTAACATGTTCTATTATTAGTAAAAAAAATAATTTCACTATAAAGTTATTGTTTTTGCAACTCCTATACAAAATTTGGCCACTGTAATTAGCCAAGGGATACCATTGTGCAATGTTCCAAGATTAGGTCCTAAATTACCTGCAGAAGTCTAACGGTTTCCAAACCAAAGCATTCAAATCCCTAATTTTACCGGTCCTAATTACAACAGAAAGCATTCAAATCCCTAATTTTACCGGTCACAATTACAACACAAAGCATTCAAATCCCTAATTTTACAATTTAACACAAAGCAATAATCTGAGAAAAAGAAAGATTACCAGATATAATGAAGAGAAGGGTGATGGTGGTGAGCTGATGACGGTGGTGAGCTGATGACGGCGGCTCCTTTCGACGGAGAAGGATGACGGTGGTGAGCTGATGACGGTGGCTCCTTTCGACGGAGAAGGATGACGGTGGTGAGCTGATGACGACGACTGAGATCGACGGAGAAGGATGACGGTGGTGAGCTGTCTTAGGGTTCGTCTTTTTATTCCAGTGAAGTAAAAATGATGGCTGTGAATCGATGAAGAAGCGGTGAATCGATGAAGAAGTGGTGAATCGATGAAGAAGCGGTGAAGAACATTTGCGCCAAAACCAATTTTGCGTGGGTGAAAGAATTTTGCGTGGGTGAAAGTATTTTGAGCCAAAACGAAAAAAATTTGGGCCAGGAAAGGTTTTCATATTTTAATTAATTTAATTTAGTGGAATATTTTAATAGCGCTTTTTAAAAAAGCACTATCTTAAAACACAATTATAGAAACGATAGCGGTTCCATAGAAAGCGCTATTGTAGTTACATATTTTAATAGCGGTTTTTAAAAAGCGCTATCGTAGTGCTTTTAATAATAGCGCTTTTATAAAAGTGCTATTGTAATACAACATTTTAATAGCGCTTTTTAGAAAAGCGCTATCTTAGTGAATATCTATAATAGCGCTTTTTTACAAAGTGCTATCAAAATCATATTCTCTGTACTCTTTAATAGCGCTTTACTATAAAGCGCTATTATAAATATGTTTGTTTCCTTTTTAATAGCGCTTATTTAAAAAGCACTATTAAAGTAGGCGATACAAAAAACCAATTTTGGCGTAGTGATCATTGCTCTCTTTATCATGTAAGTCCAGATTCTTCATCATCCTATCAAAATCGCGATACTCACTTTCATTGAGCCATTTGGACTGTCTATTGCATTTTGTTGCCTTCACGGTCTCTAATTGTTATATTCTCCTTCTGTATCTGAGTAATGTCAATTTCAACCAATATTCTCGAATATGAGATCTGCAACTTATTAGTTGTGCATTCATCAGTAACTTAGGGGTTACCCAAACCACTACCTTTTTTCCCTAAACTCTTTGGACCCCATAAGTTCAGAGGTAGATGAGATAGTGTTACCCAGATAGGGAGAGTCCTGAGCATGTCTATCTTGAAGTTGAATATCGTGTACAATACTTTGATCTACACTTGTTCTTTGTCAGCAAAGGATTTGAAACACAAGGTGAAATAATCCTCCTCATGCTAGAACAAATCTGGTAGTTTGACAAAATTCCAATACCGAGTCATGTATAGTTTAAGAGTCGTACTAAAAAATGAATACTGCATAGTCATATGATTTATCTATTTGAGTTGAGAAGTTATCAAAATTATAAAAATTATATGTATAAACTGAGTTGACAAATTATAAAAACTGTTAAAATACATGTATTAAAAGAAACAAACATCTTATAAAAAAAATAACATGCTACCATTTTGATCATCAAATGTGTAACTCATCATATTAGTTCCTGAATCTATCTTCATATTAAATCCATGATTGTTGTCCATATTATTATTGCAGCTTTGTGGTGAAATTATTAAAAGAAAATTTATCGTGAAAAAAACTATATTTTTTATTTATTTAAATTATCATAAATTTATTCTCTCAAAGATACTTTTCTTAAAAACATTGAAATTGAATTGAATGATCTATCCATAATAATTTCAATAATTTAATTTTATATTTAATAATGTATTTAATTTGAAGATTTATTATAATATTGTTATTTTGTGTTTCAAAAATTATTTTTTGACAATGATTTTGTAAAAAATTAAATGTCCAATAATATAAGAGATAAATGATATAATAATTATTTGATTACTTCTTTTTAAATAAGTTTTACCTACAATAATTTTAAAATATATTATGTTTCAACTAAAATTTTTTATATTAATTATAATATTTATTATTTTAAAATAAAATATATTTTGAATGTATAAATCGTCATACTAGTTCCTCAATATATCTTTATTTGAATCTCAGGATTATAGCCCATATTATTACTGCAATTTTATGGTAAAATAAGAAGTTATTTTATGGTAAAAATTAAACTGTTTTATAAGAATTCATGAAATATAAAATTATTTATATTATTTTCTTATGATATTTACGTATAAAACAAGTGTAACATTTAACAAAAATAAAACTAAAATAATTTATTTATTCAATAAATTAGAATTTGAAAAAGATAATATAATAATCTACCAATGTTATATATAACATAATTACATTAAAACAAAATGAGATGATTAATTAATTAAATGGAGTCATAATTAATAATTAAATCACAATTTATTAGAAAGAGTAAGTAAACTAGGGATTGAGAGAAAGGAGAATTTATTTTATTCAAAATAATACATTTATTTATTTATTTTAGAATATCATATATTTTTTTATTAAAGACATTTGTATTAAAAACATTAAATTTGAATTGATTGATCCTTACATAATAATCCAATAATTTTATTTTATATTTAATAACTTACTTAATTTGAAGATTTATTTTAATGTTGTTATTGCATATAGTAATTATGCACATTAAATTATTTTTTAAAATAATGTATAGTGCAGTTTCCACCGAAAAAATATAATAAATTGGTAAAATAACAACAAAAAAAAAACACATGATAGACGATAAACAACCATTATAATATTTATTTTGTCATAAAAAAAAATCTTTTTTTAACTGTCAATAATATTGAAGTCATTTCAAGAATGAACTTTTCAGAAACTTAGTACATAAACTTTAATTTTCCAGTTCAATTTTGGAAGGATGATGTTGAAAATCATACTAATACAAATGTCATTATGCATAAAATGGACTAATGACTAAGAAGTCATTAACACGTGTAAAAACTAAATGTCAAATTTTTTAATACTCTCTCGTATACAGTTTCTACAACATATTTTGAAAACAAAACATACTCCAATAATCCTAGAGATAAATGATATAATAATTATTTTATTATTTTTTAAAAAAAATAAATTCTATCTACAATAATTTTAAAATATATTATGTTTCAACTTAAAATTTTTATATGAGTTATTAATATTTAGTATTTTAGAATGAAATATATTCTGAATGTGTAAATCATCATATTAGTCTCTCAATATACCTTCATATTAAATTCAGGATTATAGCCCTGCAATTTCATGGTGAAATAAGATGTTTTTTTAATGTGAAAACGAAACTATTTTATAACAATTCATTAAATATAAAAACTATTTATATTATAGTCTAATGATATATACTTATAATACAGTGTAATGATATATACTTATAATACAGTGTAATGTCAGTATCAAACTCCCACACCTCATGGATTAGGATGAAGGATATTTATATGAAGAATATACTCTGAGGTAATGCTGCTCGACCAAGGGCTCTGATTACTATGTGGTTTGCGTGTCACGGAAGATTGACTACAAAACAATGCCTTTTCCGATTTGGTATGATTACTGATGATAGATGTAGTCTTTGTTCTAAAGAGGAGGAATCTATTAATCATCTCTTATTTTGCTGTCCTGAAACGGTGTGTATCTGGACCAAAATCCTAGATTGGATCCAGATTCCACATGTCCTGCGACCGTGGGATGAAGAAATGGATTGGGTGTGCCGAAGTACAAGCGGTAAGGGTTGGCGTGCATCCCTCCTAAAACTAGCTATAACGGAAACTGTTTATGGTGTATAGAAATGCCGTAATGACATTTGTTACGGTAATGTTATAGATAAGACAAAAATTGGTGATAATATTATAGATATGATTGTTTATAGGGGGTGGTATAACCAGAAACTTAGGCCGCACATTGCTGACTTGATGACTTATTAGTGCTTTTTGTACTTTTCATTTGGTCTTTGCGTCTTTCCTGAGGGCAGGATTCTCGCGATCGCCTTGTACTTGTACTGTTTTTTTTTTGAATTATTTCAATCTTCCTTTTGATTAAAAAAATGTTTAAAAAAACAAAACTAAAACAATTTATTTATTTAATAAATTAAAATTTAAAAAAGTTAAAAAGAAACAAAGATGGTAAATAGTTGCCGAACTTCAAAACAAATGGGATAAAGATTATATAAACTCAAGATTATTCAAGACTAACTTAACAATCTATCAAGGTTATATAGACATAATTAGTTTAAAACAAAAAGAGATGTTTAGGTAATTAGATGGAGTCATACCAAATAATTAAACCACAATTTATTAGAAAAAGAAGACAATTTATTAGAAAGACAAAGTGATTGAGAGGTTGAAAAAAAGAAAAGTATATTTTATTAAAAATACTATATTTTTTATTTATTTTCAATTATCATATTTTTTCGGTATTAAAGACATTTTTATTAAAAACATTGAAAGTGAATTGATTGATCCTTCCATAATAATTTAATTATTTTATTTTATATTTAATAATGTATTTAATTTGAAGATTTATTTTAATGTTCTAATTGTGTGCAGTAAATATGACCTTTAAAAATAGTTTTTCGATAATGTATAGAGTAGGTTTCTTTGAAGTTTTGATACTTGAAAACTGACAAAACACAAAAATAGGTAAAATAAATAAATAAATAAATCGGTAAACTAATAAAAAACACATGATAACTAACAAACAACTAATGTAATACTCAGTTTTTGATCAAGAAAAATCATTTCTAAACTAGCGATTGTCAATTCAATTTTGGAGGGACGATGTCTGAAATCATATTAATATTCTGCATAAAGTGGACTAATGTGGACTAATGAGTAAGAAGTCATCAACACATCATTTTTGTAAGCATGTAACAAAGTAAAGTAAAAAATTAAATGTCAAATTTTTTAATACTCTCTAGTATACAGTTTCTATAACATTTCGAAAGCAAAATATACTCTAAAAGATTGTTCATAACACTAGGCTGAAAAAGATCGTAACTTTTTTATTAATTTCTTAATGACAAATATGATATTATATCTGTAATTTTAAGAACCTTGATATAATATTTCTCTGCGGAATTTAGAGAATATGAAAAAAATATGGAGGTAATTAGATCTGTTTGTATTGAAATTATGATGGAGTAATGCAAATAGGTACGATAAGTATAGATAATTAGCAGAGTTCTTAGAATAATTATAGATAATTAGAAGAGTTCTTAGAATTGGTATTTAAAAATTGAATTCAAAATGGGGGAGAAGATACACAAGGAGATTTTAGAGGTTTTTGTTCTTTTTCCTTTATATATACATAAAAGACACTAAGTCCTGGTATTCAATTTCACTTTTCTCGTACACGTACTAATTGAAGCATTGGAGTACTAACCTTACAGCTGAATCCCTCTTCTTTGCACCAAAAACTTAAATCAATCGCAATCCTCCATAGTAGAAGTTGGCTTTCAATGCTACGAGGACAAAGCTTACTTAACACTGCATGATTAATTTTTACTTTACTATTTATCATAAAAAAAATCTCATGTATACGTAAAGAGGAAATAAATCACCTTAAGCACTTAATTACGACACATGATTTTGTTTGTACTTTTTCTGATAATATGTTTGAAAATGACTAAATCCTTCCTTATCAAGGAAGAATAAGCAATGAACATAAATGGACCAGCATAACACTAAATGCCCATGATAGGCTAGTTAATATCAACTTCTTTTTCTCTATTTATTTTTAATGGTTACTTTTTGGTTTTTTATATTAAGATAATCAATTAATTATGTTTTTATTTTATTTATTACGTTTTTAATTATAAATAATTATATTTATTATTGACAATTCAATAGTTAATATTAAATTTAAAAACATTTATTATATCTCATTATATTTATTCTAAAAAAATTAATTATTCTTTTACCAAAAATAAAGAGCTTTTAATTAAGTGGAAAGTGTCAATTAATAATAAACATTTTAAGGAAAGGAGAAATTTGATAAGGATTATCCATAGAACGTGGTTTACATATATAGAAATATTATGTGGTTATTCTCTTGTATTTTAGACTAGTAAAATTTAATACATAGTCTATACTGATTTAAAACTAGTCATACTTTTTTAAATAGAAAAGTATTAGATGTTTTAATAAGTTAATTTGATAAAAAAACTAGACTTTTGTTCATAAAAAGTTATTTAAATTTATTAGACTAATCTATTTAAATAAATATAAATAAATCTATTATTATTATTATTATTATTATTATTATTATTAATATTATTATTATTATTATTATTACTATTATTATTACTATTATTATTATTATTATTATTATTATTATTATTATTATTATTATTATTATTTTTATTATTATTATTATAATTATTATTATTATTATTATTATTATTATTATTATTATTATTATTATTATTATTATTATTATTATTATTATTATTATTATTATTACTACTACTACTACTGCTACTGTATTTTAAATTAAAATATAAAAGTAAAACTTAATTACTTTAAATTTTATTGCGAAAATAGGCTGAAAGCATCATATAAACAACGTCATAAGTTTTGCTAAATAAATAATTTCAAAAAATTTATTTTAATAAATAAGTTCATATAAATCGATGCAAAAAAAAATTTATTATCAATAATCTTTTAGTTTTTTAGTGTATAAAAACAATAATTAGATTGCTTATTTATATATTTTCAAATAAAATAGACTCTTAAAAAGGCAAATAGTTTAATCAAACTTATGCAAATATCAAATTCAAATTTAAAATAAACTTATGATATATTATACGTCCTAATAAACTTTAATATTTTTAACTGGCCAAACTTAAGTTTGTCAAAGTCTAATTAAGTCCAACTTATTATGATTAGGGATCAATATAAAGAAAGTTATGTAATAAGATAAGATTAAGTGTGTGTTTGATATACTTCTTTTTGAATTTAAAAGTTATTTTCAAATTAATACTAAATATAGCTTTTTAAATTCAAGATAAAACTGTTTGATAATTATTATATTTAAAGTATTAAAACCTAAAGATTATCTAATAAAATATATAATAAGTGACGCAATTTTTTTATTAATATTGTATATCATAAAAGATTGAAAAATTAATATATAAAAAAGAAATGTATTTCTAATTATAAATAAAATTAGAAAATGATTAAAAGATTGAAAAATTAATATATAAAAAAGAAATATATATATATATATATATATATATATATATATATATATATATATATATATATATATATATATATATATATATATATATATAAAACTGTAAATAATTAAATTTAAGAATTTAGTACAATATTTGACCAAAGTAGACAATCTATAAATAGTTGTTAGCTATCCAGCATAACAGCATCATCACCTCCCCAATCATTCACACTCCAAGTGCAACATTTCCCTTTCCAAATTTTCTAAATCAATCATGGCTAGCACAATGTTTGTCAAAGTTACTTTCTTGGTTATGGCATGCTTGGTTTTGAGCACTCCCTTAGCTAATGCTGCCCTTTCATGTGGTCAGATACAACTCACAATAACACCATGCATTGGGTACCTTAGGAGCCCAACTCCGTCTGTCCCTGCTCCATGTTGCAATGGGATTAGAACTCTAAATAGTCAAGCTAAAACTGTCCCTGATCGTCAAGGTGCTTGTAGGTGCCTTAAATCCACCGTCATCAGCTTCCCTGGACTCAATCTTCCAGCTCTTGCTGCTCTTCCGGCCAAGTGTGGTGTCAACTTGCCCTACAAAGTCACTCCCTCCATTGACTGCAACACGTATATCTCTTCAAATCAACCCTCTCTTTTCATATAATTTATTTATCAAATACTCAAATTTATTTTATTTTTAAGAATCTTTTTAAATTAATTAGAACATGATTTCAGTACTTACAAACTACAATTACATTTTCTTTTTGTTTATTGTCTTGGCTTATAAAATTGTGATTCATGAGAAATAAAAATAACAAAATCCTAAGTATATGATGATAGTATATTTAAAATGGGCTAATGTCAACTTCATTTTCCTTATTGCAGAGTGAAGTATTGAGCAGCTTGAGGACTTGCACTTGATGAATAAATATTTATTGGTTTGTGGTAAAAACCAAGAAGAAATAATGATGTCTTAACTTATCTTGTTTCAACCGAATCCCATCTAGGGGATTATTATATTTACCATGTATTTCAATAATAATTTAAATAAAATACGTAATGGTTGGCTCAAAGTATCCACTATGACATTTGAATTATAAGTGGTTTTTAAATGAAAAAATAATAAATTAATAATAAATTTGGGAAACAAACCGAATCGTTTTAACCTAGATTTTGTATTTTTCGGAGGATATGATATCTAAATCGATAAAAAATATATAAATTGTTTTAAATTAAATTTTCGTATTTTTGATTTATTATAATATTTTAAGCGAGATAATAAATAGTTTTTCTAATGGAAAAATTTATAACAATGGTATTTAAATAGCACAAGATGTGACACTCAGCCTAAAACAAAGAAGATTGATAGATGGTCTACACAAACCTCATCTCATAATGGAATATTCCTAGAACTCAAGTCATCTCAATTATTAGGGTGCGCAAAAAAACTAGTTATTGTTAACCGAATTATTATCCAAATTGTTTCCCTTTTAAAAATTCAAACCAAACGTTAAAATATAAATGTGGTTATCCATTTTTTTATCCAAATATAAACCGGTTTCTATAGTAATAATGTGGTTTAGTTATTGGGTATTCAAATTTCATTATTTGTTAAATTGATATGTTTGTCTATTTTCATATTTCATCCATTTTTTAAAATAATAGATTGTGTGATCCAATTTACATATTTTCATATTTCATATTGGGTATCCATTCAATATCTATTTTCATATTTCATATTGGGTATCCAATTTACATTCATACATTTTCTAAAATAATATAAACTTCATAATTCTTTGGTGTCTCCATGTAGATCGTGAATGTCACAAATGAATTGCCATGTTTCTTCTTCTTGAATTTTAATATTTTGTATAAATTTTTTTGATAATGATGATATAAATTATAAAAATTAATTACGATTGATTTGGGTAGACGAGTTCGTTGTTAGACTTTTAAAATTTGTTACTCAAACAAATTAATTTATTTAATAAAAATAAAACTAAAATAATTTATTTATTTAATAAATTAGAATTTGAAAAAGATAATATAATAATATATCAATGTTATATATAACATAATTACATTTAAACAAAAAGAGATGATTAATTAATTAAATGGAGCCATAATTAATAATTAAATCACAATTTATTAGAAAGAGTAAGTAAACTAGGGATTGAGAGAAAGGAGAATTTATTTTATTCAAAATAATACATTTATTTATTTATTTTAGAATATCATATATATTTTTTTATTAACGACATTTGTATTAAAAACATTAAATTTGAATTCATTGATCCTTACATAATAATTCAATAATTTTATTTTATATTTAATAACTTTCTTAATTTGAAGATTTATTTTAATGTTCTTATTGCATATAGTAATTATGCACATTAAATTATTTTTTTAAATAATGTATAGTGCAGTTCCACTAAAGCTTTAATACTTGAACACTGAAAAAACAACATAGAAAGAGAAACAATAAAGGAACACGAAAAAATATAATAAATTGGTAAGATAAAAAAATAAAAAAAATACATGATAGATGATAAACCACCATTATAATATTCATTTTGTCATCAAACAAAATCTTTTTTTAACTGTCAATAATATTGGAGTCATTTCAAGAATGAACTTTTCGAAAATTTAGTACACAAACTTTAATCTTCCAGTTCAATTTTGAAGGGACGATGTCGAAAATCATACTAATACAAATGTCATTCTGCATAAAGTGGACTAATGACTAAGAAGTCATTAACACGTGTAAAAACTAAATGTCAAATTTTTTAATACTCTCTAGTATACAGTTTCTACAACATATTTTGAAAACAAAACATACTCCAATAATACTAGAGATAAATGATATAATAATTATTTTATTACTTTTTTAAAAATAAATTCTATCTACAATAATTTTAAAATATATTATGTTTCAACTTAAAATTTTTATATCAGTTATTAATATTGAGTATTTTAGAATGAAATATATTCTGAATGTGTAAATCGTCATATTAGTCTCTCAATATATCTTCATATTAAACTCAGAATTATAGCCCTATAATTTCATGGTGAAATAAGATGTTTTTTTATTGTGAAAATGAAACTATTTTATAAGAATTCATTAAATATAAAAACTATTTATATTATAGTCTAATGATATATACTTATAATACAGTGTAATGTTTAAAAAAACAAAACTAAAACAGTTTATTTATTTAATAAATTAAAATTTAAAAAAGTTAAAAAAAAACAAAGATGGTAAATAGTTGCCAAATTTCAAAACAATTGGGATAAAGATTATATAAACTCAAGATTATTCAAGATTAACTTAACAATCTATCTAGGTTATATATGACATAATTACTTTAAAACAAAAAGAGATGTTTAGGTAATTAGATGGAGTCATAATCAATAACTAAATCACAATTTATTAGAAAAAGAACACAATTTATTAGAAAGACAAAGTGAATGAGAGGTTGAGAAAAAGAAAAATATATTTTATTAAAAATACTATATTTTGAAAGTGAATTGATTGATCCTTTCATAATAATTTAATTATTTTAATTTATATTTAATAATGTATTTAATTTGAAGATTTATTTTAATGTTCTAATTGTGTGCAGCAAATGTGACCTTTAATAATAGTTTTTCGATAATGTATAGAGTAGGTTTCTTTGAAGTTTTGATACTTGAAAACTTAAAAAACACAAAAATAGGTAAAAAAATAAATAAATCGGTAAACTAACAAAAAACACATGATAGCTAACAAACAACTAATGTAATACTCAGTTTTTCATCAAGAAAAATCATTTCTAAACTGGCGATAGTATTGGAGTCATTCGAAGAATAAACTTTTCATAAACTTAGTTGTCAATTCAATTTTGGAGGGACGATGTCTGAAATCATATTAATACATAGTGTCATTCAGCACAAAGTGGACTAATGAGTAAGAAGTCAACAACACATCATTTTTGTAAGCATGTAACGAAGTAAAGTAAAAAATTAAATGTCAAATTTTTTAATACTCTCTAGTATACAATTTCTATAACATTTTGAAAACAAAATATACACCAAAAGATTGTTCATAACACTAGGCTGAAAAAGATTGTAACTTTTTTATTATTTTCTTAATGACAAATATGATATTATATCTGTAATTTCAAAAACCTTAATATAATATTTCTCTGCGGAATTTAGAGAATATGAAAAAATATGGAGGTAAGATCTGTTTGTATTAAAATTATGATGGAGTCATGCAAATAGGTGCAATAAGTATAGATAATTAGGAGAGTTTTTAGAATAATTATAGATAATTAGAAGAGTTCTTAGAATTGATATATATTTAAAAATTGAATTCAAAGAATGGGGGAGAAGATACATAAGGAGATTTTAGGGGTTTTTGTTCACTGAACCGTTGGACGCCTAAGAATATGTTGTTAGAATTTTTCCTTTATATATACATAAAAGACACTAAGTCCTAATATTCAGTTTCACTTTTCTCGTACACCTACTAATTGAAGCATTGGAGTACTAACCTTACAGCTGAATCCCTCTTCTTTGCACCAAAAACTTAAATCAATCGCAATCCTCCATAGTAGAAGTTGGCTTTCAATGCTACGAGGACAAAGCTTATTTAACATTGCATGATTAATTTTTACTTTACTATTTACCATAAAAAAAAACTTCATGTATACGTAAAGAGACAATAAATCACGTTAAGCACTTAATTACGACACATGATTTTGTTTGTAGTTTTCCTGATAATATGTTTGAAAATGACTAAATCCTTCCTTATCAATGAATAATAAGCAATGAACATAAATGGACCAGCATAACACTAAATGCCCATGATAGGCTAGTTAATATCAACTTCTTTTTCTCTATTTATTTTTAATGGTTATTTTTTGGTTTTTTATATTAACATAATCAATTAATTATGTTTTTATATTATTTATTATTATTTTAATTATAAATAATTATATTTATTATTGACAATTCAATAGTTAATATTAAATTAAAATTTTAAAATTAAAATTAAATCGAATCAAAGTTTTCTTGCAACAACTATATTTTACTTTTTTGTTAATTTAATGTCAAATACTTTTTATGTTTTATTTCTATCATATTTAATTTCAAATTATAAAAAAATAATCATAAAAAAAAATCATAAAAAAATTACTAACTAGTTTTTTTGATGATATTGTATTAATTTTTAACTTCAAAACTAAAATTTTAACTAAAGAAAAATAATTCATTTTATTATATCTCATTATGTTTATTCTAAAAAGATTAATTATTTTTTTTTACCAAAAATAAAGAGCTTTTAATTAAGTGGAAAGTGTCAATTAATAATAAACATTTTAAGGAAAGGAGAAATTTGATAAGGATTATCCATAGCACGTGGTTTACATATATAGAAATATTATGTGGTTATGAATAGGTTAGGTCAACTAGTAAAATTTAATACATAGTCTATACTGATTTAAAACTAGTCATACTTTTTAAAATAGAAAAGTATTAGATGTTTTAATAAGTTAATTTGATAAAAAAAACTAGACTTTTGTTCATAAAAAAGTTATTTAAATTTATTAGACTAATCTATTTAAATAAATATAAATAACTCTATTATTATTATTATTATTATTATTATTATTATTATTATTATTATTATTATTATTATTATTATTATTATTATTATTATTATTATTATTATTATTATTATTATTATTATTATTATTATAATTATTATTATTATTATTACTGCTGCTGCTGTATTTTAAATTAAAATATAAAAGTAAAACTTAATTACTTTAAATTTTTTTGCAAAAATAGACTAAAAGCATCATATAAACAACGTCATAAGCTTTTCTAAATAAATAATTTCAAAATATTTATTTTAATAAATAAGTTCATATAAATCGATGCAAAAGAAAATTTATTATCAATAATCTTTTAGTTTTTAAGTGTATAAAAACAATAATTAAATTGCTTATTTATATATTTTCAAATAAAATAGACTCTTAAAAAGACAAATAGTTTAATCAAACTTATGCAAATATCAAATTCAAATTTAAAAATAAACTTATGATATATTATACGTCATAATGAATTTTAATATTTTTAACTGGCCAAACTTAAGTTTGCCAAAGTCTAATTAAGTCCAACTTATTATAATTAGGGATCAATAAAAAGAAAGTTATGTAATAAGATAAGATAAAGGGTGTGTTTGATATACTTCTTTTTGAATTTAAAAGTTATTTTCAAATTAATACTAAATATAGCTTTTTAAATTCAAGTTAAAACTGTTTGATAATTATTATAATTAAAGTATTAAAAGCTAAAGATTATCTAATAAAATATATAATAAGTGACGCAATTTTTTTATTATTATGGTATATCATAAGAGATTGAAAAATTAATATATAAAAAAGAAATATATTTCTAATATATATATATATATATATATATATATATATATATATATATATATATATATATATATATATATATATATATATATATATATATATATATATATATATATATATATATATATATATATATATATATATATATATATATATATATATATATATATATATATATATATATATATATATATATATATATATATATATATATATATATATATATATATATATATATATATATATAACTGTAAATAATTAAATTTAAGAATTTAGTACAATATTTGACGAAAGAGAGATTATCTAATGAGGATATATGTTATATTAAAATAATTAAATAAATAATTGTCAATATCATTAAATCTATCAATTTAGAAAAATAACATGTCATAATATAATGCCTTTTTTATATCAATAATGAATATTCTAGTACACTCAAATTGTAAATATCTTTTTATCAATTAAGGTACTTCATCCAACTTTTTTTTCCAACAAAAATTAATTATAAATAAAATTAGAAAATTATTCCTACCAATTAGATGGTTGAAAAAATATATAATTGGTATCAAAACTTTTGTGATGCTGGATATTTACCCTTGAGATTTTGATACGTGGAAGAAAAAATGTTAAAGTACACAATCTATAAATAGTTGTTAGCTATCCAGCATAACAGCATCATCACCTCCCCAATCATTCACACTCCAAGTGCAACATTTCCCTTTCCAAATTTTCTAAATCAATCATGGCTAGCACAATGTTTGTCAAAGTTACTTTCTTGGTTATGGCATGCTTGGTTTTGAGCACTCCCTTAGCTAATGCTGCCCTTTCATGTGGTCAGATACAACTCACAATAACACCATGCATTGGGTACCTTAGGAGCCCAACTCCGTCTGTCCCTGCTCCATGTTGCAATGGGATTAGAACTCTAAATAGTCAAGCTAAAACTGTCCCTGATCGTCAAGGTGCTTGTAGGTGCCTTAAATCCACCGTCATCAGCTTCCCTGGACTCAATCTTCCAGCTCTTGCTGCTCTTCCGGCCAAGTGTGGTGTCAACTTGCCCTACAAAGTCACTCCCTCCATTGACTGCAACACGTATATCTCTTCAAATCAACCCTCTCTTTTCATATAATTTATTTATCAAATACTCAAATTTATTTTATTTTTAAGAATCTTTTTAAATTAATTAGAACATGATTTCAGTACTTACAAACTACAATTACATTTTCTTTTTGTTTATTGTCTTGGCTTATAAAATTGTGATTCATGAGAAATAAAAATAACAAAATCCTAAGTATATGATGATAGTATATTTAAAATGGGCTAATGTCAACTTCATTTTCCTTATTGCAGAGTGAAGTATTGAGCAGCTTGAGGACTTGCACTTGATGAATAAATATTTATTGGTTTGTGGTAAAAACCAAGAAGAAATAATGATGTCTTAACTTATCTTGTTTCAACCGAATCCCATCTAGGGGATTATTATATTTACCATGTATTTCAATAATAATTTAAATAAAATACGTAATGGTTGGCTCAAAGTATCCACTATGACATTTGAATTATAAGTGGTTTTTAAATGAAAAAATAATAAATTAATAATAAATTTGGGAAACAAACCGAATCGTTTTAACCTAGATTTTGTATTTTTCGGAGGATATGATATCTAAATCGATAAAAAATATATAAATTGTTTTAAATTAAATTTTCGTATTTTTGATTTATTATAATATTTTAAGCGAGATAATAAATAGTTTTTCTAATGGAAAAATTTATAACAATGGTATTTAAATAGCACAAGATGTGACACTCAGCCTAAAACAAAGAAGATTGATAGATGGTCTACACAAACCTCATCTCATAATGGAATATTCCTAGAACTCAAGTCATCTCAAAGTATCCACTATGACATTTGGATTATAATAGCACTTTAAAATGATACGGAAGCCCACACAATTAAATGTTTTGATTTACAATAATATTTTAAGCCCCGTTATAAGTGGTTTTTAAATGAAAAAATAATAAATTAATAATAAATTTGGGAAACAAACCGAATCGTTTTGAATTAGATTTTGTATTTTTGCGAAGAATTTGCTAGGACCTCGCTGTAGCGAGTAGGTAGCGAACGAAGTCAGTAGCTTCTGTTTGCCTTCGCGAGCTTGTTCGCTAGGCGAACAGATAGCGAGTATTCGCTAGGGACTCGCTAGGCGAGCAAGCCAGCGAGCGTGACAGAATTTCATTTTCTTTGTGATTCCATTCGATGTTGATTGTTTGGTTCGATTGTGTTCGATCCTTATCGGAATGAATAGTTGTGTACTATGGTGTGATATGTTGTGGGTAGCCGTATGGCGTGAATCCTATATTGTAGAATCGATTATGAAATGTGGTCTTTTGACAAATATATGCATTGTTTAAATTGATTAAAAGTGCATGATGATTGTGATTGAGTTCTTTGTCGTTGGCACGATGTTATTAATAATGCATGAGAATATATTGTGAATATGTGTGCATTGCTTGTAATTGTATGTGAATAATGCATGAGAATATATTAGTGAATATGTGTGCATTGCTTGATAATATGGTGATGATGATTTAAAGTATGAATACTTTGATTATGTGAAATATGTTGTGTGTGCAATCATGTTATAATTCTTATGTCATGAATTATTGAGAATGCATGAGATTAAGATGCGAGAACGGTCTTAAATGCATTTTGTTGTTGATTGCATATGCATCATTTAGTCAAGAGGCAATGCTTGCTAGTTTCGTGGAGACTAGTGACTTGTCCCAAGCCTAGAATAGTGGGTTTGAAAGCTTACAGGACGGGCTTTTGTTGTTATCGGTCTAGAAGAGTGGACCCGATTTAAGTGTAAAAACCGAAAAATGATAACAAGTGTTGGTACCACATGGCATGAGTTGCATTGAGTTGTGTTGGGTCACATAGCATAAATATCATTGTTATATGAAATATGCTTGTGTGTGGATTGTTGAGTTGAGAACTATGGATATGTGCATGATGAAACATGTTTTATGATTATCCATGTGTGTTTATACATGTTGTGAAATGTATGATGAGTTATGAATGAATTGTGGTGAGAAATGCGGAATATGTGTATTCTATGCTTGTGTATATATATAATTATATGCATTGATTATTATGATAATATTTCTCATCCTTCTGCTGTTTTATAATGCTCTATGAGTGTTAGGGACCAATTGGTATTAATTTTTTATATATTTTATCGGTCTCTTTTTACCGATTTCTTATTAAATTCACACAAGTTTTATCACAATTTAGTAAAACATTCAATTTTAGTTATTTTGTTTTGTTTCGAATAGATATTTCACTTTTTCTCTAGTTTTGTAGAATGTATGTCAAGAAAAGAATGATCTCTAAAGCAACTCGTGAGGATAAAAGATTGGGAAAGGAATTGATGAGGAATCACGAAGCAAAGCAAGGAATTCTCAAGCTGGGCAGTTCGCGCCGCGAACTTGGTGAAATCAGTCACTTGCAATTTAATGACACATGTCATGTCTTTGAAGAAAAAAACCACTTTTTGTAGGGTGGCGCCCCATAGGCTATTTATTGCACTTTTCCCTTGCATGTTGGACATAATGATTCCACCTTTTAGTCTTAGCATCTTTGAGGTTTGTAGAATATCTTAGAGAGATTTTGGAAGAGATTTTTCTTGTTCTTGGAGAGTTTTGGCATGCAAGAAGAAATTCTTGAAGAATTTTCCATGGAATCAATGAAGATGATGAGTAGCTAAACTTCTTTCTTGTCAAGCTTGAGGTAGTAGCTATCCTACGTTGTTTATGTAACATTACTATCATTGCATGTAACAAACTACATTTGATATAAGGAATTATATTTTCTCTTTACATTGAAAATTCAGAATTAAATTATTGTTGAGAAAGATAGTTTGATTCTTGACCTAAGATATTTTTCCAAGTAGATAATAAATTGTAGAGATAGATTTATTCACTACTTTTCTATCGTGTTAAACATTCAAGAGTATTATATCAATAGTTAGATGGAGAGATCGTCTAAGGATTTATATAGTAACCATCACAATTTTATTTAGACATAAATATTATTGAGAGGACACTTGAATTTTATCATTGGAGTTTGAATGCATGTATGTGGTATTAAGAACATATAAAGAACAAAGATAGTGAAACTCAATCTTGATAATACTTCTAAACTCTATTCTAAAATCAATTTTATTGTCTTAATTTTCTTATAAGTAAAAAGAATACTTTAGTCATAAACAAACAATTCGAACACCTTTTGAACTTACAACAATCGAAATTATAGAACGGCGGTAATAACACCAATCTCTGTGGATACAATATTACAAATATTTGCCGGAAATATACTTTTCAACAAATTGGCGCTGTTGCCGGGGATCGGTGTCGATATTACATGCATTGCAATAATTCATTGTTCTAAGTTCTTGTTTTTATTTTTATTTTTTATCACTCTTGTGTTTCACTTGGTTTGTTAGTTTTGTAGATTCTAGTGCATGCGAGGAAAAGCCACCGAGGAGCAATTTCAATTCGACCCCGAAATTGAAAGAACAATCCGAAGGCTTAATAGCAAGACACGAAGGAGAAAGAAACTAGCCGACAAAAGGAACCGGAGAGAAGAAGCAACAAATTCTGCACTTGCTCAAATTGAAGAGGAAGTTGTAGAAACCGTTGAAGGAAGTATGGGTGATAACGCTCGTACCGAAATGTCCGCTAATAGTCCAAGGCAGACAGCTCAATTTGCTCGAGGCAGAAGGAATATGGAGATGAAGGCCGGAATCCTTCAACTTCTTTATGCAAATTCGTTCACTGGAATGGATCATGAAGATCCGTACAACCACCTCATCAAATTTTATGAGATTGCGGGTTCTACGGGAGTAGATGAAGCAGGTGAAGAAAACATATTCAAGAGAATGTTTCCACACTCATTGGTGGGAAAAGCAAAAGATTGGTACCTTGATCAACCAACAAGAGTGATGACGGATTGGAATTTGTTAGAAGAAAGATTTCTAGAGAGGTATTACCCTCAATCCCGATTCATGGAAGCCAAAACGACTATTTCGGTGTTCACACAAGGAAGCAATGAGTCTCTAAACGAGGCTTAGGAAAGATTCAAATCCATGTTGAGGAAATGCAAAGGTCACGGGTTTGATGATCTCACACAAATTCACATTTTTCTCAACGGACTCCAAACATCACAAAAGACACTCTTGGATGCTACCGCGGGTGGTTCTCTCATGTCAAAAAATGCGGAGGAAGCGAAAACCATTATTGATCAAATGGTACTCAATGATCGACAAAGTCAACACGACCGTAGTCCTTCACAAAGGAAAGCGGGGGTTCTTGAGTTGAATACCAACGATGCCATACTTGCTCAAAACAAGCTACTCTCTCAACAAGTGGAGCTGCCACTCAACAAATGTCCAAACTTCCACAATAATTGAAAGAGATTCATAGAACACAAGTTAGACATCAAGTAGCAAGTTGTGAACTTTGTCAAGGAGATCATCCAACCGGATTTTGTCCCCCGATTCAAGAGGAAGTAAGTTATGTCAACAATCAAGGTCAAGGTTACCAAAGATATCCTCCACAACACAACAACATTTTTCAAAGGAACAACCAAGGCTACCAACAATCAAGATTCAACAATCAAAATTTTCAGCAACAAAGTCCATATCAAAATCCAAACACACAAAGCCAACAATCACAAGGCGGGAGTTCCAAGTTAGAAGATGCGTTTTCACAATTCATACAAGCCTCCATGGCAAGTCAAAAAAGCAATGAAGCAGCAATCAAGAATTTGGAAACTCAAGTAGGCCAACTTGCAAAACAATTGGCGGAACAACAAGCAAGTCCATCATTCTCCGCCAACACTCAAACCAATCCAAGGGAACATTGTAAAGCAATTACCACAAGAAGTGGTAAAAAGTTGGAAGCAACATAAACGAGGAAATTACAGTGGAGGATGAGATAAATTCCACAGCTGGAAATCAAGAGGAAGAATTGTTGGAGGCTCAAAATGAAGAAGAGAAAAATTCTCCTCAGGTCGCGCCGCGCCAGAGCTTCGCGCCGTGAACTGTACAAAAACAGAATCATGAAGAAGGTGTTCAGAATGAGCAAAAATTGAAAAACAAAAAAGGGGATAAAAGCATGAGTCATGTTCCAGCCCAACACTTACCTTACCCGCATGCACCATCAAGGAAGGACAAAGCAAGGCATTATGCACGGTTCATTGATATACTCAAGCAACTTCAAATTAGTATTCCATTTACCGAAGCACTAGAGCAAATGCCAAAATACGCAAAGTTTTTGAAGGATATTCTTACAAAAAATAAGAGGTATACTGAAGATGAGATCGTTCTACTTGATGCACGGTGCAGCGCAATCATTCAAAGAAATATCCCAAAGAAGGAGTCCGACCCGGGCCGAGTAGTTTTACCGGTGACCATTGGAAACACATACATTGGCAATGGTTTGATTGATCTAGGGTCCAGCATCAATCTAATTCCCTTATCTATTATCAAAAGATTGGGAAACATTGAGATGAAGTCGACGAGAATGACTCTCCAACTAGCCGACAAGTCTACCACTTCACCATATGGAGTTGCACAAGATATTCTAGTCAAGGTGGACAAGTTCTTTTTTCCAGTAGATTTTGTGGTAGTGGACATGGATGAGGACCATGATGTTCCTTTAATTCTCGGAAGACCATTCATGAAGACAGCCTGGATGATGATTGACATCGATGATGGACTCATGAAAGTGAGGGTGCAAGATGAAGAAGTAACGTTCAATCTTTTCGAAGCCATGAAGCATCCTAAAGACAAGCACGATTCCTTCCGAATCGATGTAGAAGAAGAGGAAATCATTGAAGTTGCAAATCAAGTCCATCTTTCTAATTCCTTAGAAAGATCTCTTATAGGAGCTTACAATGTCTCAACCGAAGAGGAGGAAAAAGAAATTGAGGCAATTTTGAGTGATTTAGAGTTTTGTGGAGAGATTGCCTCTCATGAAGAAAAAATTGAGGCTTTGGATGAGAAGAAGAAAGTAGAAGACACAAAGCTGGAATTGAAAATGCTACCTCCACATTTGAAGTATATATTCCTTGGCAATAATTTCACCAAACCTGTGATAATTAGTAATGCTTTATCCATCCAAGAAGAGCAGAAATTGACACAAGTATTGAAAAAGAATGAAGGCGCAATTGGATAGGTATTATCGGATTTAAAAGGTATTAGCCCAGCCTATTGCATGCATAAGATCATGATGGAAGACAACTACAAACCTGTTGCTCAACCTCAAAGACGCCTAAATCCATCCATGAAGGAAGTGGTGAGAAAAGAAGTCGTTAAACTATTGGAAGCTGGAATGATCTATCCTATATCCGATAGTGAATGGGTGAGTCCGGTGCAAGTAGTTCCAAAGAAAGGTGGTATGACGGTTGTTCGAAATGAGAAAAATGAGCTGATTCCAACTAGGACGGTAATCGGATGGCGGATGTGCATTAACTATAAGAGATTGATCAAGCCACAAGAAAGGACCACTTCCCACTACCTTTTATGGACCAAATGCTAGAGAGGTTAGCCAGTAAGAATTTCTACTATTTTTTAGATGGTTATTCGGGCTACAACCATATTTCGGTCAACCCGGAAGATCATGAAAAAACGGCCTTCACATGTCCTTTCGGAATTTTTGCTTACCGGAGAATGCCTTTTGGATTGTGTAACGCACCGGCAACATTTCAAAGGTGTATGCAAGCCATCTTTTCAGACTTGATTGAAGAGTGTATTGAAGTGTTCATGGATGATTTTTCCATCTATGGTGCATCATTCGATTTATGCTTGAAGAATCTTGATGTAGTACTAGAGAGGTGCGTAGAAACAAACTTGGTGCTGAATTGGGAGAAGTGTAATTTCATGGTAACCGAAGGGGTTGTTCTTGGGCACAAAATCTCCTCCAAAGGGCTGGAAGTTGACCGAGCAAAGGTGGAAGTAATCGAAAAATTACCACCTCCAATAAATATCAAGGGGATAAGAAGCTTTCTCGGACATGCTGGATTTTACCGAAGATTCATTAAAGATTTCTCAAAAATTGCAAAGCCCTTGAGCAACTTGCTCAACAAAGGTACACAATTCCTTTTCGATGACTCTTGTTTGAAAGCGTTTCACGAGTTGAAACAAAAGCTAGTGACCACACCCATAATTGTTGCACCTAATTGGAAACTTGATTTTGAACTTATGTGTGATGCAAGCGATTATGCGGTTGGTGCGGTTTTAGGTCAAAGAAAAGCAAAAAATTTCATGCCATACATTATGCTAGTAAAGTTTTAAACGAAGCACAACTCAATTATGCAACAACTGAAAAAGAGTTACTAGCCATAGTGTATGCTTTAGAAAAATTCAGAGCTTATTTGATCGGATCTAAAGTTGTAATTTACACAGACCATTCGGCAATCAAATATTTGCTAACCAAACCGGATTCCAAACAAAGGTTGATTCGTTGGATTCTATTATTACAAGAATTTGATTTGGAAATCCGGAATAAAAAAGGTTCTGAAAACGTGGTAGTCGATCATTTGTCCCGATTGGTGAATGTGGAAATTACAAATAAAGAAGAAGAAGTGCGGGAAGAATTTCCGGATGAAAAACTTTATGCGATTCAAGTGAGGCCATGGTTTGCCGAATTTTGCTAACTATAAGGCAACTGGTTTGATACCGGAGGACCTCACTTCGAATCAAAGAAAGAAATTCTTGGCCGACACAAAATACTACGTTTGGGATGATCAATACCTGTTCAAAGTAGTGCCGCACCTCGAAAAATCACGGAGACATTTCGGAGAAACGAACCTCGCGCGAAAGGCGCGGAAATGAGGTTCGACAGAGTCGCCACCAAACTTTATTTTTCCCGAATAAACGGGAGAGGAAAATATCGAGAAAACCTCTTAAAACGAAAAGGGACAGGAACAGGGCTGTCACAACCAAGTTCCGGGTACGTGAGTCGGTTACGCGAGGGGAAGGTATTAGCACCCCTCACGACCATTGTACTCAACGGGAACCTCTTAGGGTATTTGTGAAGAGTGTTGTCCAGGTTTACTTGTTTTTCTTCTTGTTGATAAAGGTGAATTGGTAGGTTAACAGGATAAAGACGCTAAGGGGAGAGGGGTGGTTAGAGGATAAGGTGCTCGCTAAGGATTGGGGCCCTTGTGCCTACGTATTGCTCATTCGGACGAGAATGAGAAATCAGAGCTTCGTAGTTCGACTATGGGAAACGATGGGGGATAGTATGGACGGAATAATGGAGGAAGATAGAAGTGTGCTCGCCAAGATCATCGCAATCTTGTGCCTACGTATCTTACATTTAAAAATGAATGAAGAATCAGAGCGTCTGTAGTTCGTGGTAACAACCACGAAAAGGAAACGGGGAAATCGAGGGGAGGTAGCTCGCCAAGATCATCGCAATCTTGTGCCTACGTATCTTACATTCAGACGAGAATGAAGAATCAGAGCAGTCGTAGTTCGTGGTAACAACCACGAAAAGGATACAGGAAATGGGAGGATGGATAGAAGGTTGAAAAAGACGAAAGAGTGATTGACAAGCAACCCAGGAGTGTGCCTCAAGATCTTGTCACTCAAGAATTCAAGGAATGCGAGATTCCAAGAACTCAATTCTTTCGGAAATTGGGTTGAATAGGTTGAAGATAAGGGGTTGGATGTTTTAAAATCGAAATAATGAACTAATAACCACTCAAGGGCGCGCCTCGAGAGTTACTCATTCGAATATTCAAAGAATGCTAGATTCTAAGAACATCCCTCTTTCGTAAGTTTAAAAAACATTTGTAGAAAGATTGAATTGAAAACGGAATGTGAGGCAAAACGAGGTTGGCTTGAAAATGTCTCGACGACATGTTGAGGATTTGATTGAAGATGGAACCGACTTGACGATGTGTCAAGGGTTGGATTGTGAGAAACGATATTGGTCCCTAAGGGTGCCTCCAATATCGAAACTACGATGAATTATGAAGTGTGTGAAATATGTCAACGTTTGCGAGTGCGTACGAGCACTCGACTTCAGAGAATGTTTGAAAATGTTTGAGTTTGAAAAAGTAGAAAGATTGAATAAATAATAAATCAAGGGCGTGCCTCGAGAATTATTTACTCGGAGATTCAAGGAATGCTAGATTCCAAGAACCTCCTTCTTTCGAAATTTGAATCGAGGAGATGTTTTGAAAATAATTTGGATTGAAATGAGGTATGAAAAGTGAGAATACGAGATAGGATTTTGAAATGTGTAAGAGAAATGACGATTATTTAGTAAATGAGACGTCGGCCTCACAACCAATTAATCAGGATATCATTTGGATGCTAGATCCTAACAACATCTTTTTCATTCGGAAAATGTTTGGAAGAACAACGGAAATATCACACAGAATGTTAGATTCCTATGATATTTCTTTGTTCGAAAGAATATATTTTATAAAAAAACGAAAAGTTGAACAATATATTATTTAAAGTGTACACCTCAATAATGATCGTCCAAAAATCCAAGAAGTGCTAGACTTCAAGGATTTAATTTTTCGTGATTTAATTAGAAAATAATTTGGTAATGAAAAAATATATTGAAATAGGATTAAGAAAAAATAATATCAAATTTTGAAAATAAAGTTTGAAAATGGTTCGTATGTGAAAAATAGATTGATTTAGGATTAGAAAAAATAATAATATTTAAAAGTAACTTAATTAAGAAAATAATTTGTTAGATTGAAAATATATAAAATTAGGATTGAGATAAGAATTAAGACTAAGAAATCTAACATTTAGAATAAAATAAATATTGTTTATCTCCAGTAGCTAATCAACGTAAAATTAATTATTGCTTAATTAAGTAATGAGAAAAAAGAAATTAAATAGATGAGACAAAAAAAATTAATAATATAATTTATATTTTTTACAAAACAGTTTTTTTTTATGTTAGACAAAACAATGTAAATTTTCGTATACATAATTACATTCTTAGAATTGGTAATGGGGACATAACAGTATAAACCATGCCTTAATTAAATGTTGCTAGCAAACCGTAGAAAAAAGAAAAAATGCTAACCGACAAATTCACTTAAAAGGAATCCAACTTGACTAATAATTGTATCTATTCTAATTCAACTCAACAGTAAACAATATTCCCTTATTACAAATAGCAAATATCAGTCTATATAACAATACCTAAACATTGTGTTTCAGAAATCGTGAATAATAAAAAAAAACATAATTTAATTTAATCACAAAAAAAATGCTAAACACACTGAGTCAATATCAACACATTGGTTTTAAATTTACAACCCAATTCTAAATTTAAAATATGCACAAAAATGCTTCAAAACTGAATCCAAAGAACATACCATACCAGAAAAAAATATAAAACCCAGAATTTCAAATATACAGCAAATTAAAATCAAACAGAACATACTGCGAAAAAAATGAAACTCAAAACTTTCCCCATACCCAACTGAGATGATACCGAACATCACACAGGAGATTAAACATAAAAAAAAAAAAAATGGAAGCAATACTAATAATAAATCAACATAGCCATCAGTTTAAAAACAAAGGAGTGAACACCAACCGATCGATGTACGAGATTGTTGAGTTGTCGTCGTAGAGGTCGTTGCGGATCAAAACTCTATTAGTTGCAAGTCCATCATGATACCTGTGAGCTTCGCCAAAAAATAAGGAAGAAAAACTGTATGGTCGTACTTGTTGTGATGCTCGACGTCGATGTGGAAGAATGAAACAAGGCTGAAATTGTTGCCGTTGGTGGCGATGTTAGTTCGAATGCTTTACTCGTGTCGAAAATGGAGGCGAGAGGGGAATAAGCTCATTGAAGAGAAAGAAATGAAACAAAGGTGATGAAGTACGGTGACGGTGGAGATAAAACTGAACTTGATGGTGGTGGATAATGGAAGAGAATGACGGCGGGAAGGAGAAAGGATGGCGATGGCGATTCTGGGAGACAAAGAAGAGGTTTTTGGGCAGTGGCGGTGATGTAAGAAGGTTTTACGAGTTGGAGAAGAGGAAAGTTTGACGGCGTCGTTAAGGCTTTGTTGAGAAGAAGATGATGAATGAATCTAGGGTTTTGGGATTGAGGAAATGGAGAAGAAAGAACGGTTTTGGCGGTGGCAATGGACAAAGAGTGGAAGATGGTTATGGGTTACGGCGGAGCTGGTTTTGATTTGTGTTTGAAGTTTGTGGGGTTTTGATGAGGGAGGATTTGAGGAGATGAACAGTAGCCACATTTTTTAGGGTTTTTTACACGTTTTGGAGCGACGGATGCTTGCTCACGATGATGATGATGAACAGTCCCAGGGTTCTTCTTCTTTATATGCCCTCATTTCCAACCTAACGGGCCTCACACGATGGGCCAAAAACCACTCTAACTACCTTTCTCTCTTTTTTTAAGTATTTTCTTTAACATTAAAACTAATTAATATAAACTAACACCTAGAATACTAATAAATATAACTATAGAAATTAATATCTACATTAACAATTAACTAAACATTTACAAAATATAAAAAACAAACTAAAATAAAAAACAATAGTAACTTATTATTAACAATTAACCAATAATTTCCTTAAATCCTAAATATTAATAATATTAACAAGATAACAAAATTGACATTTACAAAACTTTAAAATAAACAAAATTAATATTATGTACCTATATATTTAAAACATAAACTAAAAAATTGCTAATTTTAAAAATTTTAGAAAAGAAGAAATTACAAAAACACAAATAGAATAAAAACTCAAAGACAACTTTAAGCCACGTGTCATACTCTTATTGAGCAAAATACCAGAGATTCGAAAAAATCGTCCAATTGTGAGTGGGCACGTGTCTAAATGACGAGAAAATAAGCGGGCAATGTAAAACAAAATAGAATCGAAAAGGAAAAATACACTGAAAATGGATAGGACAAATTTAGGGTATGACAGATGCCCCTATCTAATTGGCTTAAACTTATGGAAATGAACTGCTGCAGCATTCATTCTCGAGGTAGAAGTTAATTAGATATGAATAAGACCCTGAATTTGTCCGAAAAGAAAGAAAAAAAAGCATGAGAAATGAAATACTGGAAAATGTAAACCCAAAAGTAAACTGTAAATAAACTGTAAAAAGTCGTCATCACCAAAAGGATGATGGGATGAAACACACACGGCTACTACTACCAAAAGGATGGTAGAGCAAAACACAAACGTACAATCTGACATTAATGACTATTACGGACCCCCCACCAAAAGGATGACGGAGCGAAATGCTCACCAAACACTATCGCACAATCTGACATTAATGACTATGACAGACCCCCCACCAAAAGGATGACAGAGCGACACTCAAGCCAAACACTATCGCACAATCTATCATTAATGACTATGACAGACCATCCCATAATCTGACATTAATGACTATGACAGACCCCCCCACCAAAAGGATGACGAAGCGAAACTCACACCAAACAATATCGCACAATCTATCATTAATGACTATGACAGACCCCCCACCAAAAGGATGACGGAGCGAAACTCACACCAAACAATATCACACAATCTATCATTAATGACTATGACAGACCCCCCACCAAAAGGATGACGGAGCGAAACTCACACCAAACATTATCGCACAATCTATCATTAATGACTATGATAGACCACCCACCAAAAGGATGACGGAGTGAAACTCAAACAAACACTATCGCACAATCTATCATTAATGACTATGACAGACCCCCCACCAAAAGGATGAAGGAGCGAAACACAAACAAACATTATCACACAATCTGTCATTAATGAGTATGACAGACCCCCCACCAAAAGGATGACGGAGCGAAACACAAACAAACATTATCACACAATCTGTCATTAATGACTGTGACAGACCCCCTACCAAAAGGACGACGGAGCAAAACACAAACAATATCACACAATCTATCATTAATGACTATGACAGACCCCCCACTAAAAGGATGACGAAGCGAAACACACACAAAACAATATCACACAATCTATCATTAATGACTACGACAGACCCCCCGCCAAAAGGATGACGGAGCGAAACACAAACAATATCGCACAATCTATCATTAATGACTATGACAGACCCCCCACCAAAAGGATGACGGAGCGAAACACAAACAAACATCGCACAATCTATCATTAATGACTATGACAGACCCCCCACCAAAAGGATGACGGAGCGAAACACAAACAAACATTATCGCACAATCTATCATTAATAACTATGACAAACCCCCCACCAAAAGGATGACGGAGCGAAACACAAACAAACATTATCACACAATCTGTCATTAATGACTATGACAGACCCCACACAAAAAGGATGACGGAGCGAAACTCACACACACTAGTTGTTATCACCAAAAGGATGATAGAACAAACACAAATTGAAGGTTACCAACACCTAAAGGATGCAGGCTAGGTTGAACCGACGAAGTTAGGCTATCCCCAAAAGGATGATAGTAAGGCATTGGACCAAGGTCACGCTTGTGGGATATAACTCATTGGGGAACACCCATGGGGAAGATTGGATTGAAATGAATCAACGGGGTACGTCCACCGTCTTGCTTAGAGATCATAATTTTGTTGGAATCATTTAATGGTTACGCCCATGAACTCTAAAGAAGATGCCCCTGACTGGGTTGAATTTGTCTTGAAATTTTGTCTTGGTCAACAAAAGGTTGAACAACTTCATGAGGAACACTCACGGTCTTGAATGGTTCGCCCCTGACTGGGCTGAATGTTGATTTGAAGATCTGATCAACCATGAGGTTGAAATACGTCGTGGGAGATACCCATGGTCTTAAAAAGATGCCCCTGACTAGGCTGAATCTTGCTTTGAATGTCTTCGAATTTTGTGGGAGAAACCCACAATTTTGCAAAAATGCCCCTGATTGGGCTGATGATGGTCTTGGAAATCTTTGAGATTGATCCTGGACCTTGACTTGCATATGCAAATGCTGGATGATAATGAGATGATGTCCCATAACGAATGGAAGTGCAAATGCAAATGCTGACGCGCGGAGATGCAATAGGTGGGGAAGTATGATATGATTAGTATGCATATGATGCAATATGCTTATGATAGCGAATGTTATGCGTATGATGCAAACAGGTGAATGGAAATGCAGGTGGAGACGCCAGCGTGGCGGATTTTTGGTAGTTGCCAATACGGATTAGACTTTAGGTGGTCGGAGGGATTGATTGCCTCGACACGCAGTTTGCTGAAGACGCCATGACTGGAGCAGAAGAAGGTGCTCTTGATGCCCTAAGTCTGAGCACTTAGTGACTTGTAGTGAATTTGCTTCAGAGAAGGTTGCAACTCTGCTTAATGATCGGGATGACCTGGTCTTACCCCAGTTTGAACTTGTTAATGGTTTTCCCCTGCTCAAGCTCTTGAATGATTTGCCCCAGCCTGTGGGTTTTTAGGTAACTTTGCTTTGTGTCAGCCACTGGAAGTCAAGTTCCTCTTTGGTTACCCCTTGTCGAGATGTCTTTGAATACCTAGCACTGTTTTTGGCAATTAAAATTGTACATTTACAAATGGTAATATTAATGCAAAGTTAGATGCAAGATTTGAAAAAGTATCGTTTTATTGAAGTGTCGTGATAGTGAAATGAATGGACCATTAGCCCAAACATTATGTTGATTTTGATTGGTGTAAAAGATGTTGCAAGAATAATGACACCAATGCTGATGATTAGCAATCATGTGAGGAGTCAGGTTACGCAACCTTGCGATGTTATGCTTTCATAATAAACCTCGCCTCAATTAGGTCTTTCGAGGGTTGTAACGTGGTCTGGTTCACGGTTATGAAACAAAGGTATTAGGCTCAAAGTATGATTTTTTCCCACCCCTTCTTCTTAATGATCTCCAGTCCTACGTTCAGCTAATTTTGCACTTGTCCTGACGGCGTAAACTTGATGTTTCAAGGTTTGCTCGGCGTGGCAGTCACCTTATTTTGATGGATATCAGTGACCCTATTTGAATGGCCACTGAATCTTATTTTGTTTTTGTTGAGGGTTTCAGGTTCTCTTTTGTTTTTGTTTTTTTTATCCCTAACTTTTGCATGAATTGAATTTGCTTGTCAGATCCATCGGGATTGCCTTAATTTTGCCTAAGTCCCCTCTGAAGTGTTTGACTTAGCAGGCTTTTAATTTTTGTGGATGTTGTTGTGACTGCTATAGCATGGGTCTTTGATGAATAACCATCTTCTGGATTTCGGCTTTGTTGATTCAAGTGCGGGATTAACTGAACACTACTCTGCCCCAGGTTGAGTGTAAGGGTTTGAATATCCGAAGGAACTCCTACTTCTAGGCTCGAAGTGGTTTACTAGGGATTATCTCCTTATATCTCCGGTGTTTGGGGGAATTGAAACAATGCATGTACATCATTGACGAGATTTTGTCTGAAAGCATACAGTTTGCAATTATGGGTATCTCGTTTTCATCATCCTCCCTTAAATCATGCTAAAAAATAGTGGATAGAGTGAAATGAACAAATGTGTCGGTGATAAGTGAAAAATGAGTGAATGCGACATAACTAGTTCAAAACATGCATAAACGATACATTAATGAAAACCAAATACGAAATTATAATTGTTCAAAGCGTACAATACTTAAACAAATAAAGACAAATATAAGAAATGCGAAATATGAAATGGCAACATGACTGCCTTCTTTGGGGAATGAACTTGACTTGACTGGATTTGATCTGATTAATGCTAACACTAGCTGGCCTGTGGCATCGGATTGTTGATGACATTTGGAGACTTCCCATTGAAGTTGATAGCATCCCTGTCGATCATGTCTTGAACTGTGTGCTTGAAAGCTCTGCAGTCCTCAATGGTATGACCTGGAGCGCCCTTATGAAACTCACAATGAGCATTTGCATCATAATCGGAAGGAATGACAGTTGGAGGAGCCAAATCTCTCGGAACAACAGCTTTCTTCTCCATCAACTGAGCAAAGATTTTAGCATATGTCATTGGTAGACGATCAAAGACTCTATCTGGCCTCCATGTTCTCTGCTGACGCTGTGGGCGAGTACCTTGTCGTTGCTGAGTAGCTTGCATTTGTTGTTGCTGAGGAGGATATTGGTATCCTTGCTGATTGTAGGCTCGTTGCTGAGGAGCCTGTTGTTGTGGCATCTGAGCTTGCACTGCTTGAACAGCTGGCTGATAAGGCATTGGAGCATATTGCGCAGCAGCAACATATAGATACTGGTAGTAAGGGACTTGATAAGGCATAGGAGCAGGAGCTTGTTGAGGAGCTTGCTCTTTTTGCAAAGGGATAGCATTTGTTTCGCCCTCTTTCTTCTTGTATCCGTTGAAAGGCTTCTTGGTACTAGCTTGGCTGCTAGAACCTCCTTGGATATTCCCGCTCTTCAACCCTTCTTCGATTCTCTCACCAATAATCACCAAGTCAGAGAATCCAGCTGCGACACTACCGATCAGTTTCTCGTAGTACTGGCCTTGCAAGGTACCCATGAATATGTCAATTAGCTCACGGTCAACAAGAGGTGGATGCACCCTTGCGGCTAGCTCTCTCCATCGTTGTGCGTACTCCTTGAAGGATTCACTGTCCTTCTGAGTCATACTTTGAAGTTGAGTATGATTAGGAACAAGGTCTGTGTTATATTTGTACTGTTTGACAAATTCATCGGCTAGCTCGGCCCAAGTGCGCACACTGTTACGTTCCAGCTGCATATACCATTTGAGGGATGCCCCAGACAAGCTGTCTTGGAAGCAATGAATCATAAGCTTTTCATCTCTGGCATATGCGGCCATCTTGCGACAGTACATCTTCAGATGAATGTTCGGGTAGCTGCGACCCTTGTACTTCAAAAATTCAGGCACTTTGAACTTGGGAGGGATAATGACATCAGGCACCAGGCACATTTCCCAAGCATTAAGAGAATTTGAGTTGTGCCCCTCCATGACTCGGAGTTTCTCAGCTAGATCTCGACACATCTTCATAGCTTCTGAATCTTGAGCGACAACAGGACTTGCAATGGGGATAGTAGCTTGATAATTTTGAACGTCATCATACTGATCCATCAGATTATCTTCAGCATGAGGAACGGGAATCTGAACCACAATAGGTTGAGCCTGAGGGATAGCTCCAACAGTCACTCCAGGTACTGGGATTGGTTGAGATGTGGTTCCTTCAGCTGCGGTAGCGAAGTTTATTGGCATTCCATAAGGGTTGGGAACGGGATCTGAGAGCCTTGAGGTAGACACTTGCACCTGATCATTGTTGTTGACGACGGCAGCAGCTTCACGCTGTTCTTCCTCTCTTCTGGCCGTGAGGATGGCTTCCAGGATCTGGTCAATCTTTCCTTTGATGGAGTCCAACTCTTCTCTGAAGGTAACCTGTTCTTGCTGAATCTGTTCCATCATTCGTCTTGTATTGGCTCTAGTTGCGTACTGGTGTCGAGGAATCAGCTTGATTTACTGGAGAGGAAGGAAGGAGACATAAGATTCTGCTGAAGGATTGGAAATGCAAAATGCATAACATATGAGATGCAATGCAAATGATATGCAAGATGCAATGCAAGATACAAGATCCAGGATCACAATATCATAGTTCAAACAACTCTAAAGATGACAATCGTAACAGGTAGGTAACCATAATTCCTGCCCAATAAAAATTGACAGGTAAACCCTATACGGGAAGGTCTAGACACTCTACCCATAAACCCACTCACAAGATGGTTTCTATGTTTGGTTCCCAAGATCATAGATACTAATCGTATTAGCGTCACGCAACAGGCTAGCTGTATTACGATGATAATGACGATATGGTCTCTCCTGAGCGGAGTCCTCATGCTAGGCCTACAAGGAGCGAGTCCTTGGAGACTAACGCTACACGACCACCATTATTGGAACTGGTGCTAAAAAGGGTTCCCAGAATCATGGACCCTTCATTAATCAAGTCGTGCAACAAGCTAGCTGTATTACAACAAGATCTACGAATAGGTGTCCTCTGGAGGAGCTTTCATGCTAGGCCCACAAGGAGCAAGTCCTCGAAGACTAACACTACTCGACTACCAATTCTAAACTATGTGTTCTCTCTTCTTTTACCAAAGCTCGGTCGTAGAGCTTTACTCATGATGTCATCCCAAGAACCAACAGGCAACCAAGATAACAAGCACAAATAAAATCCACAAGAGAACAAATACATAAACAAGAAGAAAACAAATAAAAAACAAACACTCCTCACAAACCAAAAGATAGGCTCGACTCTCTCTTTGCATGGAGCAATGTCCCCAGCAGAGTCGCCAGCTGTCGCACCTCGAAAAATCACGGAGACATTTTGGAGAAACGACCCTAGCGCGAAAGGCGCGGAAATGCGGTTCGACAGAGTCGCCACCGAACCTTATTTTTCCCGAATAAACGGGAGAGGAAAATATTGAGAAAACCTCTTAAAGCGAAAAGGGACAGGAACAGGGCTGTCGCAACCAAGTTCCGGGTACGTGAGTCGGTTACGCGAGGGGAAGGTATTAGCACCCCTCACGACCATTGTACTCAACGGGAACCTCTTAGGGTATTTGTGAAGAGTGTTGTCCAGGTTTACTTGTTTTTCTTCTCGTTGATAAAGGTGAATTGGTAGGTTAACAGGATAAAGATGCTAAGGGGAGAGGGGTGGTTAGAGGATAAGGTACTCGCCAAGGATTGGGGCCCTTGTGCCTACGTATTGCTCATTCGGACGAGAATGAGAAATCAGAGCATCGTAGTTCGACTACGGGAAACAATGTGGGATATTGTGGACAGAATAATGGAGGAAGATAGAAGTGTGCTCGCCAAGATCATCGCAATCTTGTGCCTACGTATCTTACATTCAAAAATGAATGAAGAATCAGAGCGTCCGTAGTTCGTGGTAACAACCACGAAAAGGAAACGGGGAAATGGAGGGGAGGTAGCTCGCCAAGATCATCGCAATCTTGTGCCTACGTATCTTACATTTAGACGAGAATGAAGAATCAGAGCAGTCGTAGTTCGTGGTAACAACCACGAAAAGGATACAGGAAATGGAAGGATGGATAGAAGGTTGAGAAAGACGAAAGAGTGACTGACAAGCAACCCAAGAGCGTGCCTCAAGAGCTTGTCACTCAAGAATTCAAGGAATGCGAGATTCCAATAACTCAATTCTTTTGGAAATTGGGTTGAATAGGTTGAAGATAAGGGGTTGGATGTTTTAAAATCGAAAGAATAAACTGATAACCACTCAAGGACGCGCCTCGAGAGTTACTCATTCGAATATTCAAAGAATGCTAGATTCTAAGAACATCCCTCTTTCATAAGTTTAAAAAACATTTGTAGAAAGATTGAATCGAAAATGGAATGTGAGGCAAAACGAGGTTAGCTTGAAAATGTCTCGACGACGTGTCGAGGATTTGATTGAAGATGGAACCGACTTGACGATGTGTCAAGGGTTGGATTGTGAGAAACAATATTGGTCCCTAAGGGTGCGTCCAATATCGAAACTAAGATGAATTATGAAGTGTGTGAAATATGTCAATGTTTGCAAGTGCGTACGAGCACTCGGCTTAGGAGAATGTGTGAGTTTGAAAAAGTAGAAAGATTGAATAAATAATAAATCAAAGGCGTGCCTCAAGAATTATTTACTCGGAGATTCAAGGAATGCTAGATTCCAAGAACCTCCTTCTTTCGAAATTTGAATCGAGGAGATGTTTTGAAAATAATTTGGATTGAAATGAGGTATGAAAAGTGAGAATACGAGATAGGATTTTGAAATGTGTAAGAGAAATGACGATTATTTAGTAAATGAGACGTCGGCCTCACAACCAATTAATCGGGATATCATTTGGATGCTAGATCCTAACAACATCTTTTTCATTCGGAAAATGTTTGGAAGAACAACGGAAATATCACACAGAATGTTAGATTCCTATGATATTTCTTTGTTCGAAAGAATATATTTTATAAAAAAAACGAAAAGTTGAACAATATATTATTTAACGTGTACACCTCAATAATGATCGTCCAAAAATCCAAGAAGTGCTAGACTTCAAGGATTTAATTTTTCGTGATTTAATTAGAAAATAATTTGGTAATGAAAAAATATATTGAAATAGGATTAAGAAAAAATAATATCAAATTTTGAAAATAAAGTTTGAAAATGGTTCGTATGTGAAAAATAGATTGATTTAGGATTAGAAAAAATAATAATATTTAAAAGTAACTTAATTAAGAAAATAATTTGTTAGGTTGAAAATATATAAAATTAGGATTGAGATAAGAATTAAGACTAAGAAAGCTAACATTTAGAATAAAGTAAATATTGTTTATCTCCAGTGGCTAATCAACGTAAAATTAATTATTGCTTAATTAAGTAATGAGAAAAAAGAAATTAAATAGATGAGACAAAAAAATTAAAAATATAATTTATATTTTTTACAAAACAGTTTTTTTTTTATGTTAGACAAAACAATGTATATTTTCGTATACATAATTACATTCTTAGAATTGATAATGGGGACATAACAGTATAAACCATGCCTTAATTAAATGTTGCTAGTAAACCATAGAAAAAAGAAAAAGTGCTAACCGACAAATTCACTTAAAAGGAATCCAACTTGACTAATAATTGTATTTATTATAATTCAACTCAACAGTAAACAATATTCCCTTATTACAAATAGCAAATATCAGTCTATATCATAACACCTAAACATTGTGTTTCAGAAATCGTGAATAATAAAAAAAAAACATAATTTAATTTAATCACAAAAAAAATGCTAAACACACTGAGTCAATATCAACACATTGGTTTTAAATTTACAACCCAATTCTAAATTTAAAATATGCACAGAAATGCTTCAAAACTGAATCCAAAGAACATACCATACCAGAAAAAAATATAAAGCCCAGAATTTCAAATATACAGCAAATTAAAATCAAACAAAACATACTGCAAAAAAATGAAACTCAAAACTTTCCCCATACCCAACTGAGATGATACCGAACATCACACAGGAGATTAAACATCAAAAAAAATGGAAGCAATACTAATAATAAATCAATAGAGCCATCAGTTTAAAAACAAAGGAGTGAACACCAACCGATCGATGTACGAGATTGTTGAGTTTCCTTCGTAGAGGTCGTTGCGGATCAAAACTCTGTTAGTTGCAAGTCCATCATGATACATGTGAGCTTCGCAAAAAAAGAAGGAAGAAAAACTGTATGGTCGTACTTGTTGCGATGCTCGACGTCGATGTGGAAGAATGAAACAAGACTGAAATTGTTGCCGTTGGTGGCGATGTTAGTTCGAATGCTTCACTCGTGTCGAACATGGAGGCGAGAGGGGAATAAGCTCATTGAAGAGAAAGAAATGAAACAGAGGTGATGAAGTACGGTGACGGTGGAGCGAAAACTGAACTTGATGGTGGTGGATAATGGAAGAGAATGACGGCGGGAAGGAGAAAGGATGGCGGTGGCGATTCTGGGAGACAAAGAAGAGGTTTTCGGGAAATGGCGGTGATGTAAGAAGGTTTTACGAGCTGGAGAAGAGGATAGTTTGACGGTGTCGTTAGGGCTTTGTTGAGAAGAAGATGATGAATGAATCTAGGGTTTTGGGATTGAGGAAATGGAGAAGAAGGAACGGTTTTGGCGATGGCAAAGGACAAAGAGTGGAAGATGGTTATGGGTTACGGCGGAGCTGGTTTTGATTTGTGTTTGAAGTTTGTGGGGTTTTGATGAGGGAGGATTTGAAGAGATGAAAAGTAACCAGATTTTTTTAGGATTTTTTACACGTTTTGGAGCGGCGGCTGCTTGCTCACGATGATGATGATGAACAGTCCCAGGGTTCTTCTTCTTTATATGCCCTCATTTCCAACCTAACGGGCCTCACACGATGGGCCAAAAACCACTATAAATACCTTTCTCTCTTTTTTTAATTATTTTCTTTAACATTAAAACTAATTAATATAAACTAACATCTAGAATACTAATTAATATAACTATAGAAATTAATATCTACATTAACAATTAAATAAAAATTTACAAAATATAAAAAATAAACTAAAATAAAAAACAATAGTAACTTATTATTAACAATTAACCAATAATTTCCTTAAATCCTAAATATTAATAATATTAACAAGATAACAAAATTGACATTTACAAAACTTTAAAATAAACAAAATTAATATTATGTACCTATATATTTAAAACATAAACTAAAAAATTGCTAATTTTAAAATTTTTAGAAAAGAAGAAATTACGAAAACATAAATAGAATAAAAACTCAAAGACAACTTTAAGCCACGTGTCACACTCTTATTGAGCAAAATATCAAAGATTCGAAAAAATCGTCCAATTGTGAGTGGGCACGTGTCTAAATGACGAGAAAATAAGCGGGCAATGTAAAACAAAATAGAATCGAAAAGGAAAAATACACTGAAAATGGATAGGACAAATTTAGGGTATGACAAGTAGGTGTGGATAACATCTTAAGAAGGTGCGTGACTACTGAGGAGGCAAAGGATATCCTATGGCACTGTCACAATTCTCCGTATGAGGGTCACTATAGTGGTTTAAGAACCGCTACTAAAGTCCTCCAATCGGGATTCTATTGGCCATCCGTGTTCAAAGACGCTTATGAACACGCCAAAAGTTGTGATAAATGCCAAAGAAGCGGAGGAATTAGTAAAAAGGATGAAATGCCTCTAACCAACATGTTGGAAGTAGAAGTTTTTGATTGTTGAGGGATTGATTTCGTTGGACCATTTCAACCTTCCTTCTCTAATGAATACATCTTGGTAGCTGTCGATTATGTGTCGAAGTGGGTGGAAGGAATTGCCTCACCTAAGGCCGATTCCAAAACCGTGATCAAGTTTTTAAAGAAAAATATATTTTTCACGTTTTGGTGTGCCTAGGGTGCTAGTAAGTGACGGGGGATCACATTTTTGCAATACACCGTTGGAAAAGGTTTTAGAGCATTATGGTTTAAAGCATAAGGTAACCACCCCATATCATCCATAAGCAAATGGCCAAATGGAAGTGTCAAATAGAGAGGTCAAAAGGATCCTTGAAAAGACGGTTTCTAATTCGAGAAAAGAGTGGTCCTTGAAACTAGACGAAGCCTTGTGGGCATATCGTGCTACATACAAAGCCCCCATTGGCCTCACACCTTTCCAAATGGTTTATGGGAAAACATTCCACCTCCCGGTAGAAATGGAACATAGAGCATTATGGGCTCTCAAACTCTTAAACTTTGACCCCATTCAAGCTGGTGAGAAAAGAAAAGCGGAACTTCATGAGTTGGAAGAGTTGAGAAACAATGCTTATCACTCAAACAAGACGTACAAGGACAAAGTGAAAGCATACCATGATAGGAAGGTTCGTCCCAAAGTATTTAGGGTCGGACAAATGGTGCTCCGTTTTAACTCAAGGCTTAAGTTGTTCCCGGGTAAGTTGAAATCCAAGTGGTCTGGACCGTTTGTGATAAAATAAGTGAAAGAGTACGGAGCCACCGTGATTGAAGATCCAAAATCCCAAGAAAGTTGGATTGTAAATGGGCAGCGATTGAAAGTCTATCACGGTGGAGAAATAAATAGAGAGGTTTGTGTCATTTCACTCACCGAACCATGAAGAAATCACTTGATCGTCGAGCTTGAACGACGTTAAATAAAGCGCTCGTTGGGAGGCAACCCAACCGTTGTAAGTTTCCTTCATTTTTATGATTAAACAGTAGTGTAGCAAGTTGCAGGATACAAGGGATAGCAGCCCATTCTCTATTTTCAAAAATTTGTCAAAATCCTGGTCAGGTCGCGGCGCGAAGGTGGCTTGTGCTGCGAACTGAGGAAAAATGAACATTCTGATTTTGATTGTTCGCGCCACGAACAATGGTTGCGCCGCGACCTGAAGCGAAAAAGGTGAAAATCCCCAATTTATTTACTTTGCTTTGTTGTCTTTTATTCTTTTTCTGTTACCCCTTTTGCCCACTATCACTCTCACACACTCCTTCACCCCACACACTCAAAACTCCAAGGCTTCCATCACTTTCAAGGTTCTACACCTCACTCTTTGCAAATTATCTCTCTCTCCAATCTCAAGCAAGATGTCCAAACGTACTAAGACCACATCCCCTAGCTCCTTAAGGACCTAACCAACTTTTCTTGGTCCGGAACAAGAGGCAAGGTTCGAGGTGCTTCTCAAGAAGAACATTCAAAACGAAAGAATCATCTGGCTATCAAGAGAAGGTAGATATAGGGAGGTTGTGGCCAATCTGGAAGGAAGGAAATGGCAGAAGATCTTTGTGCCTGTCACAGAACTTAACTATGACATTGTGCGAGAATTCTACGCCAATGCACTTCACACGGAACCCGGGACGACATACGCTTATAAGACAGTGGTGAGAGGTAAGACCGTCCTCTTTAACAAGCAAGCACTTAACAAGTTCTTTGGTAATCCTCTCACCTTGACGGGGGATAGGCGATGTGAATTCCAGATCAAGGCATTGGCAAATGATTGGGATATTCTGGAAGTTAGTAATTATCTATGTCTTGAGGGAAAGACATACGAGCTGAATGACCAAGGATTACCCAAGTGTTGGAAGAGGGAGAATCTGAAATTACAGGCACAAATTTATTTAGTCATTTTGCTGAATAACATTCGCCCCTGAAGCCACACCACCACCATCCTACTCGATGTAGGCTTCTTGTTGTATTATATTATGTTGGGGAAGACCGTGGACTTAGCCTTCATTGTTGCAGAAGAACTGCGGAAGATTGCACTGAGCGGAACACCATTTGGAGGAAAAATGGGGCTGCTAATGTATCCTGGGTTAATCATGGGATTGTGTTTGAATGCAAAAGTGCAGGTTCCGGGAGAGGCACATTCCTCTATCACTTCGATCATGGATGATGCATACCTAAACAGGTTTTGTCAGAGCCGAATGGAGAGGAATGCAAATGTAGAAGCTGCTGCCCCGGCCCCTAGACCCCACCGTGCGCCGATGTTTGATCAAATGGAATTTGCCACTTACTACTATGATAACTTTGAGGCCTCTAAAAGGTCTCAATCATTTTTATTTGATTGTATGCAGCAATAGTTTCAGAACACCTTTCTTGCACCGGAGGCCCGCACATTCCCGTCTCAGGCGGAGTACTTCGCTTATGTTAATTGGCCTGAGGGCAGGCCATCTTTTATGGGAGGGGCAGGAAGCAGTAGCCAAGCTCCAAGCATGGGCCAAGGTGCTCGTATGGAAGATGTTTTAGGAACCGTGGGCGGTGGAGAAGATGAGGATGAAGAGTGATGATCTCATGTTGGTAGTTTTTGTAATTTTTTTTGTTATTTTAGTTTTGTTTATTTCTTTTGGCATTATGTACCTTGGTGGCTCTAGTTTCATCATTAGACTTGTTGGATGCATTTCTACTTTGTGATTTTTAAATTGTGTGTTTTCAAATTTTATTTTGGTATACCCCAATTTTTTTTTGGTATTCTATGCGTGTGTATATATATAATTATATGCATTGATTATTATGATAATATTTCTCATCCTTATGTTGTTTTATAATGCTCTATGAGGCATTACAGATTAGCTTTGATGGAAGTCTTTTGTGAAGTATAGCTTCATTCTTTTGGTCGGTTATGCTCTGATATGTAGCACCGGGTAGTTAGGATTGTATAGTATTCTTTTGGGATACATGTTGTATATGTATCTGATGGTAAATGTTTATGTAAACATGAATGATGTGGTGAATCAAACTGAATGATATGTATTTATATGATAGCATGTTTAAAGTGATTAAATGTTTAGATTTTCTGCTTTTAATTCTAAATATTAAAATGTGGGTGTAGGGACGAAGTTCCTCTGTTAAAACTACTCCACGGTTGCATGTCTTTTATCGAGCAGGTGTTGTATGTTAATTTCGCGATGATGTGACATATCTCTTTCATACCATATTTTATTTATACTCTGATGAAATTTTATTATGTGATTTATTTGTTTATTTGGGGGTATAGAAGGGGGTGTTACATTAGTGGTATTAGAGAAGGTCGGTCTGTTGACCAAGTTGTTAATATGTTCATTCCCTTATGCATTTGGTATGTGTGTAGCACTATCCATATGGTTGTTCTAACGAGGATGAGAGTGTGGTTACTTGAGATGTTTTTAGAGAGGCATTTCTGGAGAAGTATTTTCCAGAAGATGTGCATGGTAAGAACTAGATTGAATTCCTTGAGCTGAAGCAGGGTAACTCAACTGTGGCCGAGTATGCCGCAAGATTTGAGGAATTGATTAAGTTTTGTCCTCATTATAACACTGTTAATGCTGAGAGATCCAAGTGTCTTAAGTTTGTGAATCGTTTGAGGCCTAAAATCAAGCAAGTTGTTGGTTATCAAGAGATTAGGCAATTCTCTAAGTTGGTGAGCAAGAGTAGAATTTATGATGAAGACAGTAGGGCTCAGTCTAGCCACTACAAGAGTTTAAGTGACAAGAAAGTAAAAGGTCAATTTAGAGGAAAGTCGTATGTGACTCTTGCAGATAAGGGGAAACAGAAAGCTGGTTACGGCAAGAAGCCGAGTGGGGGAGGAGCTTCCACCCCGGTAAGATGTTATAATTACGGTGAAGCGGGACATCATGCTCCTGAGTGCAAGAGTGTTGGGATGAAGTGTTTCAAGTGTGGGAAGCCAGACCACAAAGCTCTGGAGTGCAGAAGCGGTGCAAATGTGACTTGCTACAACTGTGGTGAGCAAGAGCACATTAGTACCAAGTGTGACAAGCCGAAGAAGACTCAAGGGAATGGGAAAGTATTTGCTCTATCAGGATCGGAGATTGCTAGTGAAGATCGATTGATCCGAGGTACGTGTTTCATTAATGGTATACCTTTGATTGCTATAATTGATACTGGAGCTACACATTCTTTTATTTCCTTTGATTGTGTTAAGAGATTAAGTCTTGAGTTGTCTGTTATGAGTGGAGGTATGGTTATTGATACTCCTGCTATGGTTCGATAACTACCCCGTATGTGTGTTTGAATTGTCCGTTGAGTATTTTTGGTAAAGACTTTGGAGTTGATTTGGTGTGTCTTCACTTAGATCAACTTGATGTTATTCTTGGGATGAATTGGTTGGAATTCAATCGTGTCTATATTAACTGTTTTGACAAAACAGTTATTTTTCCTGAACATGATGATGAAAGAGATTTGTTTATGACTGCTAAGCAAGTGAAGGAATCACTACAAGATGTTGCTAAGGTATTTTTGTCAATGGCAACGGTGAGCATTGGTGAAAGTGGAACAATTGATGCTTTACTAATTGTCCGTGACTTTCCGGAAGTTTTTCCTGAGGAGATAATAGATTTACCGCCGGAACGAGAAATGGAGTTTGTGATCGACTTAATTCTTGGAACTAGTCCGATATTGATGGCTCCATATCGTATGTCTGCATCAGAATTGAAAGAGTTGAAGAGTCAAATTGAAGATCTACTTGAGAAAAGGTTTATTCGTCCGAGTGTGTCACCGTGGGGTGCACCGGTGTTGTTGGTTAAGAAGAAAAAGATTCTATGAGACTCTGTATGGATTACAGACAATTGAACAAGGTGACTATCAAGAATAAGTATCATTTTCCGAGGATTGATGATTTGATGGATCAGTTGGTTGGTGCGAGTGTCTTTAGTAAGATAGATCTGAGATCTGGGTATCATCAGATTCGCGTGAAGGTTGAGGATATTCAGAAGACTGCTTTTAGAACAAGGTATGGACATTATGAGTATTCTGTGATGCCATTTGGTGTGACTAATGCACCAGGTGTATTTATGGAGTACATGAATAGGATTTTCCATCCTTATTTGGACAAGTTTGTGGTGGTGTTCATTGATGATATTTTGATTTATTCGAAGAGTGAAGAAGAACATGCCGAGCATCTGAGGATTGTGTTATCCGTATTGAAAGAGAAGCAGTTATACGCTAAAATTTCTAAGTGTGAATTTTGGTTGAAGGAAGTGAGTTTCCTTGGTCATGTGATTTCGAGTAGAGGTATTGCAGTTGATCCATCGAAGGTTGAAGCGGTATCACAATGGGAGACTCCGAAATCAGTTTTTGAGATTAGAAGTTTTCTTGATTTGGCAGGTTATTATCGGAAATTCATTGAAGGATTTGCCAAGTTATCTTTACTATTGACGCAGTTGACTAGGAAAAGTCAAGCTTTTGTTTAGAATGCAAAGTGTGAGGGAAGTTTTCAAGAGCTTAAGAGGAGATTGACGACAGCTTCTGTTTTGATTTTGCCAAATCTGACAGAACTGTTTGTTGTGTATTGTGATGCTTCTTTGATGGGTTTGGGAGGTGTGTTGATGCAAAATAAACAAGTTGTAGCTTTTGCTTCGAGGCAACTCAAAGTGCATGAGAAGAATTATCCGACGCATGACCTAGATTTGGCCGTCGTTGTATTTGTGCTAAAACTTTGGAGGCATTATTTGTTTGGTTCGAGATTTGAGGTGTTTAGTGATCATAAGAGTTTGAAGTATCTCTTTGATCAGAAAGAATTGAATGCAAGGCAGAGGAGATGGTTGGAACTTCTAAAAGATTATGATTTTGGTTTGAATTACCATCCGGGTAAAGCAAATGTGGTAGCTGATGCATTGAGTAGGAAATCATTGCATATGTCGATGATGATGGTGTAAGAGTTGGAATTGATTGAGCAATTTCGTGATTTGAGTTTGGTGTGTGAGAAGACTTCTTACGGAGTTAAGATTGGTATGTTAAAGCTTACTAGTGGTATTCTTGACGAGATTCGAGAAGGACAGAAATCTGACTTGAGTTTAGTTGATCGGTTGACTTTGATCAATCAAGGTCAAGGTGGTGATTTTCGGATTGATGAAAATGGTATCATGAGGTGTCATGATAGAGTTTGTGTTCCTGATGTTGTTGAGCTAAAGAAGAGTATTCTTGAAGAAGGGCATCATAGTGGCTTGAGTATTCACCCGGGTGTTACTAAGATGTATCAAGATTTGAGGAAAGTGTTTTGGTGGCCTCGTATGAAGAAGGATATTGCCGAGTTTGTGAATTCTTGTTTGACTTGTCAGAAGTCAAAGATTGAGCATCAGAAACTGTCGGGTTTGATGAAACCGTTGTTTATTCCTGAGTGGAATTGGGATAGCATTTCCATGGATTTTGTATCTGGTTTACCGAGGACGCCGAGTAACTTTGAAGCTATTTGGGTTATTGTGGATAGATTGACCAAATCTGCTCACTTTATTCCTATGCGAATGGATTACCCGTTAGAGAGATTGGCAAATCTGTACATTGAAAGGATTGTCAGTTTGCATGGTATTCCGTCTAGCATTGTGTCAGATAGAGATCCGAGGTTTACTTCGAGATTTTGGGAGAGTTTGCAAAGTGCATTGGGTACGAAGTTGCTTTGAGTTCAGCTTATCATCTGCAGAACGATGGTCAGACTGAGAGAACGATTCAATCACTTGAGGATCTTTTGAGAGCTTGTGTGTTGGAGAAGGGAGGATCTTGGGATAGCTACTTACCTTTGATTGAATTTACTTACAATAACAATTTTCATTAGAGTATTGGTATGACACAATTTGAAGCATTGTATGGTAGACGGTGTAGGATGCCATTGTGTTGGTATGAATCTGGAGAGAGTTATGTGGTTGGACCCGAGATAGTCCAGTAGACTACCGATAAGATTAAGATGATTCAAGAGAAGATGAGGATTTCTCAGAGCCGTCATAAGAGTTATCATGACAAGAGGAGGAAACCACTTGAATTTCAGAAGGGAGATCACGTGTTTCTTCGGGTTACTCCTATGACTGGTGTTGGTAGGGCATTGAAGTCGCGTAAGTTGACGCCGCGTTTTATTGGTCCTTATCAGATTTTGTAGAAGATAGGGGAGGTAGCCTATCGTGTTGCTTTACCACCGTCGCTTGCTAATCTCCATGACGTGTTCCATGTATCTCAGTTGAGAAAATACATTGCGGATCCGTCTCATGTGGTCCAAGTAGATGATGTGTAGGTGAGAGATAACCGGACTGTGGAGACATCACCTATGCAGATAGAGGATCGAGAGTTGAAGCAACTTCGAGGCAAAGAGATTGCTTTGGTGAAGGTCGCCTAGGGAGGACCGGCTGGTGGAAATGTGACTTGGGAACTTGAGAGTCAGATGAGGGAGTCTTATCCAGAGCTGTTTGAATCAGGTAACATTTTCGAGGATGAAAGTTCCTGAAGTGGGGGAGGGTTGTAACAGCCTAATTTTTCAATAATTAATTATTTATATTAATTAATTGATTTATTTGGATAATTTTAACTATTGGAATTATTGGTAGATATTTGAGAGGAGAATTTATGGAAGGAAATAGAATGGAAGGAATATAAGGAAAAGTAGAAAGAAGAGGAAAAGGGTATGAAATATCATTATATTGTCAATGTATATGATTATGTATGATTGGTTTGGATTGTTTGGATGTTTTCTCCATTTTCCATTCTAGGGCATAAATGGGTTCAATCGGTAGAATCAAGGTTTTAACAGTTGGAATCGAGAATAAAATGTGTAGTTTAGTCGAGGGATGTTAGACTAAGACTATAGGAACTGGTTTGGTGAGAATCGGATGATTTTGTCAAGAGTTGAGGATTGATGACAGTGAGGGTTTTTGAGTTCGCAGACTTTCGCTAGCACCGTCGCTAGGCGAACAGGTCACGAGTGTTCGCTAGCAACTCGCTAGGCGAGCAAGTTAGCGAGTGATCCCAGACTTGGACAGAATGTATTTGATCTGATTCGCTGGTAACGAGTGAGGTAGCGAAGGATTCGCTAGGACCTCACTGCAGCGAGTAGGTAGCGAACAAAGTCAGTAGTTTCTGTTTGCCTTCGCGAGCTTGTTCGCTAGGCGAACAGATAGCTAGTATTCGCTAGGGACTCGCTAGGCGAGCAAGCCAGCGAGCGTGACAACATTTCATTTTCTTTGTGATTCCATCCGAGTTGATTATTTGGTTTGATTGTGTTCGATCCTTATCGGAATGAATAGTTGTGTACTATGGTGTGATATGTTGTGGGTAGCCGTATGGCGTGAATCCTAGATTGTGGAATCGATTATGAAATATGGTCTTTTGACAAATATATGCATTGTTTAAATTGATTAAAAGTGCATGATGATTGTGATTGAGTTCGTTGCTGTTGGCACGATGTTATTAATAATGCATGAGAACATATTGAGAATATGTGTGCATTGCTTGTAATTGTATGTGAATAATACATGAGAACATATTAGTAAATATGTGTGCATTGCTTGATAATATGGTGATGATGATTTGAAGTATGAATACTTTGATTATGTGAAATATGTTGTGTGTGCAATCATGTTATAATTCTTATGTGATGAATTATTGAGAATGCATGAGATTAAGATGCGAGAACGGTCTTAAGTGCATTTGGTTGTTGATTGCATATGCATCATTTAGTCAAGAGGCAATGCTTGCTAGTTTCGTGGAGACTAGTGACTTGTCCCAAGCCTAGAAGAGTGGGTTTGAAAGCTTAGAGGACGAGCTTTTGTTGTTATCGGTCTAGAAGAGTGGACCCGGTTTAAGTGTAAAAACCGAAAAATGATAACAAGTGTTGGTACCACATGGCATGAGTTGCATTGAGTTGTGTTAGGTCACATAGCATAGATATCATTGTTATATGAAATATGTTTGTGTGTGGATTGTTGAGTTGAGAACTATGGATATGTGCATGATGAAACATATTTTGTGATTATCCATGTGTGTTTATACATGTTGTGAAATGTATGATGAGTTATGAATGAATTGTGGTGAGAAATGCAGAATATGTGTATTCTATGCTTGTGTATATATATATAATTATATGCATTGATTATTATGATAATATTTCTCACCCTTCTGCTGTTTTATAATGCTTTATGAGGCATTGCAGATTAGCTTTGATGGAAGTCTTTTGTGAAGTATATCTTCATTCTTTTGGTCGGTTATGCTCTGATATGTAGCACCGGGTAGTTAGGATTGTATAGTATTCTTTTGGGATACATTTTGTATATGTATTTGATGGTAAATGTTTATGTAAACATGAATGATGTGGTGAATCAAACTGAATGATATGTATTTATATGATAGCATGTTTAAAGTGATTAAATGTTTAGATTTTCCGCTTTTAATTCTAAATATTAAAATGTGGGTGTAGGGACTAAGTTCCTCTGTTAAAACTACCTCATTGTTGCATGTCTTTTATCGAGCAGGTGTTGAATGTTAATTTCGTGATGATGTGACATATCTATTTTATACCATATTTTATTTATACTCTGATGAAATTTTATTATGTGATTTATTTGTTTATTTTGGGGTATAGAAGGGGGTGTTACAGACGATCCCTAGCGAGAAAGGCCCTGCGAGCAGGATACTACTGGCCATCGATGCAGAGGACGCGAGAGAGCACATCAAGAAATGCAACAGATGCCAACGACACAGGGACATGCACCTCGCCCCACCCAGCGAACTCAAATCCCTCTCCTCCCCTTGGTCGTTCGCCTGGTGGGGGATGGATATCCTCGGTCCCTTCACCTTAGGCTCATATCAGAACAAGTACCTGATCGTGGGTGTCGACTACTTCACCAAATGGATTGAGGCCGAACCCCTTGCCAAAATCACGACCCACAATATACTAGGATTCTACAAAAGAAATATCCTCGTAAGATTCGGTGTCCCACTCGTCATCGTCACCGACAACGGCACGCAGTTCACCGACAAAAATTTCCGAGACTTCGTCACCAAACTCGAGACCAAGAACCACTTCACCTCGGTCGAACATCCTCAGACGAACGACCAAGCCAAATCTGCGAACAGGGTAATACTCAGAGGACTAAGACAAAGACTCGGCGACGCCAAGAGGGCCTGGGTTGAGGAACTCCACAGTGTCCTATGGGCATACCGAACTACGCCTCACTCAACCACGGGGGAAAAACCATTCCGCCTCACATACGGAACTGAGGCGGTGATCCCGGTCGAGATACGAGATCCGTCTAGACGAACTGAGGCTCCCCTCGAGGCCGAAGACAATGACGACGCCCTCCGAGAGGAACTCGACCTAGTCGAGGAAATTCGGTCGGGGGCAACTCTTCGAGAAGCCCGGCTGAAACAACAGGTAGCACTTCGCCACGACAGCAGAGTCCTGAAATGCGAGTTTCAGATTGATGACTTAGTCTTGCGACGAAACCAGAAGGACTCCCACGAAGGCAAACTAGCCGCGAATTGGAAAGGTCTGTATCGTGTCCGCGACAAGACGGAGCATGGGGCCTATTACCTCGAAAACCTACACGGGGAACAACTAGCTCGACCATGGAACGCCGAGAAGCTGAAAAGGTACTACAGTTGAACATTTCCCACAACGCCCAGGCGTCGCGACCACCGGGGGGCGACATGGTACCACCGCACCTCCTCGCTTCTCCTAGAGACCAACAAAACAGCAAGCCCTGCCTTTGTGTGCGCAGGAAGAAGGCTCTGCTCGACGGAGAATCCCTCGACCGAGACTCCCCGTCGCCATACAAGCATCGACAGGACACCCAGCTCGCGATGGGACGTCCACGCCACGGGGAGAAACTACCCCCGAAACGGCCAGGTGACAAAGCCGGCCAACCGGCCAGTTCTCCACACTACCGGAAACAATTATCATCGAGCTACCACCCTGGATAAGCCCAAGGGCATAACAAACATGCATTTCAAACATACAAACATATATCTCGAGCATACAAAAGTGCAGAAATAAAACGAGCATAACACCATGCAAAAACAAAACAAAGCGCACACTTAAACAAATTTCCAAAAGTATCATATAAAAGCGGGCACCAGCCCAGTAGTTAATATTACATCACCAAGAAGGGCACGCAGGCCCAGTAAAGAAAACATTTAGAAAAATACAAATTGTTTGGCACACAGGCCAGAATACGCAGACACGCAGGCCCGGAACTAATCTATGCTCCTTCTTCCTCCTCCGCTTCAGGCTCAACGGGATGGACATCGGGACCAACCTCCTCGGCACTGGGGTCGACCACCCGACCATCGATTATCTCGTGGAAAGGCCCAATGCCGTCTTTGACAAGGGCGACGCCAGAGTTCACCACCTTAAGTTGCGCGACAACACCATTGAAGCCTGCGACGAAATCCTCCAGACAGTCACCTTCCAGCACCCGTATCCTGGCGAGCAGATCAGCTCAGGTAACCATCTGCCTGTCTTCGTCGGTCTCATTGTGAACAGGACGAAGGCCACCCTCCAGCTTCTCCATGCAAGCCTTCAGTGCCCGCACTTCCTCCTCAGCGGCCTTCAGCCTCTCCTCGGCGCTATCCCCCCTCTTGTGCTCACTAGCGGTCTCCCCCTGAATTTTCTCCAGCTCCTTGGTAAGATGAGTCACCCTTCCCCGGTTCAGCTCCAGGTCCTCGACGGCCTTGTTCAAATGAGACTGCGTGAAATCGAGGTCCCTCTGCAGCTTGGACAACTCGACGGCCGAGCAGCTTTCCTCGCTCAGAACCATCGCCGTGGTGAAGGTTCGCATCAGGGCAGCCAAATCCTCCGTCAGGACCTGCCTACACATAGCCCAGACCGTGCTTAGGACCTCCTTCGCTCCCCGGCCGGAATATTGGGCGACCTGGCCTCGTGGAAATAACTAGGGTGCTGATGGCAGGGCGTGATGGAGTAACCTTCCTCGGTAGAGTCTGCTGATAAGTCGAACACGATCTTCACCTCCTAAACTCTGGGCCTCTTCGGAGCCCCCTGGGACGTGGGCGACTGACTGCTTGGAGGAGACGAGGACCCCCGACCATCCTGATCAGCAGAAGCCTGCTCGACCAACTGGCCAACCCGTGTCTTCGGAAGAGCAGTAACCTTCGACGCACACAACTTCTTCACACGCTGCTCGACGGAAGACATGTTCCCTACAAAACAAAGAAAATGAGTAAATCACAGATAAAGAGTACCAGATCGAGAGAGGGGAGAGGCGTCCACCACCTAGATAGCGAAGGGCCTCCGCCTCCGAGGAACGCTCGAGCAGAGCCTTTATATTGATCAACCTCGCTGTCTTGCCGATATTCCCCTGGCTGTCGAGGATGTACTAGCCGTCGGGGGTCACCAACTTCGATCGCGGGAGGCTGCGCACGAAAGAGACTATCTTCAAATAGCTGGCCATGTCCTCTTCGTCGAGCGACCCCACGCGTACTATGTACCGGTCAGTCCCCCGAGAGAAATGTTCCGGAGACCATTCTACGTGCACTCGCGGCAGCATTGCGGCCTCCCGCTGGCCGTTCACAATACGCTCCCCTTCTGAATATAAAGAGTCAACCCATGCATGCGTAATCGGGCTGACGATGAAGAAACGACCCTTGAAGTTCCGAACAGAGTCCATGTAAGTTTTGAAAAGCTTGTCCGGTCGCTTGAACGACACCCAGTCGTGCCTGCCATTCACCGTCTGCCGCTGCAGATGGAAGACGCGGAAGAATTGCGGCAGCGTGACGTTGACCTCGAGATAACGGCATACGACCTTGAATTCCCGAATAAAAGCCAAGGCATTCGGATGCAGCTGTGAGGGGGCCAGCCTCAACCAGTCGAAGAGGCCCAGGTGGAAGTCTGAGAATGGCAACCTGAGCCTGGCCTCTTTAAAATAGAATTCGTACATCGGGAACTGCATCCTCCTGTACTTCGAGCATATTCGGTGGCCCGCTCGAGGATGATAAACTTGCCAATTCTGGGGGTCACCTTCTCTCCGGTCCTCCACGGTGGCATAGACTCCCATCGGGTCAGAAGTGAAACAAGAAGGCGTGGACAGAGGCTCCTCGACCACCCACTCCTCGAGGGGAAGGGCACGCTCTTCAAAGTATGGAACGTCCGGTTCATTATCCTCAACCATTGTCCCCGGGACCAACGCAGTCATTAACACCTGAAAAGCAGAAGGTAACGGTGAATTCAATGACAAAGATCAAATTCACCCTTCCACCGCAAGTCAAGTGAAAGGGCGACGAGGACAAACCGAGCATCATCCCCGGTGGTTCTACCCAAATCCTACCACCTCCCCAGGGCACCTGCATAACCTAACCTAAACGCTCTCCCCGAGGCGTTCATCAGAATAGGCGTCGCTCCCCGGGGCGTTCATCGGAATAAGCGTCTCTCCCCGGGGCATTCATTGGAGCAAGCATCTGCCCCCGGTGCATTCATCGGAATTGGAGTTTCTCCTTGGAATGCTCATGATAAAACCCTAGAAAACCCCCTACAGCGGCGGAGATCCTCGCCTCTCCTCGAGTCATTCAACATGCCCCGACCATGATCCTTATACAAACGGGAAAAACGAAAGAAAGGAGAAGAGAAACTTACTATATTACGATCTGCGGCAAAGTACGTGACGACTGCTGCGACGGAGAGATCAGACGGTAGTGAGGCGGCAAGTCAGAGAGTTTGAGAGCAAGAAGGCGAAAAGTGGAGAATGAGCGGGGGCTCGCTTACTTATACCCTAGCACGGGACTCGAAGCGTCGCTAGGCACTCGAGTACCCTAGGGTAGCCGCCCTGGAGACCACCCGGCGCATGACACGTGGCGAAGGCTAACAGCCGCGTCCCCTCACATCTCCCCGCCAACACGTGTCCTCAAGCCCGGGCACCCGCCGACGAGGAAGAACTCACATACTCGCGTCCCCGCGAACAAGGAGCTGGAGGGTTTTCCTCCTCGGGCTAATCTCTCCTCCCCGGCACAACATCATTAAGTCCTCGCTCCCTTCCTCAAAGCTACGACTTGGGGGGCTCCTGTTCTTGCCTAGGCCCCGGCTTGGCCAGGCAGGCCCAGCCCAATAATATTCTGCCAAGCCCAGTCCAGCTTGGGCCGCAGCCGTCGAGCACAGGGTCCCCGACGGGCAGGTAATGTCCTTTCGCGGGCAGAACCTGCCTCATCTGTGTCGAGCACAAGACTCCCCCATCGACCAGACGCTGCTCCCTCTGCGGGAAAAACCTGCTCCCTTGTCGGGCAGGACAACATGTCCTTCACACGTTCTCCATGTCCTCCCCTCCGCGGGGACACGTCACCAACCAACTGCCCACCTCCAAAAGAGCAGGTCAAACCCACTTTCCGGAGATCACGGGACAATTAAACTAAGGCGAAGACCATGTTCTGGTCTTCACTACGCCACGTAAGCCCTAGCAGTCACTTGGGTTGGGCCTGGCCATCCAGCCCAACTCAAATGATTGTTCGCCCTGCACTGGGGTCTCTCTATAAATACCCTCTTTCACAAGAGGGTCAGGTAATTCATTCCTTACCCCTTTTCTGTACTTGTGATCACTCTGCCCGGACGCTTACTTTAGCATCAGAGTGTCTTGCAGGTACACCCCTCTCCTCTTCTTCAACACCGGTGAACAGGCAGCAAGTCGAAGACGCGTGGCAGCCAGCGATCCCCTTCTGATCAGGTCTGATCAATACTAAAAATACTTAATTATTTTAACATACTACAATAAAAATATATTTTCTTAACGAACTTTTGTGTTGACTAATTTATCTAGGGAGATAAAATAAATTTTGTTAGGCATATTTTTTTCAGTTTAATTTTAAAATATCTTTTTCAATCGGTCAATGTTATGAATCGTAGGGGATAGATCCCTCAAAGGCATGCTTTTAATCACAGCTCCATCAGTGTTTTATTTATTATAAAGTGGCGTGTTCCTTTTATATTTTTTATAAATTAGAATTAAATTTTTTTCCTCACTCATGTTTAACAATCATGGGGAAATGTCCCTTAGATACTTGTTTTGAATCTCAACACCAATATATTTATATTTTATTCATTTTTTAAATCATTATCATTCTCGAACAGTTTTAGCAACTATCAGAACAAATTGCTTCTATTGCAAAATAAAATTAATAATAAAAAAATTTAAAAGTAAACACCACAATATGTTCTTTCCTTTCAAATTATCTACCATACACCATTTATTTTGTTGCAATCTTCTCACTTTTTTACTATTTTGAAATTTTAACTTTAAAGATTAATGTCAAGGTTTAAAAATATCGTTTAATTGATAAAGTAAAAAATATTTTTAAGATACTATTTTAGAATTTTTAAAGTCAAATCTCCAAAGTCAATGAAACAACAACAACAACTATAAGATAACAACAAATGAGGTTTTTTAGTTTGGATTATGAAAGAAATTATACTTTCGAGTTTTATTTATGGAAGAAATAGAGTGTCGTTAACGGAAGATGAAATTTGGAGGCGAAATGAGTTAGGTTCAGTGAAAAGGTGAAAGAACATAGAGCTTTTATAGAAAAAATTGGCTAACATTTCCCCACGGATGGTAAAACGGGCTTAGAAGAAAAGTCATCATTTTTCGCCATTTCTTTTCAAATTTGTTGAATTCTACATCTTACACGCATGTAGCATTCGATTTCGTTGATCGGTTGGACAAGGTTCCAGGTACTTCGCGTTCTTAACCTATAACCAAAAAAGGGAAAAACTAATAAAAATAGGATAATTGCTTTAGTCTATATGTTGTAATAACAGAGTTACGATATTGATAAAATTTGCATCTTCCAATAGCTCCAAAATATGGTCAAACAAAGGTGATGTTCTTTGAGAGGCTCGTCCCTTAATCTTTGCGTCAGTAGCTTAGCTTGCTCTCTTCATTTGTTCATCTTTTTAAGGGTCAACAATGTCGGGTGATAGGTCACAAGTGCATGACTTTATCGATTTTTATATAAAATATTTTATCGATCCCAAAGAGACCAATCACCAATTACCAATATCTATTACTACGGTGTTTATCTAAGGATACACAATTTGTTTGTTTTTCGCAAAATTGAAAATTATCGGCTTAATTCAAATTTAATAATAAGAAGCCAAAATATGAATTCCATCTACCTTTCTTACTCTTATAAAGTGCAACTCTTTAATATTACGAGAAAAATATTTTTAGCAGAAAAACTAAGTTAGAGCTATCGTCCACTTTTGCGTATCTTTTACTGGATTTCAAACTTGCAGTTTCCCACTTTCGAGTGATACAAATTACAATTTTAAAATTCCTTTTAGAATATAATAATTTCTTATTTAGTATTTGTTGCACCCCAAAATTTGACCAACATTTTGCTACCTAGCTTGTGTTCACTAGCATTATCATCTGCATCTCATTGATATGTGTGCAGTAGATCAAGAGGTATGATTACCCAGCAAGAGTTATATGAGACTTTGAAGCTATCCAAGAAGGTTATTCAGATGATCAAAGGTTGATACCTTTGTCAGAGAAGTTAAGAAATCCTCAGAAAGATTGGTTGAAACCAAAGTTGTGTGCCTCCTAACTTGAGAGTTGTGGGAGATCCTCAGATGATTCTGAGGCTATGAGGATGGACTTGAAGCTTTGAGAGAGTTTATGAGATGTCTTAAAAGCCATCATGAATCCTAGATAGGTCATTGTACAAGTTTAAGAAGACTCAGCCATGAGTGGTGCAATTAGGGTTTGACTGGGTCAACCCTAGGTCAACTGATGATTTGGAGAAGGTTGAGACCTAATCCAAGAGCCATGTGATCATGGATTGATGCATTGAGATGCTATAAGGATGATTCCTAGATAAACTCATCATGATTGATGAGTTTGAGAAGTTTCAAGCTAGGGTTTCTAAGGCTTGACAGTGTAAAATCCCCTAGTTTGATCCCTATCTTCAAGGCAGTTTAGCTCAAGATGTGGTTGTCATCTCATCTTACCCCCAACATGAATGTTGTATAGCTTGCTCTTAGCTTTAATTTGAGTACAAGAAGTCCTTGATAGGATTTGTAGAGCTCAAGTTATGACTTTGACAAGTTACAGGTCATCTGAGGTATGTGAATCTGGGTCCTTGAAAGTCACCCAACTTGCATCCAACTTTTTCCCAAGAAGGATGATTCCTATGAACTTTTGGTCAACATGAATGTTGTTCCTCATCTTCTTGTATTTCTAGAGAGTACTAGAAGTCCTTGATAGGATTTGTAGAACTCAAGTTATGGCTTTGACAAGTCAAGGGCATTTTGGTCATTTGGAGATTATAGGTCATTTCAAGCGCAAGGCCATATCTCCTATTTCCAAGCTTCAAATGGAAAAATCTTCAACATAAAACTTGCTTAGAATGATGTTTTAAAGCTATTAAGGAGGTCATGAGATGTTGAAAAGGCTTGTAGCAAAAAGTGATAAAAATGACCTAAAATGGAGGCATAAGTTAAATAAGTTCAAGTTGGAAATTGGAAATTCCAAGTTACACATCCAAACCATGGCATATAATAGGTCATTTTGACTCTAAAAGACATTCTAAAAACAATGGTTCAGCCACAATTTTGATTTGAGGACTAGATCATGGGGCTGCTTTGGAATTTGGTTGCTTGCATCTTAAGGTACAAATGCAAAACTCAAGGAAAGGCAATGTACAAGCTAGTAAAGGGCTTTAACACACCATATATCTCATTTAGGGAATATTTCAAGTCAGTTACAAGTGCTGCAAGAGGCTTGGCATGAGATAAGGCATGAGATGAGATGAATCCATAAACTCATGGCATGAGAATCCCAATTTCTCATTGGATGATTCCAGATGGTTCTAGATGAGTCTAAACCATTCTATATAATGCATAGAACTTGCTCAGATGCAAGGTTGGTGTGATATTTGAGAGAAGAGAGAGATAGCCATTTCACTTGCTTCCATTGCAAGTTGAAATCGAATTCCACATTCTGATTCAACTCCATTCATTCTTTCACTCTAAACACATTCCTCTGATTATATTGAAGCCGTGCAGACCAAATTGAGAGCAAAACCATGGAGAATTGAAGAGATAGCTTTTGGATTTTGAAGGTTGCAAGTCATAATCGGTTTTGGAGATTGAAGCTTTCTTGGTCCAATCTTTTGCAAACAGAAGCTTCATCATCATTCAAGGATTGATTCTGAAGAGTTTGAAGGCTTGAAGTGAAGGTTTACCCCATCTGTTAATCAAGATTCAACAGGTTAGTAACTTTTCTTCTACACCATGATTTAGGCATAATTAGCAAGAATTGTTAGGTTAGAACGGTTAGAGACCAATAGGAGATGGATTCTGAAGAGTTTGAGAGCAATTGGTGAAGTTTCAGTTGGTGTCACCATTTTTGTTTGGACCAAGAACTCAAGATATAGTGAGCTATAGCATGAATTAAATGTCAAGATTTAAGCAATGTGAGGTAGTGATCATTCTGAGGTAATTAATTGCAAGAATTGTTGAAGTTGCTGTTTGAGCATATCTTTGATCTTGAATCGGGTTTGGAGATTTAAGATGTTTCAATTGATTTCAAGGCCATGGTTAGATTCAGCATGAAATTCTGGACATATTAGGGTTTGGAATTTTAATTTTCCATGGAAATTTGAGGTGATACGAGTTTGGTGAAGGATGAGCTTGAAGCTCTGAGTTTCCATGGCTTCTCCATCTGAACCCTAGCTGGAGGAAGAAGACGAAGGCGTGGCCATTGGATGAGGCGAAGACCCATTGACTGGAGGGAGATCTCACGGCTGAGATTCAATTTCATTTGGAGAGGGAAGTCTGAAGACACCCCAAAACGCATCGTTTCATTAAAAGGGGGATTAGGCTGGATTGATATTCATACCCCCATTCGTGGCCCATGGTTGTTTTGAACTATATTTTGTTACTTTCTGCACCGTTGCTTTTTCATTTTCTTTATAATTTGTTAATTGATTTTCTGATGATAATTGGGCCTGGCGCGCATTGCTTTCTGAACCCCCATTCTGAGCCCATTGCATATTTGAACTGCATATACTTGCTATCTGCACCAATGTCTTCCCATTTTAATCTCTTTTTCTCCATTTTTCATTAATCTTTGAAAAATCATAATAAATAGAAAAATGATGATTTTTGCATGGGAATTTTTTCTCCCATTTAATGATAATGTCTAGAAAATTATAAAATCAAAATATTTGCATTTCATACATTTTTAATATTTTTTGTGTATTTTATCTTTTAATAGCATCTTAATTCTTTTATGTTGATGCATAGATTTGTAGAATTTTGTTTAGCTAGTTCCCTTCATATTTTTAGGCCATTCTTTTTAGGATAGTTAGATTAGGACTTTAGCTCCCCTATTAATTTATTCCATAATTTTGTGATGAATTTTAGGTTAGTTTTTCTTAGATGATTTTAGGTTGTGTAGAATTAGGTCAATCCTTAACATAGGTCCACAATAACCTTAGAATTTTGGGTTTCTAGGTCAAGTTAGACATTGGGACATATAAGGGTATTAAGTGTAGGTATGTAGGATCCCTTAGGAATTATATTAGATTTTAATATAGTAGTATACTATTTTTAGATGATTTTTGTAGTTGATTGTTGTTTGTGTTGCCCTTGTGGGCTTGTATTTTTGTTTGCTTTGCTTTGTGGGCTTGGAGAGCTTGGTCTTGCTTTGAGGAGCATTGAGGAGCATACTAGAAGACTTGAAAGTTGATTGAGGAGCTTGAGAGCTTGAGAATCTTGTTTGTTTTGTTGTTGTTTTAGGATTAGGGATTAAGAAGAGCTTAGACCTAGTTAACTTCTTTCTTAAACATGGATGGTATCTTTCACCTGCATTCCTCCCCATGATTCAAAGTCCTTCCATGGTGTACACCTCTCTCCTTTGGAGGGATAAGTGATGGTACCTAGGAAGTAGAACTTTTGAGGGAACCATTCTCTTGATGTTAGACCCTTATAGGTCACCTTGGGTGATCAATGAGCAGTTTAACACCCTAGCTTGTCCAGTTAAGTGATTTCTCCTGGTTTGAGTATCTTGAGAGATGTTGAGCTTGAGTTTGAAGATGAAGACTTCATTGAAGAGTGTAGAAGAGGATGATTCCTTGAGTATTGCCATTCCAGCTGAAGCTTGAAGAGCAGCAAGAGCAAGTTGATACTTGAAGACCTGATGAAGATCCAGTAAAGACTGAATGAAGAGCTGAGGCTCAAAGACTGAAGGATGAAGTTGATACTTCTAAGTGATTGAAGATTACTCTGAGAAGCTGAAGCTTGCAGGAGGAGAAGACCAAGTTGAGACTGGTAAAGCAAAGAGAACTTGAGATCTTGAAGACTAAGTTGATACTTAGGAAGAGGATTCAATTGAGATTGACTAAAGAGCTGAAGCTTGAAGAACAAAGGATAAGTTGATACTTTGAAGCTTGGAGATCCTGAAGGAATCAAGTTGATACTTGTGGTTAAGAGTGAAGCCTGAAGGTGGAACTGATTAAGGAGCTGAAGCTTGGAGAAGAGAGAATAAGTGAAACTTATGTTGAAGGGTGGAAACCTGGAGAAGCAAATTGATATTTGTCAAGAGTGATGGAGGTCTGAAGACTGAGTTGCTGTTGGAAGAGCTGAAGCTTGGAGTTGAGAGAGGAGTTGATCTGCTTTCTTATCTTTTTCTTTGCCGTATTGATGTGCCTTGTTTGACTTGCTTGATGCATTAAAATAAGTCCATATCTAGAATTTAATATAGGAGCATGATTGCACTAGAGGTTGAGTTGCTCCCTCTGCTTGTATTGTTACTGTATGGCTTTGCTTGCGGGTATTCGGTAGAGCCCTGCTCCCTTGCCCATGTGGTTTGTCTAGCTTGATAGCATGACTTTATTCCTTCTGTATGATTGCAGTTTACTGTATCTAGCTTGATAGCATGTTTTATCTTCCTCAGTATGAATACTGTTATTCATTCTGGCTTGAGGTTGAGATGAGCTTGTGGAGGCTGATGCCCCACACACATTTCCTCCCTCACTTGCATTGCATGCATTTTACTGTATTACCGTTTACTGTTTAAGCTGATGCTTTATCTGTTTCGGTGTATCATTGACATGATCCCTTAGGACTCTCATTTCCTTTGATAAGGACTTGACGATAGAACTGTAGGTTGAAACCTATGCATGACAACTTCTAGGAGTTCCCTGTTTCAAACCTCAACCATAGGATGAATCCTTGGCATGACAACAGTAGGACTTGATAGTCTCCCTCCTAGTTGAGCCTGTTCTCTTCTCATCTCAAAACAGCTTAAGATACAGTAATCATGAATGATTTCTTCCGTATGTTACGAGCCTTAAGCTATCTGAGAAAGGATTGTGGGAGAGTTTTTTTTCCACAGTCTGGATGTTTAGTATGGCACCCCTTGGGTGACATGCGACGCATTCACTCTCAGGTCATAATCTCTAGTGCGATTGAAATTGCAAACACAATAAAAAACACTTCTTCCGTAAAAGACAGAAAATAATTCGTATTATCCCGAACTACGTAAGCTCTGATCTCTCATACCTGTTGAGAGTACGTAGGCACAATACTGATGTATTGGCGAGCTACCTTCCCCATAACCCGTCGTAGGTCGAACTACGTTGACTCTGATTTCTCGTTCTCTGATGAGAATACGTAGGCATAAAGCGCGACGCTTTGCCTCATTTTATTTTCTGTTTAAACCAGCCTTGATAGGTAGATAGATAAAACCAACCCGTCCAGTAAACACAACAAGCGTGGATCCCGTCGAGTACGACGGACGTGAGGGGTGATAATACCTTCCCCTTGCGTAACCGACTCCCGAACCCAGACAATGGTTGCGACGACCTTGTCTTACCCTTTTTCGTCAGGTTTTTCCGATCGTTTCCTTTCCCGCTCCGAGGGATAAATAAGGAAAGGTGGCGACTCTTCTGTTGTGTCGGCACCTCATTTTCGCGTAAGCGACAGCTGGCGACTCTGCTGGGGAACGAACCCAAAATTTCTGGTTCTCCGGTTCCCCTGCGAGAGTCAATCCTAGCGCTTGTATGTTTACTTGTTGGGTTGTGGTTGTTTATCGCATTTTATTTCTCGCATTTTACTTCCCGCAGTTTATTTTTCAGTATGATATGATTATCTGTGCTGTTGTGGGAGGGGCATTCTGATGAGTGAGAAGCCAGACCCAGGCTTGAGTGCACCATAGCATTAGTTGTGGAAATTAGTGGGTGCGTGCTTGCTTTGCAGGAACTAGTGTCTCATGAAATCCACGCTCAGACGAGGTTCTCCCGGTTGGCTTCTCTTTCAACCCTTTGGGTTGAGACGGTTGCTGGTTTGGTGGATTGTCGACTCTGGGGACCGATCATTTGTGATTCAGCCGAGTGAGGCCGCTTCATGAGCTGGTGATGCCACACCTTTTGGGTATCGTATCACCCCTCTTGAATGTCTGTGACGTTGATGAACGCATAGGATGCCGAACTTGAGTCAGTTTAGGTCCATACCTGTGAGCAGGGTTGGGTTTATTGCAGGAAACTTTGACCTTCAGACCACCTGGTTTTCTTGACAGCAAATCAGTTTTGTTGGTACCGGAGTTTCTTATCATCAGATGTGTATTTGTTCTTGATAGAACAGGTTTTGATCAAAGGATCTTATCATCAGGTGTGTATTTGTTCTTGATAGGACAGATTTATGATTTGGGGTCTGAAGATCTCATCAGCAGATGCATGTTTGTTCTTGATAGAGCAGATTTTTGATTGGGGTCTGAAGATCTCATCAGCAGATGTATGTTTGTTCTTGACAGAGCAGATTTCTTGGTCTTACATCAGAGGTCCTTATTATCAGACATTTGTTCTTGACAGAGCAAAATTATGATCCTATGTATATGGCCCTATCAGATGGTTGTTCTTGACAGAGCAGATTTGTGGTCCGATACTAGGGTTTTCTTCCTATCAGATGCAGTGGTTATTCTTGATAGAGCAAGATTATGGTTTTGTTGATACAGAATCTCCACAGCAGTTGTCTTGGTTTCCTATTGCATGATTGCATTTTGCATTAGTTTGCATATTCATTTGCATTTCATTAACGTGTGTCTGTGTTACAGGTACCATTTTCCCCGATCCAGGATTTCTTGCCTCCTATTGTATTGTTATGGGTTCTCTGAGGAAGACCGTGGCTTACAAGTTCCCTGCCCCTGAGTGGTGAAGTTGACTGGTTTGATAGCTTTAGCAGATGATTCTGTAAGGGATGAGTTCAGAAAATCTTACGGCAAGTTGCTCAGTTTGGTTCGTAAACCTTCTGTGTCCGAGTTGAATGGGTTGCACGCTCTGCTGCAGTTCTACGGCCCTCCGTTGAGATGTTTCACTTTCCAGGATTTTGTTCTCGCACCCACGCTGGAAGAGTATGCTGATTTGTTAGGTGTGCCTATCAAGAGGCAGATGCCTTTTGTTCATATGGATGCTGAGCCTGAGCTGGCTGGTTTAGCTCCGTCACTTCATCTGGATGCCTCCGAGTTGGTGTTGACTAGTTGGAACAAGGTTCCCGGGTTCTCCTTGCAGTTTCTAGTGGGTAAGGCTCAGCAGTGCGCCAAAGACGGATGTTGGGTCGCGTTCAATGCCATCCTTGCGCTGTGCATATATGGCATCATTCTGTTCCCCAATATGCCCAATTTTGTAGACTTCGATGCATTTCACATCTTTGCTTCGGGGAATCCAATCCCCACCTTGATAGGGGATGTCTACCATTCTATCCACTACAAAAACGAGAACAGGAGGGGAAAGAATGTCTCATGCTGTGTACCCTTGCTTTATAAATGGCTTGATAGTCATTTGCCCAAGAGGGGTCCTTTCGTCTCGTCTGCAGCCACAGCTGATTGGTCCGAGCGTCTGATGAGCTTATCTGCAGAGGATATTGACTGGTTTGACAGAGATAGGTTGGGTACTGAGGTGATCTTCAGCTGCAGCGGGTTTCCAAACGTGCCTTTGATAGGCAGGAAGGGTTGTATAAACTACAATCCGTCGTTGTTGGTCCGACAGTTCGCGTATGCTTTGAGAGCTCCGCCGAAGGATGAAGAGGTGCAGGAATCTCTGTACCTCACTGGTCTTCTAGAGGGGGATATGTTGTCCAAGCTTCAGCGCGCATGGAATGGTATCAGTAAGCGAGGAAAGCCATTGCTGGGAAGAAACAACAATCAAGCCTACCCTCCGTATGTGACCTGGATCAGGGCCAGAGCAGGTGCTATAGGGATGCCGTTTCCTCATGCCAAGCTAGAAAGCCCTCCAATGGTTGAAGAGCCTACTACTGTGCCCATTCAGCAGCATAATTAGGTGTTAGCTGAGCGAGATGAATTGGAACAGGCGAATGAAGAACTGGAGAAAGAATTGGCTCAGCTCCGAAGCGAGAAGAACGAAGCCTTTCATTCTTTCAAAAGGAAGACAGAGCTGGTGAACCGGCTGGGGATAGACCTGACTAAGCAGATAGCCGAGCGTGAACGCATGGGTCAAGACTTTAAAGCTGTCAACAACGTACTTGCTACGAAGAAGCAGCACTTGGACGAAGCATATCAGAGGATATCCAAGTTCAACCAGCACTGGAAGGCTTCCTTGGCCACCAGGAAAGAGCGGGAGGATAAGCTGATGCTACAGATCTCCAAGCTGGAAGCCCAGGTGAAGGATAGTGAGAAGAGGTTTGATGAAGAAACCGCCCGCAGATACGGCGCCGAAGGCCAGCTCAACAAAGCTCTCGCTAACCTGAAGGAGCGCAAGCTGACGTTTGAGTCCAAGAAGCGAAAGTTAGAAGATTGCTTCGGCGAAGGAGTATGGGAAGGTTCGGTCGAAGGACTTCAGTGCACCATTGTGCATAGGGAATTACTCGACGAGGGGTTACTCACTCTGCCGGATCATCCAGAAACGAAGGAGTTGTTGGAAGAGTATCGCGCCCGTGGCCGTACTTGACTATTTGTATTCCTTTTGTTTTGATCATTGTTGTATGCTGGCCATCACCAGGCTTGTTGGCTGAGGTCACGCTGTTGATTCATCTTGTACTCGCTGATGCTATGTACTTCCTTGATAGGCTTTCTTTATATATGAGATTGTTATTTCCATGATTGGACTCGGACTTCTTCTTATTATCAGCACTGGCACTCAGGCACTAGGATCGGGGAGATCTCCCTAACACAGACACACGCATGCATTTGCATGACGAGCATTTTATTGTTTTTCCTAACCCTTTTGTGTTTCACAGGTTGTCGCAGGTTTTTCAGGTTGCTTCAGGTTGATTCAGGTGGTTCCAGGATTGATCAGAGACCTATTCACCGCTATCCGACTAGAGCTAATCAGACCAGAATCATGGAGCAAGTGCAAACTGATGTTCAGGAACTCTGCGAAAGGATGGATCACTTCATGGAGCTCATGCAAGCGGTCGCCAATGGCCAGGATCAGCTCAGAACCTTGGTTCAGCCTTTGATTTCCAGGGTTGATAGCAACGGCATACTCCATGGTGGGACTATGCCTACTCCTCCACCAGTTGAAACTCCACAGAATGGTGTTCCCGTGACCGGGGGAAACGACAGTGCTAATGGCAATGCGATGGCCAACATCGGACTCAATACGACGGGCGTCGGTAATGGGAGTCTGGGAGCTAATGTCAATATCGGGCCGGGCAACGGCAATGCAGGCGTCGGGAATCTGTTTGTGCCTCAGCCATGGCTAGAGGATCGTCAGGATGATGTGTTCTCTCAGAGAGGTGCTGAAGGGGAGCTGAATGCTGAAGCACGGCTTAGATTCAAGGCACTTGAAGATAAAATGAGAGATATCGAGAATCAGAATACTTTGGGCGTTGATATGTCCAAGCTGGGATTAATTGTTGATTTCAAGGTGCCTCCTAAGTTCAAGGTACCTGACTTTGAGAAGTATAAGGGCACCACTTGCCCTCGTGTCCACCTGAGATCGTACTACAGAAAAATGTCTTCTCATTCCGAGGATGAGAAGTTGCTGATGCATTTCTTCCAAGACAGCCTTTCCGGGCCATCCCTCGAGTGGTACATGGGTCTGGAGCCCACTAGTGTGCGCACGTGGAAAGATCTTGCTGAAGCATTTATGCACCACTACCAATATAATAGCGACTTGGCCCCGAACCGAGTTCAGCTGCAGAATCTATCACAGAGGAATAATGAAGGGTTTAAGGAGTACGCCCAGCGGTGGCGTGAGTTGGCAGCCAGGGTTCAGCCGCCGATGGTTGAACGGGAGCTCGTGCAGATGTTTGTAGCCACCCTCCCAGGGGTTTACTATGAAAAGTTAGTCAGCGGTATGTCTGGGACGTTCTCGGATCTCATTATCACGGGTGAGCACGTCGAGAATGGGATCAAGATCGGGAAAATTCAAGGTGAGTCATCCTCAGCTGGAGGAGGTGGAAAGAAACCTTATGCTGGCAAAAGGCGAGAAGGGGAGGCGAGCGCTGTGACCAACGCTCGAAGGAAGGGTAAAGGTCCTCACCAGCAGGTGGCCAGTATAAATATCCCGGCAGTTCCGCAGCAGCAGCAGCAGCAGCAACCGAGTCAACAGGGATACAGAATGTACCAGAATCGGACATCTTTGGCAAACCGTCACTTTGAGACACCGCCCATGTCGTACGCGCAGCTCTTGCAGACTTTGCTTCAGCTACAGTTGATCCAGAAGAGGACGACGGCTCCCTTGACAGGGGCACCTCTGCGGGGGTACGACGCGAATGCCACTTGTGAGTTCCACTCAGGGGCACCAGGCCACACCATAGAGAACTGCAAAGCCTTCAAGCATAAGGTACAAGACATGGTGGATGCCAAGATCATCAACTTCTCTGATAATGTGCCCAATGTCACAAAGAATCCTATGCCGAATCATAGGGGAGGTGGTGTGAACGCCATTATCGAGTATGAGAGTTCGGATTTGTTGACTGACGTCAGAGATCTGAAGAGGCCGCTTAGCTTCGTTAAAGCTAAGTTGCTGAAAAGAGGGTTCTCTCCAGGTTGCGGAGAGCTATGTATGGACTATGCCACACGTTCTGATGGATGTGAGCAGTTGGTAGAAGGAATTCAAAGTCTGATGACTGAAGGGATTCTGCAGTTTAGCCGGAGGGCTGAAAGTGGATCAGGAGAGGTAATGCTAAAGCAGGCCAATGAAGTTGCCACCATCACCATCCCTCGCCGGCCGATAACCATTTCTGTGCCCAGACCGCCCACAATTACTATCACCAAAGCTGGACCGATACCCTTCGAGAGCACTAACGTCGTGCCGTGGCATTATGGGGCTGAAGTCTACTGCAACGGACAGAGGTTGGAGCTAGAACCGTTTGGGTCGACTATGGAGAATCTCGCGGGAATCAGTGGTATTACTCGCAGCGGAAGAGTGTTTGCACCACCAGAGGTCGTGGCAGATAAAGCAGTTAGAGCTGATGCGGCCGATAAAGGTAAAAGTAAAGTCGTTGAAGAGGCCCCGTGTGGGGCAGAAAAAGACTTACTGGTTAAAGATGCCGAGGAGTTTATGCGGTTGATTAAAAAGAGTGACTACAAGATTGTAGATCATCTCCATCAGACGCCCTCAAAGATTTCCATCCTGAACTTATTGCTGTGTTCCGAAGCGCATCGCAACGCGCTGCTGAAGGTGTTGAACGCCGCCTACGTACCGCAGGAAATATCGATGAATCAGCTAGAAGAGGTTGTAGCCCACGTCAATGCTGGGAATGGGCTAGGTTTCACAGATCTGGAGCTGACGCCAAAAGGGAGGAATCACAATAGCGCCCTGCACATCTCGATAGAGTGTAGGGGCACGATTATGTCGCACGTATTGGTGGACACGGGTTCGTCACTTAATGTCCTCCCGAAGAAGGCATTAATGAAGTTGGATACTCGTGGAGTGATCTGCACACCCAGTGATCTGGTTGTGAAGGCGTTCGATGGGACTAAACGCCACGTTTTCGGGGAGGTGACCCTGCCAATCCCAGTCGGGCCGGAAACGTTCGACGCGGTCTTTTATATTATGGACATCATGCCTGCCTACAGTTGTCTCTTGGGCCGGCCGTGGATCCATGCTGCTGGTGCCGTGACCTCCATGTTGCACCAGAAACTCAAATATGCTGTCGGAGGAAGCATCGTGACCGTGTGTGGCGAGGAAGACATAATGGTGAGCCATTTGTCGTCCTTCAAGTATGTGGAGATGGATGGCGAAATCCATGAGACTCTATGCCAAGCATTCGAAGTTGTCAAAGTGAAGGACGTAGCTCCTGTAGTCACTGAAAAGCCAGAGATGACTCTCTCCTTGTTCAAGGAAGCTCGGGCCGTTGTCCAAGCCAGATCTACCCCAGGCTGGGGGCGAATTTTGGAGATACCTAACAAGCAAGATAAGTTTGGGTTGGGATATTCTCCTGGAGCTGAAGCTTCTTCTTCTTCTAGCAGCGCGTCTCGAGGTAAAGGGCCGATCCAGTTTACCAGTGGCGGAGTGATTTTCGGAAGCATCAACGCGATGTCTGAAGACAGCGGAGATAGCGACTGTGACCTCGACTCTTGGATCCAGCCAAGCAAGCCAGGCGAGGGCCTCAACAATTGGTCCGTCAAGGATATCATCCAGATGACAAGCGAAGAGTAATGATTTACTTTTTCCAATCATTGTACAACCCTATGTCCTACCCGGGGCATAATGGTTTTATTGTCAGGGCCTTGTTGGATTATGTACATGCATTTTGTTAATAAATCAAAGGCGTTTTCTTCGTATTCAAATATTGTGATCTCTGTTATTCATGTTTTATATTTGTTTTGAAAAACAGTAAAATGGCAATGGGGTTTGTGCTAACCTGCACATCCTTGTTTTAAACTTAACCCTTGTTATTGCAGGATCCACATAACAGATGACATCGACTCTGGACCTTCTACGGCTCACTTCGACTTCGATTGCCCGATCTATCAAGCCGACGAAGAGATTGATGAAGACGAAGACCTTCCTGAAGAGTTGGCCCGCTTGTTGAAACAAGAGGAGAAAGTTATTCTGCCTCATGAAGAGGAAATCGAGATCGTGAATCTGGGTTCTGAAGAACTCGTCAGAAATGTCAGGATAGGGGCTGCATTGCAGAGTAATGTCAAGCAGAGATTGGTCGAGATGCTAAGAGAGTATAGTGACATCTTTGCTTGGTCATAGGAAGATATGCCTGGACTTGACACGGACATCGTGGTCCACCACTTGCCGCTGCGGGAAGATTGCCCTCCCGTTAAGCAGAAGCTTAGGAGGACGAGACCAGATATGGCCGTTAAGATCAAAGAAGAAGTGCAGAAACAACTTGATGCTGGCTTCTTAGCAGTCACCACTTACCCTCCGTGGGTCGCCAATATAGTGCTTGTACCAAAGAAGGACGGTAAGGTACGCATGTGCGTCGATTATCGGGATTTGAATAGGGCGAGCCCTAAAGATGATTTCCCGCTGCCTCATATCGATGTGTTGGTCGACAAAACAGCCCAGTTCTCCGTGTTTTCGTTCATGGATGGCTTCTCTGGTTACAACCAGATCAAGATGGCGCCGGAGGACATGGAGAAAACGACGTTTATCACTCCTTGGGGGACATTTTGCTACAAGGTAATTCCCTTCGGTCTGAAGAACGCAGGGGCCACTTACCAACGAGCTATGGTTACTTTGTTTCATGACATGATTCATCATGAGATTGAAGTCTATGTTGATGACATGATTGCAAAGTCCCAGACGGAGGAGGGACATCTGGTCAATTTGCTGAAGCTTTTTGAGAGGCTTAGGAAGTTCAGGTTGAGGCTGAATCCTAAAAAAAGTACTTTCGGAGTACGGCCCGGAAAGTTACTGGGGTTTATCGTGAGCGAACGAGGCATCGAGGTTGATCCTGCGAAGATAAAAGCCATACAAGAAATGCCAGTGCCAAAAACAGAAAAAGAAGTTCGTGGTTTCTTGGGCAGAATAAACTATATTACAAGGTTTATCTCTCAGCTTACAGCCACGTGTGAACCGATGTTCAAGCTTTTAAAGAAAGATCAGGCGATTACCTGGAATGAGGATTTCCAGAAGGCATTTGATAAGATAAAGCAGTATCTTCAGGAACCTCCAATCTTGATACCCCCAGTGGCTGGACGGCCATTAATCATGTACTTGACAGTTCTTGAGAGTAGTATGGGGTGTGTTCTCGGTCAGCACGACGAGACGGGCAGAAAGGAGCATGCCATTTACTACTTGGGTAAAAAGTTCACTGACTGTGAATCTCGCTACTCGATGCTGGAGAAAACGTGTTGTGCACTAGCCTGGGCTGCCAAACGTTTACGACAGTACATGCTCAATCACACCACTATGCTAATTTCGAAGATGGATCCGATCAAGTACGTCTTCGAGAAGCAGGCTCTTTCGGGCAGGATTGCCAGATGGCAAATGGTGTTAACGGAATATGATATTCAGTACGTGTCCCAGAAGGCCATCAAGGGAAGTGTATTATCTGATTACCTTTCCGAACAGCCGATCGAGGATTACCAGCCAATGAAATTTGAATTCCCTGATGAGGATATCATATTTCTCAAAGCGAAAGATTGCGATGAATCGTTGCCCGACGAGGGGTCAGATAGGAAATCCCAGTGGAAATTGATATTTGACGGGGCGGTTAATTCCTACGGAAGTGGCATTGGGGCGGTCATCACGACTCCCCACGGATCCCATATCCCGTTTACTGCGAGACTGACGTTTCCAGTCACCAACAACGAGGCGGAGTACGAAGCATGCATTATGGGTCTAGAAGAAGCAATTGATTTGAGAATCAAGAACCTAGACGTATATGGTGACTCGGTGCTTGTGATCAACCAAATTAAAGGAGAGTGGGAGACTCGTCAATCGAATTTGGTGTCGTATATGAATTATGCCAGAAGGCTGCTTCCGTTCTTTGATCGAGTGGAACTCCATCATGTGCCCAGGGCCGAAAATCAGATGGCTGATGCCTTAGCCACGTTGGCTTCAATGTATAAAGTCAATTTTTGGAATGAGGCTCCAAGAATTGTCCTTTCTCGTCTTGATAGACCTGCATTCGTCTTTGCAATCGAGGAAGCCGCCGACGGCAAGCCATGGTTCCATGACATCCAGACTTTCCTTATGACTAAGGAGTATCCTGCGGGAGCGTCAACCGAGGATAAGAAGACTCTGAGGAGGCTTTCTGGAAATTTTTATCTCAATCCTGATGGAGTGTTGTATAAAAGAAACCACGATCTCGTGCTACTCAGATGCGTAGATGAGAAAGAGGCGAGTATGCTCATGGAAAAAGTCCATGAAGGCACATTTGGTACGCACGCCGGCGGGCATGCTATGACGAGAAAGATCCTGAGAGCAGGATACTACTGGCTGACGATGGAATCGGACTGCTTTAAATTCGCGAAGAGATGTCATAAATGCCAGATTTATGCTGATAAAGTTCATGTGCCGCCGTGCCCGTTAAATGTCATGTCCTCCCCGTGGCCGTTCTCCATGTGGGGCATCGACATGATAGGCAAGATCGAGCCCACTGCATCTAACGGTCATTGCTTCATTCTAATAGCTATCGACTACTTCACCAAGTGGGTGGAGGCAGCCTCGTATGCTAATGTGACCAAGCAGGTGGTGGCTAAATTCATAAAGAGGGGCATCATCTGTCGTTACGGAATTCCCGAGCGGATCATTACTGATAATGGTTCGAATCTGAATAACAAGATGATGAAGGAGCTGTGCCAGAGTTTCAAGATTGAACACCACAACTCATCTCCTTACCGGCCGAAGATGAATGGCGCCGTTGAAGCGGCCAATAAGAACATAAAGAAGATTGTTCAGAAGATGGTTGTGACCTACAAAGACTGGCACGAGATGCTGCCATTTCCACTGCACGGTTATCGTACGACGGTACGTACTTCAACCGGGGCAACTCCTTTCTCCTTGGTGTACGGTATGGAAGCAGTCCTACCGTTAGAAGTGGAGATCTCTTCTTTGCGAGTTTTGGTTGATGTGAAACTCGACGAGGCAGAATGGATCACGAACCGACTGAACCAAATCAGCCTGATGGACGAGAAGAGGTTAGCATCGATTACGTTTGGTCGTCTGTACCAAAGTCGAATGAAGAAAGCTTATGATAAGAAGGTGCGTCCTAGAAGCTTTCAGACGGGTGATCTCGTCCTGAAGAAGATTCTTCCTCCACACTCCGATCACCGGGGCAAGTGGACTCCCAATTACGAAGGTCCGTACGTCGTCAGCAAGGTTTTCTCGGGAGGAGCTTTGTTGTTATCCACGATGGATGGTGAAGTTTTTGCATCCCCGGTGAACGCTGTCGCTACTGCGAAAATCGGCGCCGGCTTGACAGGAGAGTCGCCACCGTGCGTTATTTATCCCTCAGAGCGGGAAAGGAAACGCTCGAAGTAAACCTCGCAAAAGACGGGAAAAGGTATGGTCATCGCAACCAAAACCTGGATTCGGGAGTCGGTTACGCAAGGGGAAGGTATTAGCACCCCTCACGTCCATCGTACTCGATGGGATCCACGCTTGGGGTTTATAGGTAAAAGGGTGTATTATCTATCTACGCTACTGGCTGGTCTGAAAAGAAAATAAAAGGACAGGACTCGACAGAACATACGGTGTTCTGGGCCTACGTATTCCCTCGTGCGATGGGAAAGTCAGAGTCAACGTAGTTCGACTGCCTACGCCTAAACGGGGGAAAGGTTGCTCGCCAGGACATCGCGTCCTGTTCCTACGTACTTTCATCTGGAATGAAAGATCAGAGCAAACGTAGTTCGGCTAACTACGGGTAAACAGGGGCTCTCACACAGCAGTGAGAAAACAAACTGGTCTCTAAGGCTCGGGAACCTACAACTATGATCTGATCTCAACTGCACTCGGGCAAGAGAAAGGGATAACAATTAGTCGTTAGCGGGAAAGTCTCGATCGCACAGCCGCGAGAGAACAAAGGTTAGTCGTTAGTGTGCTCGCTAGGATATCGCATCCTATGCCTACATATCTTCGTCTGGAACGAAGAATCAGAGCAGCTGTAGTTCAGCTAACTACGGATCAAGCTACTCAAACGCTCCTACAGAAAGGAAAGGGAAACCCTAGAACTATAGCCGAGAAACAGGGGAATCTACCTACTGCTATCACACCTGGTTGACCATCCTAAGGTCTATCATAACGACTCCGCAGAGGAGAAGTCAGAGCTCCTAAGGGATCATGGCAACAGGATTAAACCACAAACAAGAAACTGCATAGCAAAGGAATACTGAAAATATGCATGAATGCAACAACTAGACAAACAAGGCACAGAGGCCGCAAACCACAAAGGCAAGGGAGCTCAGCTCTACCGAATACCAACAAGCAAAGCCACGCAATAACAAACAAGCAGAAGGAGGACCACCTCAACTTCTCATGCACACAAAGTCTACTTCTAAGATGCACCTACTCAGAAACTATCTAGATGAACCTAAGTCTAATGCAACATAACATCACACAAGTCAAACAACACAAAGAGACTAACCCTGAGCAGGGCCTCTAACAAACCTGAAACAAGCTCCTAATCTAGCTCTCCAAACAAAACTCTATACAACACCCTAAGCAGGGATCTAAGCAAACACCTAATCAAAACCCTAAGCAAGGATCTAAACAAACCCCTAGGCAAGAGGAATCAATCCCATTCTCCAAGCTTCAGAACAAGCTTACCAGAGAAAGGAAGCTAAGCAGACAAGCTCATAGTATCTTCCTCAGGAAAGTACCAGGAGGTTACTACTCAGGAGTCATATCCTATGCGGCTCGACAACTGTGATCAGTTTACATCCCTCCTCAGGAGAGATTAAACTCACATGAAGGCTCCGGCGTCACTGGATATTTGGGAAAGAACCTATATGCACTAAGGGAACTAAGTGAACAGACTCATAGGACTTTCCTCAGGAAAGTACTAGGAGGCTGACACTTAGGAATCGTATCCTACGTGGCTCAACAACTGTGATCAGTTTACATTCCTCCTCAGGAGGAATTAAACTCACAAGTTGGCTCCAACATCACTGGATACTTAAGAAATCCTAGACAAACTACTGGAACTAAGTGAATAGACCCATAGGACCTTCCTCAGGAAAGTGCCAGGGGACTTCCACTTAGGAATCGTATCCCATGTGGCTCAACAACATGTGATCAGTTTACATCCCTCCTCAGGAGAGATTAAACTCACAAGTCGGCTCCGACATCATTGGATACTTACGAAAGAGGTGAGAAGGAAGGATGAAAGTCATTCATAGTGCCTTCCTCAGGAAAGTACCATAAACTCCCTTCAAACTTCAGGATCTCGAACCTCACAAACAGACAACAAGCTCCTAGACTAAGCCTCAATCCAATGCAACCTTGCAAGCTCCAACAGGACTTCCATCAGCTCCCACCTTGAGAAGAAACCCACAGGCCAACAAACCACAGAAGACTATCTCTGAAGTTCAACCACAGTTGAACTTCACAGTCAGAAGTCATCAAGACTTCTCCTATTTTCAGGCTCAGACAAATCCTATCAGAACACCCTACAAAAATCTATCAAAAATCTACTGGGAAACCTACATGGCTCTAGGGCAACATACTAAAAAAATCAGAATAAAATTCCACATCAGATGAAAGAATTAGAATCAGCAACACAGACATATCCACAGACCAATTATTCAACATCAATAACAGTGAAAAATGCAATTAAAATGAAAATGCATGATTGAGCTAATATTTTTATACTATAAAATCCTACACTGAATCACGAGTCTACAGAAAAAAGAACGGAATTATTTGACCAATTCTACCATTTTTTATGAATTCTCTAATGATATGCATGCATTGAAAATATAAAAAAAACAAATCAATTAATTGAAAAATATGCAAAATATAACAAACAAAAAATAAAATGTCACTTTTATTTTTATTTAATTTTCTAAACATTTTTCATGAAATGGTGGAAAAAAGAATTATTGAAACAAACAATTATTCAATTCATTAGGAATTATTTAACATGAAAATATAAAAGGAAAATCAAAATAAAAGAACATGCAATGGAGGGTGTAAACAGCAAGATATCCTAATTATTATTCACAATTGGGCCCTGATGGGGGGTGCCAGAAGCAAAGGGCGCAGGGCCCAAGCTGCCAAAAACAACTAACAAACATTGAAACTGAAAAAAACCTGGGGGGGGGGGGCAGCGTTAGTAATTCCTCAGTTGATAATCCATTATGGGCTTAAAACGAGGGGTGTTAACAGCGATTGGGGCCTAAGGCCCAATCTGATCACTCAGTCTCTCACACTAAGGGGGGTGGGGAAGCAAATTGAGGGGTGCTAGCGTAGCAACTACGCTTGGGCCTAAGCCCAATCCAAACAAACCCTAATCCAGTTACTCAGAGAACAAAACGAATTTCTCCTCCCCTAACCCTAGCACTGTTCACATTCTCTTAACCTGCGCCGCTCTCATCTCACAAAGACTCTCTCTGAATCTCTCATTCATCTCACGCTCAACCTCTGAAATTCCCCAGAACTTCGCCAAACTCGTCCGTCTCACCTCACCAAGATTATTCACCAACCTATCAAAAACTGAACCATTCACTCTAAGTCCATGATATCCCCCTAAATTAAACCCTGTTCACTATTTATCAATCAACCTAAACTACTTCTTCAACCTAACAACAAACAACTTAACAAAATCGGAAGTTTCGAAGTAAAACCTGGAGGCCACGAAGATCTTCAAAGCGACTTGGAAAACGCGAGATTGATCTTTCTTGAAGAACAACAAAGGATCTGGCGCAACGGTGATGAACTCAACGGAGGATTGGACGGATCTGGATGCGTACGAAAGTCGACGATCTGGATGTTGGAGTTGGAGTTGGCGATGAATGATGAAGAACGGGAGTTCTTGCTTAACCTGAAGATTCTGAATGGAACTCCTTGGAATTTCCTGGATTGGATGAGGCTTACGATGAACACGGATGAACGCCTTCGTGAGTTTCTGGAGAAGAATTTGGAAACGATGAACCTCCTGGAGATCTAATGATGATTTGATGAAGTTCTTGCTTCCGGCGCTCTGTTGATCGTTGACGAAGATTTTCTAGGAAGATGCTAGAGGATCTTGCACGCGATTGACGATTCTTGATGAAATCTGGGAACATTGATGAAGACCTGTGAATATCCGATGAGTTTTCCGATGAAGATGTTGAGAAATCGAAGATCGGAGAAGATCAGCGATGAAGGATGAATTTCTGGCAAATTGCAATTTTCCGGTGAACTGACGGTGGCCGGAGGTCGTTAGGGGCGCCGGCGGTGAATGGCTAGGGCGTCTGCATGCCCGGCGGTGGGAGGTTCCGGCGAGGCTAGGGGTGTGACAAGTGGTCAGGGCAGGTGGCAGGGGTGTGGTGCATGTGAGACACTTGGCACTGGGAGAGTAGTAGTGGGATCCACGTGTGAGGAGTCTGTGAAGTTCTGAGTGTGGCGTGGCGTGGATTCTGAGAAGACGTGTGGGGCCTCTGCATGGCCAACACGTGTCAGCTTATATACCCTGGGGACGCGTGGAATTCTCTGGAAGATTCTGGAGCTTGCTGGAAAACGGTGGAACGAACTGGGCTGAATTGGACTTCTGAACATGCTGAGATCATTTTTTCTGGACTTTTGATGAAATCTGGGCCTTACCAAAAAACACCTATGGGCCCATTTCGAAAATGAGTAAAAACTGTACAAAAAACTGGATTAATACAATTAAGCCCAATTAACTCTACTCAAATATTAACACCTAATTAACTGACTAAATCAATCTAATTAAATCTAAAACATGATTAACCTAATTAAAACTCTAAAAAGTCAATTAACCTAATTAATTCTGTATTATACTAGTTAACCCTAAAAATCAATTAACCTCTAATTAACTCTAAAAATTCAATTAATCCTAATTAAACTCTAAAAAGTCAATTAACCTAATTAAACTCTAAAAAGTCAATTAAAGTCCAATTAATTCTATATTAATCTAATCAAATCTAAAAACAATTAAGATCTAATTATTAAAATCCTATTATCATTTAATATCTATCAAAATCTATAAAAGAAGACTATATTATTTTCTATATTATCCAAAAACTATTAAACCTATTTAAAATCTATAGAAAAATTCTACAAATGATTAAAAGAAAAAGCTATATTATTCTAAAAAGATAAAACCATTTAAAATCTTATTTAAAATTCTACAAATGATTAAAATCTATTTAAAATATTCTATAAAATTCTAAAAAAAGATTAAGCTATTAAAATATTCAAAAGCCCTATTTAAATTCCAGAAAAATCTATAAAGCCTGTTAAAAATTCACAAAAAGCCTATAAAAATCCTAAAAATGCAGATGAATGCAAATGACTCCCATAAAAGAGCGCACGAGACCAGATCGAATCGAACAGAGATCCCCGGGCATCAGAATATCATCAAAATCACTGTGCAAGCTAAAAATCACCGAGGAGCGCATAATTTCCTGAAAATAAAACCCTGGTGATCTGGACTGGGTCTGCCATATCTGATAGACAAAAATCAAGCTGTAAACTCTGACATCCCCTGTTTTGCACAAAAATCATCTGTCTGATTTGCGGATATGAATTTAAACCATGAGTCAGATAGGAGAATCGGTTGGTCAAATTTTAGGGTGCAACAGCTGCCCCTATTCAAGCGACTTGGACCTGAAAGGTTTGAAGAGCGCTCAGCCTTCAAACATTCAGAGGTACGAGACGGTTGAATACAAATAAAACCCGAAAATTTGCCAACCGCGAGCATATACTGTTAACTGCTTGGAGAATAAAGTCCAGAAAACCGAGTCCAGTCATTACGGCACCAAACTGATCAATCATCTGATAGAGAACTCCTGATTTGAATACCCGTTGCTTGTGATACCCCACATAACAAACCCGGATGGTTGCAACAACATACATGATTCTTTCACATTGCCTACTGATAGGCAGGAAGAGAAATATACTCACATCGCCCAAAGATGGACGGGAAGACACCCTGATTGAATACTCACTTCGTCTAATGATAGACGGGAAGACAACATTAATCAATGAATCAATCAATATTCTCATCGTCTAAGGGTAGACGGGATCGTCCTGATTGATGAACAAATCATTATCCACATCGTCTAAGGGTAGACGGTATCATCCTGATTGATGAACAACTCATTATTCTCATCGTCTAAGGGTAGACGGCATCATCCTGATTGATGAACAACTCATTATTCTCATCGTCTAAGGGTAGACGGGATCATCCTGATTGATGAACAACTCATTATTCACATCGTCTAAGGGTAGACGGGATCATCCTGATTGATGAACAAATCATTATTCTCATCGTCTAAGGGTAGACGGGATCATCCTGATTGATGAACAAATCATTATTCTCATCGTCTAAGGGTAGACGGAAAGAAATAATCTCTGAATTCACGCTGTCTACTGACAGACGGGAGAAAACCTTAATCTTCATACTCACATCGTCTAAGGATAGACGGAAAGACACCAGAATCTCCATACACACATCGTCTAAAGATAGACGGGAAGTCACCATAACGCAATTCAACACCATCCTTTGAATTTCAGAATCCTTCTGTCTACGGGAATTGATGGAGAGATCAACATCTTTGAAGGGGCCACATCGTCAGTATGGACTAACGGGAAGAAAAACCACCTTTTAAGAAACATGTCGTCAATAAGAATCGACAATCACGAAAACTGAACATTCTTCGAAGAGCTTCGACATCAATAGGGATTGATGGTCAGAAAAGTCTTTCTTAAACGTCATCATATCCAATAACCAGAAAGAGAACCAATATCCAAAATCATTTTGAAACCCCTCAACAACTAAGGATAGCCGGAGAAGACTCGCTGGGGAAACACCTCATCATATGTATGATCTGGCAATAAGAAACCTGCTGAACAATAGCTCGAAACTTCACATCGTCTGCTGCCAGACGGAAAGGAAAACCACTTGCTAGAAAAGCTCTATTTTGAACTCCATTGAAGATTGCCTGAAACTTCACATCGTCTACTGATAGACGGAAAGGAAAGCATCTCCTGGGAGAAACCCCTTCTTGAAATCTTACTGCGATCACCCGCAACTTCACATCGTCTATGGATAGACGGAAAAAAAACCACATTCGTACTCAAGACGTCTAGACGGAGAAATCCACTTATTGGAGGAACACATCGTCAATATGAATTGACGGGAAGAAGAGTTTGTCGACATCAGATGACTGCTTGATTAAAGCATAATCGTTGTATGATCTGAGATACAAATAATCTGCTGAACTGTCTGAATACTGCTGCTGGATAAATGTCCCTGAACTGATCACAGAGTAATTCACGCGCCATATGAGGCTGATAGAAAATCTGACTCATGCTTCGTATGCATATGCAAATGCTTTAATCTTTCTACAGCGTAATGCTCCATTTGGGATGGAAATGCTACGCATTCTGGAAATGTCATGCAGGTATGATGCAAGTATGAGGCATGCAATATGCTAGCAGGCTCGAGCTGTTGGAGAGGGCTGGGTACAGAAAACCACTTCAGCAAAATAAATGCTGAAGGCGAGGCCAACTCTGCTGGGGGATAAACCCGGATATCACTGAATCGTCCTAGCAAAATAAATGCTGGGAGAGTGAAATCAACTCTGCTGGGGATATTGGGAACTCAACCGAACGCCTCAACGAAGTAATACCCTGCTGGGGAACATAATTCCACTGCTAAATAGCAGACGTGCTGAATGGGATTAGACTCCTCTGGGAATAGCTTACCCATACCAATGGCAAATTTGACTTTGCTGTAGAAAATGGAGGGAGTCTTCCCGCGTACTGACGAAGCTCGGATTCGGAAATTGATGCGCCGACACGGATGGTCTTTACAGTAATCGCAAACATGGGTTTGAGCTCTTAAGCTATCTTATTGGGTCAGATACAACCGCCGCTGGATAACATTCTGCCTGAATACACAGCCTTTTAGTGAAGGGTCAAGGGATAGTGACACAACTTCCCGCATTCATCTCGCTCTCGAAAATCGACTGCATCCGCTCGAATAACTCTGAATGACCCTGTAGGTACGGAGAACAACAATCCTTTCGCTTCCGATATGCCCCAGCCTACGGGATCTCCGTGGGGATAGTCCCTGAAAGGAAATCTGCAACTCTGTTCCTTGATGGTTCGATACAACATGCCTCAGCGTTCTGAACTTCTGAGAGATACTTCACCTTGAATGCTTCTCGCACAACTTTCGCGCGCTTAAGATGGTCTGCTCCTGACCGCAATGACCTTGCCCCTGATTATCTGATTCAGAGTAGTACTCTTGACTGCGCCGTATTCACCGAATCTCAACCTGATTGCCCCAGAATAACTGACTTTGAAAAGCTGACCTGACTGGGGATCACAATAAAGCTTGCCTCTGCTCTCGGAACATTCGGGCGCTCTTCCTTCTATCTTGATCATACTTTCCATTGCAGGAAACTTTTCTGCTGTCAAGCGCTTACTCGCAAGTAAAACAAGTTGTTATGCATAAAAGATGTATTAATGCAACACATATGACAGCTTTGACATCCAATCTGTTCACTGGGAAACGGAAAAACAGTTTATGGCATATGATGCACAAAACATTTATCAACATCAGTACCATCATGGTAAGAGGAACCTTTTTAAGAGTCAGAATCGACGCGACCTTTACCGGAGTATGCTTTCGAAACACCCTGCTTCAATTAGGTCTTTTGAAGGTTGTAACGTGGTCAGGTTCATGGTTTTGAAAAAAAGGATAAAGGCTCAAAGTTTATTTTTAACCCACCCATTCTCCTTGATGTTCTCCCATCCTACGTTCAGCTAATTTGACCTTAGCGCTCACCTCTCAGAGGCTGAAAAAATAGAAATGATAGTTCGAGAAACTTTTGGATTTTGGAGTGACAGCCACTCATTTTTCGTCTTTGACATTTGTGGTCACACGACTTGTATTTCTATCGAGGATTTTTCTTTTGATCCTTTTCATCTTTTTTCTTTTCATATCCCTAACTTTTGCCTGGACTGACTCCTTTTGAGTTTCTTTTGATTTTTTAGTCCAGCGGGATGCCCTCATTTTTGCCTAAGTCATTTGTTTTGAAATTCTCTTGACTTAGCGGGCTTTTGATTTTTTCATTCTTCTTTGCTTTTGAACAAGTCGTGTGACACTGGTTGTCTGACTCTTTGGGAAATGATGTGGCTGTCCCACTCCTGATTGAACCATTGTGGTCTTTTAGGAACGACCTCTAGGGGTGTGATTGATCCTCGAACGGACATTCCTTTTGCGATTTGGACACTCGGTCCAATTAGCTAACACCTACCCTGCCCCAGGTTAAGATTGAGGGTTTTTTCGTTCACAGAAAGAAACTCCTACTACAAGGCTCAAAGGGGTTGACAAGGGATTATCTTCCTTATATCTCCGGTGTTTAAGGATTTGAATCAATGCCTGTACATCATCAGCAGGTTTATTTCAAAAGCATACAATATCGGTAGTTGCATGTTGGTCATTTTCGTCATCCTCCCTAAATTCTTCTTAACCAAGCGTTGGACATTTGCAAAACAGTTAGTGAACACGAATGGATTTAATCAAAACCATGCATATTTATTTCATTATCATCAATTTGAATGAAAACAACAAGTTTTACAAACAAGCTTACAAGTTCAAACAGGAAAGCAACTACAAATGACAAGCTAAAACAAAGGAAATATGCTAGCTTCTGAGAACCGGGCTTCCATATCTGCCCTGCTGCTGAACCAGCTATCTTTATTAGAGGCAATTCGGCGCTATCCTGATCTGCTTTCAATGACTCAAACAAATTATAGAGCCCTTTCTCCTTCATTCAGATGATTTGGGGACCTCTCTGCCCGAAGCTGATTGCTGCACTGTCAAGCAAATCCTGCACTTTGTGCTTAAAAGCATGGCAACCTTCTATATCGTGACCCGGGGCTCCAGAATGAAACTCACAGTGCTTGCTTGCGTCATAACCAAACGGGGGAGTTCCCGTTATTGGTGCCAGAGTTCTTGTCTCTACCAGATTCAATCTCAACAATGTCTGCAACAACTCGGCATATGTTGAGGGAGGCTTCTCAAACACTCTTCTCGACTTGCCGCCCTGGAATCTTCTTTGAGTTTGCTGTGCCCCCTGCTGAGGCTGCTGCTGCTGGTATCGGGTTGACCCTTGAACACCCTTTGTATCAAATGCAACATTGGTTTCTTGACCTTCAATATACTGAACACTCTCCTTATGCTTAACCATTTTCTTTCTTAGATCTGCCCCAGGAATAGGCAACAGTTGTGGGCCTGGAGATTCTGACACCATGGAATCCAGGATACGCTTCTGACCCACTGCAGCTTTGGAAACATCTGTCATCTTAGCATCGACTGAGACAGGAGCAATATGCACAGCTACGCCGCCCGGCGTGAATTCAATATCGTGCGAGTCAATCAGGTCTTGAACATTGTGCTTAAAAGCATGACAACCCTCGATGTCATGTCCGAATCCCCCAGAATGAAATTCACATTGTTTACTGGCATCGTATCCTTGAGGAAACGCTTTCGTTGGTTGTGTCAACGCTCTTTTCTCCACCAGATTAAACCTCAGTAAGATCTGCAAGAGTTCAGCATATGTCATAGGTGGTGCTTCAAATATTCTCCTTGGCTTTCCTTCCTGGATCCTCCGCTGAACCGGCTGTATCTTCTGTTGCTGCTGCTCAGGTTCCACATGCACAGGTGGCACGAGCTTCTTCATTGCGGCTTCGAATAGCTGATCGTCTTCTTTCCTAAGCACATTCTTGACTACCTCCATGATCAAACTCATTTGGGTCTTCAGCTGACTGTTCTCCTCTTTGAGAATCTTCTGCTCTAGACGCATCTCTTGCATGTCTCTCATCATCTGCCCCAGCTGGCTTTGGACTTCGATCAATTCAACCTGATTCTGTTCCATATCTCTGAAGGAATTCCTGCAACAAACTGGATGCTGAAGAAATAAGACCCACGGTTCTGATATACCTGTTAAAAAATATTGCAATGCGTAGCAAACAAACACACATTCATAACGCGACAAAGAGAAACTCAAACTATAAACACACAGACGAATATCTCCCACACATGTACAACCAACAAAATCAGCAAGTAAGCACAACTGAGTCTGAATATAACGACCCCAGCCAACAATCCTGGTGGTGGTCGACAAATACTGATGCACAAAAGCTAAACGGGTTAGGCAGAGAAACAGATGCGACACCTGGCATAGAAACTTCTAGAAACTTTCCCCATATTCAACTGAACTCTCTGATTGACAATCCTCGGAGCACACACTTCCTGCGGAGTCTTCCATGACATTAACTGACGAACCCCCACAACTGGAAGATGGAAAATCATTAATCTGAACACAACCCTGAGGCGTGATGCAAATACGGCTAGAGTCTAACAGATCCTGAACCTGACTTCTAAGCACTTTACAATCATTGGTTGAATGCCCCTGTGCCCCAACATGGTACTCACAGCGGGCGCTGGTGTCAAAACCTGGAGGATAAGGTGGAATTACCGGCTTAGTCTCTTTCGGCACTATCAATCTACTTCTGACCAGATCTGGCAACAACTGACTGTACGACACCGGTAGCTGAGTAAACTGCCTTTCAGGCTTCCTTGGTCTTCGTGGAGCATGCTGACGCGATCGGCGATAGGATGATCGTTGACTTGAAGTGTCTGAAAACTGATCCTGAGATGCTAGAGATTCTGAGATGGCGTCATCTCCTTCCCACTCTTCTTGAGAACTGACAACTGACTCAATCTTATTAACTGGGACGTAAGGAACACCTCGAAACTTTCCACTCCTGAGTCCTCTCTCAACAATCTCTCCCAGCCTCATTAGGCCCACAAAGCTTGTGCAACTGAACAATTTGTCAAAATAATGGCCTTTCAGAGTACCCAAGAAGATGTCAACCAGTTCTCTTTCCGGAAGCGGTGGTCGAACACTAGCAGACAATTCTTTCCACCTTCGCAAATACGCTCTGAATGATTCATTCTCCGCTTGAGACAATTCTTGCAGATCTACGAGACTAGGAGTCAAATCCAAGTTGTAATCATATTGCTTTATGAAAGCTCTGGCTAAATCCACCCATGATCGAATCTGATTACTCTCTAATTGCACATACCATCTCAGGGATGCCCCAGTCAGGCTATACTGGAAGCAATGGATCATCAATTTGTCATTTCGCACAAACGAAGTCATCCTTCGACAGAACATCATCAAATGCAACTTCGGACAGCTATCTCCTGTGTATTTTTCAAATTCCGGCATTTTGAACTTGTACGGCAACACGAGGTCGGGAACCAAACACATGGCTACAGCATCCAGGTTAACAGCATCTTTCGCTTCCAAGGCTTTCATTTGTTCTTCCAACACTCGGACTCTTCTACCATAGTCAAGAGCTCTTGGATCTACTAACCCGGTCACCGGAATATCTCTCTGGTAATTCATCACAGGGAGAGCAACACATTGATTGTTAACGGGAGGATAGCATTCATTTCGGGCAACAAACTGTTCATGCCGATCTCTGTTCTCAACAGTTGGCTGCACAACTTGGTCTGCAGTAAGATTGTTTGCTTGCGGGAAGTCTTCCATAAAATCATACTGATGGTTGGACGCCATAGTAAACCCTCCCTGGGTATTAGGAGACTGGAGATTGCCTTCAGACATAGCCACCAACTACCGGTAACTGATTACGCTGCTTGATTCTGCTCAAATCCGCTTCAGCCCCTTGGTCGTCTTCACTCTTGCCTCAAACAATTCCCCGAGAATCACTTTCTGGTGAAAACAAAGGCTGGATAAGTGCTCTGACCTGCTAGAGAAATGCTATGCAGTATGATTTATGCAAACAGAAATACAAAAAATGCTAATGTGCATGTGTGCATTGGAGATATTTTCCCTCCAATTCCAGTGTCAGTGGTAGCAAGACGAGATGAACCATAAAGACGATATTTAGAAAAACCCTCATATATTGATTAGAATAACAGTCTTGTCCAGAAATTACATAACTATGCTCCATACAGCTGATATGACAAAGAGGATCCCAGCCAACATGCCTGGTGGTGATCTCAACATACAGAATACGAGAGAAATCAAATACGGGTACGGTTGCGGAAGTCCTCGACCATCTTCTTTGTCTCTGCATGATCTGGTTGATAAATCAAACCTTCTATCAGTCGATCCCTCTTCCTGACTGTCCCCTGGATGTCTCTGACAAAGTCTTCCCAAGCCTTATCATTAGCACCATCCCCAGGTTTGGGTCTCTTGGCATCTGCTCTATGCTGGAAATCTTCCAAATTCTTCATGGCATCTGTTAACTTGCGCTCGGCCTCGTATCGGCGACAGGCTTCTTCTTCAAGCTCTTCGTTCTTTACTTTGACCTGTTCTTCTAACTGAGCAATCTGTGTCTTCAGCACTTCTTCTCGTTCCTTGCGCTTGGTCATAGTGAGATCCCAGTGTTCTCTGAACTTGGCTAGCTTTGTGTAGGCCCTTTCCAGCTCTTGCTTCTTGGTGGCCAACACACTACTAACTGAGTCTACATCTAACTCCAGACGCTTCTTGGTTTCAGACAATTCCAATAACGTAGCCTTCAGATGTCTCAGAGTTTCAGCCTGTTGCTTAGAAATATATCCTGTTTCAATATTTTCATGCCGAAGCTGGGCATTCTCCCGCTCTAAAGCCTCTTTAGCCCTTGCTAGCTCTTCTTTCTCCGCCATCAGCTGCTTGTAAACCTGAATGTCCACAGTGGTAGGCTCCTCTACCGGAGGAGGATGCAATGGATGAACTGCTGGATATGGCATAAGGAACTTCACAGCTCGCTCACGAATCCATTCTATATATGAGCTAGGACCTCGAGTATCCCCTCTGCTACCTGAAAGCTTCCCTCTCTTGTGCAAGTTTTTCCAGGCTTTCTCAAGTTTAGTCAGCATCTCTTTCCCTATTGCCCCAGTGAGATACAGAGATTCCTGTATCTCCTCGGGCTTTGGCGCTCCTTGAGGTATGTACCCAAATTGCTTGATCAATAAGGAAGAGTTATAGTTGACACAACCTTTCCTTCCTATTAACGGAACATTCGGGAATCCTTCGCCTTTGAGTATGACTTCAGCTCCAAATACTTCTTTAATGACCCATACCACGTTCTCAGCAGTCAATCCCATTAAGCGCTCGGGCCATCCTAGAGAATTGATAGAGGTGACAAACGGACCTGACTTAGGCAAATGACTGGTGAACCACCTGCATAGGAGAGGTACACAGCAAGACACATTCCTTCCTCGTCGCTTTTCATTCTGGTAATGAGTTGAATGGTGGATATCTCCCAGCAAAGTAGGAACTGGGTTTCCCGCAGCCAAGATATAGAAGGCATCAGAATCAACAAAATCAGGAATGTTCGGGAACAACACGATGCCATACACACATACAGCAAGGATAACGTCAAAAACATCCCATTTACTCTTCTGGGCATATTCTCGAGCCTTCTCCACTAAGACATCCAACGGAAATCCCCATACGTCTCCTCTTCTGATCATTTTCCCAGACAACTCAGACTCTTTCAAGCACAGGATGGCAGAAAGCTCAGCCAGCTTAGGCTCAGCGTCCGTACGATAAAAAGGCATCTGCTCACGGATCGGTATATCCAGAAGTGCAGAGTACTCCTCCAGGGTAGGAGCCAAAACAAAGTCGGGAAATACAAAACACCTGAGCTCCGCGTCGTAGAACTGTAACAGAGTATAGATGCCGCTGGTCTCGTAGACAGATGGCTGATAAACGTAGGTCAGAATCCTCCCATATCTCTTTCTGAAATCACCCATTCCTCTCTTCTTAGCAATAGCCATCAATTCTAACAATGGACTGATATTCGGCGACGGAAACTTATAGGGCAATACTCTCTTCAGGTTTTCCATGTCTTGCTAGGAACGAACACCAGAACTGGAAGGGAAAATATGTACCTGCAATACACACACGTTAGTTGAATGCAGATGGTAATGCAATGATGCAATATGATAAATAATGCAATCTGTGAACACAGGGGCTATGCTGTAGCCTGAAGAGGAATATCTCTGTGATCAAGAACAGAAAAACCAATCACGGTCATCAGAATCTCATGCCAATAACTACCGTCTGATACTCAAAGTATCAATCCCCTGGTAAGAAAACCATCTGAACCTCTGTATCTGACGAGAATACCATCTGATAATAGCCTCAACCTCAGATAAGAAACCCATCTGACCCAGACAACACACCTGGAGATGAATCAAGAATACCATCTGATAAAAGATACTGAATCATGGTTTCTGAAGGCCAGTTTTCCTGCAATAACCCAGTCCCTCTCACAGGTAGGATAAACCTAATCCACGGACAAAGGTACGGCATCCTATGCGGTTGTCAGCGTCACAGACTTTCATGAGTGACGATACGATTCCCAGAAGGAGTGGCATCATCAAGTCATGAAGAGGCCTCACTTAGCTGACTTCCAAATGATCGGTCCCCAGAGTCGACAATCCTCACGTCTGGACTCCCCTCAGATCCTCAGGACCGGAAAGGAGCACCTCTGCAAGAATCTCGTCTGAGCGCAGATTTTCGTAGGGAACTGTGCCTGCTCAGCAGACAGGTTCGTCTACTACTTCTCCGCAACTATATCTAGGTGTGTACTCAAGCCCAGGTCCGGCTTCTCACTCACAGTAACCTCCCTTCGCCCACAGCAATAATCATAATAATATAATGCTGGAAAATAAATGCGGAAAGGTAAAGGTACAGAAAAGTAAAGTGCAGAAAAGTAAAATACAATATACACAACACCCAACGAATAAACATCCAAGCGCTAGGATTGACTCGCGTAGGGGATGGGAAACGGTCCCAGCATAAGGGATGGGAAAAGTCCCTAGATGCTATAGGTCCCCAGCAGAGTCGCCAGCTGTCGCTACTGCGAAAATCGGCGCCGGCTTGACAGGAGAGTCGCCACCGTGCGTTATTTATCCCTCAGAGCGGGAAAGGAAACGCTCGAAGTAAACCTCGCAAAAGACGGGAAAAGGTATGGTCATCGCAACCAAAACCTGGATTCGGGAGTCGGTTACGCAAGGGGAAGGTATTAGCACCCCTCACGTCCATCGTACTCGATGGGATCCACGCTTGGGGTTTATAGGTAAAAGGGTGTATTATCTATCTACGCTACTGGCTGGTCTGAAAAGAAAATAAAAGGACAGGACTCGACAGAACATACGGTGTTCTGGGCCTACGTATTCCCTCGTGCGATGGGAAAGTCAGAGTCAACGTAGTTCGACTGCCTACGCCTAAACGGGGGAAAGGTTGCTCGCCAGGACATCGCGTCCTGTGCCTACGTACTTTCATCTGGAATGAAAGATCAGAGCAAACGTAGTTCGGCTAACTACGGGTAAACAGGGGCTCTCACACAGCAGTGAGAAAACAAACTGGTCTCTAAGGCTCGGGAACCTACAACTATGATCTGATCTCAACTGCACTCGGGCAAGAGAAAGGGATAACAATTAGTCGTTAGCGGGAAAGTCTCGATCGCACAGCCGCGAGAGAACAAAGGTTAGTCGTTAGTGTGCTCGCTAGGATATCGCATCCTATGCCTACATATCTTCGTCTGGAACGAAGAATCAGAGCAGCTGTAGTTCAGCTAACTACGGATCAAGCTACTCAAACGCTCCTACAGAAAGGAAAGGGAAACCCTAGAACTATAGCCGAGAAACAGGGGAATCTACCTACTGCTATCACACCTGGTTGACCATCCTAAGGTCTATCATAACGACTCCGCAGAGGAGAAGTCAGAGCTCCTAAGGGATCATGGCAACAGGATTAAACCACAAACAAGAAACTGCATAGCAAAGGAATACTGAAAATATGCATGAATGCAACAACTAGACAAACAAGGCACAGAGGCCGCAAACCACAAAGGCAAGGGAGCTCAGCTCTACCGAATACCAACAAGCAAAGCCACGCAATAACAAACAAGCAGAAGGAGGACCACCTCAACTTCTCATGCACACAAAGTCTACTTCTAAGATGCACCTACTCAGAAACTATCTAGATGAACCTAAGTCTAATGCAACATAACATCACACAAGTCAAACAACACAAAGAGACTAACCCTGAGCAGGGCCTCTAACAAACCTGAAACAAGCTCCTAATCTAGCTCTCCAAACAAAACTCTATACAACACCCTAAGCAGGGATCTAAGCAAACACCTAATCAAAACCCTAAGCAAGGATCTAAACAAACCCCTAGGCAAGAGGAATCAATCCCATTCTCCAAGCTTCAGAACAAGCTTACCAGAGAAAGGAAGCTAAGCAGACAAGCTCATAGTATCTTCCTCAGGAAAGTACCAGGAGGTTACTACTCAGGAGTCATATCCTATGCGGCTCGACAACTGTGATCAGTTTACATCCCTCCTCAGGAGAGATTAAACTCACATGAAGGCTCCGGCGTCACTGGATATTTGGGAAAGAACCTATATGCACTAAGGGAACTAAGTGAACAGACTCATAGGACTTTCCTCAGGAAAGTACTAGGAGGCTGACACTTAGGAATCGTATCCTACGTGGCTCAACAACTGTGATCAGTTTACATTCCTCCTCAGGAGGAATTAAACTCACAAGTTGGCTCCAACATCACTGGATACTTAAGAAATCCTAGACAAACTACTGGAACTAAGTGAATAGACCCATAGGACCTTCCTCAGGAAAGTGCCAGGGGACTTCCACTTAGGAATCGTATCCCATGTGGCTCAACAACATGTGATCAGTTTACATCCCTCCTCAGGAGAGATTAAACTCACAAGTCGGCTCCGACATCATTGGATACTTACGAAAGAGGTGAGAAGGAAGGATGAAAGTCATTCATAGTGCCTTCCTCAGGAAAGTACCATAAACTCCCTTCAAACTTCAGGATCTCGAACCTCACAAACAGACAACAAGCTCCTAGACTAAGCCTCAATCCAATGCAACCTTGCAAGCTCCAACAGGACTTCCATCAGCTCCCACCTTGAGAAGAAACCCACAGGCCAACAAACCACAGAAGACTATCTCTGAAGTTCAACCACAGTTGAACTTCACAGTCAGAAGTCATCAAGACTTCTCCTATTTTCAGGCTCAGACAAATCCTATCAGAACACCCTACAAAAATCTATCAAAAATCTACTGGGAAACCTACATGGCTCTAGGGCAACATACTAAAAAAATCAGAATAAAATTCCACATCAGATGAAAGAATTAGAATCAGCAACACAGACATATCCACAGACCAATTATTCAACATCAATAACAGTGAAAAATGCAATTAAAATGAAAATGCATGATTGAGCTAATATTTTTATACTATAAAATCCTACACTGAATCACGAGTCTACAGAAAAAAGAACGGAATTATTTGACCAATTCTACCATTTTTTATGAATTCTCTAATGATATGCATGCATTGAAAATATAAAAAAAACAAATCAATTAATTGAAAAATATGCAAAATATAACAAACAAAAAATAAAATGTCACTTTTATTTTTATTTAATTTTCTAAACATTTTTCATGAAATGGTGGAAAAAAGAATTATTGAAACAAACAATTATTCAATTCATTAGGAATTATTTAACATGAAAATATAAAAGGAAAATCAAAATAAAAGAACATGCAATGGAGGGTGTAAACAGCAAGATATCCTAATTATTATTCACAATTGGGCCCTGATGGGGGGTGCCAGAAGCAAAGGGCGCAGGGCCCAAGCTGCCAAAAACAACTAACAAACATTGAAACTGAAAAAAACCTGGGGGGGGGCAGCGTTAGTAATTCCTCAGTTGATAATCCATTATGGGCTTAAAACGAGGGGTGTTAACAGCGATTGGGGCCTAAGGCCCAATCTGATCACTCAGTCTCTCACACTAAGGGGGGTGGGGAAGCAAATTGAGGGGTGCTAGCGTAGCAACTACGCTTGGGCCTAAGCCCAATCCAAACAAACCCTAATCCAGTTACTCAGAGAACAAAACGAATTTCTCCTCCCCTAACCCTAGCACTGTTCACATTCTCTTAACCTGCGCCGCTCTCATCTCACAAAGACTCTCTCTGAATCTCTCATTCATCTCACGCTCAACCTCTGAAATTCCCCAGAACTTCGCCAAACTCGTCCGTCTCACCTCACCAAGATTATTCACCAACCTATCAAAAACTGAACCATTCACTCTAAGTCCATGATATCCCCCTAAATTAAACCCTGTTCACTATTTATCAATCAACCTAAACTACTTCTTCAACCTAACAACAAACAACTTAACAAAATCGGAAGTTTCGAAGTAAAACCTGGAGGCCACGAAGATCTTCAAAGCGACTTGGAAAACGCGAGATTGATCTTTCTTGAAGAACAACAAAGGATCTGGCGCAACGGTGATGAACTCAACGGAGGATTGGACGGATCTGGATGCGTACGAAAGTCGACGATCTGGATGTTGGAGTTGGAGTTGGCGATGAATGATGAAGAACGGGAGTTCTTGCTTAACCTGAAGATTCTGAATGGAACTCCTTGGAATTTCCTGGATTGGATGAGGCTTACGATGAACACGGATGAACGCCTTCGTGAGTTTCTGGAGAAGAATTTGGAAACGATGAACCTCCTGGAGATCTAATGATGATTTGATGAAGTTCTTGCTTCCGGCGCTCTGTTGATCGTTGACGAAGATTTTCTAGGAAGATGCTAGAGGATCTTGCACGCGATTGACGATTCTTGATGAAATCTGGGAACATTGATGAAGACCTGTGAATATCCGATGAGTTTTCCGATGAAGATGTTGAGAAATCGAAGATCGGAGAAGATCAGCGATGAAGGATGAATTTCTGGCAAATTGCAATTTTCCGGTGAACTGACGGTGGCCGGAGGTCGTTAGGGGCGCCGGCGGTGAATGGCTAGGGCGTCTGCATGCCCGGCGGTGGGAGGTTCCGGCGAGGCTAGGGGTGTGACAAGTGGTCAGGGCAGGTGGCAGGGGTGTGGTGCATGTGAGACACTTGGCACTGGGAGAGTAGTAGTGGGATCCACGTGTGAGGAGTCTGTGAAGTTCTGAGTGTGGCGTGGCGTGGATTCTGAGAAGACGTGTGGGGCCTCTGCATGGCCAACACGTGTCAGCTTATATACCCTGGGGACGCGTGGAATTCTCTGGAAGATTCTGGAGCTTGCTGGAAAACGGTGGAACGAACTGGGCTGAATTGGACTTCTGAACATGCTGAGATCATTTTTTCTGGACTTTTGATGAAATCTGGGCCTTACCAAAAAACACCTATGGGCCCATTTCGAAAATGAGTAAAAACTGTACAAAAAACTGGATTAATACAATTAAGCCCAATTAACTCTACTCAAATATTAACACCTAATTAACTGACTAAATCAATCTAATTAAATCTAAAACATGATTAACCTAATTAAAACTCTAAAAAGTCAATTAACCTAATTAATTCTGTATTATACTAGTTAACCCTAAAAATCAATTAACCTCTAATTAACTCTAAAAATTCAATTAATCCTAATTAAACTCTAAAAAGTCAATTAACCTAATTAAACTCTAAAAAGTCAATTAAAGTCCAATTAATTCTATATTAATCTAATCAAATCTAAAAACAATTAAGATCTAATTATTAAAATCCTATTATCATTTAATATCTATCAAAATCTATAAAAGAAGACTATATTATTTTCTATATTATCCAAAAACTATTAAACCTATTTAAAATCTATAGAAAAATTCTACAAATGATTAAAAGAAAAAGCTATATTATTCTAAAAAGATAAAACCATTTAAAATCTTATTTAAAATTCTACAAATGATTAAAATCTATTTAAAATATTCTATAAAATTCTAAAAAAAGATTAAGCTATTAAAATATTCAAAAGCCCTATTTAAATTCCAGAAAAATCTATAAAGCCTGTTAAAAATTCACAAAAAGCCTATAAAAATCCTAAAAATGCAGATGAATGCAAATGACTCCCATAAAAGAGCGCACGAGACCAGATCGAATCGAACAGAGATCCCCGGGCATCAGAATATCATCAAAATCACTGTGCAAGCTAAAAATCACCGAGGAGCGCATAATTTCCTGAAAATAAAACCCTGGTGATCTGGACTGGGTCTGCCATATCTGATAGACAAAAATCAAGCTGTAAACTCTGACATCCCCTGTTTTGCACAAAAATCATCTGTCTGATTTGCGGATATGAATTTAAACCATGAGTCAGATAGGAGAATCGGTTGGTCAAATTTTAGGGTGCAACAAACGCGGACGCAGTTAAAAAATACTTTGCTTGAAAGCGACCCGTTGGACAGTAAAAAGAGAGTCCAGGCAAAAATGGGGCATCCCGGCGAACCATAAAAAATGAAAAAGGTTCGGGAAAAAATTAGGGATATAAATTGAAAAAATATACACCCGCAAAGTCGAAAACCCGGATGGACGACTTTGGCAAAAAAGGGTATCCCGGTGAACTGAAAACCCGCAAAGGGCGGTTCACGCAAAAGTTAGGGATTTGAAAAAAGCAAATGACCGCGTTCCGCGTGTGGACTTTCTTTGTTTAGTGGTTTGGAAGACCTGAGGGCCGTTTATCTGAATCAATCTCTTCGGAAGCTGAAGCGTCGGAGAAGTATCGAAGTCGAGTGGGTCATAGAGGGATCAACTCATGGTGTTCGTCTACGCCTCGTTGCCGACATTTGTATATACTGATGTATATATATGTTTTATTTTGCGCGGCTTCCTCATTCCAGGAGCTTGCATCTGTTGTAAAACATTTTTACCCATTCAGGGGTTCGTTATCAATAAAATGCATACTATTCAGCAATTCTGTTTGTCTGTTTAGCATTTATCTGTTTTGTTTGCGAAAAAGAACGCCGATGTTTTTGATAAAATGCGCATACATAAACTTACTGGCCTAAGCCACTGATTGTTGAAACAATGAATTACTTGAACATTGTCACAAGATGATAACCTTGATAGGTCCCTTTGAGAAGGGTATCTTGTCTGTTTGTTTGTGTTGTTACAGGTGTAGCATATTCCAGACAGTGCGCCGTGCACGTCCCCAAGTAGGATGATTCCTCTTTCTCCAGCAAAGTTCAGCAGCCTCTCCCCGCAGAGTCTGAACCCGAGATCGTGAGCATTGATATGTCTCCCCAGGCAGAGAAGATTCTCTCCCCAATCAGACGCATCCTGAAGGAATGTCATCTCCTCAGCTGAGTCATACCGAAGTGTGCAGCAATTGATGGTTCAAGACTGAAGTCTCCAGCGGAATTGAGATTCCCCCACAGAGTCGTACTCTCCCCTGAAGTCGGATGATTCCTCCTTCTCCAGCGAAATTGAGATTCCCCACAGAGTCGTACTCTCCAGCAAGCAGAATGATTTCTGCTTCCTCAGCCGAGTTTGCAGATACCTAAGAGAGCCGAATCCTTGGAAGCTGCTCAATCCATAATTGGTTTTCCCCAGTGGAATGTTGAATAGCTGATGCTGTGTTTCCCCGCCAGAGTCGTTATCTCCAGGGAAGTAGCCGTGAAGGTCGTGCCGTTTATTCCCGCGATTGACATCGCTTTCCATCAGCAGGTCCAGGTTCCCGTAGAACTTTGTTCCCCTGCGGCAGTCAACTGAAGTTGTGTCCCCTGCAGAGTCCAATTGAGATTGGTGTGACCTTGTTCTCCTCAGCAGGATGATTCCTCTATCTGAGTAGTTATTTCTCCTTGACAGGAGGATTCTCCCTTCGGCATTTATTTTGCTGAAGGGATTGCATCATTGTGCATGACTGCATAACATTTATCATAAAAGCGTAGCATTTCCACCGTGTGGAGCATTGCGCCGTTGCCGAAGCATATGCATAATAAGCATGATCTAGGTTGTTACCGTTCTTGTTTTGCAGGTGTTCCGCCGCAGAACTGATTGCTCAGGATGATTCCTGAAATCTCCCCATCGGAGTCGCTTGCTCAAGATGATTCTTGAATTCCCCAGCGAAGTCTTCCTGCTCAAGATGATTCTTGACGTCCCCAGCGAGATCGCTTGCTTAAGATGATTCTTAAGACCCCAGTACAGTCGCCAGAGTGGTTGCTCAAGTTGATACTTAGAGTCCCCGGCAGAGTGTTTGCTCAGGATGATTCCTGAAAGCTCCAGCATGGTTATCAGTTCAAGGTGATTCTTGAAGTCCCCGGCGGAGTTATTTGTCCAAGATGATTCTTGAAGTCCTCAGCAGAGTTGATTCATCCAGAATGATTTCTGGATCCCTGAAGCGGAGTTACTTGATAGTTCTCCAGAATCCCCAACGGAGATACGACATCCCCAGCAGGTTTCTGAACAGCGAAGTTGAAACTTCCCTTGAAGACTTCATGATTGTAGTCCGACCGTGTTAATGAAGCCGTTCTCTCAGCTGATGCGGAGTTCCTGATGGCAGAGATTTGGATATTCCCAATTGGTTCATGATTGACCAAGAATTCTATTCCCGACTTGCTGATGAAGTCCGGCTGATGCCCGACAGTTTTCCTTGAATGCCTGACGGCATGATTTAACGTGATCAACCTGATGGTTGACCTGATGAGTCCCGAGGAATCGTGATGCCTGATGGCATGATCGACCATGTACTACCGGTTACCGTGTGACCAATTCTCCAGCTAGTTGTCGTGCAGCTATTATTTCAGTTTTTGAAGATTTGTTCCCGTCAGAGTACCGCGTACTTGTGCAGTTCGCAAATTTCCGGGTTTATCGGTATTCAACCGTCTCGCACCTTGATTGGCTGAGAGCCGTTCGCTCCTCACCCATTCAGGTCCAAGCCGTTTGAATAGGGGCAGCTGTTGCACCCCAAAATTTGACCAACATTTTGCTACCTAGCTTGTGTTCACTAGCATTATCATCTGCATCTCATTGATATGTGTGCAGTAGATCAAGAGGTATGATTACCCATCAAGAGTTATATGAGACTTTGAATCTAGCCAAGAAGGTTATTCATATGATCAAAGGTTGATACCTTTGTCAGAGAAGTTAAGAAATCCTCAGAAAGATTGGTTGAAACCAAAGTTGTGTGCCTCCTAACTTGAGAGTTGTGGGAGCTCCTCAGATGATTCTGAGGCTATGAGGATGGACTTGAAGCTTTGAGAGAGTTTATGAGATGTCTTGAAAGCCATCATGAAGCTTAGAGAGGTCATTGTACAAGTTTAAGAAGACTCAGCCATTAGTGGTGCAATTAGGGTTTGACTGGGTCAACCCTAGGTCAACTGATGATTTGGAGAAGGTTGAGACCTAATCCAAGAGCCATGTGATCATGGATTGATGCATTGAGATTCTATAAGGATGATTCCTAGATCAACTCATCATGATTGAGGAGTTTGAGAAGTTTCAAGCTAGGGTTTCTAAGGCTTGACAGTGTAAAATCCCCTAGTTTGATCCCTATCTTCAAGGCAGTTTATCTCAAGATGTGGTTGTCATCTCATCTTACCCCCAACATGAATGTTGTAGAGATTGCTCTTAGCTTTAATTTGTGTACTAGAAGTCCTTGATAGGATTTGTAGAGCTCAAGTTATGACTTTGACAAGTTACAGGTCATCTAAGGTTTGTGAATCTGGGTCCTTGAAAGTCACCCAACTTGCATCCAACTTTTTCCCAAGAAGGATGATTCCTATGAACTTTTGGTCAACATGAATGTTGTTCCTCATCTTCTTAGCTTTCTAGAGAGTACTAGAAGTCCTTGATAGGATTTGTAGAACTCAAGTTATGACTTTGACAAGTCAAGGGCATTTTGGTCATTTGGAGATTATAGGTCATTTCAAGCACAAGGCCATATCTCCTATTTCCAAGCTTCAAATGGAAAAATCTTCAACATCAAACTTGCTTAGAATTATGTTTTAAGGCTAGTAAGGAGGTCATGAGATGTTGAAAAGGCTTGTAGCAAAAAGTGATAAAAATGACCTAAAATAGAGGCATAAGTTAAATAAGTTCAAGTTGGAAATTGGAAATCCAAGTTACACATCCAAACCATGGCATATAATAGGTCATTTTGACTCTATAAGACATTCTAAAAACAATGGTTCAGCCACAATTTTTATTTGAGGACTAGATCATGGGGCTGCTTTGGAAATTGGTTGCTTGCATCTTAAGGTACAAATGCAAAACTCAAGGAAAGGCAATGTACAAGCTAGTAAAGGGTTTTAACACACCATATATCTAATTTAGGGAGAATTTCAAGTCAGTTACAAGTGTTCCAAGAGGCTTGGCATGAGATGAGATGAATCCATAAACTCATGGCATGAGAATCCCAATTTCTCATTGGATGATTCCAGATGGTTCTAGATGAGTCTAAACCATTCTATATAATGCATAGAACTTGCTCAGATGCAAGGTTGGTGTGAGATTTGAGAGAAGAGAGAGATAGCCATTTCACTTGCTTCCATTGCAAGTTGAAATCAAATTCCACATTCTGATTCAACTCCATTCATTCTTTCAATCTAAACACATTCCTCTGATCATATTGAAGCTGTGCAGACCAAATTGAGAGCAAAACCATGGAGAATTGAAGAGATAGCTTTTGGATTTTGAAGGTTGCAAGTCATAATCGGCTTTGGAGATTGAAGCTTTCTTGGTCCAATCTTTTGCAAACAGAAGCTTCATCATCATTCAAGGATTGATTCTGAAGAGTTTGAAGGCTTGAAGTGAAGGTTTACCCCATCTGTTAATCAAGATTCAACAGGTTAGTAACTTTTCTTCTACACCATGATTTAGGCATAATTAGCAAGAATTGTTAGGTTAGAACGGTTAGAGACCAATAGGAGATGGATTCTGAAAAGTTTGAGAGCAATTGGTGAAGTTTCAGTTGGTGTCACCATTTTTGTTTGGACCAAGAACTCAAGATATAGTGAGCTATAGCATGAATTAAATGTCAAGATTTAATCAGTGTGAGGGGGTGATCATTCTGAGGTAATTAATTGCAAGAATTGTTGAAGTTGTTGTTTGAGCATATCTTTGATCTTGGATCGGGTTTGGAGATTTAGGATGTTTCAATTGATTTCAAGGCCATGGTTAGATTCAGCATGAAATTCTGGACATATTAGGGTTTGGAATTTTAATTTTCCATGGATATTTGAGGTGATACGAGTTTGGTGAAGGATGAGCTTGAAGCTCTGAGTTTCTATGGCTTCTCCATCTGAACCCTAGCTGGAGGAAGAAGACGAAGGCGTGGCCATTGGATGAGGCGAAGACCCATTGACTGTAGGGAGATCTCACGGCTGAGATTCAATTTCATTTGGAGAGGGAAGTCTGAAGACACCCCAAAACGCATCATTTCATTAAAAGGGGGATTGGGCTGGATTGATATTCATACCCCCATTCGTGGCCCATGGTTGTTTTGAACTATATTTTGTTACTTTCTGCACCGTTGCTTTTTCATTTTCTTTATAATTTGTTAATTGATTTTCTGATGATAATTTGGCCTGGCGCGCATTGCTTTCTGAACCCCCATTCTGAGCCCATTGCATATTTGAACTGCATATACTTGCTATCTGCACCAATGTCTTCCCATTTTAATCTCCTTTTCTCCATTTTTCATTAATCTTTGAAAAATCATAATAAATAGAAAAATGATGATTTTTGCATGGGAATTTTTTCTCCCATTTCATGATAATGTCTAGAAAATTATAAAATCAAAATATTTGCATTTCATACATTTTTAATATTTTTTGTGTATTTTCTCTTTTAATAGCATCTTAATTCTTTTATGTTGATGCATAGATTTGTAGAATTTTGTTTAGCTAGTTCCCTTCATATTTTTAGGCCATTCTTTTTAGGATAGTTAGATTAGGACTTTAGCTCCCCTCTGGATTTATTCCATAATTTTGTGATGAATATTAGGTTAGTTTTGCTTAGATGATTTTAGGTTGTGTAGAATTAGGTCAATCCTTAACATAGGTCCACAATAACCTTAGAATTTTGGGTTTTTAGGTCAAGTTAGACATTGGGACATATAAGGGTATTAAGGGTAGGTATGTAGGATCCCTTAGGAATTATATTAGATTTTAATATAGTAGTATACTATTTTTAGATGATTTTTGTAGTTGATTGTTGTTTGTGTTGCCCTTGTGGGCTTGTATTTTTGTTTGCTTTGCTTTGTGGGCTTGGAGAGCTTGGTTTTGCTTTGAGGAGAATTGAGGAGCATAGTAGAAGACTTGAAAGTTGATTGAGGAGCTTGAGAGCTTGAGAATCTTGTTTGTTTTGTTGTTGTTTTAGGGTTAGGGATTAAGAAGAGCTTAGACCTAGTTAACTTCTTTCTTAAACATGGATGGTATCGTTCACCTCCATTCCTCCCCATGATTCAAAGTCCTCCTATGGTGTACACCTCTCTCCTTTGGAGGGATAAGTGATGGTACCTAGGAAGTAGAACTTTTTAGGGAACCATTCTCTTGATGTTAGACCCTTATAGGTCACCTTGGGTGATCGATGAGCAGTTTAACACCCCAGCTTGTCCAGTAAAGTGATTTCTCCTGGTTTGAGTATCTTGAGAGATGTTGAGCTTGAGTTTGAAGATGAAGACTTCATTGAAGAGTGTAGAAGAGGATGATTCCTTGAGTATTGTCATTCCAGCTGAAGCTTGAAGAGCAGCAAGAGCAAGTTGATACTTGAAGACCCGATGAAGATCCAGTAAAGACTGAATGAAGAGCTGAGGCTCAAAGACTGAAGGATGAAGTTGATACTTCTAAGTGATTGAAGATTACTCTGAGAAGCTGAAGCTTGCAAGAGGAGAAGACCAATTTGAGACTGGTAAAGCAAAGAGAGCTTGAGATCTTGAAGACTAAGTTGATACTTAGGAAGAGGATTCAATTGAGATTGACTAAAGAGCTGAAGCTTGAAGAACAAAGGATAAGTTGATACTTACTTTGAAGCTTGGAGATCCTGAAGGAATTAAGTTGATACTTGTGGTTAAAAGTGAAGCCTAAAGGTGGAACTGATTAAGGAGCTGAAGCTTGGAGAAGAGAGAATAAGTGAAACTTATGTTGAAGGGTGGAAACCTGGAGAAGCAAATTGATATTTGTCAAGAGTGATGGAGGTTTGAAGACTGAGTTGCTGTTGGAAGAGCTGAAGCTTGGAGTTGAGAGAGGAGTTGATATGCTTTCTTATCTTTTTCTTTGCCGTATTGATGTGCCTTGTTTGACTTGTTTGATGCATTAGAATAAGTCCATATCTAGACTTTAATCTAGGAGCATGATTGCACTAGAGGTTGAGTTGCTCCCTCTGCTTGTATTGTTACTGTATGGCTTTGCTTGCGGGTATTCGGTAGAGCCCTGCTCTCTTGCCCATGTGGTTTGTCTAGCTTGATAGCATGACTTTATTCCTTCTGTATGATTGCAGTTTACTGTATCTAGCTTGATAGCATGTTTTATCTTCCTCAGTATGATTACTGTTATTCATTCTGGCTTGAGGTTGAGATGAGCTTGTGGAGGCTGATGCCCCACACACATTTCCTCCCTCACTTGCATTGCATGCATTTTACTGTATTACCGTTTACTGTTTAAGCTGACGCTTTATCTGTTTCGGTGTATCATTGACATGATCCCTTAGGACTCTCATTTCCTTTAATAAGGACTTGATGATAGAACTGTAGGTTGAAACCTATGCATGACAACTTCTAGGAGTTCCCTGTTTCAAACCTCAACCATAGGATGAATCCTTGGCATGACAACAGTAGGACTTGATAGTCTCCCTCCTAGTTGAGCCTGTTCTCTTCTCATCTCAAAACAACTTAAGATACAATAATCATGAATGATTTCTTCCGTACGTTACGAGCCTTAAGCTATCTGAGAAAGGATTGTGGGAGAGTTTCTTTTCCACAGTCTGGATGTTTAGTATGGCACCCCTTAGGTGACATGCGACGCATTCACTCTCAGGTCATAGTCTCTAGTGCGATTGAAATTGCAAACACAATAAAAAACACTTCTTCCGTAAAAGACAAAAAATAATCCGTATTATCCCGAACTACGTAAGCTCTGATCTCTCATACCTGTTGAGAGTACGTAGGCACAATACTGATGTATTGGCGAGCTACCTTCCCCATAACCCGTCGTAGATCGAACTACGTTGACTCTGATTTCTCGTTCTCTGATGAGAATACGTAGGCATAAAGCGCGACGCTTTGCCGAGTCATTTTCTTTTCTGTTTAAACCAACCTTGATAGGTAGATAGATAAAACCAACCCGTCCAGTAAACACAACAAGCGTGGATCCCGTCGAGTACGACGGACGTGAGGGGTGCTAATACCTTCCCCTTGCGTAACCGACTCCCGAACTCAGACAATGGTTGCGACGACCTTGTCTTACCCTTTTTCGTCAGGTTTTTCCGATCGTTTCCTTTCCCGCTCCGAGGGATAAATAACGAAAGGTGGCGACTCTTCTGTTGTGCCGACACCTTATTTTCGCGTAAGCGACAGTATTTAAAATGCTTTTGCTATTTTAAAAATTAAAAATCTAAAACTTTCTTTGTTGAATTCTGTTTTTTTTTCTTTCGAGGTAAAATCAATATTTCTGTATATCTACTTTCGAAGAAAATTTTAACTTTAAAACATAATATTCTGAAGTTAAATATTTTATCGTTAAAAAACAACAATTGCATAAAGTGAAATTGGAAATTGCATTCTAAAATTGAAGCTGGAAATTCAGCAAGTAAAACTGAAGCTTGAAACTGGATTACTCGTCGTTACATAGTAAAATTTAGCAAATAAAATAAAACTGGAAATTGCATAAAAATTGAAGCTTGAATAGAATAAATTCTATGAGGGGAAACTTTTAATCTGTTACAATTTTGAACTTGAAATAATAATGCTGGAACTGAAAGCAAAATAATAGCAAAAGTAAAAAAAAAATGCTCCAAGTGTAGAAAATTAAGTTTACAAGTGATTATAGTTCTAGTACAAAGTTTGGATGCCAAAATTATGAGTTTAAGGTTCTATTTATATGCTAATTTTTGCTCCGGAGCTGCTAACCAGAAACAGAAGTGGAGAAAGTGGTGGAAGCAAAGAAACTTCCTTTATAAGTGTGGCCATTTTTCTGGCTTTTACCCATCATGACCCATTGACTTGGTCATCTAAACATGGGGTTCATAATAAGCATCATCTTGCGGGCGGTCTACCCGTCATGGCCTACAGGTATGTGCTCCTTGTTTTCTGCTTAGCTGGTTGATTTTCTGGGCAGTAAGGGGTCATGACAATCATCAATTCTTAACTGTGCCCGTCATGACAGTCATAACAACTCTTTTTAGTTGTTTTTGCCGTTTTTCTAGGTTTTCCTTGCTAAGGTCACTAAGTGCTAAGTACATGAAATACGTCGAACAAAAGCATCATAACATAGAAAGGAAATATAAATGAAACTAAAAACATATAAAAATCAAATAGATTAAATGGAAAATTTGCGTGTTACCGAAATCCCCACACTTGAACTGTTACTTGTCTTTAATTGACTTAGCTTGCATATAAAAAAGGTAAATGAAAAAACATCACAGGAAAATGACTCATGAAAAGCAACAACCTAGTAGTCATACATGGTTCTAAATTTGAATTGGCTAGAGGTTAACTCCATAGGTACTAACTGTAACACTGAGGATATTGTCAAAACACAAATAACATTTTGCAGACAAAAGTCTCCCTCCTAGCATACCAATTTAAATAATATTGATGTATCTTAGTCTCACTATCTTAACTCTTTTATCTGTGTTCATTCAAGATAGTCACATTAAGCCACTTAGGCATCTTTTTAATCATCACACATGCAACTGCGAAAAACAACCGGCGGAAAATAGAAGAGTCGCCACCTTTCGTTATTTATCCCAAAGAGAGGGAAAGGAAATGATCGAAAAAACCTGACGGAATAGGGAGAAGACGAGGTCATCGCAATTAAGTCTGGATTCGGGAGTCGGTTATGCAAGGGGAAGGTATTAGCACCCCTCACGTCCGTCGTACTCGACGGGATCCACGCATTGTTGTCTATCTAAAAGGGTGATCAATCTATCTACGCTAAAGGTCAAAGGACAAAAGAAAAAGAAAAGAGAAGTGACTCGGCAGAGCATCGCCGCTCTGTGCCTACGTACTCCCTCGTGCAATGGGAAACTCATAGTCAAAGTTATTCGGCTAAAAAAGACCACAGGTTTGTTCAAAAGTTTTTAGGCCCGAGTAAGGTTAACAAGTAGTGCTAGAAATTGGTGTATGCAGCTCGACCATTAGAGACTTAGGCGTTACCGTTTGCGGTAGAACTAAGAGTTAACAACACTCTTTTATTTGAAAATATTTTCCTGATTAATATCCCGAAGGATGAAAAAGGTTTGAAGTGTTTTTGTGTTTTTTAGAGAAGAAATGTTTTGAGTTTGATTTGTAACTCATGTCGCACTAGAGGCTATAACCTAAGAGCGAATGCGTCGTATATCACCCAAAGGTTGTACACTAGACACTCTAGGTCATTGAGAGGAAGCCCCCCAATCACCACTTCTCAAGTAGCTTAAGGCTCGTAGCGTACAACACTTGTCATTCTTTATTAAGTGTTTTAAGGATGTTTGAAGATGAGAAGAGAAGAAAGGACACAAATGGGAGACTAATCAATCCTAAAATGTATCATGCAAAGTGAACTTAAAGTTGGGATACACAAGGGGACTACCTAATGTTATCATGCATGGTTAGACACCTAATGTCTATCATAACCTCAAAAAGTTTAAAAACTTATGGGGAACATGACAAAGAAAAGCAACAAACGAAGAAGAAGAAATAACATACAAATGAAAATGCAAACATAAGATGCACAAGTAGAATGAAAGTGGGAGGAAAATAGTGTGGAGCAGTAGCCTCCACAAGCTCATCTCAATCAAGCATGCACATGAGAAATGCAAAAAAGAAAGGAGGAGAAGATGCACCAAAAGCAAACACACCAAAGCAACAAAAATGGGATGAAATGGCCTAAGCCAAACAACATCAACCATAATGCAAAAAACCAAACACAAATGAAAGGTAAAGCAAGCCTAAAACAAAGTGAGGATGGGAGGCTATGTGAGGAAAGCAAGTACCTCATAACATGCACTCAACCATAAGCATCACCAGCCAAAAGCAAAGAAGCACAAAGAACACAAAGAAAGTCCTCAAGGATTCATCCCTTTAGGTATGCTTCAATTACCTCCAAAGGAGGGACCAAGACGCCTTAAATGAGACTTCAAGGTCATGGGACAGAATGAGAGATGAGAGAAGAGAGCTCAAAAGAAAAAGAAAAACAATCAAAGGAAAATGCAAGCAAAAGCACAAAGGAATGCAAACATACTTCACATTGAAACCCTAATTGAAAGCGTCAAAAGAAACACACAAATGAACAAGGAAGAAACAATTTCATGACCTAAAATTGAGCAAGCATCATCCTTAACATGTTAGCAACATGAAACAAAAGGCATTGAAGGCTCAAAAGATCCAAAGATGTCATATCCAAGTCAAACTAGGTCAACATGTATGTATGAACCTCCTTTGGAGGTAAGTTGACTTGTAAGTTACCTCAAAATTAGGAAACTGGTTCAAAAAAGATCAAATAAAATGCACAAAGTAACCAAACATGTTGGCAAACAGAGGCCAAAAGATCACAATCAAAATCAATTTACAACACCACCAAAGAAATTGATTCACAAGGGTGTTCCATTGTGAATGAGGATTGTCGAGGGTCAAATGAAATGCATCAAAAGTCAACTCAAAAGTCAACCAATCAGGGGAAAAATGGTCCTCAAAAATTGATCAACTCATCATGGATATGAGGATCAATTTTCAGTCATTGGATCAAAAAGGAAAAGAAGAAACAAAACCAAGAACAAACCATGTCAAGAAACAAGTCCAATAAAACTCTTCCAATGATTAATTCTATTTTTAATTGAAAATAAAACCAAAAAATAAAATAAAAACTTCTAAAAAATAATAGACATCTCAAAATGTCTAAACAATATTTTTGTGGAATTTTTTCATCATTGGAAGTATTTTAAACAGAATTAAATCTAAACATGATCCAAACATAAACAAATGGAAATAAAACCAAAATAAAATAAAATCACGGTTCAAATGGAAATTAAATCAAGTTGAAAATCCAAATGGGCTCAAACTGGGAGTGTAAACAGCAAGAAAAAGCCCCAGGTCCGAAGCGTACAAAAAACCTGAGGGTTCAAACACGATTGTGTGTGGTTAGGTCAACGTGAGCACATGGTAGGCCAAGCTCTGGGCTGTTGGATCAATAAGTAAGCAAATCAAGAGGACCAAAGCATGCCAAGTATTTAAGTAAGATTTAAATGTGATATGGTGTGCATGGTCAAACGGCGTGCACGGTACATCTTAATCTCAGCCATCAAATATTAAAATCAACAGATCCAAGGGAAAGGAGCAGGCCACGTGCTCTGGTGAGATTTAAAAACTCACGGTGGAGGAAGACAAAACCAGACGGCCACCGGAAACTTTCCGGTCGTCTTCCTCATCAAGCATGAATAGTATCCAAAGCATAGGTGAAGTAAAAAGTGAACCAAAATCCACAAAATAAAAGCCAAAACTCTTATCCACAACAAGTAGATCTCAAATATATGGTTCATTAAGCTTAAAAGCTCCTAAATCATCCAAATTGTTCTAAACAAGTTTTACACCTCACACTGAAACATTCATAATTAACAACCAATTGTTGTGGAGGAAAATCGCCACATATCACACAAGTCTGCAAGACATTGGTTAATGCAGGTTTCGATGATGACAAATTCCATGGATATATTGGAAATTATGAATTCCAGACCTACTAAACCAGATGCAACGTATCACCCACCATATCCTTTTACGCTTGTCTTAAAACTTCTGAAATGAATATACTATGTGTAGATAAAATGCAATCATGACCAAAGGCATGAAAGACTTCAAACTGATGAATTTTTGCAGGTTTGCAGGACATGGGTCGACCATAGGGTCGGCGTATGCATCAGAAAAATTCTGCACTAGTCAGCGCACAAGGCAATGCGTCGACCATAGGGTCGATGCATGAAGGAACAACTTTCCAACGGGTCAGCGCGTAAAGGCATGGGTCGACCATAGGGTCGGCGCATAATGGAAATAGATTTCAACGGGTCAGTGCACGCCGACTGTATGGTCGACGCACACTGATGAAATTTCCAGATTTCCAAAACAACACAGGCCATGCGTCGACGCACATACCTGTTATGGTCGACCGTTCGCGCAGAAAATCTGTTTTAAAATACTTCCCTCTTATATTTGAAATACTGTTATGTCCAGAATTATGTTGGCATTATATATACTTGTTTAAACACTTGTGTCTACTAACATTTGATATTCTTTTAATTCATGTGTTCAAAAACAAGAAAGAGTGAAATAGGTGTCCAAAATTCATCATCTTCATCTTCAACATCTCACAACATTTCAATTACACACAATCATTTTTGAAATGCATTTGTGAGAGATTCAAGGTGATAAGGTTCGAGGCTTAGATTGGAGAATCAAGCTCGGGTTGAAGATTGTGACAGGTTCTTTCTTGAATAAAACCATTGGGGTTTTACCCTCCAAGATTGGTTTGAATTTTGGGGGTTTTTGGACGAGATTCTTCATCAACAGTCAATCGAGCGAAGGTGATTGTGAAGAGGTGTTCTTCACAAGTCTAGTAGCGGATTCGGTGATTTTGAAGGGAAGATCTCGGGTTTGATTTGGTGCTGTTGAGATCAGCCGGAGCCAAAGGTTTGAACAACAACGTGTTATTCAATAAGGTGGCTGGAGTCGGAGGTCCATCAACACAAATCGGAGAACTTGATTCATCTTGAATCAAGGGGCAAGGAGTTAAGGCAACTTTCAACACATTGAGATTTCTGTTGTATATTTGCTGCTCAATCCTTGTATAAACTGTTTATTCAAACAGGTGATATCTATAAAATATATCTCAATTCTAGTTTTAGAATTGGGGGAACTGCCTCACCAAATACTTGTCTTCTCTTTTTGCAGCATTTACGTTATAGCTCAAAATAATTAATTTTTGTGTAAGCTCTATTGTCAAAATTGTGATATCAATTGAGTAAGAGGTTAAAACTCTGTTTTTGACTCCAAAGTACAACAAGACGTTGTACTAGGCTGGTTGGAATCACTTACTCAACATAAATATCACTTGGAGTGTTGTTGCACACCAAGTGTTTGACATATTGCTTGAACCAAAATTATCTTACTTGTGTATCTAGTTTTGGTTTGATTTTGAATCATTGGAACTAGGAATCCTTACAACTGAAGTAAATAATTGATAAGTGGAATTAGTGTTGTGATTCTATTTTTCCGAATTGTCATTAATCCAAAGGCTTACGTATATCCGGTTTTCCAATAACCGTTCGTTTTAGACTATATTTTCCTCGGCCGCTTCCGCACTTAAAACATTTTTAAAACCAATTTTAAATTGGTAGCACCGACTCAAATTTTTATTGGGGATCTGTTCAACCCCCCCTTCTAGATTCGTGCCATAGTCTAACAAGTGGTATCTAGAGCTCCGGTTATTCAGTGCTTCAAATATAACGTAGAGAGAAAATGGCTAACGAACCAAAAGGGGCGTACAATAGGGCTCCCGTTTCCAACGGTGAAAATTATAGTTATTGGAAAGACTGTATGCGTGTGCATATAAACTCCATAGACAAAACAATATGGAATGTTATCCTTAATGGTCCAATAGAAATCACTGTGACCAATGCGGATAACGTAGTTGTGCCAAAGCCTGAAGCACAATGGACCGATGACGATGAGAAAAAATACAATTATGATTGGAAAGCTAAAAACATCTTAATCTCCTCATTAGGTGTAGATGAATACTATCGTGTATCCCATTGTCCTACCGCTAAGGCCATGTGGGATTCACTACAAATAGCCCATGAGGGGACAAACGATGTTAAGTTGGCTAGAATCAATACATTAACACAAGAGTTTGATCTCTTTTTCATGGAGCAAGGGGAAACCATTGCTGACATGCAAAAGAGATTTACTCATCTCATCAATCGTTTACATTCATTAGGTAGGCCTGTTTCCAATGATATTGCTACTAATAAGATCTTAAGATGTCTTAACAGGGTATGGCAGCCTAAAGTGACCGCCATCAAAGAAGCACATGATCTTACCTTATTAGATTTAACAACATTGTTTGGCAAACTACAAGAGCATGAACAGGTACTCTTGAGCCTAGACCAACGCGAAAAGATGGAAAAGAAAGACAAAACGAAGGTGAGTGAAAAGAAATCAATAGCTCTCAAGACTTCCTCCTCGAAGTCTCAAGCAAAAGAGCAAAGTGATTATTCCTCAAGCGACAAAGAAGAAGAGGATAAAAGCGAAGATATGGGGTTGTTTGTTAAACGGTATAACCGTTACGTGAGAAAGAACAGCATCCAACATTCCGAGAAGAACTTGGTAAACTTCCGGAAACAATCGAGGTACTCCAAGGATGATGACTCGAAAGGTAAAAAGACTAGAGGGACGTGCTACAAGTGTGGAAAGCCTGGTCACTACAAACCGGACTGTCCGATGAATAAAAAGGGAAAGGACAAGGAATCATCAAAGTCACACAAGAAATCATCAAAGCCTAGGAGAGCGTACATAGCATGGGAAAGTGACAACGACTCTTCCTCCTCTGATGAAAGCTCTAGTGATGAAGAAGAGTCCGTGAATCTATGCCTCTCCGCCAATCAGAAAAATAAGAAAAAACAGGTACGTCACTCTAAATATGATAAGTCCTCAAATATGTCGCATTCAAAATTACAAACCGCATTTAATGCCTTACATAATGAAGCAGTTGAAGCCTTCAAGAAACTTGCTTCTAATAAGAAAATTTTTACGTGTTTAGAGCACAAAGTTAAAGAGTCCGAAAAGAAATTAGAGGACCTTAAGGCTTCCATTGTGAAAGGCAATGAGTCGAGTTGTAAAGACAATATAAATCCTTTCAACTTCGGGTGTGATACTTGTCATATTTGGCAAGGTGAGGTTAGAAACCTCAAGGCCAAATTAAACAAGGCACTTGAGCCTAAAGTTACATTTGCTATTGATAAAAAGGATTTTAGAAAAAGTATGATTAACCCATACCAAAAATATGCATATGTAATTAGGGATCAAGCAAGTGAAAGTGTCTCTAAAGTTGATTTTGCTTGCTTATATTGTTGCAAGAAAGGCCACTCCATTGGTAAATGCCGGTTTAGGAGATTTCTTGTTCCTAAAGGCATCTACCAATGGTTGCCCAAACGCAACCATTTTGTCGCTAACCTATTAGGACCCAATATGCCATTGGGTACCTCCTTGTGCTAATTATGTTTTGACAGGTGAAATGTGTCGAGACCACCGAGAGAAGATGGGTTCTCGATAGTGGGTGCTCAAGACACATGTCTGGAGACATATCCTTATTCATAGACTTTGTGGCTAAGAAGAAAGGGTACATAACTTATGGTGATAACAACCGCGGAGCAATACTAGGTAAAGGTAGTGTAGGTAATCCCGCCTCTACCATGATTTCCGACGTGTTGCTTGTCGAAAACCTTAAACATAACCTGCTTAGCATTAGCCAATTATGCGACAAAGGATACAATGTATCCTTTTCAAAAGATTGTTGCAAAATTGTGCATGAAAATGATAAGAAGAATATGTTTGATGGTTTTAGAGTAAACAATGTATATATGCTTGACTTAAATGAAGTATCATTAACAAGCGACAAATGCCTCATAACTATGAGTGAAGACTCATGGCTATGGCATAGGTGTTTAGCGCATGTTAATTTTGACTTACTCAATAAGGTAGTCTTAAAAGACCTAGTCTTAGGACTTCCCAAAATAAAGTTCACCAAGGATCACCTTTGTGATGCTTGTCAAAAAGGGAAGCAAACGAGGATCTCATTTAAGTCCAAAAAGATAATTTCAACAACGAGACCTCTTGAACTTCTACACATGGACTTGTTTGGGCCGTCTAGGATCAAAAGTCTAGGAGGAAACTATTACGGGTTCGTAATAGTGGACAACTTTTCTAGGTTTTGTTGGACTATCTTCTTAGTAATTAAAAGTGATACATTCGCCGCTTTTGAAAAGTTTGCTAAGCTTTCCCAAAATAAGTTAAATACAAACATAGTGTCCATTAGGAGCGACCATGGAGGTGAGTTTGAAAATCATTTATTTGAAGAATATTGCGGTAACCTTGGTATAGATCATAACTTCTCCGCTCCACGCACTCCTCAACAAAACGGGGTTGTGGAGCGCAAAAACCGTATTTTAGAAGAATTGGGAAGAACAATGATTAACGAAAGTGGTTCACCTAAATATTTTTGGGCCGACGCCATTAGTACGGCGTGCTATGTTTTGAATAGGGTGCTTATTCTCCCCATTCTAAACAAAACACCGTACGAACTTTTAAAAGGGCGAAAGCCGAATGTTTCTCACTTGCACGTGTTTGGATGCAAATGTTTTGTATTAAACAATGGAAAGGAAAACTTGGGCAAATTTGATTCCAAAGCCGATGAAGGTATCTTTCTCGGATACTCTCAATCGAGTAAAGCATATAGAATATATAATAAACGATTACTTGTTGTATAAGAGTTTGTGCATGTTACCTTTGATGAGTCCTACCCGAGAAATGTCGGAAAGGATAGTGTTGTTCATGGTGCAGGTACATCCACTAAAGACATACTCAAAAGTGGCGAGACGGGGATTGATCAACCTGACAAAGCCAAAATTGAGGAGGATAAGGATGCACACCGTGATGCAACAGAGGAAGTTCATCCGCCTTCAAACGACGATCTTCCTCAAGAGTGGAAGTCATATAAAGACCATCCAATTGAAAACATTATTGGAGACATCACAAAGGGTGTAACAACTCGATCTAAGCTAAGTAATTTCTGTTATCACTTCGCTTTCGTGTCACAGATGGAACCTAAAAACCCTAAGGAAGCCCTACTCGATGAACATTGGTATTTGTCAATGCAGGAGGAACTGAATCAGTTCACTAGAAATGAGGTTTGGGACCTTGTCCCTCCTCCACGAGGTCATCGAGTAATCGGCACCCGATGGGTGTTTAGAAATAAACTGGACGAGAACGAAGTAATAACTCGCAACAAAGCGCGTTTAGTCGCGCAAGGGTATAACCAAGAGGAAGGCATTGACTATGAGGAAACTTATGCGCCGGTTGCCTGACTTGAGGTTATACGCCTTCTACTTGCTTTCGCTTGTGCGAAAGATTTTAAGTTATTTCAAATGGACGTCAAAAGTGCGTTCCTTAACGGGTTTATAAATGAAGAAGTCTATGTTGCTCAACCACCTAGTTTTGAGTCTCATGAGTATCCTGATCATGTCTATAAACTGAAAAGAGCTTTGTACGGTCTCAAACAAGCTCCTAGAGCTTGGTATGAGAGACTAAGCAAATTCTTACTTGATCAAGGCTACTCAAGAAGAAAGGTTGATACTACTCTCTTCATTAAACGTCAAGGAAAACACTTAATTCTTGTACAAATTTATGTTGACGATATCATATTTATATCCACTAACATGAATCTCGTAAGAGAGTTTGCTAAGCTTATGCAGGTTGAATTCGAGATGAGTATGATGGGTGAACTCACATATTTTCTCGGTTTACAAATCAAGCAACTGAAGGAAGGAACATTCGTGAGCCAAACAAAATATTGTTTGGATCTTCTCAAGAGATTTGACATGGAAAATGCAAAAGCCATAGACACCCCTATGCCAACGTGTGCAAATATGAGTAAAGATGAAAGTGGCAAAGATGTTGAGGTAAAAAGGTACAGAGGTATGATTGGATCGCTTCTCTATCTTACTGCTTCGCGTCCCGACATTATGTTTAGCGTGTGTATGTGCGCCAGATACCAATCATGTCCTAAGGAATCCCACCTAAAATCTGTTAAACGCATACTTCGATACCTATCTGGTACTCCGAAGTATGGATTGTGGTATTCTAAGGGTAATGATTATTCATTGGTAGGCTTCTCCGATTCCGATTTTTCCGGTTGCAAATCGGATAGGAAAAGCACCAGTGGCACGTGTCACTTATTTTTAAAAGCCTTGGTTAGTTGGCACAACAAGAAACAAGTGTCTGCTGCTCTGTCAACCACCGAAGCAGAATACGTAGCCGCCGGTAGTTGTTGTGCGCAAGTCCTATGGCTTAAACAACAACTATTGGACTTCAATTTGAAGCTAGAACGTGTTCCAATATTTTATGACAACACCAGTGCTATAAATCTTACCAAGAATCCGGTGTTACACTCGCGTACCAAACACATAGAAATTCGACACCATTTTCTTAGGGACCATGTAGAGAAGGGTGACGTTGTCTTTGAACACGTTGATACTAAAAACCAACTAGCGGACATTTTCACAAAGCCGCTAGCCAATGAGCCCTTCTTTCATATCCGTCGAGAACTTGGTATTCTCGATATTTCTGATCGGGTTTAACAATTACTACATTCAAATTTAATATATTTACAACTATGATTTTGTACCACTAACAATTTTTTTTGAGCTTGTTCCAAGCATAAATCTGTGATTAATAAGAGTGGTCTGTATAGAGGTGATATTGCTCCTTTCTCCTTCTTTTAATCTCTCTCTCTTAACATTCATGACTTAAAAATAACTATATCGTTCGACAATCATGGTACTTATATATGTATATGACTGTTGTTGGCTGATAGTATGTGTGTTGAATGCAAGTCATATTGTGAAAAGGTGAATAGGCAAGTGTGACATTCTGCATAACATGAAACTGAAAATTTTGGTTTTTGAAGGTTTTGAGTCGACCTAAATAGGACAATGGTCGACGCATGCTGTAAACTTTCAAAATTATCAAAAAATGTACAGTATGCATCGACGCATGCAGGGGCTATGGTCGACGGCTCGCTTAAAAACCCATAATTTTTCTCTTTTGAAAAACGCTCCAAGTTCCCATTCCTCTAAATTTAATGTGCAGTCAACTTTTGTGCTGATTTGATATGGCATTTGTCTTGTAAATTGCATCTAGACATCTAGTATGTCCTCTTGTCTCCTCCCCCTTCCCAAAAACCCTAAAAACTCTCTCTATTAAAGACCTTAGTCTTCATCTTCTCCAACATTATCCCCAATCACTCTCTTCAAAGTTCATCTTTACAAAATCCTACAAAAATCATCATCAATGGCTTCCTCTCTCCGCAAAACTACATGTAAGAGATCAAGAGCCTCATCATCCTCTGCTTCAGTTCCTGTTACCGCTGTTTCACTTGTTCATCCTCCTGCTGTTGAAAACTTCAACAAGAGTCTCAGCAAAAGGGCCATAGTTCCACAACATGCATTCTACCATGCAACAGGTGAGTGCTTGCATCTCACCCGAATTCTGTCCCTGTTGGACTTCCAAGGGTTCTTCAATTTCCTGGAGTGCAATACAAAGTACAGTGGGGATTTGGTCAGGGTGTTCTACACAAATCTGCGAGGTAACTTTCAAGATCAGAACTTCCACACTTCTCTAGGAAATAGACTGGTAAATATAAATTCTGAAGTATGGAACAAATATTTTGATATGACTGTTGATGCTGATGCACCACCTCTTCATGAGGTAACGGACACTCGTACGGTGCCGGTTTATTAATTTAAGAGCGCTCTGAATGACATGCTCAAACGACCCTATCCAGATGCAATTGTCAACAGTGATGCTTTTCCTCGATCGGTCATAGCCGGGAAACTCAATATAGGGGAGCGCATCCTTCAGTGGATCGTCGCTCGTATACTACGACCGAAAAAGGGTGGACTGTCTCGTGTCGAACAAGCTGAGGTACATTTCATCTATATACTGAAAAACAAGATCAAAATAAACTGGCCATACTATATTGCTAGCAGGATGTTTGCTCTGAGAGACTCAAGTAGAGGCACTGCTTTAGCCTATGGGTCGTTCATTTCGGAAATTCTTGCTGCTGCAAATGTTGTATACCCAACATTTCCTTGTGTCTCAGTCCCCTCGGACAAAGAATTTAGCACCAAAACCCTTGCAATGATGGGGTATTTTTGGTGTGCTGAACGACGATCATACATATTTTTCCGACGGGCCAATATTCCTCCGGTGCCTCGTAACGGTTCTGATGAAGAAGAAAGTGAAGAGCAAGGTGAAGAAGAAAGTGAAGAACAAGGTGAAGAAGAAAGTGAAGAGCAAGGTGAAGAAGACGATGAAGAAGACGATATAGATGCAGAGATACAAGAACCTATCTGTGAGACTCAAGATTATCATCAATCTCCAGTCCAAGATACGGCTGCAAATACCGATTTGGTCCAGTATTCATATCCATCAGAAGAACAAGAAGGCGATTCTACAAATCAAGGATGGGGCGATTGGCAATATACAGGCTGGACTACCCTAGGTAGATTCTATGACCCATATCACGGCTACCCTCAAGACTATCAACATTCCCAGCACTCATTACCTCCTCCGCCTTCGGATAACTCTAAAGTCATTAATATGCTGCAGTCAATGCAGTTAGATCAACAAAACTTCATGAGGAGTCAAGACACTCAAATGGAGCAAATTAGAGCTGAGCTTCATGCCCAAAATGAAAGGTTTAATTCATTTTCTACTCGGATGGACGCCCGTATTGAATCTATGGTTGAATCACATGAGCGGCAAGATTGGGAAATCACCAACTCTCTTAGTCACCTCAACATGTCCATAGAAGCCTTTCTAGACTTCTCGGATCCTTACCACAATCCAGATGCTGCATACCGAGGGAGAGGCCGAGGACGGGGCCGAGGATATTAGATTCATAGTTGCATATCTCATAATTGCTTATATGTTCCGTCTGTGTACTTTCCATTTTTCTGTATTATGTGTGCCTGAACTTTCACCTTCTTTACATGTTTTCGTCATTATCTATTAATTCAAGTTACTTTTGTTCATTATCATGCTTATGTGTGAAGTTTGGTAATTAACTATCACCTATTGTATGTTCTCTGTTAATTGATGCGTTCTGCTTCTCTTTTTGATGGTGTCAAAGGGGGAGAAGACAATGTAGCAAGCAAACACCAAAGCCAAGTCAGGATATTAATAACAGTTGATGGCTGTTTGTTCTACAGCCTTATAGTACAAAAGAAAGGGGGAGCTTGTGTATACTTGTGTGTATACATTACATATTTGGCGTTTTAGTTGTATACAGGTTATCATCATCAAAAAGGGGGAGATTGTGGAGGCAAATCGCCACATATCACACAAGTCTGCAAGACATTGGTTAATGCAGGTTTCGATGATGACAAATTCCCTGGATAGATTGGAAATTATGAATTCCAGATCTACTAAACTAGATGCAACGTATCACCCACCATATCCTTTTACGCTTGTCTTAAAACTTCTGAAATGAATATACTATGTGTAGATAAAATGCAATCATGACCAAAGGCATGAAAGACTTCAAACTGATGAATTTTTGCAGGTTTGTAGGACATGGGTCGACCATAGGGTCGGCGTATGCATCAGAAAAATTCTGCACTAGTCAGCGCACAAGGCAATGCGTCGACCATAGGGTCGGCGCATGAAGGAACAACTTTCCAACGGGTCAGCGCGTAAAGGCATGAGTCGACCATAGGGTCGGCGCATAATGGAAATAGATTTCAACGGGTCAGCGCACGCCGACTGTATGGTCGACGCACACTGATGAAATTTCCAGATTTCCAAAACAACACAGGCCATGCGTCGACGCACAGACCTGTTATGGTCGACCGTTCGCGCGGAAAATATGTTTTAAAATACTTCCCTCTTATATTTGAAATACTGTTATGTCCAGAATTATGTTGGCACTATATATACTTGTTTAAACACTTGTGTTTACTAACATTTGATATTCTTTTGATTCATGTGTTCAAAAACAAGAAAGAGTGAAATAGGTGTCCAAGATTCATCATCTTCATCTTCAACATCTCACAACATTTCAATTACACACAATCATTTTTGAAATGCATTTGTGAGAGATTCAAGGTGATAAGGTTCGAGGCTTAGATTGGAGAATCAAGCTCGGGTTGAAGATTGTGACAGGTTCTTTCTTCAATAAAACCATTGGGGTTAGTTTTGCTTAGATGATTTTAGGTTGTGTAGAATTAGGTCAATCCTTAACATAGGTCCACAATAACCTTAGAATTTTGGGTTTCTAGGTCAAGTTAGACATTGGGACATATAAGGGTATTAAGGGTAGGTATGTAGGATCCCTTAGGAATTATATTAGATTTTAATATAGTAGTATACTATTTTTAGATGATTTTTGTAGTTGATTGTTGTTTGTGTTGCCCTTGTGGGCTTGTATTTTTGTTTGCTTTGCTTTGTGGGCTTGGAGAGCTTGGTTTTGCTTTGAGGAGCATTGAGGAGCATAGTAGAAGACTTGAAAGTTGATTGAGGAGCTTGAGAGCTTGAGAATCTTGTTTGTTTTGTTGTTGTTTTAGGGTTAGGGATTAAGAAGAGCTTAGACCTAGTTAACTTCTTTCTTAAACATGGATGGTATCGTTCACCTCCATTCCTCCCCATGATTCAAAGTCCTTCCATGGTGTACACCTCTCTCCTTTGGAGGGATAAGTGATGGTACCTAGGAAGTAGAACTTTTGAGGGAACCATTCTCTTGATGTTAGACCCTTATAGGTCACCTTGGGTGATCAATGAGCAGTTTAACACCCCAGCTTGTCCAGTTAAGTGATTTCTCCTGGTTTGAGTATCTTGAGAGATGTTGAGCTTGAGTTTGAAGATGAAGACTTCATTGAAGAGTGTAGAACAGGATGATTCCTTGAGTATTGCCATTCCAGCTGAAGCTTGAAGAGCAGCAAGAGCAAGTTGATACTTGAAGACCTGATGAAGATCCAGTAAAGACTGAATGAAGAGCTGAGGCTCAAAGACTGAAGGATGAAGTTGATACTTCTAAGTGATTGAAGATTACTCTGAGAAGCTGAAGCTTGCAGGAGGAGAAGGCCAATTTGAGACTGGTAAAGCAAAGAGAGCTTGAGATCTTGAAGACTAAGTTGATACTTAGGAAGAGGATTCAATTGAGATTGACTAAAGAGCTGAAGCTTGAAGAACAAAGGATAAGTTGATACTTACTTTGAAGCTTGGAGATCCTGAAGGAATCAAGTTGATACTTGTGGTTCAGAGTGAAGCCTAAAGGTGGAACTGATTAAGGAGCTGAAGCTTGGAGAAGAGAGAATAAGTGAAACTTATGTTGAAGGGTGGAAACCTGGAGAAGCAAATTGATATTTGTCAAGAGTGATGGAGGTTTGAAGACTGAGTTGCTGTTGGAAAAGCTGAAGCTTGGAGTTGAGAGAGGAGTTGATATGCTTTCTTATCTTTTTCTTTGCCGTATTGATGTGCCTTGTTTGACTTGCTTGATGCATTAGAATAAGTCCATATCTAGACTTTAATCTAGGAGCATGATTGCACTAGAGGTTGAGTTGCTCCCTCTGCTTGTATTGTTACTGTATGGCTTTGCTTGCGGGTATTCGGTAGAGCCCTGCTCTCTTGCCCATGTGGTTTGTCTAGCTTGATAGCATGACTTTATTCCTTCTGTATGATTGCAGTTTACTGTATCTAGCTTGATAGCATGTTTTATCTTCCTCAGTATGATTACTGTTATTCATTCTGGCTTGAGGTTGAGATGAGCTTGTGGAGGCTGATGCCCCACACACATTTCCTCCCTCACTTGAATTGCATGCATTTTACTGTATTACCGTTTACTGTTTAAGCTGATGTTTTATCTGTTTCGGTGTATCATTGACATGATCCCTTAGGACTCTCATTTCCTTTGATAAGGACTTGACGATAGAACTGTAGGTTGAAACCTATGCATGACAACTTCTAGGAGTTCCCTGTTTCAAACCTCAACCATAGGATGAATCCTTGGCATGACAACAGTAGGACTTGATAGTCTCCCTCCTAGTTGAGCCTGTTCTCTTCTCATCTCAAAACAGCTTAAGATACAATATTCATGAATGATTTCGTCCGTACGTTACGAGCCTTAAGCGATCTAAGAAAGGATTGTGGGAGAGTTTCTTTTCCACAGTCTGGATGTTTAGTATGGCACCCCTTAGGTGACATGCGACGCATTCACTCTCAGGTCATAGTCTCTAGTGCGATTGAAATTGCAAACACAATAAAAACACTTCTTCCGTAAAAGACAGAAAATAATCCGTATTATCCCAAACTACGTAAGCTCTGATCTCTCATACCTGTTGAGAGTACGTAGGCACAATACTGATGTATTGGCGAGCTACCTTCCCCATAACCCGTCGTAGATCGAACAACGTTGACTCTGATTTCTCGTTCTCTGATGAGAATACGTAGGCATAAAGCGCGGCGCTTTGCCGAGTCATTTTCTTTTCTGTTTAAACCAGCCTTGATAGGTAGATAGATAAAACCAACCCGTCCAGTAAACACAACAAGCGTGGATCCCGTCGAGTACGACGGACGTGAGGGGTGCTAATACCTTCCCCTTGCGTAACCGACTCCCGAACTCAGACAATGGTTGCGACGACCTTGTCTTACCCTTTTTCGTCAGGTTTTTCCGATCGTTTCCTTTCCCGCTCCGAGGGATAAATAACGAAAGGTGGCGACTCTTCCGTTGTGCCGACACCTTATTTTCGCGTAAGAGACAGTATTTAAAATGCTTTTGCTATTTTAAAAATTAAAAATCTGAAACTTTCTTTGTTGAATTCTGTTTTTTTTTCTTTCGAGGTAAAATCAATATTTCTGTATATCTACTTTCGAAGAAAATTTTAACTTTAAAACATAATATTCTGAAGTTAAATATTTTATCGTTAAAAAACAACAATTGCATAAAGTGAAATTGGAAATTGCATTCTAAAATTGAAGCTGGAAATTCAGCAAGTAAAACTGAAGCTTGAAACTGGATTACTCGTCGTTACATAGTAAAATTTAGCAAATAAAATGAAATTGGAAATTGCATAAAAATTGAAGCTTGAATAGAATAAATTCTATGAGGGGAAACTTTTAATCTGTTACAATTTTGAACTTGAAATAATAATGCTGGAACTGAAAGCAAAATAATAGCAAAAGTAAAAAAAAAATGCTCCAAGTGTAGAAAATTAAGTTTACAAGTGATTATAGTTCTAGTACAAAGTTTGGATGCCAAAATTATGAGTTTAAGGTTCTATTTATATGCTAATTTTTGCTCCGGAGCTGCTAACCAGAAACAGAAGTGGAGAAAGTGGTGGAAGCAAAGAAACTTCCTTTATAAGTGTGGCCATTTTTCTGGCTTTTACCCATCATGACCCATTGACTTGGTCATCTAAACATGGGGTTCATAATAAGCATCATCTTGCGGGCGGTCTACCCGTCATGGCCTACAGGTATGTGCTCCTTGTTTTCTGCTTAGCTGGTTGATTTTCTGGGCAGTAAGGGGTCATGACAATCATCAATTCTTAACTGTGCCCGTCATGACAGTCATAACAACTCTTTTTAGTTGTTTTTGCCGTTTTTCTAGGTTTTCCTTGCTAAGGTCACTAAGTGCTAAGTACATGAAATACGTCGAACAAAAGCATCATAACATAGAAAGGAAATATAAATGAAACTAAAAACATATAAAAATCAAATAGATTAAATGGAAAATTTGCGTGTTACCGAAATCCCCACACTTGAACTGTTACTTGTCTTTAATTGACTTAGCTTGCATATAAAAAAGGTAAATGAAAAAACATCACATGAAAATGACTCATGAAAAGCAACAACGCTAGTAATCATACATGGTTCTAAATTTGAATTGGCTAGAGGTTAACTCCATAGGTACTAACTGTAACACTGAGGATATTGTCAAAACACAAATAACATTTTGCAGACAAAAGTCTCCCTCCTAGCATACCAATTTAAATAATATTGATGTATCTTAGTCTCACTATCTTAACTCTTTTATCTGTGTTCATTCAAGATAGTCACATTAAGCCACTTAGGCATCTTTTTAATCATCACACATGCAACTGCGAAAAACAACCGGCGGAAAATAGAAGAGTCGCCACCTTTCGTTATTTATCCCAAAGAGAGGGAAAGGAAATGATCGAAAAAACCTGACGGAATAGGGAGAAGACGAGGTCATCGCAACTAAGTCTGGATTCGGGAGTCGGTTATGCAAGGGGAAGGTATTAGCACCCCTCACGTCTGTCGTACTCGACGGGATCCACGCATTGTTGTCTATCTAAAAGGGTGATCAATCTATCTACGCTAAAGGTCAAAGGACAAAAGAAAAATAAAAGAGAAGTGACTCGGCAGAGCATCGCCGCTCTGTGCCTACGTACTCCCTCGTGCAATGGGAAACTCATAGTCAAAGTTGTTCGGCTAAAAAAGACCACAGGTTTGTTCAAAAGTTTTTAGGCCCGAGTAAGGTTAACAAGTAGTGCTAGAAATTGGTGTATGCAGCTCGACCATTAGAGACTTAGGCGTTACCGTTTGCGGTAGAACTAAGAGTTAACAACACTCTTTTATTTGAAAATATTTTCCTGATTAATATCCCGAAGGATGAAAAAGGTTTGAAGTGTTTTTGTGTTTTTTAGAGAAGAAATGTTTTGAGTTTGATTTGTAACTCATGTCGCACTAGAGGCTATAACCTAAGAGCGAATGCGTCGTATATCACCCAAAGGTTATACACTAGACACTATAGGTCATTGAGAGGAAGCCCCCCAATCACCACTTCTCAAGTAGCTTAAGGCTCGTAGCGTACAACACTTGTCATTCTTTATTAAGTGTTTTAAGGATGTTTGAAGATGAGAAGAGAAGAAAGGACACCAATGGGAGACTAATCAATCCTAAAATTTATCATGCAAAGTGAACTTAAAGTTGGGATACACAAGGGGACTACCTAATGTTATCATGCATGGTTAGACACCTAATGTCTATCATAAGCTCAAAAGGTTACAGAACTTATGGGGAACATGACAAAGAAAAGCAACAAACGAAGAAGAAGAAAGAATATACAAATGAAAATGCAAACATAAGATGCACAAGTAGAATGAAAGTGGGAGGAAAATAGTGTGGAGCAGTAGCCTCCACAAGCTCATCTCAATCAAGCATGCACATGAGAAATGCAAAAAAGAAAGGAGGAGAAGATGCACCAAAAGCAAACACACCAAAGCAACAAAAATGGGATGAAATGGCCTAAGCCAAACAACATCAACCATAATGCAAAAAACCAAACACAAATGAAAGGTAAAGCAAGCCTAAAACAAAGTGAGGATGGGAGGCTATGTGAGGAAAGCAAGTACCTCATAACATGCACTCAACCATAAGCATCACCAACCAAAAGCAAAGAAGCACAAAGAACACAAAGAAAGTCCTCAAGGATTCATCCCTTTAGGTATGCTTCAATTACCTCCAAAGGAGGGACCAAGACGCCTTAAATGAGACTTCAAGGTCATGGGACAGAATGAGAGATGAGAGAAGAGAGCTCAAAAGAAAAAGAAAAACAATCAAAGGAAAATGCAAGCAAAAGCACAAAGGAATGCAAACATACTTCACATTGAAACCCTAATTGAAAGCGTCAAAAGGAACACACAAATGAACAAGGAAGAAACAATTTCATGACCTAAAATTGAGCAAGCATCATCCTTAACATGTTAGCAACATGAAACAAAAGGCATTGAAGGCTCAAAAGATCCAAAGATGTCATATCCAAGTCAAACTAGGTCAACATGTATGTATGAACCTCCTTTGGAGGTAAGTTGACTTGTAAGTTACCTCAAAATTAGGAAACTGGTTCAAAAGAGATCAAATAAAATGCACAAAGTAACCAAACATGTTGGCAAACAGAGGCCAAAAGATCACAATCAAAATCAATTTACAACACCACCAAAGAAATTGACTCATAAGGGTGTTCCATTGTGAATGAGGATTGTCGAGGGTCAAATGAAATGCATCAAAAGTCAACCAATCAGGGGCAAAATGGTCCTCAAAAATTGATCATCTCATCATGGATATGAGGATCAATTTTCAGTCATTGGATCAAAAAGGAAAAGAAGAAACAAAACCAAGAACAAACCATGTCAAGAAACAAGTCCAATAAAACTCTTCCAATGATTAATTCTATTTTTAATTGAAAATAAAACCAAAAAATAAAATAAAAACTTCTAAAAAATAATAGACATCTCAAAATGTCTAAACAATATTTTTGTGGAATTTTTTCATCATTGGAAGTATTTTAAACAGAATTAAATCTAAACATGATCCAAACATAAACAAATGGAAATAAAACCAAAATAAAATAAAATCACGGTTCAAATGGAAATTAAATCAAGTTGAAAATCCAAATGGGCTCAGACTGGGAGTGTAAACAGCAAGAAAAAGGCCCAGGTCCGAAGCGTACAAAAAACCTGAGGGTTCAAACACGATTGTGTGTGGTTAGGTCAACGTGAGCACATGGTAGGCCAAGCTCTGGGCTGTTGGATCAATAAGTAAGCAAATCAAGAGGACCAAAGCATGCCAAGTATTTAAGTGAGATTTAAATGTGATATGGTGTGCGTGGTCAAACGGCGTGCACGGTACATCTTAATCTCAGCCATCAAATATTAAAATCAACAGATCCAAGGGAAAGGAGCAGGCCACGTGCTCTGGTGAGATTTAAAAACTCACGGTGGAGGAAGACAAAACCAGACGGCCACCGGAAACTTTCCGGTCGTCTTCCTCATCAAGCATGAATAGTATCCAAAGCGTAGGTGAAGTAAAAAGTGAACCAAAATCCACAAAATAAAAGCCAAAACTCTTATCCACAACAAGTAGATCTCAAATATATGGTTCATTAAGCTTAAAAGCTCCTAAATCATCCAAATTGTTCTAAACAAGTTTTACACCTCACACTGAAACATTCATAATTAACAACCAATTGTTGTGGAGGCAAATCGCCACATATCACACAAGTCTGCAAGACATTGGTTAATGCAGGTTTCGATGATGACAAATTCCATGGATATATTGGAAATTATGAATTCCAGGCCTACTAAACCAGATGCAACGTATCACCCACCATATCCTTTTACGCTTGTCTTAAAACTTCTGAAATGAATATACTATGTGTAGATAAAATGCAATCATGACCAAAGGCATGAAAGACTTCAAACTGATGAATTTTTGCAGGTTTGCAGGACATGGGTCGACCATAGGGTCGGCGTATGCATCAGAAAAATTCTGCACTAGTCAGCGCACAAGGCAATGCGTCGACCATAGGGTCGGCGCATGAAGGAACAATTTTCCAACGGGTCAGCGCGTAAAGGCATGGGTCGACCATAGGGTCGGCGCATAATGGAAATAGATTTCAACGGGTCAGCGCACGCCGACTGTATGGTCGACGCACACTGATGAAATTTCCAGATTTCCAAAACAACACAGGCCATGCGTCGACGCACAGACCTGTTATGGTCGACCGTTCGCGCAGAAAATCTGTTTTAAAATACTTCCCTCTTATATTTGAAATACTGTTATGTCCAGAATTATGTTGGCACTATATATACTTGTTTAAACACTTGTGTCTACTAACATTTGATATTCTTTTGATTCATGTGTTCAAAAACAAGAAAGAGTGAAATAGGTGTCCAAGATTCATCATCTTCATCTTCAACATCTCACAACATTTCAATTACACACAATCATTTTTGAAATGCATTTGTGAGAGATTTAAGGTGATAAGGTTCGAGGCTTAGATTGGAGAATCAAGCTCGGGTTGAAGATTGTGACAGGTTCTTTCTTGAATAAAACCATTGGGGTTTTACCCTCCAAGATTGGTTTGAATTTTGGGGGTTTTTGGACGAGATTCTTCATCAACGGTCAATCGAGCGAAGGTGATTGTGAAGAGGTGTTCTTCACAAGTCTAGTAGCGGATTCGGTGATTTTGAAGGGAAGATCTCGGGTTTGATTTGGTGCTGTTGAGATCAGCCGGAGCCAAAGGTTTGAACAACAACGTGTTATTCAATAAGGTGGCTGGAGTCGGAGGTCCATCAACACAAATCGGAGAACTTGATTCATCTTGAATCAAGGGGCAAGGAGTTAAGGCAACTTTTAACACATTGAGATTTCTGTTGTATATTTGCTGCTCAATCCTTGTATAAACTGTTCATTCAAACAGGTGATATCTATAAAATATATCTCAATTCTAGTTTTAGAATTGGGGGAACTGCCTCACCAAATACTTGTCTTCTCTATTTTCAGCATTTACGTTATAGCTCAAAATAATTAATTTTTGTGTAAACTCTATTGTCAAAATTGTGATATCAATTGAGTAAGAGGTTAAAACTCTGTTTTTGACTCCAAAGTACAACAAGACGTTGTACTAGGCTGGTTGGAATCACTTACTCAACATAAATATCACTTGGAGTGTTGTTGCACACCAAGTGTTTGACATATTGCTTGAACCAAAATTATCTTACTTGTGTATCTAGTTTTGGTTTGATTTTGAATCATTGGAACTAGGAATCCTTACAACTGAAGTAAATAATTGATAAGTGGAATTAGTGTTGTGATTCTATTTTTCCGAATTGTCATTAATCCAAAGGCTTACGTATATCCGGTTTTCCAATAACCGTTCGTTTTAGACTATATTTTCCTCGGCCGCTTCCGCACTTAAAACATTTTTAAAACCAATTTTAAATTGGTAGCACCGACTCAAATTTTTATTGGGGATCTGTTCAACCCCCCCTTCTAGATTCGTGCCATAGTCTAACAAGTGGTATCTAGAGCTCCGGTTATTCAGTGCTTCAAATATAACGTAGAGAGAAAATGGCTAACGAACCAAAAGGGGCGTACAATAGGGCTCCCGTTTCCAACGGTGAAAATTATAGTTATTGGAAAGACTGTATGCGTGTGCATATAAACTCCATAGACAAAACAATATGGAATGTTATCCTTAATGGTCCAATAGAAATCACTGTGACCAATGCGGATAACGTAGTTGTGCCAAAGCCTGAAGCACAATGGACCGATGACGATGAGAAAAAATACAATTATGATTGGAAAGCTAAAAACATCTTAATCTCCTCATTAGGTGTAGATGAATACTATCGTGTATCCCATTGTCCTACCGCTAAGGCCATGTGGGATTCACTACAAATAGCCCATGAGGGGACAAACGATGTTAAGTTGGCTAGAATCAATACATTAACACAAGAGTTTGATCTCTTTTTCATGGAGCAAGGGGAAACCATTGCTGACATGCAAAAGAGATTTACTCATCTCATCAATCGTTTACATTCATTAGGTAGGCCTGTTTCCAATGATATTGCTACTAATAAGATCTTAAGATGTCTTAACAGGGTATGGCAGCCTAAAGTGACCGCCATCAAAGAAGCACATGATCTTACCTTATTAGATTTAACAACATTGTTTGGCAAACTACAAGAGCATGAACAGGTACTCTTGAGCCTAGACCAACGCGAAAAGATGGAAAAGAAAGACAAAACGAAGGTGAGTGAAAAGAAATCAATAGCTCTCAAGACTTCCTCCTCGAAGTCTCAAGCAAAAGAGCAAAGTGATTATTCCTCAAGCGACAAAGAAGAAGAGGATAAAAGCGAAGATATGGGGTTGTTTGTTAAACGGTATAACCGTTACGTGAGAAAGAACAGCATCCAACATTCCGAGAAGAACTTGGTAAACTTCCGGAAACAATCGAGGTACTCCAAGGATGATGACTCGAAAGGTAAAAAGACTAGAGGGACGTGCTACAAGTGTGGAAAGCCTGGTCACTACAAACCGGACTGTCCGATGAATAAAAAGGGAAAGGACAAGGAATCATCAAAGTCACACAAGAAATCATCAAAGCCTAGGAGAGCGTACATAGCATGGGAAAGTGACAACGACTCTTCCTCCTCTGATGAAAGCTCTAGTGATGAAGAAGAGTCCGTGAATCTATGCCTCTCCGCCAATCAGAAAAATAAGAAAAAACAGGTACGTCACTCTAAATATGATAAGTCCTCAAATATGTCGCATTCAAAATTACAAACCGCATTTAATGCTTTACATAATGAAGCAGTTGAAGCCTTCAAGAAACTTGCTTCTAATAAGAAATTTTTTACGTGTTTAGAGCACCAAGTTAAAGAGTCCGAAAAGAAATTAGAGGACCTTAAGGCTTCCATTGTGAAAGGCAATGAATCGGGTTGTAAAGACAATATAAATCCTTTCAACTTCGGGTGTGATACTTGTCATATTTGGCAAGGTGAGGTTAGAAACCTCAAGGCCAAATTAAACAAGGCACTTGAGCCTAAAGTTACATTTGCTATTGATAAAAAGGATTTTAGAAAAAGTATGATTAACCCATACCAAAAATATGCATATGTAATTAGGGATCAAGCAAGTGAAAGTGTCTCTAAAGTTGATTTTGCTTGCTTATATTGTTGCAAGAAAGGCCACTCCATTGGTAAATGCCGGTTTAGGAGATTTCTTGTTCCTAAAGGCATCTACCAATGGTTGCCCAAACGCAACCATTTTGTCGCTAACCTATTAGGACCCAATATGCCATTGGGTACCTCCTTGTGCTAATTATGTTTTGACAGGTGAAATGTGTCGAGACCACCGAGAGAAGATGGGTTCTCGATAGTGGGTGCTCAAGACACATGTCTGGAGACATATCCTTATTCATAGACTTTGTGGCTAAGAAGAAAGGGTACGTAACTTATGGTGATAACAACCGCGGAGCAATACTAGGTAAAGGTAGTGTAGGTAATCCCGCCTCTACCATGATTTCCGACGTGTTGCTTGTCGAAAACCTTAAACATAACCTGCTTAGCATTAGCCAATTATGCGACAAAGGATACAATGTATCCTTTTCAAAATATTGTTGCAAAATTGTGCATGAAAATGATAAGAAGAATATGTTTGATGGTTTTAGAGTAAACAATGTATATATGCTTGACTTAAATGAAGTATCATTAACAAGCGACAAATGCCTCATAACTATGAGTGAAGACTCATGGCTATGGCATAGGCGTTTAGCGCATGTTAATTTTGACTTACTCAATAAGGTAGTCTTAAAAGACCTAGTCTTAGGACTTCCCAAAATAAAGTTCACCAAGGATCACCTTTGTGATGCTTGTCAAAAAGGGAAGCAAACGAGGATCTCATTTAAGTCCAAAAAGATAATTTCAACAACGAGACCTCTTGAACTTCTACACATGGACTTGTTTGGGCCGTCTAGGATCAAAAGTCTAGGAGGAAACTATTACGGGTTCGTAATAGTGGACGACTTTTCTAGGTTTTGTTGGACTATCTTCTTAGTAAGTAAAAGTGATACATTCGCCGCTTTTGAAAAGTTTGCTAAGCTTTCCCAAAATAAGTTAAATACAAAAATAGTGTCCATTAGGAGCGACCATGGAGGTGAGTTTTAAAATCATTTATTTGAAGAATATTGCGGTAACCTTGGTATAGATCATAACTTCTCCGCTCCACGCACTCCTCAACAAAACGGGGTTGTGGAGCGCAAAAACCGTATTTTAGAAGAATTGGGAAGAACAATGATTAACGAAAGTGGTTTACCTAAATATTTTTGGGCCGACGCCATTAGTACGGCGTGCTATGTTTTGAATAGGGTGCTTATTCTCCCCATTTTAAACAAAACACCGTACGAAATTTTAAAAGGGCGAAAGCCGAATGTTTCTCACTTGCACGTGTTTGGATGCAAATGTTTTGTATTAAACAATGGAAAGGAAAACTTGGGCAAATTTGATTCCAAAGCCGATGAAGGTATCTTTCTCGGATACTCTCAATCGAGTAAAGCATATAGAATATATAATAAACGATTACTTGTTGTATAAGAGTTTGTGCATGTTACCTTTGATGAGTCCTACTCGAGAAATGTCGGAAAGGATAGTGTTGTTCATGGTGCAGGTACATCCACTAAAGACATACTCAAAAGTGGCGAGACGGGGATTGATCAACCTGACAAAGCCAAAATTGAGGAGGATAAGGATGCACACCGTGATGCAACAGAGGAAGTTCATCCGCCTTCAAACGACGATCTTCCTCAAGAGTGGAAGTCATATAAAGACCATCCAATTGAAAACATTATTGGAGACATCACAAAGGGTGTAACAACTCGATCTAAGCTAAGTAATTTCTGTTATCACTTCGCTTTCGTGTCACAGATGGAACCTAAAAACCCTAAGGAAGCCCTACTCGATGAACATTGGTATTTGTCAATGCAGGAGGAACTGAATCAGTTCACTAGAAATGAGGTTTGGGACCTTGTCCCTCCTCCACGAGGTCATCGAGTAATCGGCACCCGATGGGTGTTTAGAAATAAACTGGACGAGAACGAAGTAATAACTCGCAACAAAGCGCGTTTAGTCGCGCAAGGGTATAACCAAGAGGAAGGCATTGACTATGAGGAAACTTATGCGCCGGTTGCCTGACTCGAGGCTATACGCCTTCTACTTGCTTTCGCTTGTGCAAAAGATTTTAAGTTATTTCAAATGGACGTCAAAAGTGCGTTCCTTAACGGGTTTATAAATGAAGAAGTCTATGTTGCTCAACCACCTAGTTTTGAGTCTCATGAGTATCCTGATCATGTCTATAAACTGAAAAGAGCTTTGTACGGTCTCAAACAAGCTCCTAGAGCTTGGTATGAGAGACTAAGCAAATTCTTACTTGATCATGGCTACTCAAGAAGAAAGGTTGATACTACTCTCTTCATTAAACGTCAAGGAAAACACTTAATTCTTGTACAAATTTATGTTGACGATATCATATTTATATCCACTAACATGAATCTCGTAAGAGAGTTTGCTAAGCTTATGCAGGTTGAATTCGAGATGAGTATGATGGGTGAACTCACATATTTTCTCGGTTTACAAATCAAGCAACTGAAGGAAGGAACATTCGTGAGCCAAACAAAATATTGTTTGGATCTTCTCAAGAGATTTGACATGGCAAATGCAAAAGCCATAGACACCCCTATGCCAACGTGTGCAAATATGAGTAAAGATGAAAGTGGCAAAGATGTTGAGGTAAAAAGGTACAGAGGTATGATTGGATCGCTTCTCTATCTTACTGCTTCGTGTCCCGACATTATGTTTAGCGTGTGTATGTGCGCCAGATACCAATCATGTCCTAAGGAATCCCACCTAAAATCTGTTAAACGCATACTTCGATACCTATCTGGTACTCCGAGGTATGGATTGCGGTATTCTAAGGGTAATGATTGTTCATTGGTAGGCTTCTCCGATTCCGATTTTTCCGGTTGCAAATCGGATAGGAAAAGCACCAGTGGTACGTGTCACTTATTTTCAAAAGCCTTGGTTAGTTGGCACAACAAGAAACAAGTGTCTGCTGCTCTGTCAACCACCGAAGCAGAATACGTAGCCGCCGGTAGTTGTTGTGCGCAAGTCCTATGGCTTAAACAACAACTATTGGACTTCAATTTGAAGCTAGAACGTGTTCCAATATTTTGTGACAACACCAGTGCTATAAATCTTACCAAGAATCCGGTGTTACACTCGCGTACCAAACACATAGAAATTCGACACCATTTTCTTAGGGACCATGTAGAGAAGGGTGACGTTGTCTTTGAACACGTTGATACTAAAAACCAACTAGCGGACATTTTCACAAAGCCGCTAGCCAATGAGCCCTTCTTTCATATCCGTCGAGAACTTGGTATTCTCGATATTTCTGATCGGATTTAACAATTACTACATTCAAATTTAATATATTTACAACTATGATTTTGTACCACTAACAATTTTTTTTGAGCTTGTTCCAAGCACAAATCTGTGATTAACAAGAGTGGTCGGTATAGAGGTGATATTGCTCCTTTCTCCTTCTTTTAATCTCTCTCTCTTAACATTCATGACTTAAAAATAACTATATCGTTCGACAATCATGGTACTTATATATGTATATGACTGTTGTTGGCTGATAGTATGTGTGTTGAATGCAAGTCATATTGTGAAAAGGTGAATAGACAAGTGTGACATTCTGCATAACATGAAACTGAAAATTTTGGTTTTTGAAGGTTTTGAGTCGACCTAAATAGGACAATGGTCGACGCATGCTGTAAACTTTCAAAATTATCAAAAAATGTACAGTATGCATCAACGCATGCAGGGGCTATGGTCGACGGCTCGCTTAAAAACCCATAATTTTTCTCTTTTGAAAAACGTTCCAAGTTCCCATTCCTCTAAATTTAATGTGCAGTCAACTTTTGTGATGATTTGATATGGCATTTGTCTTGTAAATTGCATCTAGACATCTAGTATGTCCTCTTGTCTCCCCCTTCCCAAAAACCCTAAAAACTCTCTCTATTAAAGACCTTAGTCTTCATCTTCTCCAACATTATCCCCAATCACTCTCTTCAAAGTTCATCTTTACAAACTCCTCCAAAAATCATCATCAATGGCTTCCTCTCTCCGCAAAACTACATGTAAGAGATCAAGAGCCTCATCATCCTCTGCTTCAGTTCCTGTTACCGTTGTTTCACTTGTTCATCCTCCTGCTGTTGAAAACTTCAACAAGAGTCTCAGCAAAAGGGCCATAGTTCCACAACATGCATTCTACCATGCAACAGGTGAGTGCTTGCATCTCACCAGAATTCTGTCCCTGTTGGACTTCCAAGGGTTCTTCAATTTCCTGGAGTGCAATACAAAGTACAGTGGGGATTTGGTCAGGGTGTTCTACACAAATCTGCGAGGTAACTTTCAAGATCAGCACTTCCACACTTCTCTAGGAAATAGACTGGTAAATATGAATTCTGAAGTATGGAACAAATATTTTGATATGACTGTTGATGCTGATGCACCACCTCTTCATGAGGTAACGGACACTCGTACGGTGCCGGTTTATTAATTTAAGAGCGCTCTGAATGACATGCTCAAACGACCCTATCCAGATGCAATTGTCAACAGTGATGCTTTTCCTCGATCGGTCACAGCCGGGAAACTCAATATAGGGGAGCGCATCCTTCAGTGGATCGTCGCTCGTATACTACGACCGAAAAAGGGTGGACTGTCTTGTGTCGAACAAGCTGAGGTACATCTCATCTATATACTGAAAAACAAGATCAAAATAAACTGGCCATACTATATTGCTAGCAGGATGTTTGCTCTGAGAGACTCAAGTAGAGGCACTGCTTTAGCCTATGGGTCGTTCATTTCGGAAATTCTTGCTGCTGTAAATGTTGTATACCCAACATTTCCTTGTGTCTCAGTCCCCTCGGACAAAGAATTTAGCACCAAAACCCTTGCAATAATGGGGTATTTTTGGTGTGCTGAACGACGATCATACATATTTTTCCGACGGGCCAATATTCCTCCGGTGCCTCGTAACAGTTCTGATGAAGAAGAAAGTGAAGAGCAAGGTGAAGAAGAAAGTGAAGAACAAGGTGAAGAAGAAAGTGAAGAGCAAGGTGAAGAAGACGATGAAGAAGACGATATAGATGCAGAGATACAAGAACCTATCTGTGAGACTCAAGATTATCATCAATCTCCAGTCCAAGATACGGCTGCAAATACTGATTTGGTCCAGTATTCATATCCATCAGAAGAACAAGAAGGCGATTCTACAAATCAAGGATGGGGCGATTGGCAATATACAGGCTGGACTACCCTGGGTAGATTCTATGACCCATATCACGGCTACCCTCAAGACTATCAACATTCCTAGGACTCATTACCTCCTCCGCCTTCGGACAACTCTGAAGTCATTAATATGCTGCAGTCAATGCAGTTAGATCAACAAAACTTCATGAGGAGTCAAGACACTCAAATGGAGCAGATTAGAGCTGAGCTTCATGCCCAAAATGAAAGGTTTAATTCATTTTCTACTCGGATGGACGCCCGTATTGAATCTCTGGTTGAATCACATGAGCGGCAAGATTGGGAAATCACCAACTCTCTTAGTCACCTCAACATGTCCATAGAAGCCTTTCTAGACTTCTCGGATCCTTACCACAATCCAGATGCTGCATACCGAGGGAGAGGCCGAGGACGGGGCCGGGGATATTAGATTCATAGTTGCATATCTCATAATTGCTTATATGTTTCGTCTGTGTACTTTTCATTTTTCTGTATTATGTGTGCCTGAACTTTCACCTTCTTTACATGTTTTCGTCATTATCTATTAATTCAAGTTACTTTTGTTCATTATCATGCTTATGTGTGAAGTTTGGTAATTAACTATCACCTATTGTATGTTCTCTGTTAATTGATGCGTTCTCCTTCTCTTTTTGATGGTGTCAAAGGGGGAGAAGACAATGTAGCGAGCAAACACCAAAGCCAAGTCAGGATATTAATAACAGTTGATGGCTGTTTGTTCTACAGCCTTATAGTACAAAAGAAAGGGGGAGCTTGTGTATACTTGTGTGTATACATTACATATTTGGCGTTTTAGTTGTATACAGGTTGTCATCATCAAAAAGGGGGAGATTGTGGAGGCAAATCGCCACATATCACACAAGTCTACAAGACATTGGTTAATGCAGGTTTCGATGATGACAAATTCCCTGGATAGATTGGAAATTATGAATTCCAGATCTACTAAACTAGATGCAACGTATCACCCACCATATCCTTTTACGCTTGTCTTAAAACTTCTGAAATGAATATACTATGTGTAGATAAAATGCAATCATGACCAAAGGCATGAAAGACTTCAAACTGATGAATTTTTGCAGGTTTGTAGGTCATGGGTCGACCATAGGGTCGGCGTATGCATCAGAAAAATTCTGCACTAGTCAGCGCACAAGGCAATGCGTCGACCATAGGGTCGGCGCATGAAGGAACAACTTTCCAACGGGTCAACGCGTAAAGGCATGAGTCGACCATAGGGTCGGCGCATAATGGAAATAGATTTCAACGGGTCAGCGCACGCCGACTGTATGGTCGACGCACACTGATGAAATTTCCAAATTTCCAAAATAACACAGGCCATGCGTCGACGCACAGACCTGTTATGGTCGACCGTTCGCGCGGAAAATCTGTTTTAAAATACTTCCCTCTTATATTTGAAATACTTTTATGTCCAGAATTATGTTGGCACTATATATACTTGTTTAAACACTTGTGTCTACTAACATTTGATATTCTTTTGATTCATGTGTTCAAAAACAAGAAAGAGTGAAATAGGTGTCCAAGGTTCATCATCTTCATCTTCATCATCTCACAACATTTCAATTACACACAATCATTTTTGAAATGCATTTGTGAGAGATTCAAGGTGATAAGGTTCGAGGCTTAGATTGGAGAATCAAGCTCGGGTTGAAGATTGTGACAGGTTCTTTCTTGAATAAAACCATTGGGGTTTTACCCTCCAAGATTGGTTTGAATTTTGGGGGTTTTTGGACAAGATTCTTCATCAATGGTCAATCGAGCGAAGGTGATTGTGAAGAGGTGTTCTTCACAAGTCTAGTAGCGGATTCGGTGATTTTGAAGGGAAGATCTCGGGTTCGATTTGGTGCTGTTGAAATCAGCCGGAGCCAAAGGTTTGAACAACAACGTGTTATTCAATAAGGTGGCTGGAGTCGGAGGTCCATCAACACAAATCGGAGAACTTGATTCATCTTGAATCAAGGGGCAAGGAGTGAAGGCAACTTTCAACACATTGAGATTTCTGTTGTATATTTGCTGCTCAATCCTTGTATAAACTGTTCATTCAAACAGGTGATATCTATAAAATATATCTCAATTCTAGTTTTAGAATTGAGGGCAGACGTACCCCGAAGCGAGGACGATGGGGGAACTGCCTCACCAATACTTGTCTTCTCTATTTTCAGCATTTACGTTATAGCTCAAAATAAGTAATTTTTATGTAAGCTCTATATCAAAATTGTTATATCAATTGAGTAAGAGGTTAAAACTCTGTTTTTGACCCCAAAGTACAACAAGACGTTGTACTAGTGTTGCAGTGAAAATTTGATATCAAGCTATTAATTAACTTGAACCATATTTCTTTTTACAACCGGTCTTTAATTTATCCAAAGGATAGGTCTAAAGAAAGAAAGAACCTTTTTCGCGATGTAACGACAACGCTTTTAAGAGATTCGGGGATTCGGGGGTTGGTTATATCTAGGGAAGGTATTAGCACCCTAAATATCTGTAGTACTCTACAGGAACCTTTTATTTAATTAATTGCTAAGTTTTTGAATTGTGCACTATGGTTTTAGGATTGGGAATTGAGATAAAATAAATAAAAAGGCCTAAGTGGTTTTCTAAGTTTGCTCGCAAAGGCGTCGCACCTTTTGCCTACGTATCCTGACTAGGATAGAATCAGAGCAATCGTAGTTCACCTCACGAGGGGAAAGAACTCTTGATGATGATCAAGGTTCAAAAAGGAAACACACATGACAATGTTTGTGTGGAGTTTGACAAAAATCCCTAAGCTAAGTTGCAGGGGAAGTAAGAAGTCATGACGATGATTCTTACACAGAGTTGACGAACTCCTTCCTAGAGTTCTAGTTGAAGAACACTCCTAGTATGGGTGGGTTTCTTAGACTTCAAGCAAAGTCTGAAGGTTTCTAAACTAGGGTTGAAGTGACTTTAACAAAGTCAAAAGGGTTAAGATTTTGGTCCAAGACATTGACAGTCAAGTGGACAGAACTTCCTTTGGAGGGAGAGATAGTGGCAACTGGATGAAGGCTAACAAGCTTTATCACTTGGGGATAAAATAAAATATAACTTAATACAAAAGCATTCATGGTGACAACCAAGAAAAATATTAAGGATGAAAAAGCAATGATGACAATCAAAGCAGATGGTTAGTACGAAAACTGTGACGACAGATCGCACCTGGAGTACAGTTAACAAACAGATGAGATAGGCATGATAATAATTCAAAGTAAAAATCCTAGCATGTTGACAAACATGTATAGGCATGAGAACAATCAATTTTCACAAAGAAAAACAAGTGGATCTCTTTAAACTTTTATCTGCAACAACTAGGGTTAGTACTGTCAATATGACAAGTTGCACATAGTCAAACATGGTGAAAAATTAATCAAACATGGAAAATAAAATTATGACATGAAAGTACACATTAAAACAAACACAATGAAAAAAGAATGGGTGAAAAATAATAAAAAATGAGAGAGTTATGATTTTTTAAAGTTTCATGTGAAAAATGAAAAAAAGTGGCAACAAGGGTTATCACCAAGGATCAAACCCGTGCCAAGTACAATACGCGCGCAAGTTTCAACCGCTGGGGCGGCCATACATCCATTAATTAAAGTGAAACAATAAATATATGATGTATGTCTTCATTCCTGGCTGGGCAAAAACTATGGTTCTCATGGATTTGCAAAAAGCTCATAACTTCCTCAATTTTTTGAGTTTTGGGACAAACTTTATATGCTTTTGGGGTAGAAAAATGTGAGGATTAACATGGTGGTCTTGGTTTTTTGAAATCAATTTTCTATTGAAAAACCCGATAGGGTGTTTGTTTATGCTTTGAAAATGCAAAAGGTCATGTACAGCTTGATACAAACATGTTAAATGCCAAATAAGTTCACATACACATCCATTATATGACATATGAACCAATGAAAACATGCTCAAGGCCAGGAGGTACAGATTAGGGAGAGTCACTTTCAACTTGCAAATGAACATAAGCATAGATGCATGACAGTATGGTTTTTGAATTCAAAGTGATCAAGGGTCAAGGCAACATTCCAAACACCTTTAATACATGATTTTAAATGTGTGTGTGTGACAAAAACCTGACTGGAACAAGTGTGCATCTACTTGGTTTTCAAATTGCATTTTGATACATGTTATGTGCAAGAGATGATGTGCTTCTTGTGTCAGTCAAATTCCAGTGTTTTTGTTCATTTAGACATGTCCTATATGACCATACAAAGCTGTAGGAACACAAAGATCTCAAGAAAAATCAATCATTCTCAAACTGATATAGCATAGTGAGCATGTAGAAGCAAAAATGCATTTTGTGTGTGATTTTGTGGTGTAGTATGTTTTAGTGCAAGATGACTATGCTAGCATGTTTCATTTGGTTAATATGAGATGGATGATTCATTACTTTGCTCAGAAACAAGCTCATTCCAAAACTGGTCTTGGTGATGTAGTTCTTGTTTGAAAATATGACCATTTGACATATGGATTTTCATAGCAGTGTGTTTTTGAGCAAAATGATGATCCTAACATCTCAAGCATGTTCAAAGTGATGTGTGTACACTGTAATTTCAATGAAAAGTGAGTTGGTGCTAAAAGTGTCAAGTGTGTGATTTGTATATGAAGAGATGCATTTGAAGAGATGAATTTTTGATGCAATGATTTTCAATGTAAGATGAACATACCAGCATGTCATAAATGATTATTATGATGTGTACATGACACTGTTTTGGTGAAAAACAAGTAGATGCAAAAAAACCATATTTGAGTAACTTGGTGATTTTTGAAGCATTTGGTGTCAACATGTGAATTTTGGTGTAAGGCAATAAAACAGCAAAACAAACACATAGGCATGTTCAGAATGATCATACAAGTATGTTGGAATGAAGAAATCAAACATATTATGTATCATGCAAACAGTGATAAGGTTGTGGCTTGATGTGTGTTTTGCAAACATGGTTTGGTACATGAGAGGCAATTGTGCTAACATACATTAGATGATAAACATGACATGCACAATATGAGGTTTTGATGCAAAGAAACAGTGTGTGCAGGATAATGGTATGAGTGATGCACTTCAGAATGGGGATTCAAACATATACCAATCATGAGATGACAAGAAAATGTGAGCTTGTCAACAACAGCCAGTAAAGTTCATATCAATGTAAAATAAAGTGTGGATGCTGTTAATGGAAGCCAGAACAGAATGAGCAAATTGGTTATGGTAGCAAAAACTGAATTATCCCATACAAGTAAATTTAAACAGACAGCATGAATGTTCAAAGATCAATCCAAACCTCCCTCACATCAAAGCTGTGACACAAAACCTGTTATGTTCTTCTCATAAATTGCAAGCATAGTGTTATGAAAATAAGTAACAGCAGGGCAAAAACCAAGGCATGTTAACATCAGATTCTTTAAAATTCTGGTTCAAGTCAGCATTACATTTTGGATCAAATGTTAGCTTGAACAGGGTGGGAGCAAGGTATAATGGATCACAACACATCACAAACATAGAACACCAATCATCATTGCAATGGATCCAAGAATTTCACACAAAAATGAACCAAAGCAATGCAGCACCCAAAATTTAAACAAATCTCATGTCATGACAGCAAATTCAATTACTTGCAAAACTGTTTTGATAGTATAATATCCAATCTTTCATATCTCACAGTCAACTTTTAACTAGCAAGCTCATGTTCATACTTATAAGAAAACACATGTTCATCACATCTCAAGTATCATAAAAAACAACAATTGTTCATGAGTTCAAGATACTATAATGCTCAAAATGCAAAATCATGGATGGATAACATAACAACCAATGGATACATGTTACATACCTGTTGGAGGACCTTTCAAACAAGCTAGAACAGAAAAATACCAGAGATCCTTTATGTCACTTTCTTGCTTTTAAGTCTTTCTTCAACTTCAAGTAACAATGCACTTATGGTGCCAAATGACAAAATATGAGTTTCTAATGATGGATAAGGGTTTGGACAGTTGATATATGTGGTATGTGAGGTGTTCAAGTGGCCACAACCTCAAGGAAATGCTTGGAACTCAGTTTGGTGTTTTTTATGGCTTTTGGTCAAAGTAAGCTACATGAACATTTGACTTTTTGATTTCTTGAGATTTTTGGTGGTTTGATGTATTGTACACCTTCTATATGTTATTTAGAAGGTGTATGGATGATGGTTTGGGTATTGGAAAGGATAGAAATGAATTTGGGCAGATTTCACTTCAAGGCCATTTTGAGTGTTTTTGTGAACTTTGTGATTTTTGAGAAATTGAAGCAAGATGAGGGAATTGTGATGACAGAGGTTATTTTGTGGTTTCTATCAGATCAATTCTGTTGGAAATAAGGTGAGGGAGCTCTCCTTTTATAGAGAAAGTGATTGAGGTGCTTACTAGGGAGGTTTCTTCAACATGAAGTAAGCTTTGGATATTTTGAACCAAACCTCCCTTGGAGGGTTTTCCACCTAATTCTGATGCAAATCCAATTTGTCCATGTTCTTTGATGATTTTCTGATGTTTGTAGCAGGCTAGGGTCATAGGGAAGGGGCTGGTACAGCTTTTTACTTTCCACCTCATGCTTGGAAAGTTCAACTTGCCAACTTGCTCCACTTGCAAGGCAATGAACTTCAAGCTTTGATTTTGTGATATTCTGCATAATTCTTTCTTGTATAATGTTACATACATCTCATACATCAGATACAATAAGTTAGATCAAGAAAAATTGGCAATTTTGGTGAAAGAAATCAATCTTGAAAATTCAGCCAATGTGGGACTTAACATGTGAAACCTCCAACTTTGCACCTATGTAAATTTCTGCTCATAACTCCTCTTGAGATGTTCTAGTACAATTTAGAAAGCCCTCACATAGCTCTAAAACATTCATGTTTACCAAGAAATCAAAATCCAATTGGAACTAGGTGAAAACCCCCCTCAAAGTTGGCTGCACACAAGCTTTTAAAGTGAAAATAACTTAGAAATTTTCTAAGTTACTTTCCCTTCTAGGAATGTTTTTGCTTCTATCTCAAAAAGTATGCATTTTCTGGTTATGGACTAGTATGGGACTTTTGTAGGAATTGTCAAGAGCTTTCAAATGAGACTAGAACCAACTCAATTGGATGTGTGGTTAAGGAGATACGGTTTAGCCCTTTTCAAAACCCTAATTTCCCGATTTCTCGATTACCCTCTCATCCTTGATCCAATGATCATGAAAATTGATACGCAAGTCCATTATGACATAAGGAACAACTTTGATTCACAACTTGGATTCCAATTCTCAAAATTTGAGGAGTCGACTTTTCGGTCAACCGTACGATCGATCGGTGCCGATTGAGTCGCCTGTTGACATTCTGGACATCCTGAGACTTTGATACTTCTTGAATAGTCTTTAATAGTCTATATGAACTTCATGGACCTCAATCCCACCATTAAAACATCTTCCAACATCAAAGTCAAACAACAGTTGACTTTTCACTAGTTAAAAACCCTAATCGGGGCCTCCTGACTGCACTGTTCTTGATTCTGAAATGATTTCTTCAAATTGAATTCTCTTTTGACTTTGATATTATCTTTGATTTCATTCAATTATTGAATTGGCCCAAATCATTGGTTGATCATTCCTTGGTTGTTTTGAATTTGTCGGTGCGAAAACCCTGATTCATATGTAACTTGACAATAATGAACTTGCACTGATTTAGGGTTAGATAATTCATGATCATGCTTCTAAAAATGATAATGAGGATCTAAGGGGTCAAAATTTGGGGAACAAAAATTGCCCCTATTTAAATATCTTCACTAGATGGGGAACGAGAGATGACAATCTTCGTTAAATCGTAGTGAAAGGTATTTAAATATAGATAACTGAAAATTTTGTCCCTTAGATCCGATGCCATGCTAAAGGACAAATTATGATATGCCATGCACTCTAAATGATGCTTTATGATGCTTGAATGCAAATAACATAGACGCGACGATAATAAAAGGAACAGTAAAACAAACAATGACAAATACAAGGACTCGACACTGGGGACCCGTACTGAAAAACTAAATTAACAGTTCAGACATGACTGTAAGCAGGGAAACTTCACATGGGGAAGAGACAAATTCAATAAAGATGACAATCTTATTGGAACAGAGGTACTCCACCGGGGAGAAGAATAGACTTCTACTGGGGAAAAGGATATACTTTTACTGGGGAAATGGAAAATTAATTCCATCGGGAAAAGAGAATCAGGATTCACCGGGGAAGCGAGAGACTGGATACAACCTCACTGGGGATGATCAGATGAGGAACTTCCTATAGTGAAGAGTTCAAACGGGATCTTCAGGAATGGACTAGAATCAAGACTAATCACACACGGAGGCCACTAATGACGACTAGATCTCCAGGACTTGACTGGGAACATGGATTACTGGGGATACACCCTCAGTTTCTGCAAACAGTTCACACAATGCTGGTAATTAATAGACTTCCTGGGGAATTGGTAACGACCGGAGTTCCAAGTAATGCCAGTGACGACTGGTTTTTTAATGGTGATTGGTGACGACCAAATCAGGGTACCAATAACGATTGATTTTAAACAATGCCAGTTACGACTGGATTTTTAATGAAGATGGTGACGACCATGCTGGGGAATACCAATGACAATTGGTTATACAAAAATGCTAGGGATTACTAGATCTTCTAGCTGGGGATTGGTGACAACCAAACTGATACAGATTCCTAATAACGATTGGACTCTAGATGATGATACCAGTTACGACTGGGTTTCAAAGGGAAAAATTGGTGACAACCAACAAGATACCAATGACGATTGGATTTTAGGCAGTGCCAGTGACGACTGGACTTCACGGGGAGAGTTAGGAACAACTAACACGATACCAATAACAATTGGAACAAAACCAGTGACGACTGGATTCCCCGGGGAAAGGTTGGTAACAGCCAAACCAAGAGGCGCCAATGACAAATGGACTTTTATACAGTGCCAGTGACGACTGGACTTATACGTGGATTTGTTAGTGACGACTAACGAGATACCAATGACGATTGGATTTAGACAATGCCAGTGACGACTGGGCTTTAAAAGGACATAGATGGTGACGACCAAATGAATGCCAACGACAATTGGTTTGAACAAAATGCCAGTTACGACTGGACTTATACTTGGAAATGAAGTGAGTAATGACTTAGACTTCACGGGGATTGATAGATGTCACCGACTCGGGGAACAAACGAATCACACTGATCCCATGATGAGGGGTGTACGTAGACTTAGGAAAATAAACCCAAAGACCTACTGAGGAATAGAGCCTGTAGGTAGATTTTGCTGGGGTGAATTCAAACAGATGTCCAGAAATACTTCGCTGGGGAAAGAACCTTCATATAATCATAAGAAATTCTGAGGGTTAATCTTCAATCTTGGTAACCATACATAGCCAAAGGACTCTTTGTCGCTCAACTTGCTAGCATTTCATTGGGGAATGTAAATTCTGACTGTGCATCAAGACTCCTGCTACCCTGAAGTTTCGGGGGATGTATGATTTTCCTCGAGTCTTTCCACAAGTTAAAACATTTTGTAAAATATTTCCAAGTTATTATTTTTTTTTTCAAAAATCTGGACTTTAATGCTTTCAAAAACAATCGTTGACTAACGAACGGTATTTTGCATAACAAAGAAAATAAGGAACTGATAATTTGCACAAGAAAGAGAGACTCAAAAGGGTGATTTTATTTAAAGGATGAAATCTTGCCAATGACAATATTCCATGGAAATTTTTACAAGTAAAATGGCAAAAGTGGATAAGGTTACATTGAATCCTGTGACCTAACTAATCCTAAAGACTAGAATTCTCCAAGATCCTTGCTTCTGACGAGAGCTGTTGAGATGAATCTTTGTTGAGTCTGCAGTGTTGATGGCTTTGTCTGATGCAGCGAAACGCCTTTGTCCCTAATTTTTGCCTGGATCGCCCTTTCAGGTTTTCAATCCACCGGGACGCTCATTTTTGCCTAAGCCGCCCTTTCGGGTTTTCAACTCAGTGAGCTTTTTGATTTCTTTTCTCTTTTTTCTTTTCTTCTTTTTTTTATTTTTTTTTTACCCTAACTTTTGCATAAACCGTTCTTTTGGATTTTCCGGCTTATCGGGTACTTTTTAGGCGTAATATTTCCGAACTGCGTCAGAGTTTATCGGGTGTGTGAGTTGTTCTCCGTCCATGGTAGTAAGGACCAGTGAACCTCCAGAGAATACTGTCTTCACAATAAAGGGGCCATCATAATTAGGCATCCACTTCTCTCTTGCGTCTTTGTGAACTAGTAAGATTTTCTTGAGCACAAGTTCTCCTTCGCGGAACTCTCTGATACGGACCTTTTTATCGAACGCCCTCTTGATTCTTTTTTGATACAACTGGCCGTAACACATCGCAGACATGCGCTTTTCATCGATGAGATTCAGCTGATCAAATCTTTCTTTAATCCATTCTTCCTCTTCTAACTTGGTTTCCATGATGACTCTGAGGGATGGTATCTCGACCTCGATGGGAAGAACTGCGTCCATTCCATATATACCAGAGAAAAGGGGGTTGCCCCTGTGGAAGTGCGGACGGAGGTTCTGTATCCGTGCAGGGAAAATGGTAGCATTTCATGCCAATCTTTGTAGGTTTTAACCATTTTCTGCAAGATCTTCTTGATGTTTTTATTTGCAGCTTCCACAGCTCCATTCATCTTTGGACGGTAAGGGGAAGAGTTGTGGTGTTCGATTTTGAAGTCCTCACATAATTCTTTCATAACTTTGTTGTTCAGATTGGTGCTGTTGTCTGTTATAATTCTGCTTGGGATCCCGTAGCGACAGATGATCTCCTTTTTAATGAAACGAGCCACCACTTGACGTGTAACATTGGTGTAAGATACATCTTCAACCCATTTTGTGAAATAGTCGATGGCAACCAGAATGAAACGGTGTCCATTTGAAGCTTTTGGCTCAATTGCCCCAATCATGTCAATCCCTCACATAGAGAAAGGCCATGGTGACGACAGTACATTCAACAGTGTTGGAGGTACATGCATTTTGTCTGCATAAATCTGGCACTTGTGACACTTTCTGGCGTATTGAATACAGTCAGTTTCCAAGGTCAACCACTAATAACCTGCTCTCAAGATCTTTTTGGACATGGCGTATCCGTTGGCGTGAGTACCAAACATTCCTTCATGAACATCTTTCATTAACAAGTCCGCTTCTCTTTTGTCAACACATTTGAGTAAGACCATATCATGATTTCTTTTGTAAAGTACACCATTGCTGAGGAAGAATTTGGATGCTAATCGTCTCAGTGTTTTCTTGTCAAGTGCTGTAGCATCTGCGGGATATTCTTGTTTCAACAGATAATTCTTTATATCATGATACCAGGGTTTGCCATCGGTTTCTTCTTCAATCATTTGACAGTAAGCAGGCTCTGTCTTGCGTTCAATTTTGATAAGTGTGCCATCATTGACATCTCTAGTTTTCCACATCGAGGCCAGCATGGCTAAGGCGTCGGCGATGTGATTCTCTGCTCTTGGAACATGTTTAAAGGTGATTTCATCAAAATACTTGATTGTTTCAACGATATAAGCTCTGTAAGGAATCAGGTTTTCATGTCTTGTCTCCCATTCGCCTCTGACTTGATAGATAACCAAAGCTGAGTCTCCACTGACTTCGAGATTTTTGATCTGGAGATCAATGGCTGCTTCGAGACCAAGGATACATGCTTCGTATTCAGCAATGTTATTTGTACAATCAAAGTCTAGTTTGGATGTAAACGGAGTGTAACCACCTTCAGGATTCATTAAGACTGCACCTACGCCATGTCCGCTATAATTGGATGAACCTTCGAACATCATTTTCCACCAATTATCTGTCTGTTGACCTTTGTCAGAACTTGTTTCTTCACAATCTTTTACTAACATGATATCTTCGTCCGGAAAATCAAACTTCATAGGTTCATAATCTTCGACAGGTTGATCTGCGAGATATTCTGATAACACACTGCCTTTGATGGATTTCTGGGCCACATATTGAATATCATATTCTGATAGTAACATATGCCACCGGGCGAGTCTTCCGGTTTGTGCCGGCTTCTCAAAGATGTACTTTATTGGATCCATTTTCGAGATCAATAAAGTGGTGTGACAAATCATATACTGCCTCAAACGCTTAGCGGCCCATGCTAAAGCACAACAAGTCTTTTCTAGGAGTGAGTATCTGCTTTCACAATCAGTAAACTTCTTGCTCAGATAATAAATGGCATGTTCTTTCCGTCCGGATTCGTCTTGTTGGCCCAGAACGCAACCCATTGAGTTTTCAAGTACTGTCAAATACATAAAGAGAGGCTTTCCCGGAACAGGTGGTATCAAAATTGGAGGTTCTTGGAGATAACCTTTGATTTTATCGAACGTTGTTTGACAATCAGAATTCCATACAACTGTTTGATCCTTTCGTAACAACTTGAAGATCGGTTCACAGGTGGGGGTCATATTGGAAATGAACCTGGATATGTAATTCAACCTTCCAAGAAAACTTCTAACCTGATTTTCGGTCTGCGGAGCTGGCATGTCTTGAATGGCACGGACTTTGTCTGGATCCACTTCAATCCCCTTGTGACTAACGATGAAACCGAGTAATTTTCCTGATCTGACTCTGAAAGTGCACTTTGCGGGATTCAACCTCAACTGATATTTCCAGAGTCTTTTGAATAACTTCAACAAATGTTCTAGATGGTCTTCTTCATTTTGAGACTTGGCGATCATGTCATCCACATATACTTCTATTTCTTTGTGCATCATGTCGTGGAACAAAGCCACCATAGCTCTTTGATAAGTTGCGCCTGCATTTCTTAAACCGAATGGCATAACCTTATAACAATAGGTGCCCCATGGAGTGATGAAGGTTGTTTTTTCCATGTCGTCAGGATCCATTTTGATTTGATTGTAACCAGAGAAACCGTTCATAAAGGAAAACACTGCAAACCGAGCTGTATTATCTACCAAAGTATCAATATGCGGTAGAGGGAAGTCGTCCTTTGGATTGGCTTTGTTTAAATCTCGATAATCCACACACATCCTTACCTTTCCATCTTTCTTTGGTACAGGAACAATGTTGGCTACCCATTCTGGATATTTGGCCACTGCAAGGAAGCCTGCATCAATCTGCTTTTTTACCTCATCTTTGATTTTAAGAGCCATGTCGGGTCTGGTTCTTCTGAGTTTCTGTTTAACCGGAGGGCATTCAGATCGGAGTGGTAACTTGTGAACCACTATGTCTGTATCCAAACCAGGCATATTCTGATAAGACCAAGCAAACACATCTACATATTCTCTTAAGAGTTCCTTTAACTGCTGTTTTACTTCTGCCCCTAGGGCTGCCCCAATTTTGACTTCTTTTTTGTCTCCTTTTGTGCCAAGGTTGATAACTTCTACCTGTTCCTTATGGGGTTGAAGCTCTGCATCCTCTTTTTGGGCCAATCTTACCAGTTCATCAGGAATTTCACAGTCCTCATCCTCGTCTTCAGCTTGGTAAATTGGTGAATCAAGGTCAGGAGGAGATGCATGGTCACAGGATTCAATGGGGTTATGGTCATCACTGCATGTTTGAAGGGTTTACTTTATTAAAACACACAATCAACAAATGCAACACACACAGAGAAAGAGAAAATTGTTTTTTGTTTTGTTTTTTTTTGTATTGCCATTTTTCTTTCAAAGTAAAAGCAAAAAAGACGTTAAAGAAACAACACGGGGATTTTTAACAAAATAGTCCATTCTCATTGATATTTCTTTGAAAGCATGTGGCCCTTACAAAATATTCCTATAGCCTTGGGCACGGCTATGGAGATTTTAAAATAACAAAGAAAGAAAACAACAAATTACTTTAACTCGGGAAAAACTACAGGAACTTCGATAGCCTCCCAGTTGTTCAGAGTAGCTTCGTCATGATACACTAGCGCTCCTATGTCTTCACTTTCAAGATTTCCTTCCACGGCGTTAATTTGAAAATCGCCACTGATAAATATTTCTTGAATAGCCTTTGGCCGGCTGTTGTCATGCCTCGGTTCTTCACTTTGAGTTGGTTTGTAACCCAACCCCTGGCGATTCATCTTCGGCTTTACCTCAATGACTTCTCCCCATCCTGCGGGAGTACCTTCTTCCAGCGTAGTTTTGGCGCCTTGAGCAGATGCGAAAGTTGGACCACTTTTTGCCACCGTCTCCTCTATCATCACTGCGTTTGCTATTTCTAGTGCTTGGAATGATGTCTCTAGCGCGTCCTCTTCTGCTTCAATGTACCGGAACGATAAAAGATTACTGACCATTAATTCCTCTTCACCATGAACAATTACTAGCTTATCATTTACCACAAACTTCATTCTTTGGTGCAGGGTAGAAGTTACTACCCCTGCTTCATGGATCCAGGGACGTCCCAGTAGGCAGCTATAAGCTGGACTTATGTCCATCACCTGAAATACAATGTTAAATTCATGGGGTCCCACCAAAATCGGTAATTCTACTTCTCCGATGACCGTTCTCCTCGAACCATCAAAAGCCTTTACAATTAATGAGGTTGGTTTCATCTCTGCCCCGGCATAGGCTAGTCTGGCCAGTGATCTTGCGGGTAGCACGTTTAACGAGGATCCTGTGTCGACCAGTACTCGTGCCAAAGTATCTTCCTGGCATTTGATGGATATGTGTAGTGCACGATTGTGATCACGTTTTTCCTTCGGTAACTCGGCATTGCTGAAACTTAAAGTATTGCATGCCGTGATGTTAGCCACTACTGAATCAAACTGCCCAAGTGAAATATCCTTGGTTACGTGTGCTTGTCTCAATACTTTCTGTAATGCTTCCCTGTGAGATGGAGAATTTATCAAGAGTGACAAGATTGATATTTTTGATGGCGTCTGATGAAGCTGATCTATCACCTTGTAATCACTTCTTCGGATAATCCTCAAAAATTCATCATTTTCTTCTTCTATGCTTGGAGCTTCTTTTTCTTTGATTACCACAGCAGGAATGACTTCTTTTGGAATTGCTACTGATTCTTTCGGCTGATAGATCCGACCGCTGCGGGTCATCTTGCTAGTGTCGGCGATGTTGGTCACATCTTTCTGGTTATCTGTCTGAACAACCTTTCTCGTTTCCTTGTCTACCACGGTCACATCGTACTTCCACGAAACAGCTTTTGTATTGTCATAATGGAACGGTCTCGGTTTTTGAACTACGATTGGTCGTGGCTGACCAATAGCAGCTCTGTTGAAAACTGGCCTTGCACCTCTGTTAAACACTGGAACTTTCTCTTTTTTCCTGGACAGGTCGAAAACTAGCTCTATTACAGAAACCTCTTCTTTCCTTCCCTTACCACATACTTGTAACATCCCCTCATTTATCAATCTTTGTATATCTTCCTGCATCGCATTACATCTGCTAGAACCTACGGTACATTTTTCACATTTGCTATGAACACTTCCCAACAACCCTGCTTCTGTCAGCTTATCATGCAATGTCTTCAATGGCGTTCTGATTTTTGACACATCATTAATTATCTCTTCATCTGACTTTTCAATGGCATTGACCCCTCCATGGTTTGGCAGTGGGTTACTTTTGACGTTAGGTGGTACATCATCAAAGGACAGGATTTTCTTCTCCATCAACTCTCTTACCAGATGTTTTAAGGCAAAGCATCCTTCTAAGTCGTGGCCGGCAGCACCTTCATGGAAAGCACAATGGGCATTTGGGTTATAATGTGGAGATGTGGTATTCGGATTAAGCGGTCTTGTCGTGATCAACCCCTGATGGACCAAAGATGGATATAACTCAGTATACGTCATTGGTATTTGTGGGAGTGGAGGTTTTTTGGTTGGCCTCCGGTTCTGGTATTGTTGCCTGGGCTGTGGTACCCTCTGCTGCTGATTTTGTTGAAAGGGCGGAGCGTTGGGCGCTCGTTGATGCCCTTGCTGGTTTTGCTGATACATGGGCGCTGGTCGCCCTGGTTGATAGTTTGAAGTGGAATGGTTGAATGTTGGGGTCACAGCTGCCACATATTGCTAAGGGGCATACTGTACCGGGTACACGGGTCTTTGTTGATGAAACTGTTGAACATAGTTAGGTTGGATTGGCTGGAAGAAACTTTGTTGAGGCGGCTGATATTGCTGGTATGGAGGTCTCACGGTACGATTTCTTCTTCCCATTACGACATTTGTTTCACCTTCTTTCTTCTTGTGAAACCCACTGCTGACCTTCTTAATACTGCTGTTGTTAGAACTGCTGGAGCTGCTGGCTACCTTTCCACTTTTCATTCCCAATTCTACCCTCACTCCTACGGCCACAATGTCTGAAAAACTTGCAGACACACTGCTGATCATTTTCTCATAGAATTCTGGTCTCACTGTGTCAACAAACCAGTCTGTCAGTACCTTCTCACTTAGGGGTGGCTCCACCTGGGACGCTGTTTCTCTCCACCGCTGAGCGTATTCTTTGAATGACTCTGTGTTTTTCTGGGACATGTTCAACAACTGCCTTCGGTCAGGCACCATATCCATATTATATTTGTAATGTTTCATGAATGCATCAGCCAAATGTTGAAAACTGTGGATTCTTGACTGATCTAGACTTAGATACCATTTTGTTGGAGCTCCTTTCAGACTGTCTTGGAAGCAATGGATCATTAACTTGTCGTCTTCGACGTGTGCTGCCATTCTTCTATAGTACATGATTAAGTGAGTTCATGGACAAGTAGCTCCTGAGTACTGATCGAAATTTTGGATTTTGAACTTTGGCGGTATTACTAGTCCAGATACCAAACACATTTCTCTGGCGTCAGTGCCAAAGGTATCGTTTCCTTCCATTGCTCGGATCTTTCTCCCTATAGTTTCAACACTTTCCCTTAACTTCTCATGTGATTCATTCTCCTCTTCATACCCTTCTGGTCCTTCGTACACTGGTGGAGGATTATGAAAGATGGGGCGTGCTTGAACCTGAACTGTAGCTGGAGTGTAGGTGGGAATAACTTGTGGAATCTCACCTCCCAAGGGAATTGTCTGTTGAGTGACTCTCGGAGGTGGCACAAAGCCTGGAGACAAACCATAAGGCGGTACATTTGCAATGGTTACAGTTGTCGGGATTGGTTCTGCAGTGATTTCAGAGACAACGGTGGCTCAAGTGTCCAGCATTGCACGGATGACTTGTAACGCTTCCTTGATCTGTCCCATGCCTCTTCGGAGCTCTCCGAGTTCATTGTCGATTCTGTCTACATCTAAGTTCTGCTCTTCCATCCTTAAGCGAGCTTGGGCTCGGGTGTTGTATCAATGGCGAGGTCTCAGTGTGATTCTGTTGGAAAGACAGAGGGATGAGACTCGACTCAGGAACATGCATATGTAATGCTTATGAAATGCAGACATGCAGAATGCAGATTTTAAACATTCAAGGGAATAAAAGCTTTATTTGCAAATATTATAACAATAAATAGGAAAAACAGACAAATCTTCATTGATAACATCTGGAGAGTTTACAACATCAAACGGGAAATGAAAATACAAGCTTCTACAAAATACGAAAAGCAACAACAATAGATTCTAGATTCTTCTGCTGGATGTTCCTTCATCTTCAGACTGATTCTTTCTTCCACCTTGACGTACCAATTCTTGAAGTTCTTCTTTCTCTTGCATAGCCTTGAAATACTTATCTCTCAACATTTTCCCTTCTTTCTCAGCTTTTGCCAAGGCGGCTTTCAACTCTTCTACGAGGGTGGGCTTGGGCGAGTCCGGCTCAAAGCGAGTATAGAACATCTTCATTGCCGCTTCTCTTACCCATGATAGGTAAGATTCTGAAACAGTAGCGTTGTGGGGGCATAGGGCAGTTACTCCCCTTGTGTGGACATAACGCCAAGCATACGCAATTCGAGCCCTATAAGTGGGGTTCTTCCTTTCCTCCAAGTAAAATTTTCTCAAACAGTCTGGATCTGGTTCATCTTCCATGGGGTGCCCCAACTGTCGACGGGCCAGAATAGGATTATAGCTGATGCAACCATTGACGCTGATGAGCGGTACATTCGGGAAATCTCCACAGCTTTGGATCATGGAAATTCCTCCATACATAGGATCATACCATTTAATGTCTGAGTGTTTGAGCAACAACAGCTTTTCCGTCCATGAGAGTCCATTTTGCTTATCCCAAATGGCTGGAATTTCTGACAAGTGTGAAATAAACCAATTGTGCAGGAGAACGGTGCAACATTCAATTCGTCCAACCCCATAGCGGTTCCTTCGGTGGAGGGTAAAATAAGTGTCGACCAGCAAGGTAGGTACAGGATTTTTGATCAAGAAGAGATTGATTGCGTCTGCGTCCACAAAATCACTAGCAGTTGGGAACAGGAACAGTCCGTAAATAAGTAACACCAGGATGGCTTCAAATGCTTCAGTATTTTGTGACAAGGCATAGCTCTGAGCCTTTTCATATAGGAACATAGCTGAAATTCCATACAATCCTCCTTTAGCACCCATATGAGATCGCACTTCGTCCAACTCCAAATATGCGGCCTCTGCAATTGCTCTTTCATTAGGAGTCCCCTCCCTTCCAGAAAATGGACTAGGAGTAACACCTATTCCCATTAGGGCGGAATACTCTTCCAAAGTTGGTAGCAACTGATAATCTGGGAACGTGAAACAATGATAGGTTGAATCATAGAATTGCACGAGTGCGGATAACATCTCTTCATACACTTGAACTTCTAGTAACGACAGCATATTCCCATGTCTTTCTCTGAATGCCTCGGGGTCTTCTACTAAACCTACCAGTTTTTTCAAGTTCTCCAATCTTGGTCTTCGGAACACAACCTCTTCTTTCTTTCCAGAATCCATCCTATAATATCTGCAAAACAATCTTTAGTTCCTTGAATGTTTAAATAACAAGAATGCAACTGTAAATGCAAAAGTTTTATGGAACTCAATTTTACCAAAATATCCTTTCATTTCATTGATTTCTCAAAAGGGGTATTACAAAAGATTTTAGTACATCTTACAAAAGCCCTAACATTACAACTCAATATGCTCTAAAAGAAAATCCTCTCTCTTTTTGATTCTTCTGAGCTCTTCTTCCACCTGCGCTTTCTCAAGGATGAGTTTGTCTACCATAGCCTTCCAAGGAGTTGATTGATGGTTGGAATAAAATGCATCTTCTTGTGCCTTCCTCTTCTTGCTTGCAACTGCTTCCTCTTCTTTCGACCGAAGCTGTTTGCGGAGTTCCTCGTTCTCTTCCATAGCCACCTGATATTTGTACCTCCAGGATACCTCAGTCTGCTGTGACTTCCTCAGAGCAATCTTCAGCTTCTCTTCCTCAGACATGAAAATCAACGGTTGTTCTTCTATTAATACCATAGGCTTTTGTGGAGGATAAGGCATTTTCAACTGAATGGCCCTCTTTCGTACCCATTGGAGATAAGGTTCAAAAGAGATGCAGTTAGGTCTTCCCAAGTCCTCTTTTCCTTTTCTGTGTATATTCCCCCATGCTTTGAGAATTTCATCTTTTAATTCTGAAACTCCTATAAAGAAAATACCTTCTACGTGAGCGCTGCAAGGTTTGTCTTTCAGCGGATAACCAAATTGTCGGCGAGCAATCACAGGGTTATAGCTGATTCCCCCATTTGTACCAAGGAGAGGTATATTCCCGAAGCTTCCACAACTATCAATGATTTTGATTCCATCATAACTACGGCTGTACCAGTCAATATCGGAGTGAGTAAGAGCCATAATCTTTTCAGACCACCATCCTTTGCTCCAAAAAGTATGGGCTTTGGGTAGATGAGAAACAAACCATTTATACAACAACGGAATACAACAGACGATCATTCCTCCTTTGTGAAGATTTCTTTGATGAACAGAGTGGTAAGCATCAGCTAGTAGAGTAGGTACTGGATTCTTCTTCAAGAATATTTTGATGGCATTGAGATCCACAAAGTTGTCAAAGCTCGGAAACAGAAAGATCCCATAAATAATCAAGGCTAGAATAGCCTCAAAAGCATCCATACTCAAGTGATCGGCATAATACTGAGCTTTCCCAATCAAGAATTTTGCAGTCAGCCCAAAGATCCCTCCTTTAGTAACCATGTTCTTTTGAATGTCTACCAACCCGATACGTGTGGCTTTAGCAATTTCTTCCTCTTTAGGGTCCTTCTCCATGACGGGAAAAGGAGATGCATCAAGGATGGGTAACCCAATCAGACAGGAATACTCTTCAAGTGTCGGCACTAACTGATAGTCCGGAAATGTGAAGCAGTGATAAAGTGGATCATAGAACTGGAGTAACGTGGAAAGGAGTCCCAAAGCCATTTTCTTCCTTATTTTCAGTAGAGACAACAAATTCCCGTACCTGCTTTTGAACCCTTCTACATCTGTGATCAGAGTGCTCAACCTTTCAATCTCATCTACATTAGGGCTTTTGTAAGTGTACTTTATAGTTTTCTTTTTTCCATTGTCCATGATGTTCCTGATATTTTATAAATAAACGACTCTGAGTTCCATAAAACTTTTATGACATGATGTTTATGGATGCATGAATGCACAAAAACAGGTAATCACATATTCACAGATTTACATAAGTAAACAGACAAGGTTTTGGGTTTGGAGAATATGAGCAAGGAGTCAAGGTCTACCCTCCCCAAAGGTATGTACTAAGGTTCCCACAACTGCAGAACAAGGTTCTAAAAGGGTTCCTGGAGTCCTCGACCCATCTTTCGGATATTATCAATTTCCCAAATACTTGGTGGTCGATAATATTCTCAAGAGAGTCTCGTCCAAGTGTAGTATCGCGTATCAACTACTTTGGAATTACTTCCTTATAGTCATCGCACTACATCCTAAGAAAGCCATAGTGGGGGAAAAGGTATCTAAAGGTCCTCAGTGTCATGGGCACCTATGTAGAAAGTAGCATTGTTTTCACGAATACTCGATCAACAATACTAGCTCTCTAAAGGGCCTCCACTGAGCGGTGATTTTCTCAAGTCAGCTTGGTCGGGAATCTACTCCCTATAAGCCTTCTTGAATATATCACCTTCCTATCATAAGTACGCTTGAGCACGGGGGTAGTGCTGTCTCACCATTTCAAGTTTCCCAAACCATCAGAGCACAAATATATACAAGTATTCACAGATAGCAATTAGTTAAACAAAATAGGTTGAACCCTCAAAATAAAAGCAAAAGCGATGTCCCCAGTGAAGTCGCCATTTCTGTTGCGGTGAAAATTTGATATCAAGCTATTAATTAACTTGAACCATATTTCTTTTTACAACCGGTCTTTAATTTATCCAAAGGATAGGTCTAAAGAAAGAAAGAACCTTTTTCGCGATGTAACGACAACGCTTTTAAGAGATTCGAGGATTCAGGGGTTGGTTATATCTAGGGAAGGTATTAGCACCCTAAATATCTGTAGTACTCTACAGGAACCTTTGTTTAATTAATTGCTAAGTTTTTGAATTGTGCACTATGGTTTTAGGATTGGGAATTGAGATAAAATAAATAAAAAGGCCTAAGTGGTTTTCTAAGTTTGCTCGCAAAGGCGTCGCACCTTTTGCCTACGTATCCTGACTAGGATAGAATCAGAGCAATCGTAGTTCACCTCACGAGGGGAAAGAACTCTTGATGATGATCAAGGTTCAAAAGGGAAACACACATGACAATGTTTGTGTGGAGTTTGACAAAAATCCCTAAGCTAAGTTGCAGGGGAAGTAAGAAGTCATGACGATGATTCTTACACAGAGTTGACAAACTCCTTCCTAGAGTTCTAGTTGAAGAACACTCCTAGTATGGGTGGGTTTCTTAGAATTCAAGAAAAGTATGAAGGTTTCTAAACTAGGGTTGAAGTGACTTTAACAAAGTCAAAAGGGTTAAGATTTTGGTCCAAGACATTGACAGTCAAGTGGACAGACCTTCCTTTGGAGGGAGAGATAGTGGCAACTGGATGAAGGCTAACAAGCTTTATCACTTGGGGATAAAATAAAATATAACTTAATACAAAAGCATTCATGGTGACAACCAAGAAAAATATTAAGGATGAAAAAGCAATGATGACAATCAAAGCAGATGATTAGTACGAAAACTGTGACGACAGATCGCACCTGGAGTACAGTTAACAAACAGATGAGATAGGCATGATAATAATTCAAAGTAAAAATCCTAGCATGTTGACAAACATGTATAGGCATGAGAACAATCAATTTTCACAAAGAAAAACAAGTGGATCCCTTTAAACTTTTATCTGCAACAACTAGGGTTAGTACTGTCAATATGATAAGTTGCACATAGTCAAACATGGTGAAAAATTAATCAAACATGGAAAATAAAATTATGACATGAAAGTACACATTAAAACAAACACAATGAAAAAAGAATGGGTGAAAAATGATAAAAAATGAGAGAGTTATGATTTTTTAAAGTTTCATGTGAAAAATAAAAAAAAGTGGCAACAAGGGTTATCACCAAGGATCGAACCCATGCCAAGTAAAATACGCGCGCAAGTTTCAACCGCTGGGGCGGCCATACATCCGTTAATTAAAGTGAAACAATAAATATATGATGTATGTCTTCATTCCTGGCTGGCCAAAAACTATGGTTCTCATGGATTTGCAAAAAGCTCATAACTTCCTCAATTTTTTGAGTTTTGGGACAAACTGTATATGCTTTTGGGGTAGAAAAATGTGAGGATTAACATGGTGGTCTTGGTTTTTTGAAATCAATTTTCTATTGAAAAACCCGATAGGGTGTTTGTTTATGCTTTGAAAATGCAAAAGGTCATGTACAGCTTGATACAAACATGTTAAATGCCAAATAAATTCACATACACATCCATTATATGACATATGAACCAATGAAAACATGCTCAAGGCCAGGAGGTACAGATTAGGGAGAGTCACTTTCAACTTGCAAATGAACATAAGCATAGATGCATGACAGTATGGTTTTTGAATTCAAAGTGATCAAGGGTCAAGGCAACATTCCAAACACCTTTAATACATGATTTTAAATGTGTGTGTGTGACAAAAACCTGACTGGAGCAAGTGTGCATCTACTTGGTTTTCAAATTGCATTTTGATACATGTTATGTGCAAGAGATGATGTGCTTCTTGTGTCAGTCAAATTCCAGTGTTTTTGTTCATTTAGACATGTCCTATATGACCATACAAAGCTGTAGGAACACAAAGATCTCAAGAAAAATCAATCATTCTCAAACTGATATAGCATAGTGAGCATGCAGAAGCAAAAATGCATTTTGTGTGTGATTTTATGGTGTAGTGTGTTTTAGTGCAAGATGACTATGCTAGCATGTTTCATTTGGTTAATATGAGATGGATGATTCATTACTTTGCTCATAAACAAGCTCATTCCAAAACTGGTCTTGGTGATGTAGTTCTTGTTTGAAAATATGACCATTTGACATATGGATTTTCATAGCAGTGTGTTTTTGAGCAAAATGATGATCCTAACCTCTCAAGCATGTTCAAAGTGATGTGTGTGCACTGTAATTTCAATGAAAAGTGAGTTGGTACTAAAAGTGTCAAGTGTGTGATTTGTATATGAAGAGATGCATTTGAAGAGATGAATTTTTGATGCAATGATTTTCAATGTAAGATAAACATACCAGCATGTCATAAATGATTATTATGATGTGTACATGATACTGTTTTGGTGAAAAACAAGTAGATGCAAAAAAACCATATTTGAGTAACTTGGTGATTTTTGAAGCATTTGGTGTCAACATGTGAATTTTGGTGTAAGGCAATAAAACAGCAAAACAATCACATAGGCATGTTCAGAATGATCATACAAGTATGTTGGAATGAAGAAATCAAACATATTATGTATCATGCAAACAGTGATAAGGTTGTGGCTTGATGTGTGTTTTGCAAACATGGTTTGGTACATGAGAGGCAATTGTGCTAACATACATTAGATGATAAACATGACATGCACAATATGAGGTTTTGATGCAAAGAAACAGTGTGTGCAGGATAATGGTATGAGTGATGCACTTCAGAATGGGGATTCAAACATATACCGATCATGAGATGACAAGAAAATGTGAGCTTGTCAACAACAACCAGTAAAGTTCATATCAATGTAAAATAAAGTGTGGATGCTGTTAATGGAAGCCAGAACAGAATGAGCAAATTGGTTATGGTAGCAAAAACTGAATTATCCCATACAAGTAAATTTAAACAGACAACATGAATGTTCAAAGATCAATCCAAACCTCCCTCACATCAAAGCTGTGACACAAAACCTGTTATGTTCTTCTCATAAATTACAAGCATAGTGTTATGAAAATAAGTAACAACAGGGCAAAAACCAAGGCATGTTAACATCAGATTCTTTGAAATTCTGGTTCAAGTCAGCATTACATTTTGGATCAAATGTTAGCTTGAACAGGGTGGGAGCAAGGTATAATGGATCACAACACATCACAAACATAGAACACCAATCATCATTGCAATGGATCCAAGAATTTCACACAAAAATGAACCAAAGCAATGCAGCACCCAAAATTTAAACAAATCTCATGTCATGACAGCAAATTCAATTACTTGCAAAACTGTTTTGATAGTATAATATCCAATCTTTCATATCTCACAGTCAACTTTTAACTAGCAAGCTCATGTTCATACTTATAAGAAAACACATGTTCATCACATCTCAAGTATCATAAAAAACAACAATTGTTCATGAGTTCAAGATACTATAATGCTCAAAATGCAAAATCATGGATGGATAACATAACAACCAATGGATACATGTTACATACCTGTTGGAGGACCTTTCAAACAAGCTAGAACAGAAAAATACCAGAGATCCTTTATGTCACTTTCTTGCTTTTAAGTCTTTCTTCAACTTCAAGTAACAATGCACTTATGGTGCCAAATGACAAAATATGAGTTTCTAATGATGGATAAGGGCTTGGACAGTTGATATATGTGGTATGTGAGGTGTTCAAGTGGCCACAACCTCAAGGAAATGCTTGGAACTCAGTTTGGTGTTTTTTATGGCTTTTGGTCAAAGTAAGCTACATGAACATTTGACTTTTTGATTTCTTGAGATTTTTGGTGGTTTTATGGATTGTACACCTTCTATATGTTATTTAGAAGGTGTATGGATGATTGTTTGGGTATTGGAAAGGATAGAAATGAATTTGGGCAGATTTCACTTTAAGGCCATTTTGAGTGTTTTTGTGAACTTTGTGATTTTTGAGAAATTGAAGCAAGATGAGGGAATTGTGATGACAGAGGTTATTTTGTGGTTTCTATCAGATCAATTCTGTTGGAAATGAGGTGAGGGAGCTCTCCTTTTATAGAGAAAGTGATTGAGGTGCTTACTAGGGAGGTTTCTTCAACATGAAGTAAGCTTTGGATATTTTGAACCAAACCTCCCTTGGAGGGTTTTCCACCTAATTCTGATGCAAATCCAATTTGTCCATGTTCTTTGATGATTTTATGATGTTTGTAGCAGGCTAGGGTCATAGGGAAGGGGCTGGTACAGCTTTTTACTTTCCACCTCATGCTTGGAAAGTTCAACTTGCCAACTTGCTCCACTTGCAAGGCAATGAACTTCAAGCTTTGATTTTGTGATATTCTGCATAATTCTTTCTTGTATCATGTTACATACATCTCATACATCAGATACAATAAGTTAGATCAAGAAAAATTGGCAATTTTGGTGAAAGAAATCAATCTTGAAAATTCAGCCAATGTGGGACTTAACATGTGAAACCTCCAACTTTGCACCTATGTAACTTTCTGCTCATAACTCCTCTTGAGATGTTCTAGTACAATTTAAAAAGCCCTCACATAGCTCTAAAACATTCATGTTTTCCAAGAAATCAAACTCCAATTGGAACTAGGTGAAAAACCCCCTCAAAGTTGGTTGCACACAAGCTTTTAAAGTGAAAATAACTTAGAAATTTTCTAAGTTACTTTCCCTTCTAGGAATGTTTTTGCTTCTATCTCAAAAAGTATGCATTTTATGGTTGTGGACTAGTATGGGACTTTTGTAGGACTTGTCAAGAGCTTTCAAATGAGACTAGAACCAACTCAATTGGATGTGTGGTTAAGGAGATACGGTTTAGCCCTTTTCAAAACCCTAATTTCCCGATTTCTCGATTACCCTCTCATCCTTGATCCAATGATCATGAAAATTGATATGCAAGTCCATTATGACATAAGGAACAACTTTGATTCACAACTTGGATTCCAATTCTCAAAATTTGAGGAGTCAACTTTTCGGTCAACCGTACGATCGATCGGTGCCGATTGAGTCGCCTGTTGACATTCTGGACATCCTGAGACTTTGATACTTCTTTAATAGTCTTTAATAGTCTATATGAACTTCATGGACCTCAATCCCACCATTAAAACATCTTCCAACATCAAAGTCAAACCACAGTTGACTTTTCACTAGTTAAAAACCCTAATCGGGGCCTCCTGACTGCACTGTTCTTGATTCTGAAATGATTTCTTCAAATTGACTTCTCTTTTGACTTTGATATTATCTTTGATTTCATACAATGATTGAATTGGCCCAAATCATTGGTTGATCATTCCTTGGTTGTTTTGAATTTGTCGGTGCGAAAACCCTGATTCATCTATAACTTGACAATAATGAACTTGCACTGATTTAGGGTTAGATAATTCATGATCATGCTTCTAAAAATGATAATGAGGATCTAAGGGGTCAAAATTTGGGGTACAACAACTAGGCTGGTTGTGTCGCTACTCGAAAAATGCGTCGCGCAACGACGGGGAGGTGAAAAAGATAGACAGAAGAGTCGCCACCGAATTTTATTTATCCCATGAGGGGAAAGGAAAATATCGAGAAAACCTTAGGAAAGAAATGGATAAGATGGTCTCGCAACCAAGAATGGGTTCGGAAGCCGGTTATGCAAGGGGAAGGTATTAGCACCCCTCGCATCCATCGTACTCGATGGGAACCTTTTGTTTGTCGATGTGTGAATTTATTTGCTTAAACATTATGCTATAAGAAGTGTTTCATTGGTAAAATGAAAAAGGTTAGAAACAAGGGGAAGAGAGGAGTAACAGGGGAAAAGAGAGAAAGAACAGACTCGGTAGGACTTCGCGGTCCTAGGCCTACGTATTCTCAATGGATGTGAGAAAGTCAGAGTCGACGTAGTTCGGGGAACTATAGATATGGGGAGAATGTGCTCGGCAAGGATTGTGGCCCTTGTGCCTACGTATCTTTACTTAAAAGAAGTAAAGAATCAGAGCAGCCGTAGTTCGGCCTACGGTGTGTTGATGTTTTTTATGGATGATGCTATCGTGCACATTCTAGCAGTTAAGTGTTTTGCTGCTCGCTCGTTGGAGACTTAGGCGTTACCTGTTTGCGGTAGAACGGACGTAACATATCCTTTTTGAAAGATTAATTAGTTTTCGCCACGCGAGGCAAGGAGTCACGTTTGATTGATTAGATTGTTTTTTAGGGGGCGAGACAGGTCCTCGGATAGTAACCCCTACGGATAGTACCCAATTCGTTATCTCAAATTTTTTTGTTATAAAAGGGTGTGGTGAACGAGGCGTCTTTGTATTGAAAGACGAGCGTCGAAACCACCCTCACTACAGTGGGCATCCCTATGCTCGGAGAAGAAGAGGTCTACACCCAATCCTCTCTCTTTAATTCAATGCAAAGAGAACTTCGTTCTCTTATTAAAGATGTTTTTGGTTTTGAATGGTAAGTGTTTTGCGACAGAGAACCCTACGGTAAACGTCAGCACTCGGGATAGGAGAAGGCCTACGCCTAACCACTCCACGACCATTCAAGTTTTTGTTGTGAAAATAAATTAAAATGCACTCGGTGCGGGACCGAGGTTTTTAGGTGACAAGGGTTGCGGGATAAAGTTGAGGTGGTGGACAAAGTTGCGTCTTCGTATCGAAAGACGAGTATCGAGACCACCCTCACTACAGTGGGCATCCCAACACTCGGAGAAGAAGAGGTCTACACCCAATCTTCTCTCTTTAATTCGATTCAAAGAGAAATTAATTTTAAAGATGGTTTGAAAATGGACTCGGTACGGAACCGAGGTTTTAGGAGACAAAGGATGAAAGCGTCTTCGTATTGAAAGACGAGTGTCGAAACCACCCTCACTACAGTGGGCATCCCAACACTCGAAGAAGAAGGGGTCTACACCCAATCCTCTTTTTAGCTCAACACAAAGAAATGATTTTAAGGAGATGAGATTTGAAAATGGATGGGAAGCGTCTTCATATTGAAAGACGAGTGTCGGAACCACCCTCACTACAGTGGGCATCCCAACACTCGGAGAGGAAGAAAGTCTACACTTAATCCCCTCTTTTTAATTCAATACAAAGATAATTTGATTTTGAAAATTGTTTGACAAAGTTTTTGAATCGAGTCGGGACAGGTAATGAAGAGAGAAAAGAGGTGGTCTCAGATCCAACATTACTTATCGATAATTTGACTGGTAATGAATTACGGAGGTCTCGTCATCGACCAAAAAAAAAGAAAAAGAGGAAATACAAAGATAAACCCTCAAATAAAAAATATAAATCTAACTTCTATAGAAATATATGTATTATTAAAAAAAAATCTAAAGAAACCAAAATATAAAATAATATACACTTAAAAAAACTCTTTAAAAAAAGAATATATTATGAATCTATTAACTATTCTTGAAATATAAAAAAAATAATTAATATAATATATTAAAACTAATTACAAGATATATACAAATCTAAAAAGTGTTTACTAAAATAATATATTATAAACTACTTAACTAATATATATAACTAAAATATAACACAAACCATATGCATAAAGCCACAAAAAACAAGTATGAACAGTTCTAAATCACCAAACAGTTAATCTTTATCATATCACACAATACAAGTTTAAAGTATCAAAATAATAGTATGAAGTGTAGTATCCAAAAAAAAAAAGGATAAGTATGCCAATAATTTTCAAATCTACAAAATTAAAACACGGATTAAAAATTAAATCACAAAGAAAAAGCAAAGCAAAAGAACAGAATGGCCATGTTAATAGCTTCAGTAGCATACATGTATTAATAAAAACTAAACTACTCCAAATACTATATTAGTACTACACCCCAAAAGAAAAGAAACACAATCCATAACTAAGAACAAAGGACCATGATAAGCATCAATCCAACAACAACATAACCTTAAACGTATGAGAAAATGTAAACAAAAAAAGAGAGGAGAAGAAAAAGCTACCAATTCGAAACCCTCAATGACGGAGCCGGCCGACGGTAGTGGCGGAACAGTGGTCGTCTGTTGGTGTTGATGAGAAGCAGATCAAATGTAGTATGAGTGGGTGGTGGCGAGAGGTGAAGCGTATGAAGCTGGTTGGTTCGATAAATGGCGGAAATAGTAGTGATAAATGTGTGTGTCTCAGTTGATTCACGGTGGTTCGAATGGAGGTTGAAGGAAGCGGCTTCCGTTAACGGTTAATGAGTTTGTGAGTTAAAGGAGAAGAAATTGTTGAAGGCGGAGGTTCGGTTGAAAGTGGGTGTCGTTTGAAGATGGTGTGGTGATGAAAGTGTCAAGAGCTTGATGGGTGGCCGCTGCAATGGTTAGGGTTTTTTCTCCTCCCTTTTTCTGAGCCAATTCCTCTGTTTCTTATAGTGTAACATTTAGGGTTTCCTTTTTTGTGAATCATGATAGTGTATAATCTCTGTTATCACTTTTGATGCCAAAACTATGTTCTTTCTATTTTAGTGAAACTGGCCCTGCTGTCCTCTTGTCTCCTAATTTGTTTGTTTAGGCTGGTTGTACCTTCTATTTTTTTTACTTGTGTAGGGAAAGTTTTTACTGATATGAAATTACTGCTGCATAGTTTCATTTTTACCTGAAAACAACCGTTTGGCCTGCTGAAAAACTGATCTTCCTTCATATCATGACTTGTTCCTTTTTATTATTATGAACTAATCATAGTTTTATCTTGGTTTTCATGTGCTCGTCCCTGGCATGATGATGACACGAGCTCGGGTAAATGGTGAAACTGATGGAGCGTGGAAGCCTTTGCTGTTAGATATAAGCCATGATGGGGTTGATGGAACAGATGAAGACAAGGCCAAACTTTGATGTATCATTAATAACAAAATCAACAGACTTTTGCATCAGGCTAGGTAAAATGCCACAGTGCCTACCAGATGTAAGAGCAGTCAATACTGAAGGTTGACGGGAACGATTTTGGCAAAGAGCAGCTTATGAATGCAAGCACAAAACCCGGGTTTTTCCCAAAACTGCATCTATATAGCTCAGTAGTGACACCAATTCGCTGATAACTCCAGGCTCAGTATTGAAGAATGAAACCAGGTCATCAGCATCACCACTCGCTTGAATCAGAACTATGAAAGCATACAAGTGAATGCATGGGTATTGCTGTCCAGAACCAAAAGAACCAAAAGCCCTAGCCAAATTTGTGGACGTCACTTAAGTGAATGATTTGCAGCCCTTCGATCAGGGGTTCAGCCCCTTTGATATCACTTTCTGACTCAGTTACTGCATAAAACTCAAAATGAAGGGCACAACCCAATTCATTCAAAATAGGGTCGCAATCATTAGGCACAGCTGATGTAATTAGTTCGAGTCTCTCTTCTTTTCCACCTCATCCTTGTGCAAGAGCGCAGGAGCAAACAGTTTTGAATTCAAAGAAGTGTCTCTCATGGAGTACTTTCCAATTGTTTTCTTCAAAAAGGTAGCCAAAGTGTCCAGGGTAGCCTCAACCACATCCGGATCAGTAGAAGCAAGCAATGATGAAAGATGTTGCTCGTATGAACTGTAGAAATGCTTATTTGTGCAATTATCCAAAATTATTCTAATGACATGGAGAATTTGAAGAACGACTTCTCTTGGAAACGGAGGATCTGAGTCTAGAAAATCGTCCTCAATTTGCATATCCTTCATTGATTTTACATACTTCTCAAAGAATAAATCAAAAATGGTTAAACAGATCAAACCAGTGATGAAAGTCTCCCTTATCAAACTCCCACGCGAAGCTTTTGAAAGGTTCTTGTATGTTCTCAAGTGGAACTGCAGTAACACAGTTGATGGAGCATCTAACTTTTGGAGGCAGTAGCCCAATTATCTTGGCAGATGGATCAAACCTCAAACGAACAGAATCAATCTCAAAGAAATATTACAGAATGCCACCGGCCAACATAAAAAAAAACTCTTCTCTACATTTCTGGTTACTAAGTGCCTTGATAGGAGAAGTGTAGACAACACGTTGACCATCTCGAAGCGACATAGCAATTGTATATAAAGCCACAACAATTTTTCTAGCAGAGGTATGTGTGGTTTCATGCCGTGATGTTGGTTTGTTCCATATTAAAAATTTATTCCCTATTTGTGTGCAGGAAATGGTTGTGCCGATGCGTGTAGCAGCAGAGGTTGTGGGCTGTGTTGTGTGTTCTTCTTTCGCAACTTTCTTTAGGGAATCGGCGGTGTCCCCCAATGACCATGCTAATGATATGTGAGGATGCGGATCCTCGTAAAATTCAGGTAGATTATGAAGCCTGTAAATTGCATTGGCTGTTTCAATTTGCTTCTGAATCTCTACAAGCCCACTGTGAACAACTTCTACTAAAAGGAAGGTGCGTGTTTGATCATCATTAACAAAAACCTCCCGGATGTGAAAATCAATCCAAAAATGTTGTTGAGTTTATATTGGCACAGTTCTTCCCAAACTTATGTGAAACTCTCTTCCTAATGCAACTTGTTCGAGTTTCTCATCGTTTTTTGCAGAGGATGTTAAGTGGGACATCAACATCAACAACGTGAAGACTTGGTTCCTGAGATGAGATTTTCTTCAAGAAAGCAGCTAGTTCCTTTTTTCCGATGGAGATGAAATGTTTGTTGGTATATATACATGTAATGCATAGTTACCATCAACATGAGGGAAGCTCCTAACTTCATTTGTCTGATGTTTTTGCTGCAAGCCGGCTTGCAGATTGAAGTTCAAAGAGCCTCTTTTGTGGATTTCTCATAGTAATTTAACTAGGATTAGAATTGCACCCTGTTGTCCTAGAGTTTGAAATTTCTGTAACATATGAGACATCGTATTGTATATGTTGGTGAATGGCACACCAAATCTTTGAAATCCTTCATCTACTTGCAAAATACATTAAGTATTACTCTTTTGCCATATGGGAGATGCTATAAAAACACACGGCGTTCCTTGTATGTTTTCCTACATTGTTACCTCAATTTTCAACTATGGTTTAGCATGACCCAATCATGACCCATCATTAATGTCTTTAACATCTTAAAGCAACTTGATGTCTTGACTTATCTTTAGCAAAATGAACCTAGTATAAGCATTTAAGGCTTCACCTAATAAATCAGAAAACAACTTAACAATCCTTAAAAGCAAGTTGAAAGATTTCGATATCAATTAAGTTGAAATTAACCACGGGCTGCCCTTTGGACTCCATCATAGCTTATGACTTGGACTAAATCCTAGTATGACTTGAATGAAATCCAAACATGACCCCAGACCAAATAGTATTGCATCTTTGAAAATACATGGTCTAATTTTAAACAACTTAATCAATCAAAGCACATATTTGAAACAACCTAGGGATTTAATGTAGCACACTCTGCATTGTATCACTCTTTAACCAAAATCTGATTTAAGCCATGATTCTTTCAACTTGATGATCCCCCACTAAATTTGCCACCAACTCACACTTGGATCAAAAATCCTGAACCCACATATGTACCCGGTATAAAGAATTGAGAGAGTTGGACAAATTTAGGGTATGACAGATGCCCCTATCTAATTGGCTTACACCGAGAAATATGAACGGCTATGGCACTCACACTTTCAAGGTAGAAGACGATTAGATATAAATAAGACCCTAAATTTGTCCAAAAAAATAAAGTAAATGCTTGGGAATAAAATACTGGATACCTTGCAAAGGTTGCTGACACCAAAAGGATGTTAACAGAGAAAACTTGACACCAAAAGGATGACAAGCCTATCATCAAAAGGATGATAGTACACTCACAATGCTACTCTGAAGTCAAAAGAAAGTAAAGGATCCACTACCAAAAGGATAGTGGAAAACACGCTAGTCATGACACCAAAAAGGATGTCAGACCCATCACCAAAAAGGATGATGGAGCGAAAAAGATCAACCCTAACACCAAAGAGGATGAAAGGGAGATAAGCTTCTCTGAAGAGATTGCCACTTATCACTGAAGATGGATAAGCTTCTCTGAAGAGATTGCCACTTATCGCTGAAGATGGATAAGCTTCTCTGAAGAGATTGCCACTTATCGCTGAAGATGGATAAGCTTCTCTGAAGAGATTGCCACTTATCGCTGAAGATGGATAAGCTTCTCTGAAGAGATTGCCACTTATCGCTGAAGATGGATAAGCTTCTCTGAAGAGATTGCCACTTATCGCTGAATATGGATAAGCTTCTCTGAAGAGATTGCCACTTATCGCTGAATATGGATAAGCTTCTCTGAAGAGATTGCCACTTATCGCTGAAGATGGATAAGCTTCTCTGAAGAGATTGCCACTTATCGCTGAAGATGGATAAGCTTCTCTGAAGAGATTGCCACTTATCGCTGAAGATGGATAAGCTTCTCTGAAGAGATTGCCACTTATCGCTGAATATGGATAAGCTTCTCTGAAGAGATTGCCACTTATCGCTGAATATGGATAAGCTTCTCTGAAGAGATTGCCACTTATCGCTGAATATGGATAAGCTTCTCTGAAGAGATTGCCACTTATCGCTGAAGATGGATAAGCTTCTCTGAAGAGATTGCCACTTATCGCTGAAGATGGATAAGCTTCTCTGAAGAGATTGCCACTTATCGCTGAAGATGGATAAGCTTCTCTGAAGAGATTGCCACTTATCGCTGAAGATGGATAAGCTTCTCTGAAGAGATTGCCACTTATCACTGAAGTCTGTTGGAGACAATTCACTGGGGATCACCCATGGATTTACTGGAGATGCCCCTGTCTGGGCTGAATGTTGATTTTGAAGATCTGATTAACCACGAGGTTGAAATACATCGTGCGATACACCCATGGTCTTGAAGAGATGCCCCTGACTGGGCTAAATCTTGCTTTGAAGCTCTTGAATTTTGTGGAGGACCCACATTTTTGCAGATAGTGCCCCTGACCGGGCTGATGGTTGCTTTGAAGCTCTTGAATTTTGTGGAGGACCCACATTTTTGCAGATAGTGCCCCTGACCGGGCTGATGGTTGCTTTGAAGCTCTTGAATTTGCCCAATAAATGTTGAACAAATTTGTGGGGAACGCCCACAGTCTTGCGGAAGATGCCCCTGACTGGGCTGATTATGATCTTGATATCCTCTGACTCTCGTGGGAAAAAACCACGATTTTGCAAGGGATGCCCCTGACTGGGCTGATGATGATCTTGAAAATCATCAAAATTGATCCTGGATCCGATCTCGCACATGCTAATGCTGAATGATAAAGATGTCCCATAAACGGAAATGGAAATGGAAGTGCAAATGCTAATGTGCGGAGATGCAAGAGTTGGGGAAAGTATGATATGATTATGGATCTGTATATGATGCAAGATACTTATGAAGCTGAATGCGATGCGTATGATGTATAGGATTGCGGATAGTAATGGAAATGCAGGTGCCGACATGGCGGACTTTGGTGGTGGGAAAGTGAAAGATAAGCCTGACTTCCCGACATCATCTATTTATGATGTATAAAGAACTTGGATGTGTTGAGATTTTCAGCTCATGGCCTGCTCTGCCGGGTTTGACGACCTTGTCAGTCAAGTCGTTACAAGATTTAGAATGATGTTCCTGCGTACTCCTTAGAGTCATGGTCACCCTTTAGTTACCCCAAGAGGGTAAGTTATCCCTTAATCTAATTTACCATAATGTCATTATATGCAAAACCCATCATCAAATAAATGAAACTTGCAACCAAAGGGTAAATAAAAAACAGAAAAAGCTTTGATGAAAGTAATTTTATTGATGAAAACCCATAAATGGGAAAATTACAAAAGGAGGCAATTCCTAAAAGAGGTAACTGCTTTTAAAAGAGAAAATAAAGACTAAGACAATGTTGAAAATGGTCCCTGCCAAGTTTCAAATCCGCTATGGCCCATATGTCTCTGAAGACCCTTCACGCCTTGCTTTTGAGCGCCAGAATCGAATTGATCTTTCTCAGTCGAGAGCTTGATGGTTACGGGGAATAATTCACACGTCTTTTCAAGGTGCAGTTCTGCCTTTTCGAATCCCTAACTTTTGCCTAGGCCGCCTTTTCAGGTTTTCAGCCTATCAGGATACTCTTTTTTTTTACTTCTAGTCCCTAATTTTGCCTGAACCATTTTTATGGTCCACCAGGACGCCCATTTTTGCGTGGATTTTCTTTTTGGGTCCACCGAACCTATCTTTTAGGCATAATATTTTTTAACTGCATCTGCATTCACAGGGGATGAGAGATCGTCACCATCCATGGTTGACAGGATCAAGGCCCCTCCGGAGAAAACTTTCTTTACTATATACGGACCCTCATAGTTTGGTGCCCATTTTCCCCTTGGATCGACGTGAGTTGGCTGAATTTTCCTTAGTACCAAATCTCCTGCTTGGATGTGTCGTGGGAGAACCTTCTTATCAAAGGCCCTCTTCAATCGTTTTTGGTATAATTGTCCATGACAGATGGCCGTCATGCGTTTCTCGTCGATGAGATTGAGTTGGTCGAGTCTGGCTTGTATCCATTCGGCCTCATCTAGCTTAACGTCTGCTAAAATCCTTAAGGAGGGAATCTCTACTTCAATGGGCAATACTGCTTCCATGCCATATACGAGAGAAAACGGGGTTGCCCCTGTGGAAGTGCGCACTGAGGTGCGGTAGCCATGCAACGCGAACGGCAACATCTTGTGCCAGTCTTTGTAAGTCTTCACCATCTTCTGGACGATTTTCTTAATGTTCTTATTTGCCGCCTCAACAGCTCCGTTCATTTTAGGGCGATAAGGTGTTGAATTGTGGTGTTCAATTTTGAAGTTTTCACACAACTCTTTCATCATCTTATTGTTGAGGTTTGAACCATTGTCTGTAATGATCTTGTTCGGGATTCCATATCGACAAATAATCTCTTTTTTGATGAAGCGAGTCACCACTTGCTTAGTGACGTTGGCATAGGACGCCGCTTCTACCCATTTGGTAAAGTAATCGATGGCCACTAAGATAAAACGGTGCCCATTTAAAGCGGTTGGCTCGATGCGTCCGATTACATCTATACCCCACATAGCGAAAGGCCAAGGCGAAGTCAAAACATTCAGAGGGAGTGGTGAAGTATGGACCTTGTCTGCGTAAATTTGGCACTTGTGGCATGACTGGACATGGAGACAACAATCCGTTTCCATCGTCATCCAATAGTATCCCGCCCTCAAAATCTTTTTAACCATAGTATGACCACTAGCATGTGTCCCAAAAGATCCTTCATGCATTTCATTTATGATACATTTTGCCTCGTGTTTATCCACGCATCTGAGTAGAACCGAATCGTAATTCCGCTTGTATAGCACGTCACCACTGAGGAAGAACTTTGAGGAGAGCTTTCTGAGATACTTCTTGTCAGTGATAGTTATGCCTTCTAGATATTCTTGTGTCTCTAGATATCGCTTGATATCATAGAACCAAGGATGATTATCAGTTTTAGCTTCTTCCCCCTCGGCCGCTAGGCAATAAGCGGGTTCGTCCAAATATTCTAAACGGATGGATGGCGCCTCATTCTCCCACTTGACTTGAAACATAGATGCTAGTGTTGCTAGAGCGTCAGCCAACTGATTTTCTCCTCTGGGAATGTGAAGTGATCTCATCAAAGTACGGGATTAACTTCAAGACATGATCTCTGTAAGGAATTAACTTGAGGTCCAGTGTTTCATACTCTCCTTTAATCTGGCATATGACAAGCGCGGAATCTCCATAGACTTCTAGAATCTTGATTCTATTATCAATGGCAGCTTCAATTCCGAAAATACAGGCTTCATATTCAGCCATGTTGTTAGTACACTTGAAGCATAATCTGGCGGTGAATGGCAAGTGAAAACCAGTTGGAGAAGTGATGATTGCCCCGATTCCACAACCTTTGGCATTTGCGGCACCATCGAACACGAGCGTCCATCGCGATCCTGGTTCGGGTCCATCATCTGGGCCTGGCGTGGCATAATCTCTGGCAAACATGACGTCTTCGTCAGGGAAATCGAAGCGCATAGATTGGTAGTTGTCCATAGGTGGTGGGCAAGGTATTCAGAGAGCACACTCCCTTTGATAGCTTTCTGCGTAACATACTGGATGTCATACTCTGTTAACACCATTTGCCAACGAGCTACTCGCCCGGTGAGAGCGGGCTTCTCGAATATGTATTTGACAGGATCCATCTTGGAGATCAACAAAGTCGTATGGGTGAGCATATATTGTCTCAAGCGTTTTGCTGCCCAAGCCAATGCGCAACATGTCTTCTCGAGCATCGAATATCTCGTTTCACAGTCATTAAACTTCTTGCTGAGGTAATAGATTGCATGCTCTTTCCTGCCGGTTTCATCATGTTGTCCCAATACGCATCCCATGGATCCCTCTAACACAGTCAGGTACATGATCAGGGGTCGTCCGGGCACCGGAGGCATCAAGATCGGCGGTTCTTGTAGGTATTCCTTTATCTTCTCAAAGGCTTTCTGACAGTTATCGTTCCATACCACGGCTTGATCCTTTCGAAGTAATTTGAAGATGGGCTCACAAGTGGCCGTTAGATGAGATATGAACCTGGCGATATAGTTCAACCTCCCAAGGAACCCTCGGACCTCTTTTTCAGTTTTGGGAGCCGGCATCTCCTGGATAGCTTTGACCTTATCTGGATCGACTTCAATCCCTTTCTGGCTCACAATAAAACCTAGCAATTTACCAGATCTTACACCAAAAGTGCATTTGTTGGGATTTAGTCTCAGCTGGAATTTCCTTAACCGGGTGAATAGCTTTCCCAAGTGGATAAGGTGCTCTTCCTCAGTCTGGGATTTCGCAATCATATCGTCTACATAACACTCAATCTCTTTATGTATCATGTCATGGAAAAGAGTGACCATTGCTCGCTGATATGTTGCGCCTGCGTTCTTAAGTCCAAATGGCATAACCTTGTAACAGAAAGTTCCCCATGGAGTGATGAAAGTCGTCTTTTCCATATCTTCGGGTGCCATCTTAATCTGGTTATATCCAGAAAAGCCATCCATAAATGAGAATACAGAAAATTGGGTTGTGTTGTCTACTAGCACATCAATGTGTGGCAAAGGGAAGTCATCTTTCGGACTCGCTCTATTAAGGTCTCTATAATCTACACACATTCGCACCTTCCCATCCTTTTTAGGTACTGGGACAATATTCGCTATCCATTGCGGATAGTTGGATACTGCCAGAAAACCAGCGTCCAATTGCTTTTGTACTTCCTCTTTGATCTTGAAGGACATCTCTGGCTTTGTTCTCCTCAACTTTTGCTTCACCGGCGGGCAGCCTTCCTTGAGAGGTAGTTTGTGCATCACAATCTCTTCATCTAGACCGGGCATATCTTTGTAAGACCAAGCAAATATGTCAACATACTCTCGAAGCAATATTATCAGTTTTGACTTAATCTCTGACTCTAAAGCTGCGCCTATCTTGATTTCTTTGGCATCCTCTTCAGTTCCCATGTTGATGACTTCGACCTCTTCTTGGTAGGGCTGAATGACCTTTGACTCCTGCTTTAATAGTCTAGCTAGCTCTTCTGGGAGATCACAATCTTCCTCGCAGTCTTCGTCGGCTTGGTAGATCGGGTTGTCAAAGTCATATTGGACCATAACGGGGTCGTTATTGACAGGAGCAAGAGAAGATCTGCACGAATGGATGACTTCATGCTTTATTATTTTTTTATTATTCTTAGAAAAAGTTGACAGAAAAAAGGAAAATAAAACAAAACATTGCCTTTCAAAGATAATTTTATGTGCAAAAAGTAAAAATGAAAGAAAGAGAGCGTAATTGGATGCGAAAGTTTATTTATTGATGATAAGTTATGCTTTAAAAGCAAAAGGCCCTACAACATGATCCATATGCCTTGGGCAGAGCATATGATTTTTTTTTAGATAAAATAAAAGGGAATTACTCGTCTACTAGAGTAACTTCGGGGATTTCAACGACTCTCCAATTGTTCAAAGCTTGATTAGGCGCCCTAGGATACACCATACACAGCTCTTCATGATCTTCGACTTCGGCTTCCAAAAACATGACTTGACCATCGACAAGGTGGCCTCCACTAGTAAAAACCAACGGAGTTGCCAGCTCTTTGCCCTTATCAGTTGCATTCTTCTGCTTGTAGCCTAGACCAGCTCCATTTTTGTTGACGGGCAATTCCAACACCCTGCCCCATCCTCGCGGATGTCCTTCCTCTATCACCGTCCTCGCGTCCTTCCAAGTCACTATTGAAGATGCCGGCTTTTCGTAAATCATTTCAACATTGATCACTTCAAAAGCTTGAAACGGTGTCTCATGCACTTCATTTCCTACTTCCACATAGCGGAAAGAAGCAAGATGGCTCACGAGAACATCTTCCTCACCCTCAATGATGACCATCTGGTTGTTAATCATAAATTTGATCTTTTGATGCAAGGTTGAAGTTACAGCGCCTGCGGAATGAATCCACGGACAACCAAGAAGGCAACTGTAAGCAGGGTATATATCCATTACGTAAAATGTAATGATGAAAGTATGAGGTCCAATCTTGATCGGGAGATCAACCTCGCCTACCACAGTTCTCTTAGCTCCATCAAAAGCTTTTACAATAGTTTGACTTGGCTTCATCACGAGTCCTTCAATTGACAGCTTACACAACGAGCTTTTTGGTAACACATTCAACGATGATCCAATGTCAACGAGCACCCTAGAGAATACAACATCCACACATTCGATGGTAATGTGCAAGGCCTTGTTATGATTTTTTCCTTCGGGAGGTAATTCACTATCATTAAAGCTCAAAATATGACCTGATGCAATATTTCCCACCACTTCTTCAAACTGTACTACTGATATCTCCTCTGGCACATGAGCTGCCTTCAAGAATTTTAGCAGTGTTTCTTGATGGGCCTTTGAACACATTAACAATGACAGCATGGATATCTTCGAGGGCGTCTGATTGAGCTGATCAATCACTTTGTAATCGCTTTTCTGAATAATTCTTAGAAACTCCTCCGCTTCATCATTTGGGATGCCTTTCTGTTTAGATGACTGCCCCTGTTCATTGGTGCTTGGTACGTCAGTACCTTTCCTTGTATTGTCACTGCCATTGACAGGAGGTGCAGTCGGAGCGAAGATTCGACCACTTCTAGTGACGCCTCCGGTTCCCACGATGTTCCCTACAGTCTTCTTTTCTTCCAATACATCTTCTTCTGCCACCTTCTGTCCGTTGAGAAAAACAGTTTCATCGTATAACCAAGGTACAGCTTTGGTGCTCTTGTACGGAAATGGAGATGGGGTCGAAATGACAAGCTGGTTCATTGATGGTGGAGACATAGGTATCTTAACTGGATCATACGGGATCTGCAGTGGGATAGAAGTATGTCCGTACATGTTGTCCCATTCTTCCTCATCGCACGGTATGGTCAATGGTGTGCGGTTCGAATTGTCAACTGGGATCCAAAGCTCATATCCATCATCATATGGTATCTCCAATGTTTCGAACGGAATTTCAAGAGTAGCAACTTCCTCAATCTTTGATAGTTGTTCTGCTACTAATACACCCTGCTCAATCAGGCCTTGTATGCCCTTCTTCAGCTCAGCGCATCCTTGAGATCCGTCCATGCAAACATGGCAATTAGTTGGACATCCTGGGTAAATGTTTTTCAACAAGAGTTGCTCCTTAATAGTGGAAAGTGGGGTCCTCAATTTCTCAATATCCGAAATTAATCGGATCCCCTTAGAGCCTTCAATCATGTTTGTTGAGTGGTGAGGTGGCATTGGATTAGATTTGATGTTCGGAGTATTTCGAGTAAAGTTTATCGCTTTTGAATCGATAAGATTTTGCACAATGTATTTTAAAGCCTTACAATTCTCAATGCTATGGCCTGGGGCGCCAGAGTGGAATTCACATCTCGCATTTACATCGTAGCCGTAGGGGAGAACAGCCGGAGGATCTTTCATTTCCCTAAGTTGAACGAGACCTGCTTTCAACAAGAACGGAAGCAATTTGGCGTAAGTGGACGGAATTGGATCAAGCCTCCTTTCTGGCTTTCTCTGCCCTTGATACTGATTTTGTCTTGGTTGATAGGGTTGTTGTTGTCGATTTTGCTGAGGCGCAGGCTGATTTGCTGGAATAGAAAGTGGTTGCTGTGGAGCAATGGAAGCAATGTGGTGATAACCTTGGTGAGTTCTCCCTCCATTGGTGAACACTGCACTAGCTTCGCCTTCCCTTTTCTTAACGAAACCCTGATAAGGCTTCTTGACCCCGCTTGCAGATCCGCCTGCATTCTGAATTTTTCCCGCCTTCATGAAACTCTCTAATCTCTCTCCAGCCATAACAAGTTCAGAAAACACCGTGGAGGTTGAGGATGCTAACCGCTCAAAGATCGGTCCTTGTAGCGTGCCCATGAATAGGTCTGTCAGTTCTTTCTCCATCAGTGGAGGTTGTACCCTTGCAGCTACTCCCCTCCATCTCTGCGCGAAGTCCTTAAAACACTCATTCGGCTTCTGAGTCAAATTCTGAAGCTGCATACGATTCGGAGCCATGTCAGTATTATACTGATAATGCTTTACGAAAGCGTCTGCTAACTCTTTCCAGCTTCTTACGTTGGATCGTTCAAGGTGCATATACCATTCTAGGGATGCCTCTGTTAAGCTATCTTGAAAGAAATGGATTAGTAGCTTCTCGTCATCAGAATAGGCGGCCATCTTCCTACAATAAGACCTTATGTGGGTCTTAGGACAACTGTTACCCTTGTACTTCTCGAAGGTTGGAATTACAAACTTTGGAGGTATCTTAACTCCAGGTACAAGACATATTTCAGCGGCATCCAGTCCCAAAACATCGGGGCCTTGCAATGCCCTTACCACCTCTTGTAAGGCCTTGAACTTTTTCTCCAACTCAGCGGTTTGGGGTGCACATGCTTCAGCTGAATTCTCATAGAAGCCCTCATGTTCATCGTACTGGACTGGTATTGGGATCGCAGTGCCATGGGTTGGGTAATACCGACTGGCGGAGGGACGGTGTTGATAGGTGTCGCTACTGCGAAAATCGGCGCCGGCTGAACAGAAGAGTCGCCACCGTGCGTTATTTATCCCACGGGAGGGAAAGGAAACGCTCAGAGTAAACCTCGCACAACACGGGAAAGGTATGGTCATCGCAACCAAAACCTGGATTCGGGAGTCGGTTACGCAAGGGGAAGGTATTAGCACCCCTCACGTCCGTCGTACTCGACGGGATCCACGCTTGTTTTCGGGTATGGATTGTTATTCTATCTAAACTATAGGTCAAGGGTTAAAAAGAAAATAAAATGAAAATAAAAATGACTCGGCAAAGTATCGCACTTTATGCCTACGTATTCCCGTCTGGAACGAGAAATCAGAGTCAACGTAGTTCGTCTACCTACGGGAAAGGAGGGGAAGGTTGCTCGCTAGGATATCGCATCCTATGCCTACGTACTTCCACACTGCATGGAAGATCAGAGCAAACGTAGTTCGGGCCACGCACGACACAAGTCCGTCTTGATTGATTTTATTCCTTCTGAAAAAGGTTTTCTGATTAGCGGTCCAAGCGGACAAAAATGACGCTTTGATGAGTTCACATTCTTTTACGGAAGAAGTGTCTTTTATTGCGTTTGAAATCTTTATGTGTTTTTCTGTTTGTTTTGAGAAAGAAAGAGGCAGAACTCTAACCTACGGTTGCGAAGGGAATCAAACTAACCTAATGTTATCATGCATGGGTTAAGACCTAGTGTCTATCATGCTCCTCTCTTGCACAGAGAGAAACAGAGATCCTACGGGATAGGCAGAAACAGAAACAATATCAGATATATACAGCAAAACAGTAAAATGCATGGATGCAACAGTACAAGCGAGGCAAGGGAGTCCCACTCAACCTCGAACCTAGAAAACAATAGGCGAAAGTGAACAGGCTTCACTTTCAACCCAACAGGGTAAACAGCAAACAATACAGTCCAGAAAACCAATCAATACATCAGCAAATGAAATACAGCAGCAAAAGAAACAGCATCAGCAGCTCTGAATCAACATCTGGCTTCAAGTAATCTCCAATCAGCTACAGGCTTCAACAAGCATCAATCTCCATCTTCATGGCCTTCAGGCAAGGGCTTTGATCATCTGTCTTCTGTCTGCAATGGCTTTTCTTCAAGCTCAAACCTCCAGGATGAGGAATCAGTCACAAGAGTGAAGTGAATGAATGTTAGACAGTTAATTACCTACCAAAGGTGGTTCATCAACTGTTAACATTAAACAGAAAGTTTCCTCTCAAAAGTTCTATCTTTCAAATATATTCACTGATCCTTCCAAAGGAAGGAGGTGGATATTTGAAAGAGACTTTGAATCATAGAGAAAGGATAGAGGCAAACAAAGCCATCTATGTTTGAGAAACAAGCTTTCTAATCTAGAGCTCTGCCTAGCTCCTAAACCCTAGTCTCCTCAGCAGCTGCTAGCAAGAACCTCCTCTCCAACTCTGGCAGTTGATCTTCAATCTCTGGATCTCCAATGGTCTTCATCTCCTCAAGTCTTCAGCTCCCCCAAGTTCCCAAACAATCCCAATACCCAAGCAAGCAAGCAATAATCCCCAGAGGGCACACCACACCAGTCAATCAGATATACAGACAGTATTAATAGCAGTAGGGGAATCCTGACTTTTTCTAAGGGGATCTAATAACTACCCATAGCCCCTATAGTCCCATAGCTAAACTATTCAAAACCTAAGTCCTAAGGGAAATGAATTGATTCTCCTAAGTCATCACCTAAAAAAACCCTAATTTGTTCATGTTGTTCAAGCCTACATTAAGCACCTAAAATTAATTTCTAAAAATGGGAACTAAATTGTTTCTACAAGTTCAATATCTAATCTAAACACCCTAAAAAGAATGAACAAAAAATATGAAAGCATGTAATAGAACCAAAATTACTAAAATCATGCATGAAATGAAGCTACTTAAAATGACATTTATTTAGAAAATATGGAAAAAATATGAAATAAAAATAAAAATGCAATTTTATTTAATGACAATTTTCTACACATTCTAATGAAAATGATGTAAAAAGAATGAGTTAAAAATGATTTTTTATGTATTTATTATGAATTAATGAAAATGCATAAAAGAAATTAAAGAATATAAAAGAAAATAATGAAATAAAGGGAGGGGGGTGAGAATAGAAACCACGCCTAGTTGAAATCAGGATGGGCCAAGCAGACAGGGGGTGTGGTTAGCAAGTTGGTTAGGCCCAGAATCACTTCAGAAATAATGAAAAATAAAAACAGCGCAGGGGGTGAAAATAGGAATAGAAACACGTTCAGAATGATTGGGCTTGGTAACTGGGGGGTGGGATTATCAATACTCACTCAGGCCCGCCCGTTTCAATTAATGAAACGGTGCGTTTAGGGCACCCAGTCAATTCCCTCCAAAATCAGAATCAAATGCTAGCCACACGATTGCTCTACAAGTCAAAAGTCTTGCATGAAATGGACCGCTCAGATTATGTCTTCTCCAATGGATCAAATGAATTAGGGTTTCTGCCATGAATGTCCATGCACGAACCAAACTTACACCAATCTGTTCTCACTCCACAATGCATGAAACGCCACGATGTAAACATGAAAAACGCTCTAAATTCCTCCCTCTACACGTCTATGGCACTAGTTCAATCTGAAATTCACTAAATCACTCAACCCGATAACAACAAGTTCTGGTCACCATGGAAATCCTCTGCAACTCATCCACATAATTCTCCATCAAACTTACACTAATCTAACCTATGACTAATGGTTATCATTCTGATCTATCAAGCTAAGCTTATGATGCATTCTACTACAAGTTCCGAGCCCTAACAGTTTGGTGCACCTGCTATGAATTGCCTCTATTCAGCCTCAAATTCATCTAAACTAACCTCCTAACAGCATGGATCATGAATATACTAGTAAAACTAACTAAATCTCCCTAGATTGCATAAGTTAGAAAGATTTGCACCTTGAGCAAGCTTTAATGGAGGCTGAGTAATCACGTGGATCCAGGCTCTTGTAGGCTTCAATCTTGATCCATTCTTGATGTACTCGATTCTGTTTGCAAGATTTGGATGAAACTTGGCTTGGATCTTGATCTACAACTGAATTTGCAGCTTGTATGTTCTTGAAGATAGTGCACGAAAATGGATTCTAACCACCAAATCTTTGCTTCAATTATGATCCAGGATGATGATTGAATGTAGGAGAATCAATGTGGATGAAAATTGATGAAGATTTTGTGAGATTGAAGTGAAATTGCAATGAGAAAAGAATGAGAGAATTTGTGAGATTTTTGTGAAAAATGGATCCAACCCTTGATCAATCTTCATTTCATGAATATATAGGGCTCACATGAACATTCTAGATCCATCTTACACATTCCCTTGCCTTCCAACTTTGATCCATTTTTGAAATGTTTCTTAAAATGCAAGTAACCAAGGATAACTTTGAAATCTTCCACTAAACTCAAAAAAGTGTTTGAACCATTGTCTTTAGAATGTCTTTTCCATTCAAAATCATATATTGGAAGTCTCCATTTGGACTTATAAATCTCCCAAACCATTTTTCATTTTGACTTTATTCAAATTATAAGCCATTTTAGTTCAAATTTGGACCAATCATGCGACTTCATGCTATGAGCTTTTCCAACAATTTGTGACCTTCTTTCTAGACTTAAAATCCCATTTGGAGCAAGTTTGATGTTGTAAGTTTTTCCATTTGAGGCCTCCTTGTATGAGTTTTGGACATAGGTTAAAATGACCTGTAATTCACAAATGCCCAAAATACCCTTTGCTTGCCAAGACCATAAGTTGAGTTCTCCACATCATATGAAGGCATACTATACCATTCTAGAAAGCTAAGACAATGAGGAACAATTCTTATGTTGACCAAGAATTCATTTGAAATCTCCTTGAGGGGCAAAAATTGCTTGGAAGTCAAGTCACTTTCACAGACAAAATTTCAGATACCTCAGATGACCTGTAACTTGCAAGGACCATAACTTGAGTTCTATAAATCTCCTTGATGTCTTCCACCACTCAAATTAAAGGTCTTGAGATCCTCTACAAGTTTCATGTTGGCCAAGGATCCATTTGAAGCTAGCATTTTGACTTATCTTGCTTGGAAATTTGACCTAAACTAGGGGATTTTACACAGAAACCCTAATTTAGAAACTCCTCTTCTCCTTGATTTCTCTTGAATTCTCCTTGGCATATCTCCATATCCTTCTTTATATGTCCAATGATGAACCCCACATCTCTCCAATAGACTTGAATGCCCTTTAAATCAGTCAATTGACCTAGGGTTGACCTAGGGTTGACCCAAATGAAACCATAGTTGACTGTCTTCAACTGTAGCCCTTGTGCTCTCATCAATGACTTGTCTCCTTCTCCAAATGACTTTCTAAGTCTCTCATAATGTCTAGATACTCTCCATGCCTTCAACTCACAACTCACAACCCTCTTGTTGACCCTCAGATACCCTCAGCTAGGAGATGGACTCAAGGCTTGATCTGCTGAACTCTTTGCTTTCAAATTCTTTCCTGATGACTTGAATAAGATTGAATTGGGATAATAACCTCTTGATAGGCTTCTAGAGATGAGAATAATGATTGGTCCCCTGTTGAATGACTTGCTATGCTTATGCTATGCAGATGGTTAGTCTATGTACATGAATCTATATGCAAATGCTAATGACATTGAAACATAAACCAAGGAATAAGGTTGAGCAAATTTTAGGGTGCAACAGCTGCCCCTATTCAAGCGACTTGGACCCGATTGGGTGAAGAGCCCGGAGCCTTCAGACATTCGCGGTACGAGACGGTTGAATATTAGTGAAACCAGAAATTTGCCAACCGCAGAAACTAAATTGCGCTCCTGCTTGAGGAACGACATTCATCAGCTGAATCTGACTGTTACAGCAACCCACTGATCTCGTGCGACTGTGCTGGGGATTGTCTTCATCGTTCTGAAGAGGATTCTGTCATAACAGATTGCTCGTTTGTCCACATTAGGACTCTGTCTGTCGTCAATACGAAGAAATCTCAACTAAAACCTGTCCACGTTAGGACTCCACTTGCTGTTAACCCAGAAAAATCTCGGCAACTCCGCTGGGGATAATTCGTCTGCATTTCCATAAACTGAATCGTCCACGTTAGGAATAACACTCTTCCACGTTAGGAGTAACACTTGTCCGCGTTAGGAATCATTTCTTCTGTATCTGTCCGCGTCAGGACTAACCCTTTCATCTTTCCACGTCAGGAAGCAATTTTCTTTCCACGTAAGGAGAACTATATCAATCTGTCCACGTAAGGACTCCAATACCACTTGACATGTCCGCGTCAGGACTCCAATTTTTCCACGTAAGGAATTCAACCTTGGTTCTGAACCTGTCCACGTCAGGACTCAGCTTTCCACATAAGGGGTACATCATTCTTCCACGTCAGGAATCAACTTTTCTTGAATCTGTCCACGTAAGGACCCCAATTTTTCCACGTAAGGAGTAAATCTTCTTCTTCCACATTAGGAATAACTTCTTTGATCTGTCCGCGTCAGGACTAAATCTTTCCACGTAAGGAACAAACTCGTCTTTCCACGCAGGGAAACTATTTTTCTTCCACGTAAGGAATGCTCTTGATATGTCCACGTAAGGATTCTGATCTTTCCACGTAAGGAATACCAACTTCTTTCCAATTTGTCCGCGTCAGGACTCATTTTTCCACGTAAGGAATGCCATCTTAATCTGTCCACGTAAGGACTCCACTCTTTCCACGTAAGGAAACTCCATCTTTCCACGTTAGGAATAATAATTTCTTTAATTTGTCCACGTCAGGACACTGATCTCGTCTTGATTTGTCCATGTTAGGACTCAGGCGTCTTCGACCCGCTGAGGAAATAAGACTTGTCCATGTAAGGATTCACGCTGGTCTGATCTGTCCGCGTCAGGACACCAACACAAAGAGTAACCACTTTTGTCAACGTCATGACCTCCCATTCCACTAATTTCGAGAAACTGAATCTGCCCACGATAGGACTAACACACCTCACCAATCCAGGGAAATAAATCTGTCCACGTTAGGACGCCCTCTTCTGCAGAAATCCCGTCAATCTAGGAATAAATTGTCCCCGTCAGGACTCAGTTCTCCAAGATCCTCACCCACAAACTTCTCAGCACTGACGTGACAGCGACTTTGAGACGGACTCTACTGGGGATGTCTGGAAACCAACTATCGGACGCCTGTTCTGATAACCGGCGGTGGCCTCTGAAATTCTGATTCATGGAACCCTTGATGACAACTGATTCTGCCTGGGAACAAAGAGAAACTTATCCTGGCAACTCTGGCGGGGAAAATAAGAGACATTTGCATAAAGAACTCTGTTAGAGACAAAGAGAATCTCATCATGCTAACTCTGTGGGGGGATACTGCCGAAACGGACATTATCATTGGATGTCTCATGCCGAGATCTTGAATGTTTGGTAGTTCACCTGAGCAAGAGCTCTCTCTACATGAACTGCTGGAGTACAGAAACTGCTTCAGCAAAATAAATGCTGGGAGGATAATGTCGACTCCGCCGTGGATAGCCAGATGCTACAGAATTATTCCAGCCAAAATAAATGCTGGAAGGGTGACGCCAACCCTGCTGGGAAATTGGGAACTCAAATCAAACACCTTGTTGAGGTAACCCCCTGCTGGGGAATAACAGATGTGCACAGTATGATCGGACCTTCTGCTGGGACGTGAACTGATATCACACAGTATCCTTGACAAAATAAATGACAGGACCCACCATCAACTCTGCTTGGGAGAGTCTTGATCTCCGAGTTCCACTGGAAGGAATGAAAGCACTTGCAAAGAGAATTCCACTGGGGGTGGGATGATTCTCTTGGGGAAAATTAACTGACTCCACTGGGGGAGAATGCATGACCCTGCGGGGAAAGATGAACCTGTCCGAATACAGCCTTATGATCTTGGAATCGCCAAACTCTGCTGAGGACGAATAACCTTTCTGGAGCACGTCCTTTTGATAAGCTACGGCTAGCTGGGGGAATTCTATCCTTCTTCGGGAAGAACAATGCATGACCTGCGTGGGGATCAAGTCTTTCGTTATCGCAATCTTTTGATCACCTTCTCGTATGGTTATGAAACCTGCAACAACACAAACAAGACAAGACAAGCCTATGCAATCAAATCAATTCAGGTTAGCGACGTTACACTCAGTTAATTCAAAGCTTTAACAATTGTTGGCAAGGGCCAGTGATGTTATACTCATGCTAGCTTCAATAAACTTAGGCGTTTTATCATGCACAAAACAGTAAAGAACCAGCATCAAGTACTGAATAACATATTTCTATTGATTGGGCCCCTGAATGGGCGGAGTTTTTGTACATGGGATGTAACTCCTGAAAAGAGGAAGCTACGCAAAGCAAATACATAAGTATGCACAAGAAGCATGAATATTTTGACAAATTAAATTTGTACACATGTCGGCAACGGGATGCAGATGAACACCACGAACTGATCCTCCCATGACTCGTCCGACTCTAATGCTTTCCCGGTATCCTTACTTCTGAAGAGATTGTATCTGATAACTGGCTCCTCAAATATATTCTCCCGCATTGATGCTCACTGTAATATCAAATTCGGACCGCAGTCATTTGCTTTTCAAATCCCTAACTTTTGCATGAACCGCCCTTTACGGGTTTTCAGTTCACCGGGATACCCTTTTTTTTGCCGAAGCCGCCCAGTGTAGGTTTTCAACTTCGCGGGTGTACATTTTTTCAATTTTATCCCTAATTTTTGCCCGAACCTTTCATTCTGTTTTTGGTTCGCCAGGATGCCCCATTTTTGCCTGGACTCTCTTTTTCTGTCCAGCGGGTCTATTTTAAGCAAAGTATATTTTAACTGCGTCCGAATTCATAGGTGACGCAAAGTCTTCTCCGTCCATGGTGGACAACAATAAAGCTCCTCCTGAAAAGACCTTTCTGACAACGTATGGCCCTTCGTAGTTGGGGGTCCACTTGCCCCTGTGATCTGCTTGCGGCGGGAGAATCCTTTTCAGCACAAGGTCGCCCGTCTGAAAGCTTCGCGGAAGTATCTTCTTGTCGTACGCTTTCTTCATTCGTCTTTGGTACAAACGACCGTATGCCAGAGAAGCTAGCCTCTTCTCATCCATCAAACTCAGCTGGTTCAATCTATTCGTTACCCATTCTGCCTCGTCCAGCTGAACGTCTCGCAATACCCTCAGAGAAGGGATCTCCACTTCCAATGGTAATACCGCTTCCATTCCGTATACCAACGAGAACGGAGTTGCCCCGGTTGATGTGCGTACCGTCGTACGATAACCGTGCAAAGCGAAAGGTAGCATTTCATGCCAATCTTTATAGGTCACCACCATTTTCTGAACAATTTTCTTGATATTCTTATTGGCCGCTTCGACAGCGCCATTCATCTTGGGTCGGTAAGGGGAGGAGTTGTGATGTTCGATCTTGAAATTCTGACAGAGCTCCTTCATCATTTTGTTGTTCAGATTTGAACCGTTGTCCGTAATTATCCGCTCGGGGATCCCATATCGGCAAATGATATCTCTCTTGATGAATCTGGCCACCACTTGCTTCGTTACATTTGCGTAAGACGCCGCTTCCACCCACTTGGTGAAATAATCGATTGCTACTAGGATGAACCGATACCCGTTAGAAGCCGTCGGCTCGATCTTTCCAATCATATCAATTCCCCACATCGAGAATGGCCATGGAGATGACATCACATTTAGAGGACTCGGAGGCACGTGTATCTTGTCGGCATAGATTTGGCACTTGTGGCACTTCCTCGCGAACTTGAAACAATCAGTTTCCATCGTCAGCCAAAAGTAACCTGCCCTCAGCAGCTTTCTCGTCATAGCATGCCCACCAGCATGCGTACCAAAGGTACCTTCGTGAATTTCCTCCATGAGAAGCTTTGCCTCTTTCTCGTCTACACAACGCAACAACACCAAATCGTGGTTCCTTCTGTATAAGACGCCATCCGGGTTCAAGTAGAAATTACCCGCTAATCTCCTGAGAGTCTTCTGATCTTGACTGGATGCCCCAGCCGGATACTCTTTATTCTTCAGGAAATTAAGGATATCAAAATACCACGGTTTGTCATCAGATGCTTCATCAATAGCAAATACATAAGCTGGCCTGTCCAACCGAGAGATAGTGATTTGGGGAGCTTCGTTCCAGAAGTTGACCTTGTACATGGAAGACAAAGTGGCGAGGGCGTCAGCCATTTGATTTTCTGCCCGCGGTACGTGATGCAATTCAACTTTGTCGAAGAAAGGCAACAATCTCCTTGCATAATTCATATAATGTATCAAATTGGGCTGCCGTGTCTCCCATTCCCCTTTGATATGATTCACCACCAGAGCTGAGTCTCCGTATACGTCTAGATGTTTGATTCGCAAATCAATGGCTTCTTCAAGCCCCATTATACAAGCTTCGTATTTGGCCTCATTGTTGGTAACGACAAAGGTCAATCGGGCAGTAAACGGGATGTGCGACCCGTGCGGCGTAGTGATAATTGCCCCTATTCCGCTACCGTAAGCATTCACAGCTCCATCAAATATCATCTTCCATTTGGACCCCAACTCTGGTCCTTCGTCTGGCAACGGTTCTTCGCAATCCTTCATCTTTAAGTACATGATATCCTCGTCAGGAAAATCAAACCTCATCGATTGGTATTCTTCAATAGGCTGCTCCGCCAGATACTCAGACAGCACACTCCCCTTTATAGCCTTTTGCGAGACGTATTGAATATCATATTCAGTCAAGACCATCTGCCAACGGGCAATTCTACCTGACAACACCTGCTTTTCGAATATATATTTGATAGGATCCATCTTCGAGATGAGCATGGTTGTATGATTCAGCATGTACTGCCTCAAACGTTTGGCGGCCCAGGCTAGCGCGCAACAAGTTTTCTCCAGCATTGAGTATCGAGATTCACAGTCTGTAAATTTCTTGCTCAAGTAATAGATCGCATGCTCTTTTCTCCCCGTCTCGTCGTGTTGACCGAGAACACAACCCATGCTTCCCTCCAGAACCGTCAAATACATTATCAAGGGTCTACCTGCCACTGGGGGTATCAAAATAGGAGGTTCCTGCAAATACTTCTTTATTTTATCGAACGCCTTTTGACAATTTTCGTTCCACGTTACAGCTTGATCTTTCTTCAACAGCTTGAATAATGGTTCACACGTGGCCGTTAGGTGAGATATGAACCGGGCAATGTAGTTCAATCTCCCTAAAAACCCGCGTACCTCTTTCTCTGTTTTAGGCGTCGGCATTTCTTGAATCGCTTTTATTTTAGCAGGATCGACCTCTATTCCTCTTTCGCTTACGATAAACCCCAGCAGTTTACCCGATCTCACCCCGAAGGTGCATTTATTAGGGTTCAGCCTCAGTCTGAACTTCCTAAGCCTTTTAAACAACTTCAGCAGATTCACCAGATGCTCTTCCTCCGTCTGGGATTTGGCAATCATATCGTCAACATAAACTTCGATCTCTTTATGCATCATGTCATGAAAAAGAGTCGTCATCGCACGCTGATATGTTGCCCCAGCATTTTTCAAACCAAAGGGCATCACTTTGTAGCAAAATGTTCCCCACGGCGTTATGAAAGTAGTCTTCTCCATATCCTCTGGCGCCATTTTAATCTGGTTGTAGCCTGAAAAGCCATCCATGAAGGAGAATACGGAGTATTGAGCAGTATTATCAACTAACACGTCAATGTGAGGAAGTGGAAAATCGTCTTTTGGGCTTGCTTTATTCAAATCTCTATAATCCACGCACATTCGAACCTTGCCATCTTTCTTTGGCACTGGTACGATGTTGGCAACCCATGAGGGATACTTCGTCACAGCCAGGAAACCAGCGTCCCACTGTTTCTGAACCTCCTCTTTGATCTTCATTGCCATATCTGGTCGAGTTCTGCGAAGCTTTTGCTTGACTGGCGGGCAATCTTCTTTCAGTGGCAGGCGGTGTACGACCATATCTGTATCGAGCCCCGGCATATCTTCATATGACCAAGCGAATACATCATTATACTCTCGGAGCATTTCAACCAGTCTTCGCTTGATATCACTCTGCAGGGCGGCTCCAATACGAATATTCTTCTCAACCCCTTCCGACCCCAAATTGATAATTTCGATGACCTCGTCGTGAGGCAGAATGGCTCTTTCCTCTTGCTTCACTAACCAAGACAGTTCTTCAGGAACGTTGCTATCTTCGACAACCTCTTCTTCAGCCTGGAATACCGGGTGCTCAAAGTCGGGACGAGTCATAGGTGGTTCAAGGATGTCATCTGAAAATGTTATCCTGCAAAAGGAATGGTTAAGTGCTTCAAAATGCGTATAAAGCGAATAACCACGTTGCCATTTTATTGAAAAATACAAAACAAGAAAGACAGGGATTACAGTATTTGCACATGAAAAAACGCCATTTATTTAATGATTAACACGCAATGTTTATAACAACACAGCCCTAAGCAAATCCTGATGCCCCGGGCTAGACATCAGATTATTCAACAATTAATAAAGCAAAGCATTACTGTTTAAAAGTCACAGGAACAAGCTCCTGAATAGACCAGTTGCACAGTCCTTGTCCTGGCGTGCTTGGCTGAATCCAGGCATCCATATCACAGTCGCTGTCTCCTTCATCAGACTCTGAAGCAGCATTGACAGTTTCATGACATACTCCACTGGCAGAGATGGTAATTGACTTTCTGAAATGGGGGGGCCCCACGGAAGGAGTTGATGACGACGGTTGGTACCCCAGCCCGAACCGGTCCATCTTCACAGGAATGTCCAGCACTTTGCCCCAGCCCTTGGCTACTCCTGCTTCCACTAGAGCTTGAGCTTCTTTATACGATGAGACAGCTATCTCTGGCACCTTGCTCGGCCCGGGACCTTTGTCCTTGATGCGCAAACCTTCGAATGCCTGGCATGGCGTCTCGTGGATCTCTCCGTCGACTTCCACATATTTAAATGAAGATAGATGGCTGACCAGGATGTCTTCTTCTCCGCACACGGTGACTACACTGTCTCCGACCATATACTTTAACTTCTGATGCAGGGTAGACGTGACTGCCCCTGCCCCATGAATCCAGGGTCTTCCAAGCAAGCAGCTGTATGCAGGGTGTATATCCATGATATAAAACTCCGTTGCAAACACTTCCGGCCCCACTTGCAGAGGCAAGGTAATCGATCCGAAGACTGTTCTCCGCGTGCCGTCAAACGCTCTGACTACCAAATCGCTGGGTGTGCACAAAATTCCTCGAACATCCAGCTTCATCATCTCCTTCTTGGGCAGCACATTCAAAGATGATCCGGTGTCAACCAATACGTGCGACATTACCGATCCTCGACACTCAACAGATACGTGTAATGCCATATTATGATCTCTCCCTTTCGGAGTCAAGTCAAAATCGGTAAAGCCTAGACTGTGGCCTGCATTCACATGCGCCAATACTCCTTCTAGCTGATTTACGGAGACGTCCTGGGGTACAAAAGAAGTGTCCAGGACTTTCAGCAAAGCATTTCTGTGAGCTTCCGAACACAACAGCAATGACAGGATAGATATTTTGGACGGCGTCTGCTGCAGATGCTCCACAATCTTATAATCACTTTTTCGAATTAAGCGCATGAATTCTTCTACATCTTTCGATGCCGCTTCTTTTTCACTTGCTTGTATCGGAACATTCTCAACCGCTTTCCCTTTTCCTTTTGCTAGTCTTTCGGCTTCCACTTCAGGAGATATAAAGATCCTGCCGCTCCTCGTCATGCCTCCTGAGCCAACAACATTATCCACAATCTCCACTGGCTGCTTGCTAACATCAATCTTTATCCCGTCACAATACACCTCTAACCCATATGACCATGGGACTGCTTTCGTGTTCTCGTACGGGATTGGCCCGGCTTTAGTTATGGTGATCGGTGGGCGCTGAGCTGGTGCTGCAATAGTGATCGTCTTCCGGGGAATTGTCACCGTGGCCACATCACTCCGATTATCCACTACTGCCCCTGCAGGCTCATCAGTTGCCGCTCGATCAAACTGCAATATACCTTCATCAATTAAGGCCTGAATGCCTTTCTTCAGATCCTCACATCCCCCAGCTAGGGTCCAACAGTCTAAGCAATACTCGTTACATCCTGGGTAAACACCTCCTTGTAACAGTCGGCTCTTTATCTCGCTCAGCGGTGTCTTTAAATCTTCAACATTCATAATCAGATTCAACCCTTCCTCAGTCAGCACGGCGTTCGCCCCATGATTAGGCATGGGTTTCTGGACTATATTCGGACCTGCCGTTCCGAAATTGATAGTCTTGTTGTCTAAAAGATCCTGCACAACGTGCTTAAAAGCATGGCAACCTTCTATATCGTGGCCCGGGGCCCCAGAATGAAACTCACAGTGCCTGCTTGCATCGTAGCCGAACGGGGGAGCTCCCGTTATTGGTGCCAGAGTTCTTTTCTCTACCAGATTCAATCCCAACAATGTCTGCAACAAGTCGGCATATGTTGAGGGAGGCTTCTCAAACACCCTTCTCGGTTTATTACCCTGGAATCTTCGCTGAGCTTGCTGTGCCCCCTGCTGAGGCTGCTGCTGCTGTGGCATTGGCTGTTGCTGAATCGGTTGTTGTTGCTGGAGTGGTTGTTGCTGATAGGGAATAGTAACACTCGACACTTGCTGCGGCTGACGATATTGGTTTCTTCCCCTGCCTCGGCCTCGGCCTCGGCCTCCAAATACCGCGCTTGCCTCGCCCTGACGGCGCCCACCATAAGCTTTCCTATTACTGCCAGATGCAGACGATTCCTCGACTTGGAACTTTCCTTGCTTAATATTACGTTCAATCTTTTCCCCCATCAGAATCAGGTCTGAAAAACTGGCCAGAGACGTATGAAACAGCATATCATGAAACAGCCCGGTGAATGTGCCGACAAACATATCATTCATTTCCTTATCTTCCACAGGAGGACGGACCCTGGCAGCCATATCGCGCCACCTTTGCGCGTACTCTTTAAAACTCTCCCCCTTCTTCTGTGAAAGCCCGGCCAACTGGACCCGATTGGGCGCCAGGTCGCTGTTATACTTGTAATGGGCTACGAACGCCTCCGCCAATTGCTTCCATGTCTTGATATCAGTTGGCTCCAACCCCATGTACCACTCTAAGGAAGGGCCCGACAGACTATCCTGAAAGAAATGCATTAGCATTCTTTCATCAGTTGAGTATGCAGACATCTTTCTGTAATAAGCTCGCACATGCACTTTCGGACATGTGTCTCCTTTGTACTTATCGAACGCAGGAGCTTTGAATTTAATTGGCACCCTCAAGCCAGGTACCAAGCCCATGGTTGCCATGTCCAATCCCACAGCACTCTGATTTAAGACTCCCTTCATCTGCTCTTCCAGCATTCTTATCTTTTGGGAATCGTCCATCGGCCCTTCAAAACCTCCTCCGGAGAAGGCATCCTCCTGCTGATCCTCTTGCCACATACCGTTTCCAGCCCCGTACCCATCGTACGCATTGTTACGTCCAGCTCTGATCTGATTCATCCCCGGACCTCGGCCTCTGTTGCCGTACCCTTGAACACCTCCAGCAGGACCAAAAGCCATAAATCCAGTACCGTTTCCGTTTCCAAAGCCTCCGTAACCCTGGTTGACCATACCATAACCATCTTGCCCAAAGCCTTGAGCATTAAAGCCATACTTGCCAGCGTTATCGAATCCCTGATCGTTGAATCCGAATCCAGTATTGACAAAGCCATTGCCTCCTAGATTATCTCCCAAATTGACATCACCCAGCCCAACATTATGGACAGCAGTCTCATTCCCCATTCCAACGTTACCATTCACAGCAGCGGTTGCATTGTTGACATTAGCGGCAGGTATATTGACTACGGGCGGAGCCACTGGCGTGGGAGTGCCGTCTCCATGAGCAGTATCAACCCGGACAGACTGATGATCGTCATTACCATGACCAGCATTGCGAGCCAACAGAGGCTGGACCATGGTCTGCAAATTCTCCTGCCCTTTTGCTATAGCTTCCATGGTCTGCATGAAGAGGGCGAGCTTCTCGCGCACATCTTGCATCTCGCTCTGCATTTGGTCCATGATTTTTCGACAATTGGAGCGTGTAGAATAGCGGTGCGGATGCTGATCTGCAATCCTGTTAAGTACCTGATACAGAGCAGGAGATAAGACACCATTCAAAGATTACCTGTAATGCAATATGAATATAAATGCAATGCAATGCAATGTGTCTGTGCATTAGGGAAGTTCGTTCCCCCAGTTCTAGTGCGAAGGTGCCGGTGCAGTGACAGTGCTGACAATAGGAATATCGGAGCTGAATCATAGAAAGCCTCATATATTGTAGGGAGAATCAATAAGCCCAGGGTACAATATCACTGAGAGTACAAAGAAGGCATGACCTCAACCAACAATCCTGGTGATGGTCAGCACTATGCAAATAAAGCATACAAGTTACTACATGAAATGATCAAATCCTCCCAAAAGTCTGGTACTCCTCTATCAACTTCTTGGTCTCCGGATGGCTTGGTCGATCAAGCAGCCCTTCGACAAGCTGGTTTCTCCTCTTAAGGACACGGCGTACGTCTTCAGCAGTTTCTTCCCATGTTGCTTCTCCGAAGCAATCTTCTAACTTTCGCTTCTGAGACACTGCTTCATCTCTGGATTTGATTGCCTTGTTCAGTGCATGCTGGACACTATACCAGGTCATCACTTCTTCCTCACACTTCTTGATGCTAGACTTCAACTTCTCTTCGAGGTCGGAAATTTGCTGCTTCAGCTTATCTTCCCTCTTCTTGTTGTTGGTGAGTGTAGCATTCCAAGTCTTATTGCAAGAGGATATCTCTCGATGTGCTGCGTCGAGCGCCTTCTTTTTGGCTTCCAGCATGTCATGGGAACTTCTGAACTCTTGCCCCAGACGTTCACGCTTTTTCTTTTCCTCAGTCAACTCAGCTCCTAACCTGTTTACCAGCTCGATCTGTTGTTGGAAAGCGTATACGGCCTTGTTTTTCTCACTGCGTACTTGAGCTAGCTCTTGCTCTAACCCTTCGTTAATCTTCACCAAGGCTTCATTTTCCTTCACAATTTGCTCATAAACTTCCCTAGAAACAGTAGTCGGCTCTGCTACCGGAACGGGAACAAGAATTGGTGCATCTGGAAACGGCATCCTCAACTGACTAGCCCTCTCCTGAATCCAAACTCTATAAGGTGCATAGGCCTGACAGTCATTCTTTCCTAACAGTGGCTTCCCTCTGCGGTTAATACGCGTCCAGGCATGTTTCAACTTGGCTAATAACTCCCCCTTTACGTCACCAGTGAAGTACAGAGATTCCTGTACTTCTTCCTCCTGAGGTGGATTCTTCAGCGCATATCCGAACTGGCGAATGAATAGAGAAGGGTTGTAATTGATACACCCTTTTCTTCCTATCAGCGGCACATTAGGGTACCCAGAACAGCTGAAGATGAGCTCGGATCCCAACAAATCTCGATCAAACCACACAATGTCTTCGGAAGATAGCCTCATCAGGCGTTCTGACCAACTGGCTGAGGTTGCACTGTCTACAAATGGTCCTTTTATGGGAAGGTGACTCTTGAACCACATATTCAACAGAGGAGCACAGCAGTACACAACCTTTCCTCTTCGGTTCTCATTCTTATAGTGCAATGAATGATAGAAGTCTCCGATCAACGTGGGCACTGGGTCGCCTGCAGCAAACAGATAGAAAGCATCCAAATCCACGAAGTTGGGCAAGTTAGGAAACAGCACAATTCCATAGATACATAGAGCCAAAATAGCATTGAAAACCACCCAACAACCGTTCTTGGCGTACTCTCGAGCTTTGACAACTAAGAAATCAAGAGAGAAACCGGAAACCCCAAGCCAAGAAGTCAATAACAGCTCAGCAGCGTCCATATGCAAGGCTTTGGCTAAGTCCTCCAACTTGGGCTCAGCAGCAGAGTGAATAAAGGGAACCTTGTTCTGCACAGGAAGCTCGGTAAACTCCACATACTCCTCAATGGTAGGTCCTAGAATGAAGTCAGCAAAAGTAAAGCATCTCAATGCGGGGTCATAGAACTGCATCAAGGTGTATAGCCCGTTCATCTCATCAGCAGTGGGCTTACAGACTAATCCCAGTAATCTCCCATGGCTCATTCTGAAGCTTCTCCTAACCTCCTCATTAGCGAGAGATATCAGACCAAGCAAAGAAGTAATATCAGGTGAAGGCAGCTTATACGCAACTGTTTTCCTCAAACCAGCCATAATCAATACTCAGAAGTCCGGGCACTAGAACTAGGGAAATGCAAATGCACCTGCAGCACAGACACACGTTAGTGAAATGCAAGTGGTAATGGATATGCAGGCAATGCAATGCAAGTAACATGCAACAGGGACCAAAGCTGCAGCTGAATAGCCTAAACCCAATCAAGAAAGGTCTCAGATAGACCATCCAGAAGTCATCAAACCCTGGTCTCAGGTAGACCTAACACAAAGCTCCAATGCTGGTCTCTGACAGACCTCAACCCATAACTCCAACTGGTCTCTGGCAGACCCCAAATCTCATCTCCAATTGGTCTCTGACAGACCTCAAGATTCTCCTACTGGTCTCTGACAGACCTCAGAACACATCCCCAAATGGTCTCTGACAGACCTCATAACTCTCCAAATGGTCTCTGACAGACCTCATAACTCTCCATAAATAACCAGGATCTCTGATCAAGAAATAACCGGTATCTGAAGGTCTGGTTACCTGCATAACCCCAAATCCCCTCACAGGTGGGTGGCCCTATAACTGGCACAAGGTACGGCATCCTATGCGGTCGTCGGCGTCACAGACTTTCAGGGTTGATGATACGATTCCCAGAAGGAGTGGCATCATCAAATCCTGAAGAGGCCTCACTCAGCCAACTTCCAAATGATCGGTCCCCGGAGTCGACAATTCAGCTGACCAACAACCCCTTCGACCCAAAGGGTAGAAAAAGAAGCCAACCAGAAAAACCTCGTCCGAGTGTAGATTTCATGAGACACTAATGCAAGCAAAGCCGGCACGCGCCCACTACTTTCTACGCTAATTCTAGGTGCACTCAAGCCCAGGTCCGGCTTATCTCTCAATATCAGAACACCCGTCACACCCCAAATACAGCAATAATAATCAATATACAAAGCTGAAAATACAAGGTTAGAAATATACAATAACTCCATACAAAATCCTCGACGGGAAAACAAGCGCTAGGATTGACTCTCTTAAGGGACGTTGGATCCCAAATGCATAAGAACCATCGCAGTTCTTAGCAGCCAGGGGACGTTGGATCCCCAGCAGAGTCGCCAGCTGTCGCTACTGCGAAAATCGGCGCCGGCTGAACAGAAGAGTCGCCACCGTGCGTTATTTATCCCACGGGAGGGAAAGGAAACGCTCAGAGTAAACCTCGCACAACACGGGAAAGGTATGGTCATCGCAACCAAAACCTGGATTCGGGAGTCGGTTACGCAAGGGGAAGGTATTAGCACCCCTCACGTCCGTCGTACTCGACGGGATCCACGCTTGTTTTCGGGTATGGATTGTTATTCTATCTAAACTATAGGTCAAGGGTTAAAAAGAAAATAAAATGAAAATAAAAATGACTCGGCAAAGTATCGCACTTTATGCCTACGTATTCCCGTCTGGAACGAGAAATCAGAGTCAACGTAGTTCGTCTACCTACGGGAAAGGAGGGGAAGGTTGCTCGCTAGGATATCGCATCCTATGCCTACGTACTTCCACACTGCATGGAAGATCATAGCAAACGTAGTTCGGGCCACGCACGACACAAGTCCGTCTTGATTGATTTTATTCCTTCTGAAAAAGGTTTTCTGATTAGCGGTCCAAGCGGACAAAAATGACGCTTTGATGAGTTCACATTCTTTTACGGAAGAAGTGTCTTTTATTGCGTTTGAAATCTTTATGTGTTTTTCTGTTTGTTTTGAGAAAGAAAGAGGCAGAACTCTAACCTACGGTTGCAAAGGGAATCAAACTAACCTAATGTTATCATGCATGGGTTAAGACCTAGTGTCTATCATGCTCCTCTCTTGCACAGAGAGAAACAGAGATCCTACGGGATAGGCAGAAACAGAAACAATATCAGATATATACAGCAAAACAGTAAAATGCATGGATGCAACAGTACAAGCGAGGCAAGGGAGTCCCACTCAACCTCGAACCTAGAAAACAATAGGCGAAAGTGAACAGGCTTCACTTTCAACCCAACAGGGTAAACAGCAAACAATACAGTCCAGAAAACCAATCAATACATCAGCAAATGAAATACAGCAGCAAAAGAAACAGCATCAGCAGCTCTGAATCAACATCTGGCTTCAAGTAATCTCCAATCAGCTACAGGCTTCAACAAGCATCAATCTCCATCTTCATGGCCTTCAGGCAAGGGCTTTGATCATCTGTCTTCTGTCTGCAATGGCTTTTCTTCAAGCTCAAACCTCCAGGATGAGGAATCAGTCACAAGAGTGAAGTGAATGAATGTTAGACAGTTAATTACCTACCAAAGGTGGTTCATCAACTGTTAACATTAAACAGAAAGTTTCCTCTCAAAAGTTCTATCTTTCAAATATATTCACTGATCCTTCCAAAGGAAGGAGGTGGATATTTGAAAGAGACTTTGAATCATAGAGAAAGGATAGAGGCAAACAAAGCCATCTATGTTTGAGAAACAAGCTTTCTAATCTAGAGCTCTGCCTAGCTCCTAAACCCTAGTCTCCTCAGCAGCTGCTAGCAAGAACCTCCTCTCCAACTCTGGCAGTTGATCTTCAATCTCTGGATCTCCAATGGTCTTCATCTCCTCAAGTCTTCAGCTCCCCCAAGTTCCCAAACAATCCCAATACCCAAGCAAGCAAGCAATAATCCCCAGAGGGCACACCACACCAGTCAATCAGATATACAGACAGTATTAATAGCAGTAGGGGAATCCTGACTTTTTCTAAGGGGATCTAATAACTACCCATAGCCCCTATAGTCCCATAGCTAAACTATTCAAAACCTAAGTCCTAAGGGAAATGAATTGATTCTCCTAAGTCATCACCTAAAAAAACCCTAATTTGTTCATGTTGTTCAAGCCTACATTAAGCACCTAAAATTAATTTCTAAAAATGGGAACTAAATTGTTTCTACAAGTTCAATATCTAATCTAAACACCCTAAAAAGAATGAACAAAAAATATGAAAGCATGTAATAGAACCAAAATTACTAAAATCATGCATGAAATGAAGCTACTTAAAATGACATTTATTTAGAAAATATGGAAAAAATATGAAATAAAAATAAAAATGCAATTTTATTTAATGACAATTTTCTACACATTCTAATGAAAATGATGTAAAAAGAATGAGTTAAAAATGATTTTTTATGTATTTATTATGAATTAATGAAAATGCATAAAAGAAATTAAAGAATATAAAAGAAAATAATGAAATAAAGGGAGGGGGGTGAGAATAGAAACCACGCCTAGTTGAAATCAGGATGGGCCAAGCAGACAGGGGGTGTGGTTAGCAAGTTGGTTAGGCCCAGAATCACTTCAGAAATAATGAAAAATAAAAACAGCGCAGGGGGTGAAAATAGGAATAGAAACACGTTCAGAATGATTGGGCTTGGTAACTGGGGGGTGGGATTATCAATACTCACTCAGGCCCGCCCGTTTCAATTAATGAAACGGTGCGTTTAGGGCACCCAGTCAATTCCCTCCAAAATCAGAATCAAATGCTAGCCACACGATTGCTCTACAAGTCAAAAGTCTTGCATGAAATGGACCGCTCAGATTATGTCTTCTCAATTGGATCAAATGAATTAGGGTTTCTGCCATGAATGTCCATGCACGAACCAAACTTACACCAATCTGTTCTCACTCCACAATGCATGAAACGCCACGATGTAAACATGAAAAACGCTCTAAATTCCTCCCTCTACACGTCTATGGCACTAGTTCAATCTGAAATTCACTAAATCACTCAACCCGATAACAACAAGTTCTGGTCATCATGGAAATCCTCTACAACTCATCCACATAATTCTCCATCAAACTTACACTAATCTAACCTATGACTAATGGTTATCATTCTGATCTATCAAGCTAAGCTTATGATGCATTCTACTACAAGTTCCGAGCCCTAACAGTTTGGTGCACCTGCTATGAATTGCCTCTATTCAGCCTCAAATTCATCTAAACTAACCTCCTAACAGCATGGATCATGAATATACTAGTAAAACTAACTAAATCTCCCTAGATTGCATAAGTTAGAAAGATTTGCACCTTGAGCAAGCTTTAATGGAGGCTGAGTAATCACGTGGATCCAGGCTCTTGTAGGCTTCAATCTTGATCCATTCTTGATGTACTCGATTCTGTTTGCAAGATTTGGATGAAACTTGGCTTGGATCTTGATCTACAACTGAATTTGCAGCTTGTATGTTCTTGAAGATAGTGCACGAAAATGGATTCTAACCACCAAATCTTTGCTTCAATTATGATCCAGGATGATGATTGAATGTAGGAGAATCAATGTGGATGAAAATTGATGAAGATTTTGTGAGATTGAAGTGAAATTGCAATGAGAAAAGAATGAGAGAATTTGTGAGATTTTTGTGAAAAATGGATCCAACCCTTGATCAATCTTCATTTCATGAATATATAGGGCTCACATGAACATTCTAGATCCATCTTACACATTCCCTTGCCTTCCAACTTTGATCCATTTTTGAAATGTTTCTTAAAATGCAAGTAACCAAGGATAACTTTGAAATCTTCCACTAAACTCAAAAAAGTGTTTGAACCATTGTCTTTAGAATGTCTTTTCCATTCAAAATCATATATTGGAAGTCTCCATTTGGACTTATAAATCTCCCAAACCATTTTTCATTTTGACTTTATTCAAATTATAAGCCATTTTAGTTCAAATTTGGACCAATCATGCGACTTCATGCTATGAGCTTTTCCAACAATTTGTGACCTTCTTTCTAGACTTAAAATCCCATTTGGAGCAAGTTTGATGTTGTAAGTGTTTCCATTTGAGTCCTCCTTGTATGAGTTTTGGACATAGGTTAAAATGACCTGTAATTCACAAATGCCCAAAATACCCTTTGCTTGCCAAGACCATAAGTTGAGTTCTCCACATCATATGAAGGCATACTATACCATTCTAGAAAGCTAAGACAATGAGGAACAATTATTATGTTGACCAAGAATTCATTTGAAATCTCCTTGAGGGGCAAAAATTGCTTGGAAGTCAAGTCACTTTCACAGACAAAATTTCAGATACCTCAGATGACCTGTAACTTGCAAGGACCATAACTTGAGTTCTATAAATCTCCTTGATGTCTTCCACCACTCAAATTAAAGGTCTTGAGATCCTCTACAAGTTTCATGTTGGCCAAGGATCCATTTGAAGCTAGCATTTTGACTTATCTTGCTTGGAAATTTGACCTAAACTAGGGGATTTTACACAGAAACCCTAATTTAGAAACTCCTCTTCTCCTTGATTTCTCTTGAATTCTCCTTGGCATATCTCCATATCCTTCTTTATATGTCCAATGATGAACCCCACATCTCTCCAATAGACTTGAATGCCCTTTAAATCAGTCAATTGACCTAGGGTTGACCTAGGGTTGACCCAAATGAAACCATAGTTGACTGTCTTCAACTGTAGCCCTTGTGCTCTCATCAATGACTTGTCTCCTTCTCCAAATGACTTTCTAAGTCTCTCATAATGTCTAGATACTCTCCATGCCTTCAACTCACAGCTCACAACCCTCTTGTTGACCCTCAGATACCCTCAGCTAGGAGATGGACTCAAGGCTTGATCTGCTGAACTCTTTGCTTTCAAATTCTTTCCTGATGACTTGAATAAGATTGAATTGGGATAATAACCTCTTGATAGGCTTCTAGAGATGAGAATAATGATTGGTCCCCTGTTGAATGACTTGCTATGCTTATGCTATGCAGATGGTTAGTCTATGTACATGAATCTATATGCAAATGCTAATGACATTGAAACATAAACCAAGGAATAAGGTTGAGCAAATTTTAGGGTGCAACAATAGGTACGGCGCCGGCAGAAGTAGGAGTTGCCCCAACAGGGGTTGGGGTGGCATCAACAGGAATTGGAATTGCACCACTTGCATTGGGAATTGCACCAGCCAAAGTCTGATTAGCGCTCCTCTCCGCTGCTTGTCTCATCTCCTCTTGACTCCTGGCCATATTCTGAATCACCTCCATGAGTTGATTCATCTGCGTTTTCATGCCTAGCATCTCGCTCCTCATAGTAGCCTGGTCTTGCTCTATCTGATCCATGATTCTCTTCTGGCTATTCCTTGTGTTATACCGATGCCGTGAAGTCAGCTTGCTTTACTCTTTCTGAAAGGGGTAAGCGGTGTGTAAGATCGGGTTGTAGGAGATGCAAAAAGAAAAATGCGCAGACGTATGCAAAATGCTCGAGAGACTTTCGAGGCTTGTGATTATCATTGGTATCATAGAATCATGACTGAATAATAAAGAAGTGCACAATTTAGACCAAAAAGCAACCTTTTATTAATTTTAGAAAAAATTCATACAGACAAAAGCTGAATAAGCCGAAACTACAAGTCGTGCTACAAAAGATAACTGAATAACTAAAATTCTCTCTTTTGGAGACGTTCTTCAAGCTTCTTCGTCTCAAACATGAACCTCCTAACCATTTGGTCGCAGAGCTGGATAAAGTGGTGAACATAAGGGGGGATATCATTCCCTTCCAAGTCTTGAATGGCGCTTTCCAACCTCCATGGGATATCACGGATCATGAGGTTGCAATGCTCCACCAAATTGTTGTACCTAGCACGACACATATCTAGAGTCGACTGGTAATAACAAATAGAATCCACATGGGTGTCCAACAACTCATTGAGCTGAGCCTCCTACTCGAGCCACTGCGCACTATCTCTTTGCAAAGCCTCAAAGCGATTCCTCCACAGAAGGGCTGTTTCTTGGGCAGTTTCCAATTCTTGACATTTGTTATTCCACATGTCGGATGTGACATATGAATCTTTCAATGCCTCCTCTTTGAGTCTTCGTTCATTTTCCACTAGGGTCAAGGCATTTCTCAGTCGTTCTTCAAGATCCCCAATATCAGCCTCAAGATTCTCTCGTATTTCCTTCTTTTCGGCAGAGGCTATCTCAAAGAAGTGCCATGCCCTATCACAAGAAGCTTTGGTGTCCTTTAAGCGTTGTCGGAGAGTTGTTAATGATGCATCAACCCCTTCGTAACCCTGCTGGTACCTGACTCTCAGATCCGTTTCTAATTTTAGCTTCTTGCTACTTTCAGCTGCTTGATCCTGTTCAAACTCCACCTTTCTTTTGTACTGACCACTCTCCACCTTTGCTTGGTGGACTTCATTCTGAAGGTCCTGGTTCTCCTTAGTCAATCTCTCCACTATTAGCTTCAGTTTTTCATATTCTTCTATGGACACATGAGTGGGAGCAGGAGGTGCTTCTCGCATAGAGGGCTCTAAGGGAAATGGTAACGACCTTTCAGCTACTCTAGCTAGTAACCACCGGTTGTATGGCTCCTTTGCCACGCAATTCTTCGCTTTTAACTCCTTCCTCCCCTTTGTATGAATCTTGCCCCAAGCCTTAGCAATCTTCCTGACAAACGCAGGGTCCTCTGATGTGGCTAGCAAAAAGAAACTCTGAACCTTCTCTGCTTCGGGCTCGCCCTCCATAGCATAGCCCAACTGACGTAATGCCATGACTGGGTTATAGTTAATACAACCGGCCCTACTGATCAAAGGTACATTACTGAATTCTCCACAACTAAAAATGATTTCCACATCATAGTACTCAGGAGAGTACCAAGCAATATCACTAGCTTCCAGAGACATGATGCGTTGAGACCATTTTAATTTCTTCTTGTTTTCCACGAACGGCCCTTTCTTGGGCAAATGAGAAGCATACCACTTGTATAGTAGGTGAGAGCAGCATTGGATCATTCCCGCCTTCTTTTCACTCCTCCAATGAATAGAGTGATAAACATCGGCAAGGAGTGTAGGGATGGGATTCTTCTGCATGAAGAGAACGATGGCAGTGATGTCTATGAAATTGTCCACATTTGGAAAGAGGACAATCCCATAAATCATTAGAGCAACGCTTATTCCGAACTTTTCCCAATCTTCATCCACCTTGTATTGAGCAGCCTTTTCTAGCAGAAATTTCAATGGAAAACCCTGAACATCCCCTTTACTGGTTAGACCCTCTTTGACTTCCTCTTTGGTCATACGCAGAGTAAGAGCAATGGCAGGAGGTTTTGGTTCTTCTTCCAAGCCTGTGTATATAGGTTGATCCTTAATCTTGATGTTCAAAATGTGAGAATATTCCTCAAGAGTAGGGGCCAACTGATAGTTTTGAAAAGTGAAACATCTGAGAGGTGCATCATAGAACTGAGCCATAGCGAACAAAGCCCAAGTATCGACCCTAGAATGGAGGAGATCAAGCAATTTCCAATACTTCCCCTGAAAGTTGATCTTGATAGCCTTTGGTACGTCAATCAGAATGTCTTGAATTAGTTCCAGCTTTGGTTCTCTAAACTTGATGGAATTTGTGCTTCTCTTTCTTTGGTCAGTCATTGTATTCACCAATACCTGAGATAATCACAGTCTCTTAAGTCCCTTGATATGCGAGAAATGATATGCAATGCAATGTTTTATGGATGCACATGATAAAGAACACAAAACGAGATCAAGATCACTGGTCCTGCAAAACAACACAAAATATTTCTCCCATCGGGTGGGTTATCTATTGGTTTGTAAGAGGGCATCCCAAAGGCTTTTAAACAAAGTCCCATGCACTAGCCCTCGAAAGTTTTCCATCATAACGACTACTCGTAAGACGGTAATCCCTTCAAAGGATGAACACAGAGTCATGTCTTAGCGACCTTTGGAATAAGGTTCTACAAAGGTCCTCAGAGTCGCGGACTCCCACGTCGGAAATAAAGACGTCATTACGACTACACGTAAGACATAATCATTCCAACGGGGTCTCATCTGAGCGGTGGAATTCGATCCAACTCAACGAGTCCTAAGTCTCGCAAATCAGAAAGAACCCACTTCCTATCTTAGTGTGTACTTGAAAGCTCGGGTAGAAAGCCTTATCTCACAAACCATCCAAATAAACCCAACAGTTAGTGAACATAACATAATAAAAAATAAAAGCAAATAAAACACAAACACGACAAACAAATTAGGTCTGGCTCGCTAGGAGATTCCCCAGCAGAGTCGCCAGCTGTCGCTACTCGAAAAATGCGTCGCGCAACGACGGGGAGGCGAAAAAGATAGACAGAAGAGTCGCCACCGAATTTTATTTATCCCATGAGGGGAAAGGAAAATATCGAGAAAACCTTAGGAAAGAAATGGATAAGATGGTCTCGCAACCAAGAATGGGTTCGGAAGCCGGTTATGCAAGGGGAAGGTATTAGCACCCCTCGCATCCATCGTACTCGATGGGAACCTTTTGTTTGTCGATGTGTGAATTTATTTGCTTAAACATTATGCTATAAGAAGTGTTTCATTGGTAAAACGAAAAAGGTTAGAAACAAGGGGAAGAGAGGAGTAACAGGGGAAAAGAGAGAAAGAACAGACTCGGTAGGACTTCGCGGTCCTAGGCCTACGTATTCTCAATGGATGTGAGAAAGTCAGAGTCGACGTAGTTCGGGGAACTATAGATATGGGGGGAATGTGCTCGGCAAGGATTGTGGCCCTTGTGCCTACGTATCTTTACTTAAAAGAAGTAAAGAATCAGAGCAGCCGTAGTTCGGCCTACGGTGTGTTGATGTTTTTTATGGATGATGCTATCATGCACATTCTAGCAGTTAGGTGTTTTGCTGCTCGCTCGTTGGAGACTTAGGCGTTACCTGTTTGCGGTAGAACGGACGTAACATATCCTTTTTGAAAGATTAATTAGTTTTCGCCACGCGAGGCAAGGAGTCACGTTTGATTGATTAGATTGTTTTTTAGGGGGCGAGACAGGTCCTCGGATAGTAACCCCTACGGATAGTACCCAATTCGTTATCTCAAAGTTTTTTGTTATAAAAGGGTGTGGTGAACGAGGCGTCTTTGTATTGAAAGACGAGCGTCGAAACCACCCTCACTACAGTGGGCATCCCTATGCTCGGAGAAGAAGAGGTCTACACCCAATCCTCTCTCTTTAATTCAATGCAAAGAGAACTTCGTTCTCTTATTAAAGATGTTTTTGGTTTTGAATGGTAAGTGTTTTGCGACAGAGAACCCTACGGTAAACGTCAGCACTCGGGATAGGAGAAGGCCTACGCCTAACCACTCCACGACCATTCAAGTTTTTGTTGTGAAAATAAATTAAAATGCACTCGGTGCGGGACCGAGGTTTTTAGGTGACAAGGGTTGCGGGATAAAGTTGAGGTGGTGGACAAAGTTGCGTCTTCGTATCGAAAGACGAGTATCGAGACCACCCTCACTACAGTGGGCATCCCAACACTCGGAGAAGAAGAGGTCTACACCCAATCTTCTCTCTTTAATTCGATTCAAAGAGAAATTAATTTTAAAGATGGTTTGAAAATGGACTCGGTACGGAACCGAGGTTTTAGGAGACAAAGGATGAAAGCGTCTTCGTATTGAAAGACGAGTGTCGAAACCACCCTCACTACAGTGGGCATCCCAACACTCGAAGAAGAAGGGGTCTACACCCAATCCTCTTTTTAGCTCAACACAAAGAAATGATTTTAAGGAGATGAGATTTGAAAATGGATGGGAAGCGTCTTCATATTGAAAGACGAGTGTCGGAACCACCCTCACTACAGTGGGCATCCCAACACTCGGAGAGGAAGAAAATCTACACTTAATCCCCTCTTTTTAATTCAATACAAAGATAATTTGATTTTGAAAATTGTTTGACAAAGTTTTTGAATCGAGTCGGGACAGGTAATGAAGAGAGAAAAGAGGTGGTCTCAGATCCAACATTACTTATCGATAATTTGACTGGTAATGAATTACGGAGGTCTCGTCATCGACCAAAAAAAAAGAAAAAGAGGAAATACAAAGATAAACCCTCAAATAAAAAATATAAATCTAACTTCTATAGAAATATATGTATTATTAAAAAAAAATCTAAAGAAACCAAAATATAAAATAATATACACTTAAAAAAACTCTTTAAAAAAAGAATATATTATGAATCTATTAACTATTCTTGAAATATAAAAAAAATAATTAATATAATATATTAAAACTAATTACAAGATATATACAAATCTAAAAAGTGTTTACTAAAATAATTATTATAAACTACTTAACTAATATATATAACTAAAATATAACACAAACCATATGCATAAAGCCACAAAAGACAAGTATGAACAGTTCTAAATCACCAAACAGTTAATCTTTATCATATCACACAATACAAGTTTAAAGTATCAAAATAATAGTATGAAGTGTAGTATCCAAAAAAAAAGGATAAGTATGCCAATAATTTTCAAATCTACAAAATTAAAACACGGATTAAAAATTAAATCACAAAGAAAAAGCAAAGCAAAAGAACAGAATGGCCACGTTAATAGCTTCAGTAGCATACATGTATTAATAAAAACTAAACTACTCCAAATACTATATTAGTACTACACCCCAAAAGAAAAGAAACACAATCCATAACTAAGAACAAAGGACCATGATAAGCATCAATCCAACAACAACATAACCTTAAACGTATGAGAAAATGTAAACAAAAAAAGAGAGGAGAAGAAAAAGCTACCAATTCGAAACCCTCAATGACGGAGCCGGCCGACGGTAGTGGCGGAACAGTGGTCGTCTGTTGGTGTTGATGAGAAGCAGATCAAATGTAGTATGAGTGGGTGGTGGCGAGAGGTGAAGCGTATGAAGCTGGTTGGTTCGATAAATGGCGGAAATAGTAGTGATAAATGTGTGTGTCTCAGTTGATTCATGGTGGTTCGAATGGAGGTTGAAGGAAGCGGCTTCCGTTAACGGTTAATGAGTTTGTGAGTTAGAGGAGAAGAAATTGTTGAAGGCGGAGGTTCGGTTGAAAGTGGGTGTCGTTTGAAGATGGTGTGGTGATGAAAGTGTCAAGAGCTTGATGGGTGGCCGCTGCAATGGTTAGGGTTTTTTCTCCTCCCTTTTTCTGAGCCAATTCCTCTGTTTCTTATAGTGTAACATTTAGGGTTTCCTTTTTTGTGAATCATGATAGTGTATAATCTCTGTTATCACTTTTGATGCCAAAACTATGTTCTTTCTATTTTAGTGAAACTGGCCCTGCTGTCCTCTTGTCTCCTAATTTGTTTGTTTAGGCTGGCTGTACCTTCTATTTTTTTTACTTGTGTAGGGAAAGTTTTTACTGATATGAAATTACTGCTGCATAGTTTCATTTTTACCTGAAAACAACCGTTTGGCCTGCTGAAAAACTGATCTTCCTTCATATCATGACTTGTTCCTTTTTATTATTATGAACTAATCATAGTTTTATCTTGGTTTTCATGTGCTCGTCCCTGGCATGATGATGACACGAGCTCGGGTAAATGGTGAAACTGATGGAGCGTGGAAGCCTTTGCTGTTAGATATAAGCCATGATGGGGTTGATGGAACAGATGAAGACAAGGCCAAACTTTGATGTATCATTAATAACAAAATCAACAGACTTTTGCATCAGGCTAGGTAAAATGCCACGGTGCCTACCAGATGTAAGAGCAGTCAATACTGAAGGTTGACGGGAACGATTTTGGCAAAGAGCAGCTTATGAATGCAAGCACAAAACCCGGGTTTTTCCCAAAACTGCATCTATATAGCTCAGTAGTGACACCAATTCGCTGATAACTCCAGGCTCAGTATTGAAGAATGAAACCAGGTCATCAGCATCACCACTCGCTTGAATCAGAACTATGAAAGCATACAAGTGAATGCATGGGTATTGCTGTCCAGAACCAAAAGAACCAAAAGCCCTAGCCAAATTTGTGGACGTCACTTAAGTGAATGATTTGCAGCCCTTCGATCAGGGGTTCAGCCCCTTTGATATCACTTTCTGACTCAGTTACTGCATAAAACTCAAAATGAAGGGCACAACCCAATTCATTCAAAATAGGGTCGCAATCATTAGGCACAGCTGATGTAATTAGTTCGAGTCTCTCTTCTTTTCCACCTCATCCTTGTGCAAGAGCGCAGGAGCAAACAGTTTTGAATTCAAAGAAGTGTCTCTCATGGAGTACTTTCCAATTGTTTTCTTCAAAAAGGTAGCCAAAGTGTCCAGGGTAGCCTCAACCACATCCGGATCAGTAGAAGCAAGCAATGATGAAAGATGTTGCTCGTATGAACTGTAGAAATGCTTATTTGTGCAATTATCCAAAATTATTCTAATGACATGGAGAATTTGAAGAACGACTTCTCTTGGAAACGGAGGATCTGAGTCTAGAAAATCGTCCTCAATTTGCATATCCTTCATTGATTTTACATACTTCTCAAAGAATAAATCAAAAATGGTTAAACAGATCAAACCAGTGATGAAAGTCTCCCTTATCAAACTCCCACGCGAAGCTTTTGAAAGGTTCTTGTATGTTCTCAAGTGGAACTGCAGTAACACAGTTGATGGAGCATCTAACTTTTGGAGGCAGTAGCCCAATTATCTTGGCAGATGGATCAAACCTCAAACGAACAGAATCAATCTCAAAGAAATATTACAGAGTGCCACCGGCCAACATAAAAAAAAAAACTCTTCTCTACATTTCTGGTTACTAAGTGCCTTGATAGGAGAAGTGTAGACAACACGTTGACCATCTCGAAGCGACATAGCAATTGTATATAAAGCCACAACAATTTTTCTAGCAGAGGTATGTGTGGTTTCATGCCGTGATGTTGGTTTGTTCCATATTAAAAATTTATTCCCTATTTGTATGCAGGAAATGGTTGTGCCGATGCGTGTAGCAGCAGAGGTTGTGGGCTGTGTTGTGTGTTCTTCTTTCGCAACTTTCTTTAGGGAATCGGCGGTGTCCCCCAATGACCATGCTAATGATATGTGAGGATGCGGATCCTCGTAAAATTCAGGTAGATTATGAAGCCTGTAAATTGCATTGGCTGTTTCAATTTGCTTCCGAATCTCTACAAGCCCACTGTGAACAACTTCTACTAAAAGGAAGGTGCGTGTTTGATCATCATTAACAAAAACCTCCCGGATGTGAAAATCAATCCAAAAATGTTGTTGAGTTTATATTGGCACAGTTCTTCCCAAACTTATGTGAAACTCTCTTCCTAATGCAACTTGTTCGAGTTTCTCATCGTTTTTTGCAGAGGATGTTAAGTGGGACATCAACATCAACAACGTGAAGACTTGGTTCCTAAGATGAGATTTTCTTCAAGAAAGCAGCTAGTTCCTTTTTTCCGATGGAGATGAAATGTTTGTTGGTATATATACATGTAATGCATAGTTACCATCAACATGAGGGAAGCTCCTAACTTCATTTGTCTGATGTTTTTGCTGCAAGCCGGCTTGCAGATTGAAGTTCAAAGAGCCTCTTTTGTGGATTTCTCATAGTAATTTAACTAGGATTAGAATTGCACCCTGTTGTCCTAGAGTTTGAAATTTCTGTAACATATGAGACATCGTATTGTATATGTTGGTGAATGGCACACCAAATCTTTGAAATCCTTCATCTACTTGCAAAATACATTAAGTATTACTCTTTTGCCATATGGGAGATGCTATAAAAACACACGGCGTTCCTTGTATGTTTTCCTACATTGTTACCTCAATTTTCAACTATGGTTTAGCATGACCCAATCATGACCCATCATTAATGTCTTTAACATCTTAAAGCAACTTGATGTCTTGACTTATCTTTAGCAAAATGAACCTAGTATAAGCATTTAAGGCTTCACCTAATAAATCAGAAAACAACTTAACAATCCTTAAAAGCAAGTTGAAAGATTTCGATATCAATTAAGTTGAAATTAACCACGGGCTGCCCTTTGGACTCCATCATAGCTTATGACTTGGACTAAATCCTAGTATGACTTGAATGAAATCCAAACATGACCCCAGACCAAATAGCATTGCATCTTTGAAAATACATGGTCTAATTTTAAACAACTTAATCAATCAAAGCACATATTTGAAACAACCTAGGGATTTAATGTAGCACACTCTGCATTGTATCACTCTTTAACCAAAATCTGATTTAAGCCATGATTCTTTCAACTTGATGATCCCCCACTAAATTTGCCACCAACTCACACTTGGATCAAAAATCCTGAACCCACATATGTACCCGGTATAAAGAATTGAGAGAGTTGGACAAATTTAGGGTATGACAGGTTGGAATCACTTACTCAACATAAATATCACTTGGAGTGTTGTTGCACACCAAGTGTTTGACATATTGCTTGAACCAAAATTATCTTACTTGTGTATCTAGTTTTGGTTTGATTTTGAATCATTGGAACTAGGAATCCTTACAACTGAAGTAAATATTTGATAAGTGGAATTAGTGTTGTGATTCTATTTTTCCGAATTGTCATTAATCCAAAGGCTTACGTATATCCGGTTTTCCAATAACCGTTCGTTTTAGACTATATTTTCCTCGGCCGCTTCCGCACTTAAAACATTTTTAAAACCAATTTTAAATTGGTAGCGCCGAATCAAATTTTAATTGGGGATCTATTCAACCCCCCCCCCCTCTTCTAGATCCATGCCATAGACTAACAATTGTATCCAGAATCCAAGTATGAAGTTCATACATCACAAACATACAAAAATGGCGTGTAAACATGGCTTAAACAGAGAGCATGGATGAGAAATTATTTACCTAGTGGAGAGCCTCCACCGGGCCTTGAAATGGTGTTGAAGCTTGAAGAAAACCGACCAGAATCACTCTATAATCCTCAAGGAAGCTTTAAATGAGCTTAATTTGGTCTGAAATTGAGTGAATCTCCAAATTCAAATTTCACTTTCTCTTGAGCTTTAACAATGAAGTTCTCAACCAATTCTTCACCAAATTCTCCTCTTAGGGTTTGTGAAGCTTCCTAAACTTATATATGATGGATTTTGAGGAAAAGAAAGCCCAATTGCAGTGGTTTAAGTCCAAATGAAATTCAATTTATTTTGCACATGGAGCCTTTAAATTGCACACAAAAATGGGGCTCCCAAGCTTGGAAATCAGCTCAGGTAGCTTGCATATGGTGTAGGGTACCTCAATGGCTGAGATTGATCCCTTGTTTGATCTCAATGGTGTGGATTGAAAGTGTTGCTTAAGCTTGAAGTAATATGTGAAATGTTATGATTTTGAACCTCAACTTGCAATTGTGAAAATGCCATTGGGTTTATAATGTGCTTTGCACTCAAAATATGCATAAACTTGGTACAAAATGATCCAAAATGCATTTAATTTGATTTCCTCCTTTTAAGGCTTTTTCCATGGAAGTTTCTTCATGAATTCTTAAATCAAAGCTTCAACCATGACATGAGATGGTTTGGTGATGAATTGACCTCATTTGGAGCACATTTGATGTTGGAAAGATTTTCATTTGAAGTGTGTAAGGTTGTGAAATGGACCTATAATGAAAATGACCTATAATCTTATTTCCCCAAAATACCCCTGCTTTGGAAGCTTCATAACTTGAGCTCTACAAATCAGATGAAGGACTTTTAGTACTCTTTGGAAAGCTAAGATCATGAGGAACAACTTTCATTTTTTGGTCAAGGTGAGGAGAAACATCCTTCTAGGTCAAAAGTGGCTTGGAAGTTGGTTGACTTTTGTTGACCAAAATCACATTCATCTGAGGACTTGTAACTTGTCAGCATCATAACTTGAGTTCTAGAAATCATATGAATGACTTCTAGTACTCAAAAGAAAGCTAGAAACATGCTCTACAAGTTTCATGTTAGGGTCAAGATGCGATGAGACTTATATCTTGAGATAGGTGACCTTGAAGTTGGGCACTAAATAGGGGATTTTACGCTGAGAACCCTAATTTAGTAACTTCTCACACTCTTGATTCTTCTTGAATTAATCTTGAAATGATATATTAGACATATCAACACAACATACAATAACCATAGATACTTGGAATTGAGTTTTAATCTCCTTCAATTTCACAGTCGACTGAGGATTAGCCAGATGAAAACCCTAGATGCAACATTCTTGACTGTGGCTTCTTCCACATCACACAACAACTTGAATAAGCTCCAACATGGCTCTCAAAGCACTCCATGAGCTCTCTAAACATCCCTTATCCATAATTATGAATTCACAATCCTCTGATGATCTTCAACTGGTCTCCAAGTTAAGAGTTGACCCACACACACACCCTATCCATAATTATGAATTCACAATCCTCTGATGATCTTCAACTGGTCTCCAAGTTAAGAGTTGACCCACACACACCCATCAATTCTTTCACAAAACTTTGACCATTTCTTGATGACTTGATGACTATTCATGCTTGAGTAAAACCCCTTGCTTGAGCTCAACACTCTGGGCATCCTCATCTTGTTATGCACAACCTCTTGATCCCCTGTTCAATGAAAAATGTTATGCAATGCAAATGCTAGAAGAAAATGAAATGAAACATAAACCAGGCTAAGAAAAGGTTGGTCAAATTTTGGGGTGCAACAGCTGCCCCTTTTCAAACGACTTGAACCTAACTAGGTGAAAAGCGAACAACTTTCAAACAAGAAAGGTAAAAGACGGTTGAATACCAAAGAACCCGAAAATTTGTCAACCATAGAAAAAAATAAAACTACAAACAAGAATCTCCAAAGCTAACTGCTCTGATTACAAACATACTCCGCTGGGGAAAAGAGAAACTTAACGAGTAACTCTGCTTGGGGAAAACTTATAAAAAGGCGAATATTTCAAATTTTTGGAATCTGGATATTTAACGAACAAAATGAATCAAATGAAATTTGTTGGAGCCTGAACGCTTAACATAAATGACCAGAGTCTGAATACTCAACGTAACAACCAGAGCTTGGATGCTCAACGTAGGTGACCGGAGCCTGAATACGCAACGTAAAAACCGGAGCTTGGATGCTCAACATAGGTGACCAGAGCCTGAATACTCAACGTAAGAAGCCAGAGCCTGAATGCTTAACGTACAATTGACCGGAGCCTGGATGCTCAACGTAAGAAGCCGGAGCCTGAATGCTAAACGTAAATGACCGGAGCCTGGATGCTCAACGTAGGTGACCGGAGCCTGAATACTCAACGTAAAAACCGGAGCCTGGATGCTCAATGTAGGTGACCGGAGCCTGAATATTCAACGTAAGAAGCCGGAGCCTGGATGCTCAACATACAATTGACCGGAGCCTGGATGCTCAACGTAAGAAGCTGGAGCCTGAATGCTCAACGTAAATGACCGGAGCCTTGATGCTCAACGTAAAATAAGCACACCATAAACTGGAAATTTATCGAAGCCTGGATACTCAATGAAATTGGAGTCACGACAAATTTGTCGGAGTCTAGATACTTAACGCACAAGAGAAATTACCACATATCGGAAAATAATCGGAGTCTGGATACTCAATGTAATAAATCAGAGCCTGAATGCTCAACGAAAATAAACCAGAGCCTAGATGCTCAACGAAATTGATCGGAGCCTGGATACTCAACGGACAAAAGAGATCATCGCCGTATGAAAATTACCGGAGTCTGGATACTCAATGGAGGAGCCGGAGCCTGGATGCTCAACGTAGGTGACCGTAGCCTGGATACTCAACGGAGAAGGGAAAATTACCAAAGTCTGAACACTCACCGGATTAAGAGAAAATACTTGTCGGAAATTTACCGGAGTCTGGATACTCAAAGGCACTGACCGGAGTCTGGATACTCTACGGACTAAACAATATACCACAAATCGGAAATTCACAGGAATCTGGATATTCAACGGAGAAGGAGTACAATCACAAAACGTATCAAGGTATGGATACCCAACTGACTTTACCGGAGTCTGGAAACTCGACGGAAAAAGCAATACATCATGAATTGAAAAATCACCGGAGTCTGGATACTCAACGGAGAATCCGGATCCTGAACACTCAACGAAATAAATCGGAGCCTGGATGCTCAACGAAGATTGACCAGAGCCTGGATACTCAACAGACAAAGAAACATTCATTGGGGTCTGGATATCGCTGGAGTTTTATGAGTACCGTTTCAAGTTACCGGAGTCTGGATACTCAACGAACAAAATGGGTCACATCACGAACTGCCATGGTCTGGATACCATACAGGGTTAAGGAGTACATCACATACTGGAAACTTGTCGGAATCTGAACACTCAACGACATTGACCGGAGTCTGGATACTCAACGGACGAACGGAAAATATCACAAATATACCCATCAAAATCTGAACACCACTTGTCTTCACCAGAGTCTGTATACTCGATGAAAAGAAGCACAATAATATCAATCACCATGGTCTGGATACCACAACCATCTTTACCGGAGTCTGGATACTCGACGGAAAAAGGAAAATCCTGTCAATTGGGAAGGGACCGGAGTCTGGAAACTCAATGGACTAAGTAATTAATCATAAATACTTACCATGACTCGCTGAAATCCGAAGATGCTGCTAGGGAATAACATGAGCCGGGGTCTGGATACCACGTGGGCTAAAAGAAATCATTAGTTTCCAAGATCTGAATACCATAATGGCACAGATGTCAATTCTCCGGAGATACACCTGAAACAAAAAGATAAAAACTGGTCTATGCTTCACATGCCCATGTTTGAAAATGGCGTAATGCTCCATACAAAATGGAAATGCTACGCGTTTGGGTAGATGCTATGCACGCATGCAGATGCAACGAAACTGAATCAGCAAAATCAATGCTATAGATACAGAAAACATCCTGCTGGGGGAACAACCTACTCATGCCAATAACAATTGGACTTATGCCGAGAAACAAGCCCTTTCTAGCCTCCTGCAAAGAAAATATTGAGGTAATAACATTCCTCTGTCCTATTGGGGAAATTAGAACAAATCTGCTGAGGAAACCTCCCTCTTCCTACTTACTGGGGATTGCTCCGTTGGGGGACGAACCTACCCAACCTGTAGATTACTCCGGTGGGAAGAAAATTCAATCATAACTCACTGGGGAGTACGAACACGCACTTTGTGGGGATTAAATGTGCACCAATTGCTGAAGGAAAATGTATACACTACCTGCTCACTTAAACTGCATACAAACTCCCCTGGGATAGAGATGCAAACTTCACTTATTAGGGAAATAGACTCTGGCTGGGGAGCATAAACTTGCTTGAGTACCTGCCCCAGTGTAGTTCAATTTGCCCCAATCTGGTCTCTAGGCCGATTCATCTTGAAAAGAAAAGCTTGCCATAAAACGACCTCGAGGTAGCTTGCCCCTGAACTTGTAACATGAAAAGATTCGTCCCTGGTTGACTTACTCTGATGAATTCTGAAGATATGGAGAAGAACAACTCCTTCATCTTCAATTTTGCCCCAGCCTGTGGGATCTCCATAACATCTTCCTAGAAAGGAAACCTGAATCTCTGCGCCCTGATGGTTTGATACGAACTGCTTCAGCATTTTGAATCTCGAAGAGGTGCTTCATATTAATTGCCTTCTGGCCCAGCATAACATCTGTGCTTTTAGGGTGGTCTGCCTCAGCCTTGCAATGACTTTGCCCCTGATTGGCTGATTGGTGGAGTAGTACCCCTGGCTGCGAGAGATTTACCAAATCTTGACCTGATTTCCCTAGATTACCTGACTTCTGGATGGCTGAATCCCATGATATGATCATTTGATAAAGTTGGCTTTAACTCAACAGAGTATTCAGGCATTCTTCATTCTATCCTGATCGAACTTTCCGTCGTGGAAACTTTCCTGCTGTCAAGCGCTTACTCGCAAGTAAAACAAATTGTTCTGCATAAAAGATATATTAATGCAATACATATGAAAGTTTTGAAATCCAATTCTGTTTACTGGAAAAAATTTGTGACATATAGTGTATGAATTACAATGTCAACATTAATACCAACGCGGTAAGAGGGATCCTTTTAGGAGTCAGTTTCGACACGATCTTTACCGAAGTATGCTTTCGAAACAAACCTGCTTCAATTAGGACTTTTTCAGGTTGTAACGTGGTCAGGTTCACGGTTAAGAAATAAAGGATAAAGGCCCAAAATTGTTTTAACCCACCCATTCTTCTTGATGTTCTCCAATCCTATGTTCAGCTAATTCGAATCTAGCGCTTACCTCTTAGAGGTTGGATGACAGGAGTGACGGTTCAGGAAACCACAAGTTTTCGGAGTGACAGACACTCGCTTTTCGTCTTCGGTGTCGGACGTCACACGATTTGTTTTTCCGAGGATTTTATATCTTGTAATCCTTTTCGCTTTTTGTTTTTTTTTTTAATTTTTGCCTGGACTAGCTCTTTTGAGTTTCTTCGATTTCGAAGTCCAACAGGAAGCCCTAATTTTTTCCTAAGTCGCTTGTTTTCAAGATTCGACCTAGCGGGCTTCTTTTCCAATTCTTTTCTCTTTTTTTTTTCGAAACAAAACATGTGACACTAGCTTGTCTAACTTGTTAAAAGCGGTTGTGACTGTGTTACTCCTTATCGGCAAGGTTTAACCACTGCGGCTTTTTAGGCACGACCTCTAGAGGTGGGATTAATCCTCGAACGGGAACACTCCTGTTACGATTTGGATGCTTGGCCAAATTAACTGACACCTACCCTTCCCCGGTTTAAGATTAAGGGTTTTTCGTTTTCAGAAAGAAACTCCTACTACTAGGCTCAAAGGGGTTGACAAGGGATTATCATCCTTATATCTCCAGTGTTTAGGAATTTGAAACAATGCATGTACATCATCAGCAGGTTCTATTCAAAAGCATATAATCGGAAGCTTACGCATCTTTAAACTTCATCATCCTCCCCGGATTCCGCTTAAACAAACGATTGACCTCTATAAAACAGTAATTAGTGAACACGAAAGGATTTAATCAAAACATGCATATTCATTTCATTATCAATATCAATTGAAAACAAACAAGTTTTACAAATAAAATTTGCATTTAAACAGGAAAGAAACTACAAATGTAAAGAAATAACAGGATAAAACAAAGATTGTCAGCTTCTAGGAACTGGGCTTTCACATCTTGACTTGCTGCTGAGTCAGCCATATTCAGAATTGCTCGCTGAAGTCAGTCTGATAATCCTCTGAACATTTTCTCTCAGTGAACTCTTCCACAACATGAACTGATACACCCACCTGGCCGGCTGACGGAAGATCATTGATCTGAATACCCTGAGGTGTGATTGAGACCCGATTGGAATCCAACAGAGTCTGAACTTGGCTCCTAAGCACCTTACAGTCCTCAGTTGAATGCCCCTGCGCCCCAGCATGGTACTCACAGCAGGCATTGACATCAAAACCTGGCAGATATGGCGGAATCACGGGATTCATTTCCTTCGGCACTACTATTCCACCCTTGATCAAACACGGCAACAATTGGCTGTATGATGTCGGCAACTGAGTAAAATGCCTCTCTGGCCTCTTTGGTTTGTGCCTAGCATGCTGGTGCGGCTGATAACGTCCTGACCGCTGACTCTGGCGAGAAACTGATATATGTTGCGAAGATCCAAAAGATCGTTGACCAGGAATAGCTGAAACATCTGGAGACTGAGTCGAAATTGTCAGGGACTCCCTTTCTTCAGGTACTTTCATTCTCAGGCTTGGCCCAGGAACCGACAATAGTTGTGGGCGCGGGGATTCATAAGTCATAAATTGCAAGGCATCCTCTTGGTTCAAGGCATCTTTAGGATGAAAAGGAGGAACAACTACCTCTTTTACAGTGCATGGAATAAGACCACATGGTACGATTACACCGCCCGGCGCGAATTCAACTGCCTTTGCCTCAATTAATTCCTGAACCACGTGCTTAAAAGCTTTACAGTTCTCTACATCATTCCCCGGTGCCCCAACATGGAAATCACAGTGGGCACTTTCATCATAGCCTGGTGGTAGGGTCCCAGTAAGCGGAGACAGGGTCCGAAGTTTGACTAACCGAAGTTGAAGCAGTGGTTGCAACAATTGGGCATAGGTCATGGGTATCTGATCAAAAATTCTGGCAGACTGCCTCAGCCTCTGTGCATACTTTTCAGCATTAGGACTACCCTGGGAGACAGGACATGGCCGTTGACAAAGAAATTCTGGAGCTTCAGGGCGTGCACGAGATCTCTGAGGCCTATCATGCCTTGGGGGAGGTTTCACTAGCGAAAGTGGAACTAGCACCTCTGTTGTAGTCTTAGGCGCCTGATCCCTTCTTAGCACACCTCTCAACACTTCTGCCATCAAGCCCATTTGAGTCTTCAACTGCTGGTTTTCATCTCTAAGCATCTTCTGATCCAGACGTAATGCTTGCATATCCCCCATAACCTGCCTCATCTGGCTCTGCATTTCCCTTAGCTCTTCTTGAACCTGCTCCATAGTTCCGCATTGATTTCTGAGCGTCTATCCTGAAACAACTAGTGGACCACAGTGTTGCACCCTAAAATTTGACCAACCAGGTCCCGTATCTGGCCCTATGTTTCGACGCATGACCGCATTCGCATCCGCATATCGCATACAGTGCATTTTGCAGTTGTTTTGATTTTACCGGGATCACAGCCCTCTTCTCGCATTTAAGGTGTTTTTTAGTCAGTTCAAATAGATAGAATGTATTTCTTTTAAATAGATAATAGGTTTTAATAGAAAATTAATAGATTTTCTCTTTTATAGAAATTAATAGATTTTTTTAAAACCTTTTAGAATATTAATTGAATAGTTTTTTTTAATAGATTTTCATTTAAGTAGAATATATTAGTTTTTGTTATAGATATATTTTCTTAATATAGGATTTAATTAGTTTTTTAGGTTAATTAGAATTAATTGATTTTCGTTTAGCAGTTAATTGAGTCCATCGGCTTTAATTCGTGTTAATCATGTTTTTAGCTTATAATTCCTTTTAATTAGTCCGTTAGTCCATATTAATCATGCAGTTTAGCCCTTAATCCATTGTGCATTCGTTGGGCCCAGCAAGTTGGAGGCCTAGAGATTTTGTCCAGGACACATGTCAGTATTTAAACAAGGACACGCGTGCAAATCCAAAAAAAAGGCCACCTCATTTCCAGACTCTCCCATAATCTGACACTTCACCCTCCCACTACTACTCTCCACACCACGTGGCATACATGCGCTAACTCTCTGCCACCTTACCCCGCCACTTGTCATCACCTGAGCTCCACCGGTTGCATGGCCGGCGGCAATGCAACCACCGCAACCTCCAGTTTTCGGCCACCGTAACCAATTCCTAACCTACTCCGACCGCCGTCAAACTCACCGGAAAGCTAAAAAACCCAGAATTCTTCATCTTTCTCCTCCAAGATCTCCACCGTGTTCTTCGCGTTTTCCAGAAACCGGCAACGATCTTCGTCTTCTATTCATCAGGCTCACGATCCACACAACATTCTCCAGATTTCTTCGAGGAATTTCAACCGTGTTCACGCCATCTTCATGAGCGTTCTTCAACAAGCTTCATCCAGAATAGTTTTCTAGATCTGTCTGATTCATCAAGAACTCTCAGACTCCTCAATATGCACGCATCAACGAAAACGACGGATCTCCATAGAACTCTAACGGATCCATCATACTTTTGATCACTCAACCAGCAAGATCTTCGAACGTCATCTTAAGATCTTTCAACATCGCTTCAAGATTCATCAGAACTCAGTAATCATCGCTTTCCAGAACTTCATCAAAGCTTCAACATTATCGCGAGCCTTTCTTCAAACCACATCAAGATCTCCGTAACTCTCAGAACCTTCAATGTTCATCCGAATCTCCAACGATCGTCATCAAGAATGTTGAAGAGCATTCGTCACCGCTCGTTAGATCGCCTCCCGATTTTCTTGTTCTTCAACAACAGCGGTAGATCTTCATCGTAGATCTCCAGATGCTTCGTCGTTCTTCAGCTCCACTCATCTTCATCCAGATTTTTTTTCGAATGAGTCAGATCTTCTATGAATAGCTTCAATCAGTTTGGTTATCCAGTAGTTGGCGTTGTTGTTGTTAATAGTTAAGGATGTTGTGATTTGAAGGAGTATGGTGGAGGAAGATCGTTGGGAGTGAAAGAGTTTGAGTCTGAGAGAAAGATTGAGAATCAGAGAGGGACGAAGAGAGTGAAACGGCGCCCCTGGGGTATGTGAACAGTGAATAACAAGAAGGAACTAGGATTTTGTTTTGTTCTGAATATTGTACATGGATTGTTAGTGGGCCTCTCAAAGCCCAATGAAGTTTTTGGATTACACCCCCCGTTTCACTTACTGCGCCCCTCCCCGGTTTTTTTCTTTCTTATGTTTTTTGTTGGGCTGGGACCAATTCTGTTTGGTTTTTTTTACTGATTGTAACCCCGTGTAACAGACTGTACCCCCCTCCCTTTTGTATTTTCTTTTATCATTTTTTCTTTTATAATATTTTTATTAGTTTAGATAAAAAAATATATGAGAAAAAGAGAAGAGGAAAAAGCATAAAGAAAATATTGAAAAGAAATATAGAAAAGAATATTGAGGAAAAATAATATTGAGAAAAAAGAATTGAAAAAGAATATTTGAGAAAAAGATTTGAAAAAGAATATTTGAGAAAAAAGAAGATAGAAAAAGAAATATGAAAATAATAAAAGAAAAAATGGTAAAAGAATATAAAAATATTAGTTTGTATATTTAATATTTTCTTTAGAATAGATATTTTTTTCATAGAGTTTATTTCACCTTTTTAGAGGTAGTTTTAAAAGTCCATTTGTTAGGGGACTATTTTCCATTAGATTTTCCATGATAGATGGATAGGATTTTTTAGAAGTTTATTTTCCCGTATTCGATCATTGTAACCCATTTTCAGAATATTAATAAGACGAGATTTGAGCTGTGGTCCCGAAAGTAGCCGAACTACAGCTGCTCTGATTTCTCGTACTGAGCGAGAATATGTAGGCATAGGATGTGATATCCTAGCGAGCACACTAACAACTAACCTTTTGTTCTCTCGCTATTGTGCGATCGAGACTTTCCCACTGACGACTGATGTTATCCTTTTCTCTTGCCCGAGGGCATTTGAGACCAGACCGTAGCTTTAATTCCCATAGGTTCCCGTACCTTTAAAACCAACTGAATATCTCACTCCTGTGTGAGAACACCCTGCTTAGCCGTAGTTAGCCTGAACTACGAAAGCTCTGATCTTCCGTGCCGTATGGAAGTACGTAGGCACAAGACGCAAAGTCTTGGCGAGCCAATTCCCTGTAGTTTCCCGAACTACGTTGACTTTGACTTTCTCTCTTGAGAATACGTAGGCATAGAGTGCGACGCTCTATCGAGTCAATTCCCTTCCGTTTAGATTTAGCAGCCGTAGATAGATTGTTTTTGCATCCTTTAGATAACCCAAGCAAGCGTGGATCCCGTCGAGTACGACGGACGTGAGGGGTGCTAATACCTTCCCCTTGCGTAACCGACTCCCGAACCCAGGTTTTGGTTGCGACGACCATACCTTTCCCGTTTTTTTGCGAGGTTTACTTCGAGCGTTTCCTTTCCCTCCGTTGGGATAAATAACGCACAGTGGCGACTCTTCTGTTCAGCCGGCGCCGATTTTCGCAGTAGCGACAGCTGGCGACTCTGCTGGGGACCGCGATAGTTCCCTATGCATGTGGGATCCAACGTCCCCTGAGAGAGTCAATCCTAGCGCTTGTTTGCTTGTCTTTTGGGTGTTTATTTTTTTCATTGCTATTATCTGTTGCTGTTGTGCTGGAGAGGGAGACATAGTTGTAGAGATTAGTAGACGAACCTGTTTGTTGAGCAGACACAAGTTCCCTACGAAATCCGCGCTCAGACGAGATTCTCTCCGAGGTGCTTCTTTCCGGTCCTGAGGATCTGAGAGGAGTCCAGACGTGAGGATTGTCGACTCTGGGGACCGATCATTTGGAAGTCAGCTAAGTGAGGCTGCTTCATGAGACGCCGATGCCACACCTTCTGGGTATCGCATCATTCCTCATGAAAGTCTGTGACGCTGATGACCGCATAGGATGTCGTACCTTGTCAAATTAGGTCCATACCTGTGAGTGGGAGGGTTTTTGCAGGAAACTTAACCTCCAGACGACCCGGTTTTTTGGTTTTCGCTTCAGAGTGATTATCTCCGTCAGCAGTATAGCAGTATTCAGAGCGTGTTGTGGGGGCTGTGATCCCGTGTTTGCTGCATTGCATTGCATTTGCATAAGCATCTTTGCATCATATTGCATAGCATTTCTCTAGCTGGCCAGAGCTCTTATCCAGCCTTTGTTTTGATTCAGAGGGTGATTCTCGGGGGATTGTTCGAGGCAAGTGTGGATTGTTAGAAGACGACCAAGGGGTTGAAACGGATCAAGCAGAATCAAGCAGTGCCGTCAGTTGCTGATAGTCATGTCAGGAAATGACTTCCAGATTGCTGATGCGTTGTCAGGCTTTATTATGACGACCAATCCTTTGTATGATTCCACGTCTGACGAAGGCTTTCCGCAAGTGAATAACCTTACTGCAGCTCAACTTGTGCAGATTTCTGTTAGAGGCCAAAATCTGCACCAACAGTTTGTCATCCCAAGTGAACGTTCTTCTTCTGATGCCGCGAATTATCAGAATGTTATTCCTGCTGGTTTGATCTCCCGAAGAGAAGTTCCGATAGTGAGGACTAATAATCCATTAGCTCTTGTGCAAGCTAAGAGGTTGCACGCATTGGAGGAACAAGTCAAAGCCCTGGAAGTTAAGAACGATGTTGGTCTCAATGCTTCAGATATGTGCTTGGTTTCTGACCTAGTGTTACCTCCTAAATTCAGAGCACCGAAGTTTGAAAAGTATAAAGGAGATAGTTGCCCGAGGCTACATTTGGTGATGTTCTGCATAAAGATGACTGCGTTTGTGCAAAACGACAAGTTGATGATTTACTGTTTTCAGGACAGTTTGATTGGGGCATCTCTACGTTGGTATATGCAGTTAGAGAAGGATCAGATTCGATCATGGGTGGATTTAGCCAGAGCTTTCCTGAAGCGGTATGATTACAATATGGACATATCTCCCATTCGCATGGAGTTGCAATCTTTGTCTATGGGGATCAATGAACCTTTCAAGAAGTATGCTCGGAGATGGAGGGATTTTGCTTCCAGAGTGGAACCACCGATCCCTGACCGAGAGTTAGCAGGCATGTTCGTAGACTCCTTGCAAAGCCCGTACTTTGAGAGATTGCTTGAAGTTTCGCTGAACTTCTCCGAATTAGTGGGAGTTGGAGAACGTGTTGAGAATGCTATAAGGATCGGGAAAATCCAGATTGATTCAAGCAGCCAGGCTAGTGAAACTGAATCTCTTTACGACTATCAGAAGGAAGAAGGAGTTGTGATCAATGCAGTCATGCCAGATGTTGGGTATCCTCGAGATGAATCGGTGAAATCTGTTGGATCAGTATCTCCTGTGCCTTGTTATGCTGGACAGACAGCTGTGCCTAGAGCACCATATCAGGAACGTTACATCGCTTCCCTTGCAAATCAGCGAACTCGTGGCCAAGGTTATCAGAATCAACATCAGATTCAGAATCGACCTCGTAACAATTTGGAACGAAGGAAAGCTCCTTCTCACCCAGTGCCTATGCCGTATAGCCAGCTGCTACCATCTTTGATCCAGAGTTCTTTGGTGGATCCGAAAGCTCTCAAGCCTGTGCCAGAACCTTACCCTCCTGGGTACAATCCCCAAGTTCAGTGTGGTTACCATGGCGGATCCCCAGGACATGCAACTGAAGATTGTAAAGCGTTTCAGGCGAAGGTACAGCAGTTGATCGACCAGGATTGCATTTCCTTTCGAGAAGGATTTTTGTTTGTTCATACTAACTTCTCAGTTGTCTAAGCTCGTAGACTCGAAAAGTATTCCCTAGCAGAAGCCAGTGGTCCAGACAGGCAGACGCCCTCAGCATTGGCAATCCTCAGACTTTTTATCATCTGCATTTTTAGTTTCTTTTCTGTTAGTTACTACCTGCTTTTAAACATTGTATGTTTCGAATGGTGATATTAATAAGGTAACTATGCATTTTTCTGAATTAATCATGTCGCTGTCGCTCATTTACTGCATTGCACTGACACTTGCATTTTATTCACTCCACTTTGTCACTGTGACTAGCAAATATTGGAGGGAGGATAACGAAACTAAACTCATAACCGATGATCGTATGCTTTCAGATAAAACCTTGCCGATGACGTACAAGGCATTGTTTCAAATCCCCCAAACACTGAAGATATAAGGAGTTAGTCCCTTGTTAACCACTTCGAGCCAGGAAGTAGAAGTTTTTTCGGACTTTTAAACCCTCACGTCTTAACCCGGGGCAGGGTAGTTGTCAGTTAGCTTGACCGAGCATTCGAGTCTTACAGAGGAGTGTTGTCTTTCGAGGACCAATTACAGTTTATGCCTCTCAAGAGGTCGTACCTCGTCAACCACAGTGGTTAAACCTCACCAATCAGGAGTGAGACAGTTACAAATCCTTTCGGAGCAATCAAGACAACCAGTGTCACACGACTTTGTTCCAAAAGAAAGAAAAAGAAAGCCCGCTAAGTAAAAAGAAAGAAAAAGCTGGAAAGCTAATACTTAGGCAAAAATCAGGGCATCCCGCTGGACTTCAAAAGAAAACGAAAAAACGAAAAGAACTCAAAAGGAGTCAGTCCAGGCAAAAATTAGGGAATCAAAAGAATGAAAAAGAAAGGATATCAATAGAAAAATCCCGTGAAGTCACAAAGTCGTGTATACAGACACCGAAAACGAAAAGGAGTAACTATCACTCCGGAAAAGCCCTGTGAGTTCCTTAATTGTGGTTCTTACCATTCAACATACCTCTCGAAGAGGCGAGCGCTTGTGCCAGGTTAACTGAACCTTAGGATCGGAGATCATCACGTAGAAGGGGTGGGTACAAATCAAAATTTGAGCCAAATATCCTTTGTTTCACGAACCGTGAACCCGACCATGATACAACTCTTAAAAGACCTAATTGAGATAGGGTTTATTCTGAAAGCTCATTACGATAAGGTTGAGTAACCTGACTCCTTCGTGACGTGCTAGTCACATCCTTGTTGTGTTTTTCACTGATCACGTAAGCACTGCGTTTGAACTCTGGTTCATTCGTCACTCACAATCATGACACATAAATGAGTGACAACACAAAAATTTTCAAAATCTGCATAAACATTGCATTGAGATTACCATTCGTGAATAGACAATTTTAATTGCAGGTTAGTAGTTGACATGAAAGAAATTCCAACAGGGAATCGTCAAGCAGGACTGAATAATACAGTAGTCTGAACCAGAATAGTGTATGATTGTGAAACCCTGTGAATCCGGGGCATTGACTTCCAGTGAGTTCGGAATCAGTTAGTCTGAGGACAAGTCCCGAAGCTTCAGTTGATCAGGGGCAGTATGCTTGAGAAGCAGTTGATCAGAAGTGAGTCTTCTCGAGAGCCAATCAGGGGCAATTATACAGAACGTGGAGATTTGAAAGCAGATAATCAGATCGGGTTAAGTCGCTAGAACGCTCATTCAGGGGCAAGTCACCGCAGAGAGTGTTGAAACCAACTGGGTTGATAGGGGTTTAATGGAGATTGAATCCTGTTGTCATATAGATACCGGGGCAAGTAATCTCGAGGTCGTCTCGTAGCAAGCTGTTCAGAGCAAGTATTCCCAGGAGTTAGATAGGGGCAAGTTGAGTGCACTGGGGCAAGTCATTCAAACCAGTTTGTTTATCCCCATCCAGAGTTGAGTATTGGGGAATCGTGTCAATACCCTTATCAAAAACCTGAACCTTTCAAATAAAGAGAGTCGTGTTGTCGGTGGATTGTTATCCTACAGTTTAAATCTGTTATCTGTCAGAACTCCGTAACCAAGTCGTTTCCAAAGTCCAGGTCTCGCCTGGCAAACCGGTAACCAGTTCTCTCCTGGTACCTGTCAGTTTTTCAGTTATCGTATTGTCGATCTTTTTCCGTAAATACCAGTTCTCGCCTGGTACTGCCTTTCTTTTAACCAGTTATCGTATTGTCGATCTTTTTCCGTAAATACCAGTTCTCGCCTAGTACTGCCTTTCTTTTAACCAGTTATCGTATTGTCGATTTGCTTTCCGTAAACATCAGTTCTCGTCTGGTGTGGTTTATTGTTACATCAGTTCTCGTCTGGTGTATGTTATTGGTACCAGTTCTCATCTGGTCACCGTTTCTTTAACCTATTGTTGTATCAGTTCTCGTCTGGTACATGTCAGCTTTCAGCCAGTTCTTGCCTGGTTGTCTTTTTCTTAGCCTATATCCAGTCAGCCCCTTCTGACGTTCAAAACACAAAAATCAATTTTCGTTCAATTTCCTAATTTATTTTGCTATCAGTTCTCGCCTGGTAGTCTACCTCTGAATGCTAGTTCTCGTCTAGTATTTTCCATATCTTCCACTGTGTACATAATCCATGTTTATCCTAAACCAGAAAAACAAAAACCTAAAGGTATCTGACACAGTAATTCCCAATGACTCGCATGTTGTCATGTTCCCCGATACGAAGCTCAATTGATGCCAATTCCAGATTAATGTTGAATGCCGTATGGACGTTGTTAAATCAGAATTAATCCTCTTCAGCAGATGAAAGTTGTGCATTGTTCCCGAAAGAATTGAGATTGTATTTTACCTCGCATTAGAGTAGGATCAGGAGTATCCCCAGCCGATTAAGATTGATATCCTTGACAGAAGGGGCATTCTCCAGCAGTGAGCCGGTTATAATCAACCCCTATTTGGTTAATCCCCACAAAATGCAGTTTGACAGTGGGTGGAAAGAATATCGTCGAGATGATTATGTGATAACCGATTACCTTCAATGGAATTGACTTTGCCTCTGGCATTTATTTTGCCAAAGCGGTTTGTAGACCTGGTGCTCTGGCAGCTCGAGCCTGCATTTACATTTGCATATATCGTCATAGCATTTATACAAACATATAGCATTTCCATGCCGTCTGGGCCTCGCATTTTCAAACAGAACGCATAGCATTTCCATGTCGTATGGGACATTGCATCATTCTCAGACATACGCATTTCGAAACATGGACCAGGTTGGTTACCTCATGGCTTTCGAGTATGTTCCCTTGCAGAGTTGTTCGGTTAAGCTTCTCTTCTCCCCCAGCGGAGTGATTCTTTACATTTGGTTGTTACGTCGGCACTGAAAAAAAGATTGACATATATCAGATTTCTGAAGCTGCCTCCTGTTGACAGAATGGGTGCCGAGCAGTCGATTCAGAAGTTCCCCAGGAGAATTGTCCTCAAGTTCGCCGTGAACTGTGAGATGACAGGATTTGATCCCATAAGTAAGATGGGAATCAAGGTGTTTGCTGTCTGAAGCATTATTTTAATACTTGTGGCGTCACACAGGTGATTGATGTTGAAAAGGAGAGAAATTTTTATCAGATAATTGACCAGTTGTTGCTGTGACAACCAAACTTCAGTCCATTGGAGGCTATTCCTCAAGCAGTTTTGCAGTATATTCCCACGGTTGGCAAATTTCAGGGTTTCATTGGTATTCAACCGTCATCTACCTTTGAATGTTTGAAGGCTGAGCGCTCTTCACCCATTCAGGTCCAAGCCGCTTGAATAGGGGCAGCTGTTGCACCCTAAAATTTGACCAACCAGGTCCCGTATCTGGCCCTATGTTTCGACGCATGACCGCATTCGCATCCGCATATCGCATACAGTGCATTTTTTCAGTTGTTTTGATTTTACCGGGATCACAGCCCTCTTCTCGCATTTAAGGTGTTTTTTAGTCAGTTCAAATAGATAGAATGTATTTCTTTTAAATAGATAATAGGTTTTAATAGAAAATTAATAGATTTTCTCTTTTATAGAAATTAATAGATTTTTTTAAAACCTTTTAGAATATTAATTGAATAGTTTTTTTAATAGATTTTCATTTAAGTAGAATATATTAGTTTTTGTTATAGATATATTTTCTTAATATAGGATTTAATTAGTTTTTTAGGTTAATTAGAATTAATTGATTTTCGTTTAGCAGTTAATTGAGTCCATCAGCTTTAATTCGTGTTAATCATGTTTTTAGCTTATAATTCCTTTTAATTAGTCCGTTAGTCCATATTAATCATGCAGTTTAGTCCTTAATCCATTGTGCATTCGTTGGGCCCAGCAAGTTGGAGGCCCAGAGATTTTGTCCAGGACACATGTCAGTATTTAAACAAGGACACGCGTGCAAATCCAAAAAAAAGGCCACCTCATTTCCAGACTCTCCCATAATCTGACACTTCACCCTTCCACTACTACTCTCCACACCACGTGGCATACATGCGCTAACTCTCTGCCACCTTACCCCGCCACTTGTCATCACCTGAGCTCCACCGGTTGCATGGCCGGCGGCCATGCAACCACCGCAACCTCCAGTTTCCGGCCATCGTAACCAATTCCTAACCTACTCCGACCGCCGTCAAACTCATCGGAAAGCTAAAAAACCCAGAATTCTTCATCTTTCTCCTCCAAGATCTCCACCGTGTTCTTCGCGTTTTCCAGAAACCGGCAACGATCTTCGTCTTCTATTCATCACGCTCACGATCCACACAACATTCTCCAGATTTCTTCGAGGAATTTCAACCGTGTTCACGCCATCTTCATGAGCGTTCTTCAACAAGCTTCATCCAGAATAGTTTTCTAGATCTGTCTGATTCATCAAGAACTCTCAGACTCCTCAATATGCACGCATCAACGAAAACGATGGATCTCCATAGAACTCTAACGGATCCATCATACTTTTGATCACTCAACCAGCAAGATCTCCGAACGTCATCTTAAGATCCTTCAACATTGCTTCAAGATTCATCAGAACTCAGTAATCATCGCTTTCCAGAACTTCATCAAAGCTTCAACATTATCGCGAGCCTTTCTTCAAACCACATCAAGATCTCCGTAACTCTCAGAACCTTCAATGTTCATCCGAATCTCCAACGATCGTCATCAAGAATGTTGAAGAGCATTCATCACCGCTCGTTAGATCGCCTCCCGATTTTCTTGTTCTTCAACAACAGCGGTAGATCTTCATCGTAGATCTCCAGATGCTTCGTCGTTCTTCAGCTTCACTCATCTTCATCCAGATTTTTTTCCGAATGAGTCAGATCTTCTATGAATAGCTTCAATCAGTTTGGTTATCCAGTAGTTGGCGTTGTTGTTGTTAATAGTTAAGGATGTTGTGATTTGAAGGAGTATGGTGGAGGAAGATCGTTGGGAGTGAAAGAGTTTGAGTCTGAGAGAAAGATTGAGAATCAGAGAGGGACGAAGAGAGTGAAACGGCGCCCCTGGGGTATGTGAACAGTGAATAACAAGAAGGAACTAGGGTTTTGTTTTGTTCTGAATATTGGACATGGATTGTTAGTGGGCCTCTCAAAGCCCAATGAAGTTTTTGGATTACACCCCCCGTTTCACTTACTGCGCCCCTCCCCGGTTTTTTTCTTTCTTATGTTTTTTGTTGGGCTGGGCCCAATTCTGTTTGGTTTTTTTTACTGATTGTAACCCCCTCCCTTTTGTATTTTCTTTTATCATTTTTTCTTTTGTAATATTTTTATTAGTTTAGATAAAAAAATATATGAGAAAAAGAGAAGAGGAAAAAGCATAAAGAAAATATTGAAAAGAAATATAGAAAAGAATATTGAGGAAAAATAATATTGAGAAAAAAGAATTGAAAAAGAATATTTGAGAAAAAAATTTGAAAAAGAATATTTGAGAAAAAAGAAGATAGAAAAAGAAATATGAAAATAATAAAAGAAAAAATGGTAAAAGAATATAAAAATATTAGTTTGTAGATTTAATATTTTCTTTAGAATAGATATTTTTTTCATAGAGTTTATTTCACCTTTTTAGAGGTAGTTTTAAAAGTCCATTTGTTAGGGGACTATTTTCCATTAGATTTTCCATGATAGATGGATAGGATTTTTTAGAAGTTTATTTTCCCGTATTCGATCATTGTAACCCATTTTCAGAATATTAATAAGACGAGATTTGAGCTGTGGTCCCGAAAGTAGCCGAACTACAGCTGCTCTGATTTCTCGTACTGAGCGAGAATATGTAGGCATAGGATGCGATATCCTAGCGAGCACACTAACAACTAACCTTTTGTTCTCTCGCTGCTGTGCGATCGAGACTTTCTCGCTGACGACTGATGTTATCCTTTTCTCTTGCCCGAGGGCATTTGAGACCAGACCGTAGCTTTAATTCCCATAGGTTCCCGTACCTTTAAAACCAGTTGAATATCTCACTCCTGTGTGAGAACACCCTGCTTAGCCGTAGTTAGCCTGAACTACGAAAGCTCTGATCTTCCATGCCGTATGGAAGTACGTAGGCACAAGACGCAAAGTCTTGGCGAGCCAATTCCCTGTAGTTTCCCGAACTACGTTGACTCTGACTTTCTCTCTTGAGAATACGTAGGCATAGAGTGCGACGCTCTATCAAGTCAATTCCCTTCCGTTTAGATTTAGCAGCCGTAGATAGATTGTTTTTGCATCCTTTAGACAACCCAAGCAAGCGTGGATCCCGTCGAGTACGACGGACGTGAGGGGTGCTAATACCTTCCCCTTGCGTAACCGACTCCCGAACCCAGGTTTTGGTTGCGACGACCATACCTTTCCCATTTTTTTGCGAGGTTTACTTTGAGCGTTTCCTTTCCTTCCGTTGGGATAAATAACGCGCGGTGGCGACTCTTCTGTTCAGCCGGCGCCGATTTTCGCAGTAGCGACACACAGGAAATAGGATTAAGAGTTCCGATGCACCTGCAATGCGAAAGATGCTAAAATGCAGACATGTATGTATGCAACAGGGAAATTTCCCCCTCGATTCTAGTTTTCAGGAAAAAAACACAACAATGGAGAACCCTAAGGACAAGCATAGAACAGAAACCTCTCACATATAATCATAGGCCAACAGGCAATGTACAAGCTACAACTGAGTACAATAAGGAAAAGACCTCAACCAACAAGCCTGGTGATGGTCAAACGACAAACAATAAGCATCAAACTACAACAGAAATAAACAAGATAGTCAAGCCGGATGATGAGACTGGAAGTCCTCTAGCAGCTTCAGTGTCTTAAGATGATTTGGCCTAGCATGTAGCCCCTGAATAAGTAACTCCTGCTGGCTAACAGTATGCTATAGACTCTCAACATGGTTGTCCCAAGCTTCTTCCCCGAAACACGTCTCAAGCCAGCATCTCTTGGAATCAGCTCTCAACCTGAGATCCTTCAAGTTTGCAATCTCTTCGTTCAACCTGTACTCACTATCCCGTCTAAGTGATGCCTCTGCTGCAATCTCCCCATCTTTGGCATTGAGCTGCTTCTTCAACTTGCTGATATGTAGCTTCAACTTGTCCTCGCACTCCTTGTTGTTGGTGAGCGTGGCATTCCATTGGTTCTCGAACTTAGAAATCCTCATGTAAGCCCTATCCAACTCTTCCTTCTTAGTAGCGAGAACACTGCTAACGGCCTTGAAATCCAAACCCAAACGCTCCCTTGAACCGGTCTCCTTGGTCAGATCCATACCTAGTTTGTTTACAAGCTCAGTTTGTTTCTTGAAGGAATGAACAACATCAATCTTCTCGCTTCGAAGCTGAATGATTTCTTTCTCCAATTCCTCATTAGCTTTTCTCAATTCTTCCTTCTCAAACAATACCTGATTGTACTTCTGAATGTCTACGATAGTGGGTTCCTCTATCATGAGAGGATACAGAGGTGCAACTAAAGGAAATGGCATCAAGAACTTCGTAGCTCTGTCATGAATCCAGGTCAGGTAAGGGTCATATGTTCGGCTATTACTCTTCCCCAAAGCTACTTTCCCCTTCCTGTGAATGTTAATCCAAGCATGCTTAAGTCTGCCTAGAGTCTGACCCTCCAATAAACCGGTGAGATACAGAGATTCCCATATCTCCTCTTCTCTAGGAGGATCCCTCAGCGCGTACCCGAACTGTCTGACCAATAAAGAAGGGTTATAGTTGATGCAACCTTTCCTTCCGACCAAAGGGACGTTAGGAAATCCACTACAACTATAAATAACTTCTGTACCCAGCAGATCCCGGTCAAACCAAGTAATGTTCTCTGCAGATAGACCCATCAACCTCTCCGACCACTCTGAAGTACCAGCGGTAGCAACAAACGGACCTGCCTTGGGCATATGGCTAGTAAACCATCTGTATAACAAAGGAACACAACAAGCCACATTCTTTCCCCTTCGTTTCTCATTCTTGTAGTGCACAAAATGATAAACATCTCCAAGAAGAGTAGGCACTGGGTTGCCTGAAGCCATAATATGGAATGCATCTAAATCCACAAATCAGGAAGATTAGGAAACAATATGGTGCCATAGATACAAAGAGCGAGAATAGCGCCAAATACAATCCAACAACCATCCTTAGCGAACAATCGAGCCTTATCAACCAAGAAAACCAAAGGAAAGCCAAACACTCCATTCCACTTAGTCAAATTCCCCTCTAGCTCAGAAGCATCCAAGTGTAATACAGCAGCTAGCTTAGCTAGATCAAGCTTAGCGTCAGTATGAACAAATGGCATCTAATCAAGAACAGGCAAGCATAACAACATAGAATACTCCTCCAAGGTAGGCGCCAGGATATAGTCATGGAAAACAAAACACCTCAACTGTGGATCGTAGAACTGCAGCAGAGCATAAAGACTATCCATCTCGTATACTGAAGGCTTGCAGACGCATCTCAATAACCTCCCATAAGTTTGTCTAAAATCCTCCATCACCTTCCCATCAGCCACGGAAATCAAACTCAGCAAAGAACTAACATTAGGAGCTGGAAGCTTGAAAGCCACTGTTCTCTTCAAAGACTCCATATCAGCAATAAGGGAACAAAATCACTAGAATCGAAGGAGAAATATGCACCTGCAACACAAATACATGTTAATGAAATGTAGATGAAAATGCAAATGCAAACAAGGGATAAAGACTGATGTGTTGTTGGTCGAGAAGAACCAGCGCTCCGCCATAGCAAGAAAAAAGTACCGACAATAGGACCCACTAATACATAGATTCACACTGTAAAGAACCGGGGTATTCTGAAAGCCAAGGTTTCCTACATAACCCAATCCCCCTCACAGGTATGGACCTATCCACTGATAAGGTTCGGCATCCTATGCGTTTGTCAGCATCACAAACTTTCGAGAAATGATGATATATTCACCATTTCTGGTTTAGCATCATAATCTCTTGAAGAGGCCTTACTTAGCTGACTCGCAAATGATCGGTCCCTAGAGTCGACAACCCTCAGATCCAAAATTCCTTCGAGCCCAAAGGGCCAGAAGAAAATCATCAAAGAGAATCTCGTTCGAGCGCGAATTTCATGGTGAACTAGTACGAGCAAAGCAAGCACATCCACCACTACTCTCCACTACTAAAGTTATGTCTATACTCAAGCCTGGGTCTGGCTTATCTCTCATTAGAACTTCCCTCCCTACAGCACAACAATAATGATATATGATGCTAAAAATAAATGCGGAAAAATAAATAAAGCACATATATACAACACCCAAAGATAAACAGACAAGCGCTAAGATTGACTCGCATAGGGAACCAGAGTCGCCAGCAGAGTCGCCAGCTGTCGCAACTGCGAAAAACAACCGGCGGAAAATAGAAGAGTCGCCACCTATCGTTATTTATCCTAAAGAGAGGGAAAGGAAACGATCGGAAAAACCTGACGGAAAAGGGAGAAGACGAGGTCATCGCAACCAAGTCTGGATTCGGGAGTCGGTTACGCAAGGGGAAGGTATTAGCACCCCTCACGTCCATCGTACTCGACGAGATTCACGCATTGTTGTCTATCTAAAAGGGTGATCAATCTATCTACACTAAAGGTCAAAGGACAAAAGAAAAAGAAAAGAGAAGTGACTCGGCAGAGCATCGCCGCTCTGTGCCTAAGTACTCCCTCGTGCAATGGGAAAGTCAGAGTCAACGTAGTTCGGCTAAAAAAGACCACAGATTGGTTCAAAAGTTTTTAGGCCCGAGTAAGGTTAAAAAGTAGTTCTAGCAGTTGGTATATGCAGCTCGACCATTGGAGACTTAGGCGTTACTGTTTGCGGTAGAACTAAGAGTTAACAACACTCTTTTATCTAAAAATATTTTCCTGATTAAGATCCTGAAGGATGAAAAAGGTTTGAAGTGTTTTTGTGTTTTTTAGAGAAGAAATGTTTTGAGTTTGATTTGTAACTTATGTCGCACTAGAGACTATGACCTAAGAGCGAATGTGTCATATATCACCCAAAGGATATACACTAAACACTCTAGGTCATTAAGAGGAAGCCCCTCAATCACCATTTCTCAAGTAGCTTAAGGCTCATAGCGTACAACACTTGTCATTCTTTATTAAGTGTTTTAAGGATGTTTGAAGATGAGAAGAGAAGAAAGGACACTAATGGGAGACTAATAAATCCTAAAAGCTATCATGCAAAGTGAACTTAAAGTTGGGATACACAAGGGGACTACCTAATGTTATCATGCATGGTTAGGCACATAATGTCTATCAGAAGAAGAAGAAGAAGAAGAAGAAGAAAGAACATGCAAATGAAAATGCAAACATAAGATGCACAAGTAGAATGAAAGTGGGAGGAAAATAGTGTGGGGCAGTAGCCTCCACAAGCTCATCTCAACCAAGCATGCACATGAGAAATGCAAAGAAGAAAGAAGGAGAAGATGCACCAAAAGCAAACACACCAAAGCAACAAAAATGGGATGAAATGGCCTAAGCCAAACAACATCAACCATAATGCAAAAAACCAAACAAAAATGAAAGGTAAAGCAAGGCTAAAACAAAGTGAGGATGGGAGGCTATATGAGGATGGCAAGGAACTCATAACATACACTCAACCATAAGCATCACCAACCAAAAGCAAATAAGCACAAAGAACACAAATAAAGTCCTCAAGGATTCATCACTTTAGGTATGCTTCAAATACCTCCAAAGGAGGGACCAAGACACCTTAAATGAGACTCCAAGGTCATAGGATAGAATGGGAGATGAGAGAATAGAGCTCAAAAGAAAAAGCAAAACAATCAAAGGAAAATGCAAGCAAAAGCACAAAGGAATGCAAGTATACATCACATTGAAACCCTAATTGAAAGCATCAAAAGGAACACACAAATGAACAAGGAAGAAACAATGTCATGACCTACAATTGAGCAAGCATCATCCTTAACATGTTAGCAACATGAAACAAAAGGCATTGAAGGCTCAAAGGATCCAAAGATGTCATATCCAAGTCAAACTAGGTCAACATGTATGTATGAACCTCCTTTGGAGGTAACTTGACTTGCAAGTTACCTCAAAATTAGGAAAATGGTTCAAAAATAAACAAATAAAATGCACAAATCACCTATACATGTTGGTAAACATAGGCCAAGAAATCACAATCAAAATCAATTCACAACACCACCAAAGAAATTGATTCACAAGGGTGTTCCATTGTGAATGAGGATTGTCGAGGGTCAAATGAAATGCATCAAAAGTCAACTCAAAATTCAACCAAAAGGGGAAAAATGGTCCTCAAAAATTGATCAACTCATCATGGATATGAGGATCAATTTTCAGTCATTGGATCAAAAAGAAAAAGAAGAAACAAAACCAAGAACAAACCATGTCAAGAAACAAGTCCAATAAAACTCTTCCAATGATTAATTCCATTTTTAATTGAAAATAAAACCAAAAAGTAAAACAAAAACTTCTAAAAAATAATAGACATCTCAAAATGTCTAAACAATATTTTTGTGGAATTTTTTCATCATTGGAAGTATTTTAAACATAATTAAATCTAAACATGATCCAAACATAAAGAAAAAGAAATAAAACCAAAATAAAATAAAATCACGGTTCAAATAGCAATTAAATCAAGTTGAAAATCCAAATGGGCTCAGACTGGGATTGCAAACAGCAAGAAAAAGGCCCAGGTCCAAAGCGTACAAAAAACCTGAGGGTTCAAACACGATTGTGTGTGGTTAGGTCAACATGAGCACATGGTAGGCCAGGCTCTGGGCTGTTGGATCAATAAGTAAGCAAATCAAGAGGACCAAAGCATGCCACTTATTTAAGTGAGATTTAAATGTGATATGGTGTGCATGGTTAAACGACATGCACAGTACGTATTAATCTCAGCCATCAAATATTAAACTCAACAGATCCAAGGGAAAGGAGCAGGCCACGTGCTCTGGTGAGATTTAAAAACTCACGGTGGAGGAAGACAAAACCAGACAGCCACCAAAAACTTTCTGGTCGTCTTCCTCATCAAGCATGAACTATATCCAAAGCACAGGTGAAGTAAAAAGTGAACCAAAATCCACAGGTTTCATGTTGGGGTCAAGATGAGATGAGACTTCTATCTTGAGATAGGTGGCCTTGAAGTTGGGCACTAAATAGGGGATTTTACGCTGAGAACCCTAATTTAGTAACTTCTCACACTTTTGATTCTTCATGAATTGATCTTGAAATGATATATTAGACATCTCAACACAAAATCCCATGACCATAGAGACTTGGAATTGAGTTTTAATCTCCTTCAATTTCACAGTTGAATGAGGATTAACCAGATGAAAACCCTAGATGCAACATTCTTGACTGTGGCTTCTTCCACATCACACAACAACTTGAATAAGCTTCAACATGGCTCTCAAAGCACTCCATGAGCTCTCTCAACATCCCCTATCCATAATTATAAATTCACAATCCTCTGATGATCTTCAACTGGTCTCCAAGTTAGGAGCTGGCCCACATACACCCATTAATTCTTTCACAAAACTTTGACCACTTCTTGATGACTTGATGACCATTCATGCTTGAGTAAAACCCCTTGCTTGAGCTCAACACTCTGGGCATCCTCATCTTGTTATGCATAACCTCTTGATCCTCTATTCAATGAAAAATGTTATGCAATGCAAATGCTAGAAGAAAATGAAATGAAACATAAACCAGACTAAGAAAAGGTTGGTCAAATTTTGAGGTGCAACAATATGGTAAGCGTTTGTATTCATATTTTTGCACTTAGAAATTTGATCAAAGAAACACATGTTTTATTTGGATTTTTGAGGTGTAACTATCATTAGGTTATGTAATTGGGTGAGGGTTAACCAACTTAGTAGATGTAATTGCCTTTATTTTATTTACGCTTCAAATTATTTGAAATTTGTTCATCGACTAACCTACTTAATGTGTGACTCTATAGTATAATTGACTGGATAGATAAAGTACTCGAGGGTTACTATCAAAAAGAATTCAGAGACTATGGCACAACGGGTACTTAAATCAATATCCATATTCATGAGACTTTAGGTGTTGGGACAATACCAATTTTGTTACATTTTTTGGAAGTGTCTTTAACCGTAGTCTTTCCTCCTTTGGAACTTATATACTTTCATAGTGAGTTACTAATCACAAGTATTTTTTTTATAAAAATGGATGGTTCAAGAAATTGGATATTTTACACACAAGTGAAATCACATGTATAAAGATTTGAAATTAAATGTAAAGAATTGATAACAACTAAATTAATCATCAGAATTAAACTCCTAAACTAGAAAGAATGGATATCCCAATAAAAAATCAAATAAATTTAACCTATGAAAATCGAGAACTTCCTCCTACACTCAAGGCTATGTATCTCAAAGGGCGATGGAGGACTAAAGGCTACGTAGTTCTGGGTAGAAAATATTTATTTGTTTGTCGGTTTTAGTGAAAGCTATTTTGTCACAATTGAATGAAAAATATTGCTTATCACCCAAAACAGGGGGGAAAGGGGACATTTGCATCACAGTGTAACACCCCCTTTATATACCCTCAATAACAATAAATAAAAAATAATAATTAATTCATTTAAGCACTAGGTAAAAGTTTCATCAGAGTTTAATTAATACATGATATAAAAGAGGTGTGTCACATTATCATGAAGTCAAACATCTACAACACCTGCTCAAATGGATATGCAACAATGGGCAATTCACAACTGAAGAACATAGTTCTAAAACTCACATCTCAATATTTAGAATAAAGCGGAAACATCTAAATATTGAATCAATACATTCATGTAAACATATATACATCATTCAGTTAATTCATATGTACAAACATCCAATATCAGATACATACGCAGATGTATCACAAAAGAAATCAAAGCAAAAGTATCTCTAAAAAAGAACCAAAAGCTTCCTAACTACCCAGATGTTACATATCAGAGCCATCGACCAAAAAATAATGAAGACCTGCTTCACAAAAGGACATCCAACAATACTACTCTGCAATGCCTCATAGAGCATTAGGAAACAACAAAAGGGTGAGAAACAATATCATAACAGTCAATACATATATTTATATATATCTATATACATACATGAGATTAATACTATTCAGATTCTCACCACAATTCATCATATACCTCGCCATGTATATTCACACAATCAAGCACAATCATCAAATCATACATCTATACACACTCATCATTTCCACATAAACATCTAGAATTATGTTCAATTCACTCCATGCATCATATAAAGATGACTAATGCAACCCATAGAGACCGACTCACGACTCTATGCAGATGCAAATGCGGTACCGACTCAATTCAGCAGATTCTCCAAGGAATCAAGTATTTAGCAGATTCTCCAAGGAATCAAATATTCATCAGATTCTCCAAGGAATCGAATATTCAGCAGATTCTCCAAGGAATCAAATACTCTGCAGATTCTCCGAGGAATCAAATGTTCAGCAGATTCTCTAAGGAATCAACATCGCTAGGATGTACATCATGATGCCTTTATGCAAAATGACTCACAACATTACTCTACATGCATACATATTCGCAATTATATCACTATGCATATTCACAATATACTTATACTCCATAAAACACACATACTCTTCATTTCAACACATACCATTCCATATAAGGCATATATTTTTCACAATCAAAGTTCCACATTCTAGGATTCACGCCTTGCGGCTACCCATACATATCATACCACACGACACACAAAACTATTCAATTCGATAAGGATTACACATAACTGAACAAAGAAATCCGCATGAAAAGGGAAAACACAGAAAATAGGAAAATGTTGTTACATTCGCCAACCTTCGCCTGGCGAAGCCTCTGGCGAACCTTCGCCACCTAGTTCGCCGGGCGAACTTGCCAGCGAAGACCACTGGGATTTATTCTGGAATTACTCGCTAGCACTCGCCTGCACACTCGCCTGGCGAACCTTCGCCACACTCCTTCGCCTGGTGAACTTGCCAACGAAGACAGGGTGGATGCTTCTGACTTAGTTCGCTGCCGTTCGCTGGGCTTCGTCCGGCGAAGCTTCACTGTCGTTCGCCTGGCGAGCCTGCGAACTCAGATCTTCCATGGCTGTCCAAAGCTCAAACCTCACAAACCGACCGATTCTAAAACCCAACAACCCCAGTAAGTTCAACCCAATAACACCCGACTATCCTACTCCATTCTTCTCGATTCTAACCGGTTAAAACCACGTTCTACCGATTAAATCCTAATGTTGCCCTAAGATGGAAATGAGTAGAAACTCTTCTCAATCCATCATCAAACGATCAACATCATACATAATCATACACATTAACAGTATAATAGAGTTTCACACCCTTACCCGATTGATCGAAAGCTTGGATGTTGATCTTTGATGAAATTCTAGGTTTTCTTCTCCTTTCTCCTCTTTCTCTTCTCTCTTCTTTCTTTCCCTTGTTTTTCCACTAATGTTTCCATCTATTCCTTTTTCTCTCTTATCTCAAGTTCTATTTTTTTTCCTCTCTATTTCATTCCAAACACTTACCAATTAATTCTCACACAACAATCCACTTAACACTTAATACTAAATATCTAAAATACCCTTTACTCTATTTTCCCCGAAAACTCTCCAAATCGGTAAAATAGCACAATATTGAAATTAAACATATCAACACATAAATTTCACAATTAAAATACCAATTATCCAAATGAATTAAAAAGGACTCAACAAAAATGGGAAATTCAGAATTTGGGGCGTTACAACTCTCCCTCACTTTAGAAATTTTCGTCCTCGAAAATATTACCTGATGCAAACAACTCTGGATGCGACTCTCGCATCTTGTTCTCCAATTCCCATGTCATATTGCACTCTGCAGCACCTCCCCAGGCTACTTTCACAAGTGCAATATCCTTGCCCCTTAGCTTCTTAACTTCACGATCCAAAATACTAATCGGTAAAACCTCAACCGTAAGGTTATCTCTTACTTCAACTTCGTCCACAGGAATAACATGTGACGGATCCGGAACATACTTCCGAAGTTGCGAAACATGGAACACATCATGCAAATTCGAAAGGTTCGGAGGCAACGCCACACGATACGCCACAACACCCACACGTGCAATAATCTGATACGGACCAATAAAACGAGAAGTCAACTTTTTCGACTTCAAGGCACGACCCACTCCCGTAACCGGTGTAACTCTCAAAAAGACATGGTCACCTTCTTGAAACTCAAGGTCCTTCCTCCTCTTATCATGGTAACTCTTCTGCCTACTCTGAGAAGCTCTTATCTTTTCCCGAATAAACTTCACCTTTTCCGTTGTCTGTTGTACCATCTCCGGTCCAACTACCGACCTCTCACCCGTCTCATGCCAACACAAAGGTGTTCGACATCTCCGACCGTATAAAGCCTCGAATGGTGCCATACCAATGCTTGAATGAAAACTGTTATTATAAGTGAATTCAATCATTGCCAAATAACCATCCCAAGCACCACCTTGTTCCAGCACACAAGCGCGCAACAAATCTTCTAACGACTGAATTGTCCTCTCGGTTTGACCGTCCGTCTGCGGATGATAAGCCGAACTCAACCTCAACTTAGAACCCAAGGCACCTTGCAAACTTTCCCAAAATCTTGAATTGAATCTAGGATCTCTATCTGACACAATACTCTTAGGAACTCCGTGCAACTTTACAACCACACGAATATAAATCTCGGCCAATATCTCCAAAGGATAACTAATATCAATCGGAATGAAGTGAACAGATTTAGTAAGTCTATCAACGATCACCCAAATAGCATTATGACTTCTTTGCGTATTCGGCAATCCCGTAACAAAATCCATCGATATGCTATCCCATTTCCATTCCGGAATATCCAACGGTTGCATCAATCCACTAGGTTTCTGATGTTCCACCTTTGACTTTTGACACGTCAAACACGAATACACAAAATGAGCAACATCTCGCTTTAGTCTGGACCACCAAACGACCTTCTTCAAATCTTGGTACATCTTATTCGCTCCTGGATGAATACTCAAGTTACTCCGATGACCTTCTTCCAATATCATCTTCTTCAACTCCACATCGTTGGAAATGCAAATACGACCACGGAATCTCAAAACACCAAATTCATCAACCTTGAAATCTTCATTCTCATTCATCATCAAATCAACGAACTTTAAATCCAATTTTTGTTTTTCACAAACGGTCGCAATAAAAACATTCGTAATATGAAGCATACCAAGTCTCACACTTCTCGGCGTCACTTCACAAACCAAACTCAAATCTCTAAAACTCTCCAACAATTCCCATTCTCTTATCATCAACGTTGACATATGAACCAACTTTCGACTTAAAGCATCGGCTACTACATTTGCCTTACCCGGATGGTAATTCAAACCAAAATCGTAGTCTTTCAAAAACTCTAGCCATCTCCTTTGTCTCATTTTCAACTCTTTCTGGTCAAATAAATATTTCAAACTCTTGTGGTCGCTAAAAACCTTAAATCTTGCACCATAAAGATAATGCCTCCAAATTTTCAAAACGAACACCACGGCTGCTAACTCCAAATCATGCGTAGGGCAGTTCTTCTCATGCACTCTCAATTGTCTTGAAGCATAAGCCACAACTTTCCCATCTTGCATTAAAACACCACCTAAACCAGATAAAGAAGCATCACAATAAACCACAAATGACTCTGTCGGATTCGGTAAAATCAAAATCGGCGCCGTTGTCAACCTTCTCTTAAGCTCGACAAAATGCTCCTCACAATCAATATCCCAAAAAAAAAGCCTTTCCCTTACAAGTCAATTGAGTTAACGGAAGTGTCAACTTCGAAAATCCTTCAATAAACCTCCGATAATAACCGGCTAATCCCAAAAAGCTTCGAATCTCCGTAACTGACTTAGGAGCTTCCCACTGCATTACCGCATCAATCTTGGATGGGTCAACACTAATACCATCTCCAGAAATAATATGTCCAAGAAAACTCACCTCCGATAACCAAAACTCGCACTTCGACAACTTGGCATACAATTGCTTCTCTTTCAAAATCTGCAACACAATTCTCAAATGCCCCTCATGCTCTTCTTGAGACTTCGAATAAATCAAGATGTCGTCGATGAACACCACCACAAAACGATCTAACTACTCATGAAAAATACGATTCATATATTCCATGAACACACCTGGCGCGTTAGAAACTCCGAACGGCATCACTGTATACTCATAGTGACCATATCATGTCCTAAAGGCCGTCTTTGAAACATCTTCTTCTTTCACTCGAATCTGGTGATAACCCGATCTCAAGTCAATCTTACTAAAAACACGGGCTCCAACCAATTGATCCATCAAATCGTCTATTCTTGGAAGTGGATACCTATTCTTAATCCTCACTTTATTCAACTGTCGATAATCAATACACAACCGCATGCTTCCATCTTTCTTCTTTACTAACAATACCTGCGCACCCCAAGGAGAAACACTCGGTCTTACAAATCTCTTATCCAACGAGTCATTCAACTGCCTCTTTAACTCTACCAATTCCGATGCCGACATACGATACGGTGCCATCGAAATCGGTCTAGTACTCGGAACTAGATCAATAGAAAACTCAATCTCTCTCTCCGGCGGCACATCCTTAATATCTCCCGAAAACACTTCTAGAAATTCTCGCACTACGGGAAACACCTCCAGTTCCACTTTACTCTCTACCAACAAGGACGCAAACAAACCAAACAACTGAGCTTCGTCCGCTAAAAGTCTCTTCAACTCTTTAGTGGATAGAAAACTCTCACTTTCGTCATCTTCCAAATAAGGAAATCTTACCAACTTGTGATAGCAATCCAGATGAACCTTATTATATTGCAACCAATTCATACCCAAAATCACATCCAAACCGTCCAACGGCAAACACACTAAATCCATAACGAAGTCTTTACCATACATGGTCAAAGGACAACTTATGCATACCAAGGAAGTAGTTACCGACCCCGAAGCGGGAGTCTCAATAACCATGCCACCACTCAAAGAAACCATGCACAAATCCAAACGTTCGGCACACTCAAGAGAAATGAATGAATGAGTCGCTCCAGTATCAATAATAGCAACTAAAGGTACATTATTAATAAAGCATGTACCTTTAATCAAACGATCCGCATTAGTAGTGTCCGCACCGTCTAACGCAAATACCTTTCCGCACGCTGGAGCTTGCTTCGGCTTAGTATAATTGGGCTTAATGTGACCCACTTCGCCACAGTTGTAGCATCTCACCACGTTCCTTCTACAATCCGAAGTGGCATGTCCAGGAACCCCACAGTTAGCACACTTCTCCACAGATTTTCCATAGTCAAAGGACTTGTGGCCCATTACGCCACACTTGAAACATTTAATCGCACTAGAACCTCCTCTGGGCTTCCTATCGAAGTTTTCCCTATGCTTGCCTTTATCAGCAGGCGTCATGTAAGGTCCACTCCTTATCGGTTGCTTCCCTCTCTTCTCATTCAAACTCTTATAGTGAGTGGAACGGGCTTTACTATCTTCTTCAAAGATTCTACAGCATTCGGTCAAGTCCGAAAATCTCCTAATCCTCTGATAACCCACCGCTTGCTTGATCTCAGGGCGCAAGCCATTCTCATACTTAATACATTTGGAAAATTCCGCCGTCACCGCATCATAGTGAGGATGAAACTTCACTAACTCTGTGAACTTAGCCGTGTAGTCTGTCACAGACATGTTGCCTTGTTTCAATTCCAGGAACTCCATCTCCTTCTTTCCCTTCACACTCTCAGGATAATACTTCCTCAAAAATTCGGTGTGAAAAAGATTCAAAGTGATTCCCTCATCGTCTATTTCAAGAACTTGCCGCATACTGACCCACCAGTCATCGGCTTCTTCTCTCAGCATGTGAGTCCCAAGTCTCACCTTGTTACCTTCAGCACAATTCATAACCCTAAAGATCCTATCGATCTCCTTTAACCAAATCTGAGCACCGTCCGGATCAAATCTCCCCTTGAATACCGGTGGTTGGTTCTTTCTAAACTCATCGTTCGCATTCACATTCGGTGCGCCTTGCACCGCCCTAGCCATAGCCTTCAATGCCGCAACCATAACATTGTCGTTACGACCAGCCATATTCTGAGGATTCCCAAAAATAACAGGGTTAAACAACCGTTCAACCAACATAACAATAAGACAGACACAACTGACTCAACGCTGGCTCTGATACCACTTAATGTAACACCCCCTTTATATACCCTCAATAACAATAAATAAAAAAAATAATTAATTCATTTAAGCACTAGGTAAAAGTTTCATCAGAGTTTAATTAATACATGATATAAAAGAGATGTGTCACATTATCATGAAGTCAAACATCTACAACACCTGCTCAAATGGATATGCAACAATGGGCAATTCACAACTGACGAACATAGTTCTAAAACTCACATCTCAATATTTAGAATAAAGCGGAAACATCTAAACATTGAATCAATACATTCATGTAAACATATATACATCATTCAGTTAATTCATATGTACAAACATCCAATATCAGATACATACGCAGATGTATCACAAAAGAAATCAAAGAAAAAGTATCTCTAAAAAAGAACCAAAAGCTTCCTAACTACCCAGATGTTACATATCAGAGCCATCGACCAAAAAATAATGAAGACCTGCTTCACAAAAGGACATCCAGCAATCCTACTCTGCAATGCCTCATAAAGCATTAGGAAACAGCAGAAGGGTGAGAAACAATATCATAACAGTCAATACATATATTTATATATATATCTATATACATACATGAGATTAATACTATTCAGATTCTCACCACAATTCATCATATACCTCGCCATGTATATTCACACAATCAAGCACAATCATCAAATCATACATCTATACACACTCATCATTTCCACATAAACATCTAGAATTATGTTCAATTCACTCCATGCATCATATAAAGATGACTAATGCAACCCATAGAGACCGACTCACGATTCTATGCAGATGCAAAGGCGGTACCGACTCAATTCAGCAGATTCTCCAAGGAATCAAGTATTCAGCAGATTCTCCAAGGAATCAAATATTCATCAGATTCTCCAAGGAATCGAATATTCAGCAGATTCTCCAAGGAATCAAATACTCTGCATATTCTCCGAGGAATCATATGTTCAGCAGATTCTCCAAGGAATCAACATCGCTAGGATGTACATCATGATGCCTTTATGCAAAATGACTCACAACATTACTCTACATGCATACATATTCGCAATTATATCACTATGCATATTCACAATATACTTATACTCCATAAAACACACATACTCTTCATTTCAACACATACCATTCCATATAAGGCATATATTTTTCACAATCAAAGTTCCACATTCTAGGATTCACGCCTTGCGGCTACCCATACATATCATACCACACGACACACAAAACTATTCAATTCGATAAGGATTACACATAACTAAACAAAGAAATCCGCATGAAAAGGGAAAACACAGAAAATAGGAAAATGTTGTTACATTCGCCAACCTTCGCCTGGCGAAGCTCTGGCGAACCTTCGCCACCTAGTTCGCCGGGCGAACTTGCCAGCGAAGACCACTGGGATTTATTCTGGAATTACTCGCTAGCACTCGCCTGCACACTCGCCTGGCGAACCTTCGCCACACTCCTTCGCCTGGCGAACTTGCCAACGAAGACAGGGTGGATGCTTCTGACTTAGTTCGCTGCCGTTCGCTGGGCTTCGTCCGGCGAAGCTTCGCTGCCGTTCGCCTGGCGAGCCTGCGAACTCAGAACTTCCATGGCTGTCCAAAGCTCAAACCTCACAAACCGGCCGATTCTAAAACCCAAGTAAGTTCAACCCAATAACACCCGACTATCCTACTCCATTCATTCTCGATTCTAACCGGTTAAAACCACGTTCTACCGATTAAATCCTAATGTTGCCCTAAGATGGAAATTAGTAGAAACTCTTCTCAATCCATCATCAAACGATCAACAGCATACATAATCATACACATTAACAGTATAATAGAGTTTCACACCCTTACCCGATTGATCGAAAGCTTGGATGTTGATCTTTGATTAAATTCTAGGTTTTCTTCTCCTTTCTCCTCTTTCTCTTCTCTCTTCTTTCTTTCCCTTGTTTTTCCACTAATGTTTCTATCTATTCCTTTTTCTCTCTTATCTCAAGTTCTATTTTCTTTCCTCTCCATTTCTTTCCAAACACTTACCAATTAATTCTTACCCAACAATCCACTTAACACTTAATACTAAATGTCTAAAATACCCTTTACTCTATTTTCCCCGAAAATTCTCCAAATCGGTAAAATAGCACAATATTGAAATTAAACATATCAACACATAAATTTCACAATTAAATACCAATTATCCAAATGAATTAAAAAGGACTCGACAAAAATGGGAAATTCAGAATTTGGGGCGTTACACACAGCATAATAGATAGACATATCAATATTCACGGGAAAACGCCACTAGCTTACTCACACATTTGTGGATAAAGTGTTGTTTTTCATTGTCTCGAGACAAAACATCTTTTGTTTAAAAAAGAGTTAGAGATTGCGCTAATGCGGAAATTGAGGTTTAATCTATTAAGATTGGTTTTAGGCGGATGATGAATAATCGAGCAATGAAGCGCAACCAACCATTCGATTATTTGAGGAGCAGGAAAGTGTAAACCCCTTATTTCTTTTTCAATCAGGTTTGATTTAAAAAAATCTTTGAAATGCTTCGAGTAAGCAAAAAAGAAAGTTGATGTTGATTGAGTGTTTATTTGCATTAGTTTGAAACTAACTTGAAAATAACTTTGAAATTTAATTATGATTTAAGTTAAAGGTTTTTTTTATTGATGGTGAGAAATAAATTGATTATCTAATTGAACAAAGTTAATTTTAAATAAAAAGAAATTAATCATCAATGAATAATAATTAATCAAAATAATAATTAAAAAACAAATAAAATATAAATTATGAAAGAAAGGGGTACAGATAATCATATGGAGGTGCTAGAGATAAAATGGGGAAGTAGCATGCTAAGCATGGCCCCAAGGTCCATTCCAAGAAAAATTCATATTCTAATAATAATAATAATAATAATAATAATAATAATAATAATAATAATAATAATAATAATAATAATAATAATAATAATAATAATAAAATAAACAAAATATGCAAATTTAGTGAGAGGGGGGTAGTGCCTTATGTACGTTGTATTAACTTTTTCAACTTTAATAGCAACCTATCATTATTAGACACATACATCAAGTTTACATCTAATGAAAGTCCGTCATGGTATCTAATTAGTCGAAAAATCGGGAAAAAACAAGCGAAAGATAAGCCAAAAAAGATGAAGAAAGATCCAAGAATGAGTGGAAAATAGTCAAGTATGGAAGAATGGAACTTAGTGAAAATTTTGGTGCAAAAAGAGTGTTTTCACGCATCTACTGGAATAATCACGTATGCCACCGTGCGCCATTGTTTGCTCAATAGAGGCGAATAAAGTAGTGGAATATGGAATTAACGGTTTGTACATTGCCTACCACCGCTTACACTGGTAGACTAGGAATAAAAAGCTCTATGGGTGAGGGGATACATTTTTCTAAATGGGGATTGTAATAAGGATAATCAATAGAAATAAATTCCATACAAAGCAAACCAAATATGCAAACAATAGGAGCACATACGGAATATTTACATCACACATTCAATGTAATCGAATCGAAAGAAATAAAGCAAAAGTGGAACATGCACGTAATAAGATGATGACGCAAAGACGCGAATCAAAGTCGCGTACGCGAACACTTGCAAAAGCTACTATAAGAAAACCAAATTTGATTTAGACATAACAACGTTGAATCATTGAATCTTAACATGAATTGAAATAGCTAATTGCTAACGTGTAAGAGGTCATCGTAAGTTGAATCGAGAAGCAAGAAGATAATAAAAATAAAATGAAAGCACACGTTGTAGATCGAAACGCAAATTGGTAAAGTATTAGTTAGTTTTAAGTATTTAAAGGATAATATTCACATTAAAAAATGCACAAGTATTATGTTGAATGAGTTGGTTCGGTTGTTGTGTGGGCTTACCGACAGTCAGAAGCGAATAGGAGTACCGTTGTGTTATGCATGAATTTGGCGTTTGTAGGTGTTTTACGACAGGTTAATGGTGAGAAGAAGAGAGTCGAAGGTGATATTATTATGCATGTGGATGTTGGTTGAAGGTGACGGAGAGTCACGAGATAGAAAGTAGAGTTGTGAGGGTTTTTTTTTGTGTTCTTACTCAAAAGAAAGGAAAATAGTATGGAAGAAGAGGAAGAAAATCAGGAAATGTAAGTTCTCAGATCAAAATGTGTGTGTGTGTGTGTGTGTGTGTGTGTGTGTGTGTGTGTGTGTGTGTGTGTGTGTGTGTGTGAGAGAGAGAGAGAGAGAGAGAGAGAGAGAGAGATAAATTTTTGAAATTTGAAAAAAAAACATAAAAGAGGTTTGATGCACTTTCATTGTGTGTTCTCATTGATTTACTGGGTGACTGTAGCACCCTAATTTTTTAACTTAAGATCCCACCTCCTATTGCATTTTCTCGCATATCAACCATTATGCATAAGCTAACCGTTTAGCCAGTTTGTTTAGTTTATGTTGTGAAGTTAGGTCACTGCTGGAAGTGGGATCGTTAGTCGTTATTTGGAAGAATTGGAATGTCGAATTGAATATTTTTGAAATGATTCAAGAACCAAGAAGAAGATAGAGGCGTGATCGAGAGAAGAATGGAGGAAATCGCGACGAGAAATGAGAGGCGAAAGAAGAGGAAGCGGAGAAGCGAAAGATGAAGGAAGGTAGACGGATTTGAAAACGAAAATGGAGGAGGAAGGGGAAAGAGATGAGAGAGAAATGAAATCAGAGGAGGAAGCCAACAGCGGCGGCTTGAGAGAGGAGAGAAAGAGATTTTAGTTTTTTAGGGTTTGTTTTGTGGTTTCGTTATTTGTATTGTATTGTATTGTTGTACACACACCCACACACAGCTACGATGCACCCTCGCGCTTCATCACCCCACGTCTCTCACTAATCACACATCACATGGACCACATTGACTTCCACCGTGCACCTCTCTCTGCGCACCGCATGCAATCTGCGTCGCCCCCCCCCCCCCCCTTTAACCCATTTTAAACCCTTAATCAGCCCTTTAATTAACCATATAATCATTAATCTATTTTTCTTTTTTAATTAATTAACCACCTCCCCTTTTTTAAAATCAGTTTTTTTAATAACTAATAACTCTTTTTAATTTTAACTAATCAATAAACACTAGGTCTTTTACCCTTAAGTAGATAACCCTTAGCAATAAACACACAATAAAACAAGAGGTTCCAGTAGAGTACTACAGATTATTAGGATGCTAGTACCTTCCCTAAGATTAACCAACCCCCGAACCTAAACTCTCTAGCTTTGCATTTGCATTGCTTGTTTATTGTTATATATCTGCTTATTTGTATATGCTTATTTATGCTTTTTGGGTTGGTACCTTTGTATGGTGAGATAAGTCCTACACCCGGACATAAGTGAACTTATTATAGGAAGGTGATATATTCGACGAGGCTTATAGGCAGTGATTCCCGACCAAACTGACTTGAGAATCACCGCTCAGTTGAGGCCCTTTCAAAAACAATATTGTTGAACGAGTAATCGTGAAAACATTCACTATTTTCTATTGGAGCCTGTGATTCTGGGGACCGTAGTTACCTTTAACCCCACTTTGGCCTTTATTAGGATGTAGTGCGATGACTATGAGGGAGCAGTCCCGAAATAGTTGTTACACGATACTACACTCAAAAGAGGTCCTGTCGAGAATATTATTAACCACCGAGTAGTCGGGAAATTGATAATATTCGAAAGATGGACTAATAATTTTGGGCACCCTCTTAGAACCTTGTTCTGTAGGTACAATCAACCTTTAGTCCACACCCTTTGGGGATGGGTATACCCTTTACTCCATGCTCGTTGCAAACTTAGGTTCCCTGTTTGTTTATCTTTGTGTATCTTTGCATCCATAAAGCATCATATTGCATCAGTTTCATTTAATTCCGAGTTTATTTGTAAACATTTAGAACCAATATGGATTACAAAAGAATTTTTTTTGAAATATTCTTTTAAGAGTCCTAACTCGGATGACCTAAGGAAGCTAAGAGCTCATATTAAAGATTAAAAGAAGACAAATACAAGAAACTTTTATTGAAGAACCAAGTGAACATCAGACTTCTTCCTTAATTTCCAGCAAGAAAAGAAAAGAGATGGAGGATTTATTTTCCTCTATCAGACTACTCCTTGGGTGTTAATCCGACAAGCTTATATTCAAGAAAGTCCAACTGGAAGAGCAGATCAAGAAGCATGATACAAAACTTCCTTAGGACTTTATTAGCTTTTATTTAGCTATTATCTCAGGATTCTTTTAAGAATATTTATCTATAATCCGTTATCAAAAAAATAATAAATAAGTTTTCTTTGGTATTCTGTGACGTTTATAAGTACTCGAGTTCCATGAAACCTTTCGTTTGCGTTCTGCATTTTGCATTTTGCATCCCTCATTTAGCATCTGCATATGCATGTGTCCATTTCTCCACTGCGTCGCTCATCCGGTTTTCTATCTTTGTCTCGTCAGCTGACATCTTGACCATCTGACCAAGCTCGAAGTACTTACTGAAGGATAGTAAAGAGAATGAAAGATACAGATCCCATGACTGGTTTCAGAGTAGTGACTAATCCGATATTTGATCTTCCCTCTGATGACATTGTTCAACAAATGGATATTCCTACACAATCTCAGCCTATGCAAGATAACCTAGTTGATCAAGTTGATGAAAGAGATTCCCAGTTTCCGCAGTGTATGCCAAATCTTCAGAATATTCATACTGAGGCGAAGGTGGACGATCCTAGAATTATAGAAATTGAGAAAGGATTTTGTAATCTCGAAGAACAACTGAAGATGATGAAGATAGATGATACATCTGGCCTCGAGACTCATAACCTATGTCTAGTTCCAGGAGTGGTTATTCCTCCAAAGTTCAGAATGCTTGTTTTCGAAGTATACAAAGGTGTTAGTTGTCCAAGATACTATTTGACGATGTTTTGTTGAAAGATGACTGCTTATATTGATAACGAAAAATTGATGATTCACTGCTTTCAAGAGAGTTTATGCGGGGCATCCTTAATATGGTATATGAAGCTACAAAGGAACCGTATTCAGTCTTGGGAAGACTTAGCTGGTGCTTTTATGAAGCAATACAATCACAATTTGGACATGGCTCCAGGAAACGATCAATTGATGAACATAAGTAAGAACGACAACGAATCTTTCAAGGAGTATGCTCAATGATGGAATGAGGTGGCAGCCCAAGTTCATCCACCGCTCCAAGAGAAAGAATTAGCTAAGTTGTTTTTAAGAACACTACCAGACTCGTGTCACGATAGGATGCTAGGCAGTGTTGGGCCATTGGAGTTCTCCGAAATTATAATTCCAGTATCTTATCCTCAACATCGGTATACAGCACCTGCTTAGTGCAAACAGCGACTACCTCGTAGACCAGGGTTGAATTCTCCAGATCAACATCAGAATCGACGAGTTTGAAGACGGTTTCAGAATTAGAAGATACTTCTGAGTATTCCAAGAGAAGAAATTCTCCTGTTTGATCCTATCCCGATGACTTACCGTCAACTATGGTCTTATTTTGCTAGAAACTCGGTAATGACACCCAGAAGGACTAGAATCATGAAGTCTCGCCCACCTTGGTTCAACTCGAACGCCAGTTGTGAATTTCACGATGGAGCAATGGGGCATTCGATTGAAGAATGCGAGGTATTCCAAGAGAAAGTTCAAGACATGATCAACGATAAAGTGTTGACCTTCAAAGGCAAAGGCCCACGTGTGAACGGAACACCGTTGCGTTGATGAATACAAAGACTTAATAAAATCCAAGAGAAAGGCTTGTCTGGCTTTGTTTGCTTATGTGTGTTTCATTTCTTTGATTTATAAAAGCATGATTGGCTTGTAAGAACTTGTTATTTTGAATAATTAATGCAATAAAGTGTTTGTCTTGAAGAAATCCATTTGTATTCACTCGTAAAATGTTTTTTATAATTTATAATGCCAACCGTACCCAATTTTTTTTCTCACTTTGATGAATAATTGGAAGGAGGATGACAAAGTAAAACGCAGGATCTCTCGTTGTATACTTTTGAATAAAAACCCTACTGATGATGTAAGGCATTGTTTCAAACCTCCTAGACACCAGAAATATAAGGAAGTTAATCCCTCTTTTAACTCCTTTAAACCTTGACGAAGGATCCTTTTTTTTTCTAGATCAAAACCTCATTTTTAACCTGGGGCAAGGTATAAAAAAAAAAGAAGAAGAGAACGAGAATCATTGAAAAATAAATGGGTACAAATAAGCTTTGACCCTTATTCCTTTGTTTTACAAATCTTAAACTAAACCATGACACAATCCTCAAAAGTCCTAATTGAATTAAGGTTTGCTTCGAAAGCATACTGGATGAGATAACGTTTCCTAACTCCTATGAGTTATGCTTAAATTTGGTAGTGGCCTTATAAAATAAATCTATATCCTAACTAGTGATTTTGTCACAAGTTATCATGATATCTCTTTTCAAAACTTCAAGACAAACATATATAATGCATTAACAGTTTTAGAATTAATATATCATGCATGTGGATTTTGCCCGATATCTTAGAAAGTTTACATATAGACATCGACGATGAAACTTGAAGATTCTGCTGAACAGGGGCAAGTTGTTTCCAAGATTGCTCATTAATGCAAGTCTGACTATCTTAAGAGCTAGTTTGAAGACTCAGTTATACATAATACCATCAATCAGGGGCAGTTACGTCAAGATTCGACGAATCTCTCTAAGAGTTTGAAAACAGTGGGGCAATCGGATGCCATGTTTTCTGTAAAATCCTCTGGAGATGACTTCTTCTAATAAAGCATGACTTGGGGCATTTAAGAATTGAAATTTATTTTGTTCAAAATGGCAACTACCATTACAGTTCCTCAACACACAATATTCTTCACTCATGTCCCTGGTAAATTTTAGTTCAGGTGGTCATGACTTTTTCGATGTATCTTTTCGATGCAAGAAATCTCCAGTTGGTGACCTGAGAATTCCCAGTGATTTTCTTAACTTCACTTCCCCAATGAAGCGGATGATAGTTTATTCCCAAGTAGATCTTTTTACAACGCCAAACTTCCCTAGCTAAGCGGATGTTTATTTCATTCCCAAGAAGTTTTGACTCCGACATATTCAACAACTATTTTACTTAGGTTTCCCCATTGAAGAGGATATTTATTTTATCCCCTGCGAAATCTCAGTTCGGGTATCTCTATCTACAACTCTAGTAAGAGTCCCTCCAGTGAAGCAGATATTTATTTCATCCATGAAGTTTCTCCAATTATGAGTTTGATCTGCTCCTAGTCAATCTTTATTCTCATCTTCAACAGGATAACCCAGATTCATCTTGGCGAATCCTTCAGTAAGATCAAGAGGTTATATCCCCAAGTGGAGTATTTTCTATTCCCCAGAGAAGTTTTGAAGCCTTGAAGCGGGACTGTGATCCCATATTTGGTTCTCCACCTATCCTCCAGTAGTACTTCTATCTTTGAAGATTGGTCGGATGTTTGTTTCAAGATGTTTATTTCATATTCGGTTGCCTCTTTTCATTTGTTTTGTCAGCATAGGCATACGCTTATCATATAGATAGATAGCATAACATATGTTTTTTTGCATCTTTATGTTTGTTTATTCTGTCACTTTGGTTGTGTTTATCCCCAAGTGACTAGGTGTGTCTTCTCCTTCCAAGTAGAGTTTTCAATCCTATGCAGAAAGAGCGCAATATTTCTAATTCCCCACGGAGTTCGATCCTCGTGGAAGACGGTTGTTTTAGTACATTCCCATTTGAGTTCATACCTCAATGATCGAGTCTTGCTTGGCAGTTTCTCTTCAGTTATTTCCTGAATTGAACTTCGGTCCTTAACAATCACAATTCTGGATATCTCCAACTTTTGAACCTGGATTGAGCGTGCATTTATTTTTCACTTTGACTCCCCAAGGAGAATCCGTTTGAAGATCACCATTGAAGATAAGTTACTTTCTCTGACAATATTACAAGATTTTCTCAGCAATCTATATTTGGACTACAAGCGACCTCTTTATTTGATCAACTTGTTTTGATGAGGCTTTCTATTAAAAATGACAAATGGCAGTCTCCTCAAGACAGTTTGTCCATCACCAGTGGGTTTATCAAGATTACCAACTCGTCAAATGGCATCTCTTTGAAAATCCGTTAGAGAAGATTGTCGAAGACTTTACAAATATTTTCTCTTTATTTAAGAATTTTCACTTCAAAGGTTTAATACATTTTTACAGCTACAACAAAGACACTTCTCAGGAATGTATTCCCCAATGAGTCTGTTACACAAGTCCAAATCCATCAAATGACATCTCTCCCGAGAAGTTTGGTGAAGTTCATTACATTTGATTAATCTCTTTATTTGAGAAGACATACTTTGCAAATCAACCAGCTTACATCTCTTTTGAAGATCCCCGGTGAAGTCTTTTACCTCCGGTAAAATTCTAATTGCCCAGTGAAGATGCTCTCACGAGTATTCGTCATTCCAGGAAGAAATTGAGACCCGTTCTTGGCTTACAAACCTTAAGGAGTGGGGAGGATTATTTTCAGAAACTGAGACCCGTTCATGGCATACAAACCTTGAGACGTGGGGAGGTTTATTTTAAGAAACTGAGACTCGTTCATGGTAGACAAACCTTGAAGCGTGGGGAGGTTTATTTTACCCTTTTCAAGTAAAAGAAGAAACTGAGACTCGTTCTTGGCATACAACCTTGAAGCGCGGGGAGATTTATTTTGGTTATTACCTTTGCTTAGGCTATCATATGTTTGATAGTAGGTAATATACCGTATCATTTTGGGTTATTACCTTTGCTTTGGCTATTATACGTTTGATAGTAGGTAATATACCGTTTTATTTGGACAGATACCTTTTCTTAGGCTACCAGGATTGGTAGTAGGTCATCTTTCCTCCATATTACCTTTGCTTAGGCTATCAAGTGACTGGTAGTAGGTAACGTGCATTCTTTGTTTCAACTGGACGCCTTTGCTTAGGTTACCGCATTGGTAGTAGGTTATCCTTCAATTTCAAGCTTCTCGCCCACTATTTAAGTTACTGCGCTCTTGATGTATGTGTTATATCTTTATTTTTGGAGATTCCCCAATGTTGATTGTTTCCCTTCCCCGTGGAGTCTCGCTTTGTTGAGCCTGTTTTTTGTTGCTCCTGTGTTTCTCGCATGTTGTGTCTAGTTTCTCCCCCTGTGGCATCATGTCTCCATAGGACCGTTTGTCTTGCATTCTCATATCATTGCATATCATATGCATTTGGTGGTACTTAGGGCCAAAAATTTGTGCAATGTTTATATTTAAGTCCTTCCTATCGCGTCGAGACGAAGATTTCAATCTCCATATCTCCGGATAGAAGAAACTTAAATAGAGGCATCTTTAATACCCTAATTTTTGACCTTAAGATCCCACCTCCTTGTGCATTTTCTCGCATATAAACCATTATGCATAAGCTAACCGTTTAACTAGTTTGTCTGTTTTATGTTGTGAAGTTAGGTCACTGCTGGAAGTTCGGGAAGTCGTGAAAACATTACATGTACCTCTTATCTCCTGCAGACGCCTCAGTTAATACAAGTATTACCCCTCAATGTTTCTCATAGTTTTCCCTAAGGAGGATTAGATTTGCCTACTCTTGTGGTTTTGAGAATGGTCACGGGAAACTGATTGGAAATCATTTTGAGTTTCATTACTAGTGGCATCTTCGTTTCAAAGGTTTTGTTCGTGGCATGGGTTAATTCAAGAAGTCGGATCGTTAGTTGTTATTTGGAAGAATTGGAATTTCAAATTGAATATTTTTGAAATGATAAAAGATCCAAGAAGAAGAAGAAGATAGAGGCGCGATCGAGAGAAGAACGGAGGAAATCACGATGAGAAAAGAGAGGCGAAAGAAGAGGAAACAGAGAAGCGAAAGGTGAAGGAAGGTGGACGGATTTGAAAACGAAAATGGAGGAGGAAGGGGAAAGAGATGAGAGAGAAACGAAATCAGAGGAGGAAGCCAGCAGCGGCGGCTTGAGGGAGGAGAGAAAGAGAGTTTAGTTTTTTAGGGTTTGTTTTGTGTTTTCATTATTTGTATTGTATTGTATTCTTGTACACACACCCTCGCACAACTACGATGCACCCTCGCGCTTCATCACCCCACGTGTCTCACTAATCACACATCACACAGACCACATTGACTTCCACCGTGCACCTCTCTTTGCGCAATGCGTGCAATCCGCGTCGCCCCCCTTTAACCCATTTTAAACCCTTAATCGGCCTTCTAATTAACCATATAATCATTAATCTATTTTTCTTTTTTAATTACTTAACAACCACCCATTTTTAAAATCAGTTTTTTTAATAACTAATAACTCTTTTTAATTTTAATTAATCAATCTTTCTAATTAATCATCTTTTTACATTAATTTATTTCACTAATCTACTAGTTATTTAACATTTCAATTTAATTCTATTTTAATCACCTTACTATTTATCTCATCAACTTAAAAATTTAGTTTATTAAATAAGTAAAAATATTTCGTTCATATTCTAAATAATAAAAAAGACCTTTTTATATAATTTGAAACATTTTTGCATTTATTTTATTTGTTAAATTAAAAACTATTTTATTTAATTAGAAACCCTTTTTTTCTAAATAACTTGCATTTTATTTATTAATGACTAAAAACAATTTTAATAATAAAACCTTTCTTTTTTTAGTAATAACAACTTTTATAAGGAAAAGAACCATTTTCGCATATTTAGATTAGCTAAGTTAATTTTTTAAAAGAACCTTTTTTTAAAATCATGTGCTTATCTTATTTCTAATTAGAACTTAATTAACTTATAACCTAAAACCTTTTACTAAAACTAATTAAAACTAATCCAACCTTTTTCTTAAATCAATCTCACATAAAACTTAAACAACCCGTGCTCCCGATCCCTATCCTTCGAGCTCCGGCTTTATCCGAATGTTCATGTCCCACACTTGTCTGTTTTTCAGCATCTATATTTATTTATTTTATCATTATCTTTTCCTTATCTTTATTTTATCGCATTGTGCATGTCCAAAGGAAGAACCTACGTATGACCTAACAATTTGTGCGTATTGCACCTCATATGCATCATTACTCCCCGCTTGATCCTTGATCCTTCTTAAGTTGATCAGCTTAAGTTTAGATCCTACCCCTTAAGGAGGACCTTTTTTCTTTTACAACATAGATAAACCATTTCAATACAATTCAATCAACTATATTCTCCATATAAGAGAATTAGACGTGAGTCATCTTGACAGTTGAGATGTAATTCTCCTGCCCCATAACAATATTATCGTAAGATGTAGATCTTTTCCGCTTGAAAGAGATAGTGGCATACTCGTTGATGAAATCCGAGTGTTTGAGCATTACTCTAAAGACGATGCAAATACCATCTCCTACAAATTATTGTGGTTAAGTCGAGTGTTCTCCCTTAAGATGACAACTCTTCTTTTCTCCTAGAATCAATCAATCAACAAACCTTATCCCTTTGGAACCTTGACCATAGTCAAGAAGTTACTTAAACCCTTTAGAGGAACTACAAATACTCTGATTCCATTCCCGTCAGGATATGTAGGCACAAGATGCGACGTCTTGGCGAGTATACTTAGAAATAAACCACTAGTTCTTTTACCCTTAAGCAGATAACCCTAAGCAATAAACACACAATAAAACAAGAGGTTCCTGTAGAGTACTACATATTCTTAGGATGTTAGTACCTTCCCTAAGTTTAACCAACCCTCGAACCTAAAATCTCTAGCTTTGTGTTTGCATTGCATCTTGTGGGTAATTCGATATTTTTCCCTTCCTTTGGAAAAATTAAAGACCGGTGGTGAACCAATGAATTAAGATTCAAATTAATTAATAATTTGATATCCAATTCTCACCGCGACAGTGACCATTTTAGAAATTGTGGAAAAAGAAAGGCCAATAGTCAAGCGCCTTTTTGTGTATGAGTTGTCTTCTCATAAGCCATATATGAATGCATATATACTAGGGTTTTGTTACCATAATTTTCAACTCATGTCTGAAATGCACTTGTGAACAAATTGACTTAAAATAAAACTAATATGATAAAATTATATATATATATATATATATATATATATATATATATATATATATATATAGATATATATATATATATATATATATATATATATATATATATATATATATATATAATAGGAACAAACAAAAACCAATTGGATTATTGGCTTATTTCTATCCATTTTCAAGCTGATCAGAATTGGACCAAAAAAGGAGTCGAAAAAATAAAATAAGCACGCCAGGTGAAACTACGTGAACCGTAGATGAATAAAGTTGATGTGTTCCAATTCGATCTTTAGATTTTTCGCCCGCTAATTTAATGTTCATTTGAGAATTGATTGAACCGATCTGTTTGTAGAACTGAAAATTTATTCTGGTCGACGTTTTAGGAATTATGTAGAATGAAATGTATGTTATGATATGCAATTGATGCAAATGTCTTGTGAATGTATCGATTAATTGATTAGGGAATTTTTTCGGTATGATAATAAATCCTTAGTAAAATTCATTAGTCATTTGTTCAGAAACATCTCTTCTTGAGAAATGCCTTCCCCTATGCAAACGACCATCCCTTTCCTATCAAGAAATGACCTTCATTCTTGTACTCGGGGGAAATTTTGGCACGCCTACCCTATGCCACTCCATCCCTTACAATGTACGTTGTTGCATGAGATTTCAAGATGATGGGGGTCACTAGGAAGAATCGGTATTCAAAGTGTTGTAAGCATTATGAAAAATCCCCAAAGCCTTAGACAGTTAGCACCATGGAAGTCAAGCCACGACCTTGCGCCTGAGTCACAGGACTAAGATGGACTCAGAAATGGTGAAAGAAGACAGCCAGAGAAGGCTTCCCATTTAAGTATTCACACAAATAATGGAAGGCTTTCACATACACCTAACTCCTAGGATGAACGTGCGGCGGAGCCAATATCAAATGCCTACAAAATTCCATCTCAAAGACATTAAAAGGTAGTTGAAGACCTAGAATCGAGAAGGTATATTTGTAAAAATGGATGGTGCAATCATTATATTCATTACATATCATGTCATTTTCTCCAAGGGTCAAGAAGCAACAATTCCAAAGACAGACCAACAACAAAAAAAACCTCATCAATCTTCCCTCTTGGGAAAATACATAAGTGATTGAAGAATAAACAAAGTCTATTTACGAAGCACGAACATTGATGGGAAAAAATACACAAGGAAATGTTGGAGTAAAGAGGTGGTGGGGTAATTACGTGGAGACATAATTAATAAATAATTAAATATATTTTATTATAAAGAGAAAGAAAATTAGTAGTTGAGAAAAAAGGGAAATGTATTTTATTCAAATGTTGATGAAGAAAGCGGTATGTTAACTTTGTTTGTGATTCACCTGCTCAATAGAAACAATTGTACAAATTGTAAAATTTGAGAATTTAAACATTCTTTTTAAAGTATAATTTGTTGAAAAGTTTAAAAGTTACAATTCCATCATCCACAAGGCATCATATAATTTTTTTCAGAAGTTATCAAAATTATAAAAATTGTATGTATAAACTTAGTTGACAAGTTATCAAAACTATTAAAATACATGTATTAAAAGAACTGAACATCTTATAAAAAAAATGAACAAGCTACTATTTTGATCATCAAATGTGTAACTCATCATATTAGTTCCTGAATCTATCTTCATATTAAACTCATGATTATAGTCCATATTATTAATTCAACTTTGTGGTGAAATAAGAATCTTTTTAGGGTGAAAAAAACTATATTTTTTATTTATTTTATATCATCATAAATTTTTTCTCTCAAAGATACTTTTCTTTAAAACGTTGAAATTGAATTGAATGATCTTTCTATAAAAACTTCAATAATTTTATTTTATATTTAATAATGTATTTAATTTGAAGATTTATTATAACATTGTTATTGTGTATTTCATAAATTATTTTTCAACAATGATTTTGTAAAAAATAAAATGTCCAATAATATTAGAGTTAAATAATATATTAATTATTTGATTACTTATTTTTTAAAATAAATTTTACCTATAATAATTTTAAAATATATTAATTTTTTTATAAGCAGAATCTATTAATAAGAGATTAAAGACATCTCAGACCAAAAGACACAGTTACAAGTAGTCAAAGGGAAATTGAACCAATCGTACAAACTACACTGCTTGATCCCCTTCCTACCTAGGATCAACCAATTCCAAGAGGAAAGTTTAATGTTGAAAACAATATTGTCGACCTCAATAACTACGTTATTACATATATATTCATTTCTAGACCTCCAAATACTCCAACAGGTAATAACCAAATTGAATTTATTCTGATCGCTTGACACCGGCCACTAAGGCTCGAGTTCCACGCCTTCGCGTGAGAGTAGCAACAAGTTTTAGATATTATCTCTATATCTGCCCATTCGCAAATCTTGCTCCAAACCTGCTTGGATTTAAAGCACGAGAAGAAGAGATGGGACACGTCTTCGAGGCTACTTGAACAAAACACACAATCCAAGTCTTGTTCAGAATCAAACACCCTTCTTTTCAACAAATTAGTTCTAGTTGGAAATCTATCAAGCGCCATTCTCCAGCTGAAAGTTTGAACGTTCGCCGGAATAACCGTCTTCCAGAGAGACTCAAGATGGGATGCACATTCATAACCAGTATCTTGATCAGAGGAAGAGGGAGTTAGAACTGAATTTAAAGAGCTAACCTTGAAAGGAAAAGAATCATGAAGCAACCACTGCCATTTGTCGGTCTCGTCAGGGATAACTGATACATTATCCAGCAATTTACAACAATCAGACCAGTCTGGTTCAGGAGGGGAATCTGAGTCGATCAAAGAATCTCTAATTTTCCAAGTCCACTGCCCTTCCTCCCAGAATCCTATTTCACGAAAAGTCACTGACTTCGTAGAACAACTCTAAAACAACCCGTTAAATCTGACTTTAAATGGAAGATCAGCATTCCAAACTGACTGCCAGAACGCGACGTCGTTACCTTCACCAACGGAGCAGGCCATGAATTTACAGAAGTTGGCATGAGAATTGAGGGACGCGTTGGTCATAATATCCTTCATCCACAGCGAATCAGATTTCAAATTATCAACGTCGAAGTAAGTTTGCGTCTTGATACTGAGGTTGTTGTATCTGTTAGTGAGGGACTTCCTCCAAATTTCATTGCCGCCAGTTTGGAACCTCCAAAGCCATTTTTCCAACAAGGCACTATTGAACCGATCCACATGCTTAATTCCAAGACCTCCATGTTCCTTAGATTTACAAACAGAATTCCAAGAAACCCAAGGAATAAATCTTTTTGCTTGATTTTCCATCCCATAAGAACCGATGTTGGATCGCAATAATATCCTTCACAACTTTATCGGGAGCCTTGAAGAAAGCCAAGTAATGGATAGGGAGATTAGCTAAAAACGAATTTATGAGGGTTACTCTACCCCCCATCGACAGATTTCTCCCATTCCAGTTGGACAATTTGTTCCTCAAGCAATTCATAACCGGATTCCAAAATGAGTAGCGACGATGGTTGCCACCAACAGTGATTCCAAGAAAGCTAAACGACAACTTTCCTGATTTGCAGTGAAGGAAATCTTCAGCAGCCACAAGAAAATCAGGTTCTACTCGAATCCCATACAAGCAACTTTTGGAGTAATTAATTTTAAGACCTGAAGTTAATTCGAAAGCACGAAGAATAGACTTAAAAGCCCAAATATTAGATGTCGAGCCGTCTCCTATAAGCAAAGTATCATCAGCGAATTGAAGCATACTCACAGTGGGTTGACCATCAATTTTGAATTGAGATAACACATTATCGGCAACCGCTGATTTCACCAAGCTCGACAACCCCTCTGCGACAATTGCGAACAAGAACGAAGCAAGGGGATCACCCTGCTTCAGCCCCCTGCCAGCCCTAAAATCCTTCGAGGGACTACCATTGATGAGAATTGATATGTAACTATTGAAAACTAAACCACGGGTCCATTTTATCCACTTAATACCAAACCCCATCTTAACAAGCAAACCTTCTAGATAAAGCCAGTCCATACAATCATAGGCTTTAGCAAAATCTACTTTGAAGAAGAGGCAATCCTTGTTGAATCTCTTAGTGAAGTCAGCTAGTTCGTTAGCCAACAGAACACCATCGTAGATTTGCCGCTCCAGGATGAAAGCAGTTTGAGAGTGAGAAATAATTTTGTGAATAACCTTCCTGAGTCTGCAAGCGAGCATCTTGGATATTACCTTAAGAACACAGCTGACAAGGCTAATAGGCCTGTAATCTTCAAAATGTTGGGGATTTTTAGACTTAGGAACAAGCTAGATGAAGGAAGACGCGAATGTCTTCGGAAAGTAACCAGTATTGAAAAATTCCAGGATGCAGTTCGAAAAATCCTTGCCCACTATCTCCCAGCAGGACTTAATGAATTTAAAGTTGAAACCATCGACACCGGGGCACTTATTGCCATCACAACTGAAAACAACAGCTTTAACATCTGCAGGGCAGAAAATAGCTTCCAGCAGTAAGCTGTCTTTCTCTTCGAGGCAAGCTATATGTTTGAAATTACTGGAAAACTTGGGCGAGAATTGGCTCTGGTATCGCTCCTTAAAATACTTCACAGCTTCGCGTTTAATCGCTTCAGGGTCTTCCTCAATCATTTCTCCCACTCTTATAGCAGATAAACAGTTCGAGCGATATCTAGATTTTAAGGAATCATGGAAAAAATTTGAGTTCTGATCCCCATCTTGGAGCCAATCTATACGGGATTTCTGTCCTTGTTTAAATCTTCATCATGGGAAGCAAAAACCAAGTCACTGTCCAGCTCTAGCTTATTGAGGTTAAAGACATTCTCCTCTATCTTTAAATCTAGCCAGCCGAAAAGGTTGTGGTTCCAACTCCGGAAGTCACTTTTCAAAGCATTAAACTTCTTAATCAGAATGTTGCAATAAGAACCTGAAGCATGGTACAAATTCCACGACTGCTTAACAAACGAAATGAAGTCCTTATGAGAGAACCAACAGTTGAAGGACCTAAACAGTTTTGGCCCCCAATTCACAAAGTTAAACTTCAACCACACAGGCTGATGGTCTGACACGTCTCTATCGCCCACCACTTGATTTATCATAGAAAGAAAGGAAATTGCAAGATCATCCACCAAGAATCTGTCCAATCTACTTCTACTCTTACCATTGGAATTGCACCACGTAAACCGGTTTCCAACCACCGGAAGATCCGTCAAATTCAGATCAACAATAAACTCGCTGAAAACCGTTATAACCCTAAGACTATTATCACTTAATACTTTTCTTTCCTCCCTATTATTTACCTCGTTAAAATCTCCCCCCACGATCCAGCCAGCACCTGAGAACTTAGTTTTAATTTTAGCGAGATCCCGCCACAAAATTTTTCTGTCAGCAGAACCGCAAGGCGCATAAACGTTAACCATAATCAGACTTTGGTTGTTCCACAGGTAATGAATGCCCAAGAAACCAGCACCACAAAAACTAGAAATAGTTGAGGTTTTCAACCTATTCCACAACGTAAGAATACCTCCAGATCTGCCAGATGAATTAAGGGCTGACCAATCCAAATCAGTATTTCTCTAAATGCTATGAGCGATATCGTCCTCCATATGAGTGGTTTTTTATTCCTGAATAAGGCAAATGTCAGCGTTGCCTCTCTGCAGAGTTTGAGAGATTCTCCTTCTCTTCAACGAACTGCAGCAGCCTCGAACGTTATAGGTAACAATATTCATGTAACACTGGTAGCTACAACCTTCTTGCCTAATCTAACAGCCTTGTCCTCCCTATCTAGTTTCCTCAGAGTATTACCAAGCCCATTATCATCGTCTCCCTGAATCCCTAATTCCATCAGGTAATTTCTCAATTTGAATGGGACTTCGTCAATGTCCCTTTTACATCGCAGATTTTCTCTTTCCACATCTGTATCAGTGATAGGTTCACCACACAGGAGTTCAGAACAAGACTCAAGGGGTTTTTTATTCAGAAAATTCTTATTCCTTCCCTCCCTAGCAAGACCCCCCAGAGAAGTGCCTGCGTTCCCTTTTGAAGCCGTGAGTAGGAGAGTTGAGAAATAAGAGGGGGTGTATGGAATCTTAATACATTTATAAATCTCATGGAGCATCTTTTTCTTTTTGGCTTTTCCTACATACGAAGGCCTAAGAGTACCATCTGGAGGCCCAATAAGAGGAGGAGGTAGCCCCAGGTCCACAACTAAATCTCCTTTTAGGTTTGATTATCGTTTTCCACGTAGATCTGGTTCTGTTCAAGGTCAACCGAAAAGTTAGCAGAATTGGGTCCATCTGAACCAAAAGGAGCAGCAGGTTTCCCAAGGAGGCTCCCTCTAATACCACCACCTGTAACACTCAACCCTAGACTGTCACCAACTACAGACACGATATCAAAGGAAGTATGAAGGTAGTCTGAACCTAGTATTTCAACAGCTGGTACTTTCTCATCAGGTTCGTTGATCGATGCACTGGAATCCCCACTCTCAACCTCTTCAGGCACCTCCCACTCGCCATCAAAGTCTGAAGGACCTGAAGATTCAAAATCAACTGAGTCTATCAACTCGTCTTCTTCACCATCCAGCAAAAAATCGCGCCCACGTGAAGTTTCTTAAGTGACAGAAATATGATAAGCAATGTCGAAAACTTTAGCAGCAATCTTCTTATTTTGAATAACCCCTAAGCTCGTTTTTATCAGGATTCTCGTAGCATCCAAGCACTCTCTATTCCTAGTCTTTTCATCGCACTTGATATAAGTACCCAGACTAGCTGATATCAAGTGAAAATTGCTTTCACTCCAAGCAGCACTGGGGAGACCAAGGCAAACAACCCAGACAAACCTATCTCTGTCAATCACCTCCTGATCCCAGGGGCGGATCTCGCTGAACCAGACATATAACCAATCGTTAGATTCTTTGATGAAAACCTCAATATCACCACCAGAGCTGTCTTCCAACATGCACATAGAAGCTCCTAAAGGTATTGCCTTTATGTTGAAGAAGCCTTCTTCATTAATGATCTTCTGGATATTGAACGCATTACCATCCTCCGTAACTACTCCTACTCTCATTCTTTTTAACCTCATTAACTAATCATCGTCCACCTCAAGACTAGTGCATGGACCTCCTCCCCATTCCTTGCCATCAGACTTAGTCTCACTCCCACTAACCACTTTGGCAAAAGAGCTAGCAGCAGTGACGAACTACTCAAAACTTCTTGGCCGACCAGATTTGTTTTGCTTCCTCACATTCCCACCATTTGAGTTTGTCATCTTTTGTTCCATGCTAAACCTGGGTATGTTAGTGTGCATCTTCTTGTCTTCCAGAACAATTCTATCAAGATTACAAGCTAGTATTCTGGGGTCATGAACCTTCCTGAATTTAGCGAAGCCGAATCTTCTACCTCTCTTGTCACGCCTTCCAGAAATAAAAACTTCTGAGATGACTCCATACACCTTAAACACCTCAAACAAATCTTTAGCATTCATCTTGTCTGGGAACTCGGTAACAAAGAAAGACGTCGTAGGCTCCCCTTCCAACGCACCTTTCCCATTGTTCTCCTTCCAGACTGAAATACCACCATTTCTCCCTTTTCTAGCGTTCCTAACAATCCTTTCCCAGGCCATCAAGAACTGCTCTCTCAATCCGAGAAAACCAGACGATTACCAAGGCCCCTAAACTCGAAAGCTAGGAATTTAAGCCGAAGATAACCACCTAATCTTCAGAGGATCGAACCGTGCAGCTAAGAATCAAAAGGATCAACGAAGATACTATGAAGAATGGAAGAAATTAGGGATTTATCCAGTACAATTTAATTTGCAAAAATATATTATGTTTCAACTTAAAATTATTATATCAATTATTAATTTTTATTATTTAAAAATGAAATATATTCAGAATGTGTAAATCGTCATATTAATCCCTCAATATATCATCGTATTAAACTCATGATTATAACTCATATTATTGCTGCAATTTTATGGTAAAATAAAAAGATTTTTTATGGTGAAAATGAAACTGTTTAATAAGGATTCATGAAATGTGAAAATTATTTATATTATAGTCTAATGATATTTACTTATAAAACATTGTAACGTTTAATAAAAATAAAACTAAAACAATTTTTTTATCTAATAAATTAAAATTTGAAAAAGTTAAAAAAAACAAAAATTGTAAAAAGTGACCGAATTTCAAAGCAAATGGAATAAAGATTTTATAAACTCAAGAGTATTCACCACTTTCAAAGTTATATCTCACATAATTACATTAAAACAAAAGCGACGATTAGGTAACTAGATGGAGTCATACCAAATAATTAAACCACGATTTATTAGAAAGAGTAAGTGAATAAGGGGTTGAGAAAAAGGATAATATATTTTATTCATAATACTACATTTTTTTATATTTATTTTAAGTTATCATTTATTTTTCTATCTAAGACATTTGTATAAAAAACATTGAAATTGAATTATTTGATCCTTCCATAATAATTTATTAATTTTATTTTATATTTAATAATATATTTACTTTGAAGATTTATTTTAATGTTCTTATTGTGTATAGTAATTATGCCCATTAAAAACAATTTTCCGACCATGTATAATGTAGGTTTCACTGAAGCTTTAATACTTGAGCACTGCAAAAATAACACTGAAAGAGAAACAACAAAGGAATAGAAAAAAATATAGTGAATTGGTAAACTAACCAAAAAAACACACGATAGCTCATAAACAACAATTATAATACTCACTTTTTCATCAAGCAAAATCATTTTTAAATTGTCATCAAGCAAAATCATTTTTAAACTGGTGATATTATTTGAATCATTTCAAGAATGAATTTTCCACAAATTTAATGCACAAACTTTAATCTTTCAGTTCAATTTTTGAGGGATGTTATCGAAAATCATATTGATACATAGTTCCATTCCGTATAAAGTGGACATGTAAAAATTAAATGCTAAGTTTTTTAATACTCTCTAGTATACATTTTCTACAACATATTTCGGAAACAAAACCTACTCCAATAATATTAAAGATAAATAATATAATAATTTTTTGATCACTTATTTTTTTATAAATAAATTTTACCTATAATATTTTTAAAATATATTATGTTTCAATTTAAATTTTTTATATTAATTATTAATTTTTTTATTTTAAAATAAAATATATTTTGAATGTATAAATTTTCATATTAGTTCCTCAATATATTTTCATATTAAAGTAGGGATTATAGCATATATTATTACTGCAATTTTAGAGTGAAATAAGAAGTTTTTTATGGTAAAAACGAAACTGTTTTATAAGGATTAATAAAAAAAATATTTAAATTACAGTCTAATATATTTACTTATATAACAGGGCAACGTTTAACAAAAATACAATTATAACAATTTGTTTATATAATAAATTAGAATATGAAAAAGTTAAAAAACAAAGATAATAAATAACGATCGAATTTCAAAACAAAAGAGATAAATATTATATAAACTCAAGATATATTATTCAACAATAACATAACAATCTATCAAGGTTATATATGACCTAAATACTTTAAAACAAAAAGAGATGTTTAGGTAATTAGATGGAGTCATAATCAATAATTAAATCACAATTTTATTATAAAGAGAACACAATTTATTAGATAGAAAAAGTGAATAAGTGGTTGTTAAAAAAGAAAATATATTTTAGTCAAAATACTGTATTTTTTATTTATTTTCAATTATCATATATTTTTTCCTCTATTAAAGAGATTTGTATTAAAAATATTTAAACTGAATTGATTGATTCTTACAAAATATATCAATAATTTTATTTTATATTTAATAATGTATTTAATTTGAAAGTTTATTTTAATGTTCTTAATTATTACCTTTAAAATTTATTTTTCGACGACGATGTATAATGCTAATTTCACGGAAGCTTTGATTCTTGAACACTGAAAAAACAACACAAATAAAGAAACAACACAAAAAGAGGTAAAAATATAATAAATTTGTAAATTAACAAAAAAAACACATGATAGCAAATAAATAACAATTGTAATACTCACTTTGTCATCAAGCAAAATCATTTTTAACCTGGTGATAATATTGGAGTCATTTTAAGAATGAACTTTCCAAAAATTTAGTAAACAAACTTTAATCAGCCCGTTCAAATTTGGAGAGACAATGTTGGAAATCATACTAATACAAAGTACCATTTTGCAAAAAGTGGACTAATGAGTAAGAAGTCATCGACAAATCATTTATGTAAGCATATTACAATTAAAGTAAAAATTAAATGTCAATTTTTTAATACTCACTGGTATACAATTTCTACAACATATTTCGAATGTCAAACGTACTCCAAAAGATGGTTCATAACACTAGGCTGAAAAAGATCGTAACTTTTTTAGTTTTTTCTTAATGACAAATATGATATTATATTTGTAATTTGAAGAACTTTGATGTAATATCTATGAGAATTTGAAAAAATATGAAAGTAAGATCTATTTGTATTAAAATCTTGATGGAGTAATGCGAATAAGTGCGATAAGTATATATAATTAGAAGAGTTCTTAGAATAATTATAGATGATTAGCATAGTTCTTAGAATTGGCATTTAGAAATTGAATTCAAAGTATGGGCAGAAGATACACTAGGAGACTTTAGAAATTTTTATTCACTGAACCTTTGGAGTAAAGAGGTGAGTAAAGAGGTGTTTGGATAATTACGTGGAGACATAATTAATAAATAATTAAATATATTTTATTAGAAAGAGAAAGAAAATTAGTAGTTGAAAAAAGGGGAATGCATTTTATTCAATTGTTGATGAAGAAAGTGGTATTCTAACTTTGTGAGTGATTCACTTGCTCAATAGAAACAATTGTACAAATTGCAAAATTAGAGACGTTAAACACACTTTTTAAAGTATGATTTGTTGAGAAGGTTAAAAGTTACAATTCCATCATGCAAAACGCATCATATAGTTTGTTTAGAAGCTTAAAAGTTACAATTTCATCTTGTGAACTAAAAGTCCATTGAAAAAAAATCATTTAAAATCATATGCATATTATTATATGTATATAAGATAAGAATATCCAACTTGCTTTAAAATTGTAAATATTAGAAAATAAGTTTCAAACAAGATACAATAAATACAATAATATATATTTTAGATATGAAATATTATACTACAAAAAAATACTAAGAGTCCTACTAAAAAAATGAATACTACATAGTACTCTTATTTATGTATTTGAGTTGAGAAGTTTTTTTTTTGGAATAAAGAAATATTATTAAATTTCAAAAGAAATACAACTCATGACAATCTGAAGACCTGACAAACAACACCAAACAACCAACTAAAGAGACCTAAAACATAACTCAAGGCATCATTAACATGCTTATAAGGTTGCGCCTTTGCCAACATCTATACACTATAGAGTCAATAATTATGGAAACAATATCTTTCTCTATGGTTTCTCCAATGAAAATATGATTACGATATCGCCAAGCTTCATAGATCGTTTCCACAAAAGCACATTTGAGAATTTTTCTTTTTCTATTTTTCCTTTTTCAATTTTTAAGGATCCATCTAAGCTCTTCTTCCAGCCTAAGAGGAGAGTGATTAACTTTAATCCACTATATGATTTCCTGCCAAATTTTGTGTATCTCAGAGTAGCTGAAAAACAAATGTTTGAGAGTTTTCTCTTCTTTACAAAAGCAACAGTTCGTATTATCAATCATCCCAAATTTATGAAGTATATCTTTTGTTTGCAATCTCCCATTACACGTCAACCATATAATAAAAAGGGACCACGACCTAGCTGGATTATTGAACCATATCTTGTACCACTCAACTTTATCATGATTAGCTCTGATGAGGTTGTAGAAATCTCTATTTTTCATTTTCTACTTCTGCAAGATCACAAGCCAATCTTGGTTTCTAACAATCTTTTGTATATGCTTTAAAATAGCTTTTCTAATCCAAGACCAAAAAATATATTGCACTTTTAAGGTTTAACAATTAAACCAGTAGCAGTAGAAAAATTATTGTAAGTCAGTAAGGCTATTTGAACAAACATAACACACTATGCCAAAAAAGACCTTTAGCAGCGCTGTCTAAAGTGGCACTGCTAAAGGTAAAGGCAGCGTTTTTTTAAGTAAAAAACCCACTTTTAGCAGCGCTTTCCCAAAAAAGCGCTCTCTTTTCCCCCCACCTTTAGCAGCGCTTTTAAAAAGCCCTGCCTAAAGTTTATTTGCTGAATACCTTTTAGCAACGTTTTTTTTAAAAAATGCTCTCTATTTCCCCCACCTTTAGCAGCACTTTTTCAAAAAAGCGCTCTCTATTCCCCCACCTTTAGCAGCGCTTTTCTTAATAAAAGCGCTGCCTATTCCTCCACCTTTAACAGCGCTGTCTTTTTTCCCCCTTTTACCCCCTATAGCAGCGCTTTCAAAAGCGCTCTCTTCCCCCCCTTTTAGCAGCGTTTTTTTCAAGAAAAGCGTTGTCTTTTTTCTTCACGTCATTGAATTTTTTTTTCAAAAAAATCACTTTTTCATAGCGTTTTTTTTGGTAAAAGCGCTGTCTATTTGGCATATTTTTATGAAGTGATTTTTGTTGAATTATGTTGCACAATTCTTTATAATTTTTCTCATAAACCTGCTTATAACAATTACATTCACCAGAGGCCTTTATTTCAACACTTTGGCCTTATATATATTATTTCAACATATAAACCTGCTTATAATCATTGTAATTCAACACAAGCCTTTATTTCAACAAATATATAGACCTTATATATATTATATTATAATTCAATAGAAACGATCCATAATTCTAAAATATATTCCAAAACCGATAACTTCACAAATACATTCACTATACATATAATTTTAAATATCATATTTTTGGATCCTCAAACAACTAACTTTTAGATCGAAGTATATCAACAAATTCCAAAACTACATACGATCTCAAGAACTATAATTATCTAGTAGTATGTACATAACATCACAACAATATAAATCTCTATAAACTCCGATCAAAAGACAGAAAGACAATATATATATACCTTATACAATTCTGATCTCAAAAATGTATTGACACCATTCCTCCTTAATTTCTTCCAATTTATCTTTCGAGTAAGTACCACACTTGAATTCATCAAAGTACTACATAATATAACATAATATGCATGATTTAGTTTTAAAACTAATTACTCAGATAAAATATCGGTTAAATATTAAAATAAATCATATAACTTATAAATCCATACCATGTTTGGAATCTCTATTTGACCCGAATGAATAATTTTCTTCATAAACCTCAATACAAAATATCCACAATCAATCCCATTGCGCTGACGAGGACACTGTAAATGGAAGAAAAAAACGAATATATATCAGGTATATAGTTTAACTAGTTTTATCAAGTAGAATCACTATAACAGTCACTATAACTAGTTTTTGGCACAGTTGCTTATCTTTGTGATCAAAATATTTGTATAGCTCTAACATAATATAAACGAATAATTAGAACAATCTCATATAATAAATAAAGATAATTATTCAGAACAATATATCTCATCACTTACGTATCAACCATATTCTTCATATCAGGATATTTTGTTTGATCACCATCCAATGAATCCAGATAATACACTATTTCTTTTATCGGATTAATCGCAACCAATAACCAGTGTCTATTGTAAAATAAGACAAAAGTTTAGAAGGAAATGTTATATAGAATTTCAAAAACAAATAACTATAATAAATGAATTTTGAATAAAATCTAACTCATGGCTAGTATTATATGGCAAAAAATAAAACTTCTCTATATTTGTGGCCATAAGTGCTTGGACTAAGTAATCTCTGACTATATCTGGAGTGTGATCGATTGACTGTGCGTTGATACAACTAGAAGATAAGAATGTGAATCTCTCTGTCAATTGATGCGGGACCAACAACTTGTCATGCAAGAACCTTAAATAAAAACATAATAAATATTAGAATATTCATTGAAATGAGAAAATAAATTATTCAATTATTTAATTAAAATTGATCGGAGTACCTGATGTATGAATGCATAACACCGATGCCTAATTCAGAATGTTGGAAAGTCTGATCCAAATCCTCTTTAGCAATTGTTTCGGCATAAGCAAAACTGAAAATACCTTCATTCATAGGTATTTGACGAATGCCAGCCTCCACCATATCTGTTGTTCCTACATATGTTTCAAGGCACAATCTAAATCGAGGAACATATGTTTTTTTGCCTCGACCTTTTTTTTGTTGGACACCTTGATAGATTCAGGCATCTTACCCTTCCTGACTTGTTACAACTCTTAAGCATGAACTTAAAAGTCATATAAGTTAGGTAATTAATGTATAAGATCATAAAGCTATTGAAATCAGAGGATATAATTAACATTTTCTATGCATATATATCAATTAATGTAGTAGTACCTATTTTTTTGATGCAGCTGACTCGATTTCCCACACAATCCCCTTATCTTTTGATTTGGATTTTGTAGGAGTCTAAGATCATCATGTAAATAAATGGTACGTAAATGTAAGAATAACTTACATGTATGAATCGTAAAACATTTGAATACTACAAGATTCACAATGGTGTTCAACCTACCTCATCATCTACGAAAATGAGATTTGACGGTCATGCAACATACGATCTTATTGCGTCTCCTACCAATGTTGCATCTGAAACCTCGTCTGGTATAGGAAATAACGCACCCCCTCTAAAGCAATATCAATCGATACTTTCAAAAATCCAGCAGGGAGCGGTTTATGGTGAAGTGAGTCTCGCAAAGTGTTATGCATTTTTCCCTTGCCAACCATGCGATAAGTCGGTGACGATAAATAGCCCCGACAAGGTGAAATGCCCTAAACCAATAATGAATATGATTAATGTGTCAATTAAGAAAATTGTGCTAAATTAGTTTTAATGTAATATATATAGTTACCTCGAGAAGTTTCTACTGAAAATTACAATTGATATTATCTTTGTCACTAGTATCTTTAAACTCTGGATTGCGCCTTTCTGACATGTATTTCTCTTTGTCCTTTTGCAATTCACGAATTTGAGCTTTCAATTCTTCCAACGACTCCATCACTTATTTATTGCTAGGATTTTTTCTTTGGATGCTTATACAATTTTGTTGGAGTGACACCAAATCCCTTACCCCTCACACAACCAGAATACTCAGGAACATTTAACACTCGACTTAGTATGCTCCTGCAATCATCGTCCTCAGCTGCAGTTATAGTCTGGGATAGACTCATGAAATGTAGATAAAAGCATAAATATACTATACACTTTTGAGTTTATGACAAAACTAATGTTGTACTTACACATTGCTCAAATACTTGTTGAACTTCTTCCTGAACGACTCCATCTATACCCACATAGGCAGCCTTCCACAAAATATGGTCTGAAAGAGATGTTGCATCATTTTTTTCCTCTTCTAACTACACATTAAGACAGATAATAAGCTTTACTTTTCTCGTATTCTAACTATATCATATTAAAGCATTTATATATACTTACTATTTTTTATTGTAACCGTTCATATCTCAAACACCCTTTTTTGTATGGATATGCGGATTTTGATGCTCATTGCCAATTTACGTCACTCACAGCCTGAAAAAACAAGTTTAAGTCATATCAGAACTCATGTGGAAGAAGTATATATATATTATACATTGTTCATGATAAGTTAGAATTACATGGAATTCTTGGGTTCTTTGCTTGGCAACAAATGTTTCCCATTCTTCAAGTGAAATCAAATCAGCATACTTCTTTGGACGCTCTGATTTGACAAATTTTCCATCAGAATCCTTAAGAAACTTGTTCGTTAAAAACACTCGAAATCCTCTTAGTCATTTTCTGGCCAATTGAAGACAATATTTTTTCTGGTCGTCATCAATATTAAAAGGCCTCTGCAAATAAATTAACATACATATAGTATGTTAGTATAAGTAATTTAAAGACATTATCGTCGACATAATTAAAAAATATCAGATACGATACTTGTATCTCGCTCCATATTTTTTCTTTATCCGGTTTCAGCGAAGGAATTTTCCAATTATCACAAGTGATTGGAATTTGCGAACGAACAAGTGCCTCAATGTAACTTGTCAACGTCGCACTATTACGCTCAATTAATTGGTTTGTTTCATTCCAATGCACATCATACTATATACCTTTATCTCTCGCACGAATGATTCCTTTCATAATCGTTATTCCTCTTGTAATATCTCCTTCCACATCTTGTGTTGGTTCGTTTCCATCATGTTTAGAAGTACCATGTAATTTTTCCTCGTTGCTAGCCATAATACCTGTAATTCAGATAAACAAAATTATGAAACGAATGACAAATATATATGAAAAGAAAAACATATAAATAAGAAATATATAAATAAGAAAAACATATATATAATTTTATTAAATGACATAATATATAATTTTATTGAATGATATAATATATAATTTTACAAGTACCTTTGTCACTAACATCTCTTTCTTTTCTTCGTTGGAATGTGGTTTACTTGTCTCTTAACAACACAGATGGATGGACTGATCCAAATTCCCTCGTTATAATCATTTCTAATATATGATTCGTCCGCTCTAATATTCACATCTTGATCATCTATAATATAAGATTCCTTCTCAACATCAATATCACCCTGATCTCCAATGTTATCATCGATTACTTTGTTGGAAAAAAGAACTATAGACCATTTCGTACTTGTCGTATTAGTGACATAGAACACTTGTTTAGCTTGCGTGGCTAGAATAAAAGGTTCATCTTTGTACCCCGCTTTATTAAGATCTACTTGCAAAAATCCTGACTTATCCATTTGTATGCCACTATTATTTTCAACCCACTTGCATCCAAAGATAGGAATCTAAAACTTCTCATAATCAAACACCCAAATGCGCTTGATAACCCCAAAATATGACAGATTTGCATATTTAAGGTTTAAGTCCTTCACACTTGAAATGTGCATTGCTTCAGCAAGCACGGTGACACCACTATTTTGCATTGTACTTTTATCATCTTGTTCTTTGGTATAAAATGTGTATCCATTAATTGCGTATGCGCTATAAGAAAACACATGCAAACTTGGACCATATACTAAACATCTCAACCTTTTTGTTATTGAAGCGAAATATATGATCCTTGAACCATGTTATAAAACTTCGATTGTGCTCTCGTACTATCCAATTTTCATTTCTATTCAGATTTAAACCTCGAAGATCGTCCTTGTGAATTTCAACATATGTCACAACCTCAATGTCATTGTGTAGAACATACAAATGCACTTGCTCCCGTTCATCCCTTGAAATTGTCACAACTTTATTTCCAATTAACTGTTTTCCTACTACTTTTTCAACAACATGAGATTTTGGGAGGCCAATGGATTGAATATTGGACAAATATTCAGTACAAAACTCAATCGCTTCTTCAATAATGTATTGTTCAACAATACATCCCTCTGGTCAACTTCGGTTTTTCACATACCCTTTCAATATTTTCATATAACGTTTAACAGGGTACATCCATCTCATATAAGTTAGTCCACAAAATTGTGTTTGTTTCACAAGATGAACAACTAGATGTACCATTATGTCAAAAAATAATGGAGGAAAATACATTTCAAGCTCACATAAAGTAATAAATATTTCTTTTTGCAATGTTGGTAAGATCGCAGGATCGATCACCTTACTACAAATTGACCTAAAGAAAAAAACACAATTTAGTTATTGCGCTTCTCACTTTTTCTGAAAAAATAAAACGTATACCTATTGGTATAAAGTGATCCATTATAACATGGTAATCATGTGTCTTTAAACTCTTTAACTTGAGGTCTTTCATAGACACAAGTCTTCTAATATCTGAAGAGTATCCTTCTGGAACTTTAACTTCACTTAGAAACTTACACAATATATTTTTCTCCTTTCTAGATAAAGTATAATCCGCAGGTGGTAGGAATGTTTGATTTCCTTTCTTCAAGTATCCTAATTCATTTCTTATTCCCATCGCTACCAAGTCCTTTCTTGCTTTAAGGTCATCCTTAGAGTTTCCTTGTATATTGAGTAACGTACCAATAACACTTTCAAATACATTTTTTTCAATATACATAACATCAAGAAAATGTCTTACATACAACGACTTCCAATACGACAATTCAAAAAAAATTGATCTCTTCTTCCACCCACGCGTGACAAGCGTATGAGCAAAAGGCTTGCCAAACTTAGTACTCACATCTTTCACCTTTTCAAAAATTTGTTCATCTTTCAATGCAGGTGGAGCTCTACCTTGTTTTGAATTTCCATTGAATGCTTTTCTCCATCCACGGTAGTGATGATTAGAATTTAAGAATCTACGATGACCAAAAAATACATTCTTCTAACCAAATTCCAATCACGTCCAATCTGTCTTTTCTTCACAGATAGGACATGCACATTGACCTTTAATGATATACCCCAATAGATTTCCGTATGCTGGAAAATCATTAATTGTGCCAAATAACATCGCCCTCAAATTGAAACTTTCTTTCCTATATCCATCATAAACCTCCACACCGTTATCCCACAAACTCTTTAAGTCTTCGATTAAAGGTGTCAAGTATACGTCTATGTCATTCCCTGGTTGTTTAGGACTAGAAATTAACATAGATAACATCATGTACTTATGCTTCATACATAGCCATGGAGGTAGGTTATAAATCATAATAATTAATGGCCATGTGGAATGTGAGATACTTTGTAGACCATGAGGATTCATTCCATCAGTAGATAATGCCAAGCGAAGGTTTCTAGCTTCTTCTCCAAAATCAGGATACTCATTATCAATTTTTATCCACTGTGATGAATCTGCTGGATGTCGATACTTCCCATCTACAATTCAATCATCTGCATGCCAAGTCAGGTGTTTTGCATCTGTTTCACTACGAAACATGCGTCTGAATCTCGGAATTATAGGAAAATACCATAATACTTTTGCTGGTGACAATTTTTTCTTATACCGAGATACACCTCATTTAGGACACTCGTTTAATGAATCATATTCATTTCGAAACAAAATGCAATCATTTGGACAAGCATGTATCTTATTATAGCTCATGCCAATAGAACATAACATTTTTTTAGCTTTATAGGTTCGATTGCGAAGAGCATTATCCTCCATAAGCATCTCTTTTATAAGGGCTAATAACTCTGTGAAACTTTTATCCGACCATCCATTACCCGCCTTTAAGTTGTACAACTTTAATACCGCAGACAATCTTGTGAAAGTAGTGCAACCTTTATACAACGGTTTTACTGCATCGCTTACCAACCTCTCAAACATCTTGGGACAATCCTGAAGATCTTCTTCAAGTGCTTCTGTAATCTCTTCGACTCGATCACAATCATATGTATCTCTACCATTGTCATTTGAAGCATAGGTCGTATTATCCCCCGGTTCAACATTTTCGTTACTTATCTCACCATGTAATGTCTAACATGTATAACTGCGATCAATTCCATGTCTCTTTAAATGAGATTCGAACTGAACTGCGTCAATTCGACGCCCATAACAACAACCTAAGAAAGGACATGTGATCATACTGGGGTCTTTGGTATGTTCAATAACAAGCTTAACGAATTTTGATACCCCATTCTCGTACTCTTTTGACAATCGATTAGAAGACATCCATTTTTTATCCATACTAATTAAGTAGGCTAAACTAAACTAAGTAAGCTAAACAAAAACAGCGAATACCTGTAGCACCTGTAGAGAAATCACCAACTTCTAGAACTACACAGTAGGATTCTTGGAAACGATCACAATCTTCACAAGTAACCCCTATAACAAATTAACAAACAAAATTAATTCATGTTTTCATCAACAACTTCAACATCAACATTAACAACATAAACATTAACAACATCAACAACAACATTTGGAATCGCATTTAACAACGTCGGAAAATGATACATTTGGTAAGAAGCAACTAAACTAAGTAAGCTAAACAAAAACAACGAATACCTGTAGCACTTGTAGAGAAATCACCAACTTCTAGAATTACACAGTACGATTCTTGGAAACGATCACAATCTTCACAAGTAACCCCTATAACAAATTAACATACAAAATTAATTCATGTTTTCATCAACAACATCAACATCAACATGAACAACATCAACAACAACATTTGGAATCACATTTAACTATTAAGCAACTAAGAAGTACAATTTATTATGTTACAACAGAAGCCCCATTTTTAAATGATCAATTTGACAAATATATTTCCGTAACAAATGCTTAGTTTCCTATTTCAAAATGATTTGTATACAACTCTAAAAATGATTTGTATACAACTCTAAAAGAAGCAACTATAACAAAAATAATATAGATATTTTTCATTATTACAATAGAACATCAAATTTATAATACCAATTATACTAACAATTATCATAACCGAAATACCAAAATAGAAGCTTCCCTTGAACAAAAGTTGTAAGTTTCTAAATTCTCTATTAAGCTAACACTTAGAAACCTAGAACAAAAGATGCTTACAACTCACTTTTTATAACAAAACATAGAGTCCATAAATCTAGAGCTTTTTTATATTAAATATCCTAAAACTGAAGTTACTGTAACTGCTCTAGATTTCTTCCTCAATGAGATTAAACTAAATTATAAACCCTAGAACAAACTAAACTAAACTAATTTCCTGCAGAAACTAAAACTATCATAAACATAGAAATATAAATAAAACCAGCAATAACAGCAAGAACATGCAATAACAGTGGTGAGAGAATGAGAGAGAACGTATGGAGGGAGCATGATAGAGGGTGATGGTTCAGTGGTGAGATATTGAGAGAAAATGACGGAATACAACGTTAGACGGAGGAGCACGACGGAGGGAGAAGCTTCAATGGTGAGAGTTTGAGAGAAAACAACGGAGGGGGTGCGAGACAGAGAAAGAAAGAACTCTGAAATGTGAAATGAATTAATGAAAAGTATGTTTTATTTTAAATAACTAATGACCTATAGCAGCGCTTTTAAAACCCCTCATATAGCAACGCTTTTTCCTTAAAAGCGTTTTAGTAAATCCCACCTTTAGCAGCACTTTTAGAAAGCGCTTTCTAAAGTCTGCCTAGGGCAGGGCCTTTAGCAGTGCTTTCTTAAAAGCGCTTTGGTATCCCCCCCCTATAGCAGCGCTTTTAGAAAGTGCTTTTGTATGTCCCCCTATAGCAGTGCTTTTAGAAAGCGCTTTCGTATCCCCCACCCCTATAGCATCGATTTTAAAAAGCGCTTTCGTATCCCCTCCCTATAGCAGCGCTTTCATGAAAGCGCTTTCTATAGTATTACAAAATAACCCCCTTTAGCAACACTTTTTAGTAAGCGTTTTCTAAAGCCTGTAATTTTTTTTTATAAATCTTTTAGCAGCACTTTTATTAAAAGCGTTGTCTTTGTTGCGCTGCCAAAATTAATTTTTGGCGTAGTGGCATCTCCTCTTGTAAAAACTAGAAGGTCATCAGCAAAACAAAGGTGAATTAGTTTAAGCTTGTCACATTTGGAATGCAATTTAAAATTAGGGTTATTAGACAACATACTAAAGGATCTATGCAGATACTCCATTATGATGATAAAGAGCAAGGGAGACAAGGGGTCCCCTTGTCTTAAACCTCTATTTGCTTTTTAGCTACACGTATGCTCTCCATTCATATTAAGCTTGTCAGAGACAGTTTTGACAGTGGTGAGGATCCATCTAATAAATTTAAAAGGAATACCCATTACTTATAAAATAGATTCCAAAGTTGTCCACTCAACTGAGTCATAGACATTTTGCACATCCATCTTAATCATACATTTTGGAGGAAGAACATGGTCTTGCAAATGATAGCCAGAAACAAAAGTAGCTTGGCTATAGTGAATAATACTACTAATGACTTTACCAAGCCTCACTGCCAGGATTTTAGCAATGATTTAATAGATGACAAAATAGCAGGATATAGGTCTAAAGCTCTTTACCATCTTGGAATTGTTGATCTTATGGATAAGGGTTACTAATGTGTTGTTGAAAGGATGAAACAATCTATCTGTTTCAAAGAACTCTTTAACTGCAGCATACATAATCATATTTGGTGGCATTCCAAGTAGCTTAAAAACATTTGGCTCCATAACCATCAATACTAGGAGAAGAATTATATTTCATACTCTTAAGGGCAAGGTTAATGTCCTGGTTGCTAATGGGAGCAATGAGACTCTCCCTTATAAGAGTATTCTAGCTGGTATTAACATCTATCATAAAACCCTTAGTAAGGATAACAACATTCTAAAATTCAAATTGGTGGTTCCTGCTAATCTTAACCTTTTATCCATAAGCCACAAGTAAAGCATGTTTAGAAACCTCATTTTCCATGACATTCATGACAATTTCAACATTACTTTGGTGCCAAGCCAAGTTCCCTATTACCCTATCAATCCTAGAGTAGATAGAGTTCTCCATTTGATTGTTAAACCAAGTAAAATGCTCACCATTTCTCTCTTTGTCATGTAAGCCCAGATTCTTCATCATCCTATCAAAATCACGATACTCACTTTCATTGAGCCATTTGGACTGGCTATTGCATTTTGTTGCCTTCATGGTCTATAATTATTATATTGTCCTTCTGTTTTTGAGTAATGTCAATTTCAACCAATATTCTCGAATATGAGATCTGCAACTTATTAGTTGTGCATTCATCAGTAACTTAGGGGTTACCCAAAACACTACCTATTTTTCCTAAACTCTTTGGACCCTATAAGTTCAAAGGTAGATGAGGCAGTGTTACCCAGATAGGGAGAGTCTTGAGCATGTTTATCTTGAAGTTGAAATCAGATTTCCATTCTTTAAGAATCATTGGCATGTTGAATATCATGTACAATACTTTCACCTAGCTGAAATAATCCTCCTCTAGTAGAACAAATCTGGTAGTTTAACAAAATTCCAATACCGAGTCATGAATAGTTTAAGAGTCGTACTAAAAAAAATGAATACTACATAGTCATATGATTTATCTATTTGAGTTGAGAAGTTATCAAAATTATAAAAATTATAATAAACAACATAGCAGATAAATAATAAAGGAAGACGAAAAAATATAACAAATTGGTAAAATAACAAAAAGAAAGCACATGATAGCAGATAAACAACCATTGTAATACTCATTTTATCATCAAGCAAAATCTTTTTTTAATTGGCAATAGTATTGGAGTCATTTTAAGAATGAACTTTTCATAAACTTAATACACAAACTTTAATATTCCAGTTCAATTTTGGAGGGACGATGTCGAAAATCATACTAATACAAGTGTCATTCTGCATAAAGTGGACTAATGACTAAGAAGTCATTAACACGTGTAAAAACAAAATTTCAAAATTTTTAATACTCTCTCGTATACAGTTTCTACAATATATTTTTAAAGCAAAACGTACTCCAAGAATATTAGAGATAAATGATATAATAATTATTTGATTACTTACTTTTTTTAAAATAAATTCTATCTACAATAATTTGAAAATATAATATGTTTCATCTTAAAATTTTTATATCAGTTATTAATATTTAGTATTTTAGAATGAAATCTATTCTAAATGTGTAAATCGTTATATTAGTCTCTCAATATATCTTCATATTAAACTCAGGATTATAGCCATTCAATTTCATGGTGAAATAAGATGTTTTTTATTGTGAAAATGAAACTATTTTATAAGAATTCATGAAATATAAAAACTATTTATATTATAGTCTAATGATATATACTTATAATATAGTGTAATGTTTTAAAAAAAATAAAACTAAAACAATTTATTTATTAAATAAATTAGAATTTGAAAAAGTAAAAAAAAAAAAAAAACAAAGATGGTAAATAGTGGCCAAATTTCAAAACAAATGGGATAATGATTATATAAACTCAAGATTATTCAACAGTAACTTAACAATCTATCTAGGTTATATATGACATAATTACTTTAAAATAAAAAGAGATGTTTAGGTAATTAGATGGAGTCATAATCAATAACTAAATCACGATTTATTAGAAAAAGAACCCAATTTATTAGAAAGACGAAGTGAATGAGTGGTTGAGAAAAAGAAAAATATATTTTATTCAAAATACTATATTTTTTATTTATTTTCAATTATCATTTTTTTTGTATTAAAGACATTTTTATTAAAAACATTGAAACTGAATTGATTGATCCTTTCATAATAATTAAATAATTTTATTTTATATTTAATAACGTATTTAATTTGAGGGTTTATTTTAATGTTCTAATTGTGTATAGTAATTATGACCTTTAAAAATAGTTTTTCGACAATGTATAGTACATGTTTCTTTGAAGTTTTGATACTTGAACACTGAAAAAACACATAAATAGGTAAAAATATAATAAATCGGTAAACTAACAAAAAACACATGATACCTAATAAAAAACTAATGTAATAATCACTTTGCCATCAAGAAAAGTCATTTTTAAACTGGCGATAGTATTGGAGTCATTCCAAGAATAAACTTTCCAGAAACCTAGTTGTCAATTCAATTTTGGAGGGACGATGTCTGAAATCATATAGATACATAATGTCATTCTGCATAAAGTGGACTAATGAAAAAGAAGTCATCAACACATCATTTATGTAAGTATGTAACAAAGTAACGTAAAAAATTAAATGTCAAAATTTTTAATACTCTTTAGTATATAGTTTATATAACATATTTCAAAAGCAAAATGTACTCCAAAAGATTGTTCATAACAATAGGGTGAAAAGGATCCTAACTTTTTTATTATTTTCTTAATGACAAATATGATATTATATATGTAATTTTAAGAACCTTGATATAATATTTCTCTGCACAATTTAGAGAATATGAAAAAAATATGGAGGTAAGATATGTTTGTATTAAAATCATGATGGAGTAATGCAAATAGGTGCGATAAGTATAGATAATTAGCAGAGTTCTAAGAATAATTATAGATAATTAGAAGAGTTCTTAGAATTGGTATTTAGAAATTGAATTCAAAGAATGGGGGAGAAGATACACAAGGAGATTTTAGGGATTTTTGTTCACTGAATCATTGGAGTAAAGAGGTGGTGGGGTAATTATTGTTGGAAATTCAGCCACAACTTATGGAGAATTTCACTCAATCAATCTTGATCTCAAGATTGTTTCAACCCACTTAATGACAATGAAAGAAAAGTTTAAAAAGAAAAAAAGAAAGAAAGTAAACGTTAGAGAAGAAGAATATGAACAATTTTCTGCAGATAACTCTCTGCCCATAAATTGTAGAAATTCTGTTATTTCACTTACAACGGCAAAGTGTGAATTACAAAATATGATGAGTTTCTTACAAAATAAGAGTTTCTCCCTATTTATAGATTTATGTTTACTTGCACCCCAAGTCAAAGCCCAAAACGTTGAAAGCCCAAAATAGCTAACATTACTAAAATAGGCCTAAGTCGAAATCATATGTGAAGCAACCTGCTTCGACACTTCGACACACTAAGAAACTTGACACACTAACACATTAGGATAATTTGACTAAAACTTGTTTCTGTCGAGCTACACTGCTTCACACAAGAAATTACAAACTCAACACACAACCTAATTCATTGTGTCTAAGCTATTTACATTCATCATAGACCTTAGTCTTCTAAACACTTCGACTGACACTCCCTTCGCCATGACGTCTGTAATTTGATTCTCAGTTCTACAGTGTTTCAAATTCATCTTACCTTCTGCTACCTGCTCCTGAAGATAATGGAACCTCATTTCTATGTGCTTGCTTCGACCGTGTGTTATTGGATTCTTTGCCAACTTGATAGCTGACATGTTGTCAATCTTCATGGTAATTGCTCCATGACTCTTTGATGGTAAGCCTACAGGAAATGTCGCTCAGAGTTTAAGCTTTGATTTCCAACTTTTACAATTGTGTGTTATTTATAACCAAAATGACACCTTTATTTTATTTTATTTTATTTTTAATTACAATATAAATTATCTATTCCCTTGGATTTTGGTTCAACCGTCAAGAAATTTTGCTCATGGTTTGAGCTTAAATTGCCAGTTCGTGTAGTTTCATGTTTTATTTAGAATCAAAAGGAAACCCTGATTTAATTTTTTAATTACAATATAAATCATATTTTCCTTCAGTTTTTTTGCCAACCGAGAGCTACTTTTATATTTTTTTATTTAATTAAAATGGAACTCAACTTTAACCTTAATATTTGCTATCAATCGAGAAATAAACTCCAAAAATATTTTATTCCAACATCAAAATATTAACTCTCATTCCTTTTTACATTTCTCCTAAATGTTTTGTCCCATAGCAAACATATAAAACATCATTCTTCATCTTCTCCGCCTAACAAATGAAGCATCTTTCTTCATGTTCTGCAAGACAAACAAAGTAAAGAATATAGGAAGGAAGCTCGAATAAGCAAACTCTAACCTCAAACCAACACATTTCTTTGAATCTCTCATCATATTTCTGGTATGTAAAACTTTCTCTATGACAGTGTCAGTAATGTTGTTGTTGTTCTTATTTTTGTTGTTGTTGTTGTTGTTGTTGTTGTTACTTTTTAGACTTAGGGTATATTGTTATTGTTGTTGTTGTTGTTTTTATAGTATTTGTAGTTGTTTTGAGATTGAAGGTTTAGTGTTATTTTTGTTTCTTTGTGATAAAATGTTCACTTTTTTTGGTTATATATAGTTTTTATTTTATTTTCAGAACACATGATTCAAGATCATAGTTGGACGAAAGCTAATAGATTAATTAAAGAGTATGAAAATTAAGTAATACAATTTCTTGAATCCGCAGAAATAAACCTTCGTGGCGATAATGTGATTTTTTATTATCCTTGTAAAACATTCCAAAACACACAAAAATATTCAATGAATGAAATATTCAATCATTTTAGTTGTGATGAAATTATTAAAAATGGGATGGCATGGTGAAGTTACTAAAAACAGACATGTGTCAAATATAGTTGAAGTTGATGAAGATATAATGATAACCTATAAGATATGATCCATGATGTTAGAGTAGATTCTTTTAAGAAAGCGCATGTCTATGATACTTTACACAGTGGCATGGAAGAGATGTTATATACGAGATACAAAAATTTACAAGATTATCAGTTGTGTTAAGGTTATATAATCTTTAGGTAAAAAGTGGGTGGACTAATAGAATTTTCCCCGAGTTGCTTGTATTGTTGTGAAATATGCTTTTATGAGGTAAGATGTTGCCAAATCATAGTCATGAGTCCAAGAAGATATTGTGTTCAATGGGTGTGGACTATGTCAAAATAGATGCATGTCGTAATGACTACATATTATGCAAGAAAAATAATGAAAAATTGAAGGAGTGCTCGTGGCATGGAAGAGATGTTATATACGAGACACACAAATTTATAAGCTTGTTATGTTGTGTTAAGGTTATATAATCTTAAGGTAAAAAGTGGGTAGACTGATAGAATTTTCCCTGAGTTGCTTGAACTGTTGTGAAATATGCTTTTAGGAGGTAAGATGTTGCCAAACCATAGTTATGAATCCAAGAAGATATTGTGTTCAATGGGTGTGTACTATGTCAAAATAGATGCATGTCATAATGACTACATATTATGCAAGAAAAATAATGAAAAATTGAAGGAGTGCTCGAGGTGTGGGGATTCAGGCTACAAGCTAAAGGACAGTGGTGTTGAAGATTATGATGTTGTAATCAGAAAGGGTGTCTCTCGTTTGAATAAAATGATTCAGATGATATACATATTATTCGGTATGATCATCGAGAAGGGATATGAGAAAATTATTAAGTAAATATTTTATATGACTTAGTAATATATATTTACTCATTTTACATTTGTATACTTTTTCATAATTTTTATTTTATTTTTCAACATGTAGAGATGTCAAAGGTTAACATATGTTGCATGGTTTTAAAAGTAAAAGGCCAAAAATTACTAAAGTTAGTATTATTAACTGTGACATTCATATATGCTTATAAACTATTTATGTTAGTTGTAGCTATTGATACATGTTGTTGAAATTGAATTTTGAACGTTGTTGTTGTCATTGGTGTTGTGGTGCTTGATGAGATAGAAGTTTGAATGTTGTTGTTGATTGTTGTAAGCAAAGTCAATCTTGTATATGTTAGTAAAAAGTTATTATTGATATCAATGGCTTGAAGATTTAATATTTACATTGATGTTGAGATCAATGGTTTGAATATTTAATGTTGTTGATTTTGTTGTTGTTATTGATTATCCTAATTGATTTCAAATGTGGTTAAAATTATTGGCGCTTAACGATCGGTTACAGAATTCACAGAACAAAACTTTTGGACAGTCATTCAAGAATTTGCATTTTGATTTTTTCTTTTGTTAGTTAATCATTTGTTTTAGTTTTATTTTAAAAAGAGAATGTGTGTGTCATTTAGGTACATGAGAATGTGAGTAAAAGGATAATGTGTATAAACAATAAATATTTTTAGAAAATAATAATGTTTCTGTTTCAAAAATGGACAATTTAGGTTTTATTTATTTAAGTAATATTAATTAAAACAAAAATATAGAAAAAAAATTTAATAACAAGGCTTTTCCCCTCGATTATGTGAATAAACCTAGATAGTAAGATTAAGTCACACCACAATTTATATTTGTTACATATTTTTTTATAATCAACCGATAATGGTTTCCCTTCTAAATTAAAGAAACACATATACTATAGAATCTATGCTGATATGTATCAAAGGATTATCTAAATATTTGCTGAAAAATAAAAAACAAGAAAAATTATCAAATTCACTACTACAAAAAAGTTCTTTAATAGCGTTTTTTTTTGCTTTTTGATAGCGCTTAAAAGCGCAATTAATCAAGCCGCTATTATAAAACAATATTTTTGATAGCGCTTTAAAAGCGCTATTATAGTACTGGTAATTAATAGCGTTTTTCCAAAAGCGCTATTATAGTACCGGTATTTAATAACATTTTTTCAAAAACGCTATTATAAGACACATATTAGATATCACTTTCAAACAAAGCGCTATTATAGTACTGGTAATTTGCTTTAATTTTGATAGAACTTTCAAACAAAGCGCTATTATAAGACACATATTAGATAGCACTTTCAAACAAAGCGCTATTATAAGACACATATTAGATAGCACTTTCAAACAAAGCGCTATTATAGTACTGGTAATTTGCTTTAATTTTGATAGCACTTTCAAACAAAACGCTATTATAAGACACATATTAGATAGCACTTTCAAACAAAGCGCTATTATAAGACACATATTAGATAGCACTTTCAAACAAAGCGCTATTATAATACCGGTAATTTGCTTTAATTTTGATAACACTTTCAAACAAAGCGCTATTATAAGACACATATTAGATAGCACTTTTCCATAAAAGTGCTATTATAGTACATATCAATAATAACACTCTCATTTTAAAACGCTATTGTAGTACACTTTTGTTTTACAGAAAATCATTCTTTTGGTATGTGTATATATATATATATATCACAAAAAATAATGTGCTCTGGTCGCTAACTTCGTGCATTTTCCCACTAAAAATATCACAAACCAAACCAAATAACATCACATAATCATAAGCATATTTTAGAAGCAAAAAATTTATTTAAAAAATAAGTCAGAGCAATGAATCAATACTACTTTAACAATTTAAAGCATTAACCTAATTGAGCGAAACAAGCGCAAATAGTTACTCTCTTGAATTAGGAGATCGCATATGTGACCTTAACAATCACGCGTTGAGCATGAACGGCGTTGTCATGACATGTATTAGCCTGTTTCTATCATGCAACTAAAGAGAGATTAACTGGCATATAAAAAACAACAATGAGAATGCATGAGGTTATAACACTTACAGGCCGACCCTAAATTTTTTAGGTTAAAATTCATTTTTTGTAGTGTTAAACTCCATTTTAACTGAGGTAAAAGATGTTTTTCGTAGTGGTGAAACTTCATTGTCAATCTCAAAAAACAAAAATATCATAACAGCGGGTTTGTAAGAAAACGCGTTTCATCCCATTTTCTTCTCTCGTATAGCATGTCCTCATCTCTAGCTATAACATTTTAATTTTATTTAGAAATTTTATACTAAAGATCCTTTAATTTACTTTTATGTAACATATTAGTCTTTTAAATTGTTTTAACAATTTGATTCTTTAAGTTACCAAACATGTACATTGTTACCTTTTTTTAACAGAGTGAAAATGCTAATTATGGAAACAATTATTTTGAGTGGTATAAAATAATGAAGTACAATCAGAAATACAACAATCACAAATTTTAAATGTTCAAAATATGTGTGTGTGAGAGAGAGAGAGAGAGAGAGAGAGAGAGAGAGAAATATTTAAAAATAATAATAGTTTAGTTAATAACTTTTTTATTTTGTTCTAAAGTGATTTAATAATTTTTTAAAATCCAGTTTAAAAATAAAGATTATTTTTTCTTAAAGACAAAAATAAATTATATAAATTTAAAATTTATTTTATAAAATATTTTATGCATATAATCAGTTTTAAAAAAGAAATCCAGTTATAACCCTTCATTAAATATTTAGTTATAACCAATCATATAGTAAAGACTCCTAGTAAAAGTTGATTTTCTAGCTAAAGATTAATTGTTATGTACTGTCAGTGTAATAATATTTACACGGTCAATATATCACAACTATTCGTTAGTATTATTTTTCAAATAGTTAGAAAAAAAATCAAAGCATTCAAATAAATTAGTAGTTGAAATCAACCGACAATGTAAAAAAAATTTTATCAATTAAATTCTTCTAGCTATGATTACAAAACTTATTTAACCTTGCATGAATGATTTTTACTTTCCTATTTACCATTAAAATACAAGAAGTAAATAAAAATCTCCGTATATGTAAAGAGGTAAAAGAATCACGTTAAGCACTTAATTACAGACACATGATCTTGTCTATAGTTTTTCTGATAATATGTTTGAAAATGACTGAATCCTTCTTTATTAATATGCAGTGAGCATAAATGGACTAGCAAGACACTAAATGCGCATTATAGTCTAATTAATATCTATTTCTTTTTTTGTATTTCTTTTTAATGGTAACTTTTTGTTTTTTTTATATTTAGATTTTTAATCAATCTTGATTATATATATATATATATATATATATATATATATATATATATATATATATATATATATATATATATATATATATATATATATATATATATATATATATATATATATATATATATATATATATATATATATATATATATATATATATATATATATATATATATATATATATATATATATATATATATATATATATATATATATATATATATATATATATATATATATATATATATATATATATATATATATATATATATATATATATATATATATATATATATATATATATATAATTATTTATTTATTTATATAATTATATATATATATATATATATATATATATATATATATATATATAATTATTTATTTATTTATATAATTATATATATATATATATATATATATATATATATATATATATATATATATATATATATATTTGTAAATATTTATGATTTTATTTTAAATATTCCAATTTTTATAATATATAATTGGATTTATTATTGAAATTCCAATGGTTAATGATTTGACCTGATCAGAAGGGATCACTAGCTGGCCACACTCTGTTGGACTACTGCCTGTTCACCGGTGATGAGGAGGAGGAAGGGGTGTACCTGCAAGACACTCTGATGCCAAAGTAAGTATATGGACAGAGTGATCACAAGTACAGAAAAAGGGGTAAGAAGTGAATTACCTGACCCTCTTGTGGAAGAGAGTATTTATAGAGAGACCCCAGCGCTGGGCCAACGGTCACTTGCATTGGGCTGGACTGTCAGCCCCAACCCAGGTGACTGCTAGGGCTTACGTGGCGTAGTGAAGACCAGGATGTGGTCTTCGCCCTAGTCCAACTGTCCCGAGATCTCTGGAAAGTGGGGTTGACCTGCTCTTTCGGAGGTGGGCAGTTGGTTAGTGACGTGTCCCCGTGGAAGGGAGCACGTGGAGAACGTGCGCATGACACGTTGCTCTCCCCGAGAAGGGGAGCTTGCGAGGTTCCCTGGAGGTGTGTTGTTCTCTCCGCGGAGGGGAGCACGCGAGGGCGTGGGAGAGACACGTTGTCCTGCTCGACGGTATGGGGATTCCTCCCGCGGAGGGCTGTTTTGCTCGACAAGGGACAGCGATTGACAGCGCCTTCCCGCGAAGGGGAGAGCGCAGAGGGCGTCCTAAGGCACGCTGTTCTCCTCGGCGGGAGCATGCCCTGCCCGTCGAGGGGTCACGTGTCTGACCGTCTTACTTAAACCATATTGGGCCTTTATTGTGTATCATTGGGCTGGGCCGCGAGGTGAGGCCGGGGCCCAGGTCAGAACAGAAGCCCCCCAAGTCGAAGCTCTTCGGTGGAAGAGCGAGGACATGAGAACGTTGTTCCGGGGAAGAAGGTCGCGAGGTGCGAGACTACGCCGTCTCGTGTTCGACGAGGTGCGTGCTCGCGACGGTCTCTCCACGTCGCCGAGTGCGCAGGGCAAAGGCATTTGAAGGGAGGCTACTGCCACGTGTCACGCATTTAGTGGGCGCGAGGGCGGCTACCCTAGGGCACCAAGGGCCTAGTGCCGCTTCGAGTTCCGCGCCGGGTTATAAATATGGGAATCCCCGCGTACTTTTTACTTTTCACCTTGCCTTTTCACTTACGAAGCTCTGTAGTTCTTCCCCGTCCGCCGTTGCCGTGAACCGCTGTCGCACTGTCCGTCTCGCATTCCGTCAATCGCCGCCTATAAAGTGAGTTTTCCTTCCTCCTTTCCTTTATTTTCTCCGTTTATTTTGGGTTTGTGGTCGGGGCAAGATGAGTGCCCCGAGGAGAGACGCGAGTCTCCGCCGTATCTGGTAGAGTTTTAGGGTTGTTTAGATGAATGCGCCGAGGAGGATCGACTATACTGATGAATGCCCCGGGGACGGGTGCTTCTTCCGATAAACCCCCCGGGGAGGGGCGATAGGTTAGTTTTGAATGTCCCGTGGAGAAGTGGCTGGGAATGCTCCTCGGGGTCTTGCCCGGGCGTTCGTCGTCTGTTCGCGAGATCGCCGTCGTCGCCCTTTCACTTGACCTGCGGTGGAAGGGTGGATTTGATCTTGGCTATCGAATTCACCGTTATCCTCTGCTTTTCAGGTGTTCATGTCGGCCTTGATCCCGGGGACGATGGTCGAAGACAACGAGCCCGAGGTTCCAGATTTTGACGAGAGGGTTCTCCCCATCGAGGAATGGGTGGCCGAAGAGCCTTTATCCATCCCGTCTTGTTTCGCCTTTGACACGTCTGGTGCCCATATACCACCATGGAGGACCGGGTGGAGGGAGAGCCGCAAAACTGGAAAGTGTACCGTCCCAAGGAACATCACCGTATCTGCTCGAGATATGGGAGGCAGACGTTTCCTATGCACGAGTTTTATTTTAAAGAGGCTCGGCTCAGACTTCCGTTCTCTACTTTTCATTTGGGTCTTTTCAACTGGTTGTGTCTGGCTCCGTCTCAGCTGCATCCCAACGCCCTGGCCTTTATCCGCGTGTTTGAGCTGGTGTGTCGCTTTCTCCAGGTCGAAGCCACGGTTCCCTTATTTTTCCGTATTTTCCACCTGCAACAGCAAACGGTGAATGGCCGATAGGGTTGGGTCTCGTTTAAGCAGCCGACCACACTTTTCAAGACGTACATGGACTCCGTCCGGGATTTCAAAGGCCGCTTCTTCCTCGTGAGGCCGATTAGTAGAGAAGGGTCGAACTCTCTTTTTACTGAGGGGGAGCGAGTGGTGGATGGTCAGCGGTTTGTCGTGTGGCTCTGAAGGTGCATTTGTTGTGGACCCCGGAGCATTTCAACCGCAGAACCGACCGATATATAGTGCGGGCTGGGACCCTCGACGAGGGGGACATGGCCGCCTATATGAAGATAGTGGCGTTTGTGCGGGGTCTACCTCCGTCGAAACTGGTAACGCCTGATGGTCGGTATCTCTTCGACGCGCAGGGGAACGTGCAAACGAAGAAGAGGATGATTAATACGAAAACCTTGCTCGGCTGCGCCTCGGCGGCAGATGCTCTCGATTACCTAGGTGGGGACGCTTCCTTTTTCTCGTGACTCTGTATGTTTTGTCTGTTGCTGACTCTTTTTATTTTTTGCAGCGAACATGTCTTCCGTCGAAGAGTGGGTGAAGAAGCTACGCGCCTCAAAGGTTTCTAGGGCTACGAAGACGCGGGTGAGCCAAATAATCTGGCAGAAAGCTGTGGTCCAGGGCGGTCAGAGCTCGTCCTCGTCTCCTCAGGGATGTCAGTCTCCCTCATCTCAGGGGACTGCGAAGAGGCCAAGAACCGAGGAGGCTAGTGGCCTGATTGATCTGACGAACGGGTCTGCCGAGGAGGGCTACGTTTTCCCATCGTGCCATCAACACCCGGGCTATTTTCATGGGGCCAGGTCGCCCATTATTTCTGCTAGTGAAGTGAAGGAGGTTCTGGATGCGGACCGAGAGTCTCGTCGTCGCATCTTGGCGGAGGATCTGGCCGCGATGATGCGGACCTTTACCATGACGATGGTCCTGAGTGAGGAAGGCTGCTCTATCGCCAAACTGACCAATCTGCGGGGGGATCTCACCTTCACGCAGTCGCGTTTGGCCAAGCTCTCCGAGGAGTTGGAAAAAATTCAGAAGGACGTCGCTGACCAGCGCAAGCGGGCGGATGGCGCCGAGGAGAAGGTGACGACCGCCGAGGAGAAGTTGGGGGCGGCGGAGGCCAAGGTGCGGGCGCTGAAAGTTCGCGTGGAGGTTCTAGACAGTGCCCTCCGTCCGGCCGAGGACGAGATCGAGGAAGACAGGCGGATGATCACTCGTGCGGATTTGCTTGCCCGGATTCGGGTATTGGAGAATGATTGTCTGGAAGCCGTTGAGGTCGGGTTCAAAAGTGCCGTCGCGCAGCTCCAAGTCGTAAACCCTGGTGTCGCTTTGGTTGTGGATGGGGTCGGGCCCTACCACGAGATCATCGATGGGAAGGTGATCAATCCGGAGTTTGTCGGCCCCGACGTTGTTAATGTGGATGCTGAGAAGGAGGGCGAGCATGTGTAAACTTTCCCTGGGCCTGCGTGCCCGTAGTTTCTGGGCCTACGTGCCAATGCTTTTGTAACTTTCTTTTGTATTTTGTTTTGACGGGCCTGCGTGCCCTTGATGGTGTAACATAACTACTGGACTGGTGCCCTTTTATAATTCTTGAAATTTTTCTGTGTGCGCTCGGTTTTGTTTCTGCATGTTTGTTTATGCTCGTTTTATTTCTGCACTTTTATATGCTCGAAATATATGTTCGTATGTTTAAAATGCATGTATGGTATGCTTTTGGGCCTGTCCGGGGTGGTAGCTCGACGATAATTATCTCCGGCGGTGTGGGGAACTGGCCGGTTGGCCGGCTTCGTTGCCTGACCGTTTCGGGGGTAGTTCTCCCCGCGGCGTGAACGTCCCATCGTGAGCTGGGTGTCCTGCTGGTATTGGTACGACGGCGAGGAATCTCGATCGAGGTGGTCCCCATCGAGCAGATCCTTCTACCCGCGCACACAATGGCAGGGCTTGCTTTTTCGTTGGTCTCTAGAAGACGCGAGGAGGTGCGGTGGTACCATGTCGCCCCCCCAGTGGTCGTGACGGCTTGGCGTCGCGGGCAGTTGTTTAACTGTAGTACCGCTTCAGCTTCTCGGCGTTCCATGGTCGAGATAGTTGTTCCCCGTGTAGGTTTTCGAGGTAGTAGGCCCCGTGCTCCGTCTTGTCGCGGACGCGGTAGGGACCTTCCCAGGTCGCGGCTAGTTTACCCTCGTGGGAGTCTTTCTGGTTTCTTTGCAAGACTAAATCGCCGATCTGAAATTCGCGTTTTAGGACTCTGCTGTCGTGGCAGAGCACTACCTGCTGTTTCAGTCGGGCTTCTCGAAGAGATGCTCCCGACCGAATTTCCTCGACTAGGTCGAGTTCCTCTCGGAGGGTGTCGTCGTTGTCTTCGGCCTCGAGGGGATCCTCAGTTCGTCTAGATGGCTCTCGTATCTCTACTGGGATCACTGCCTTGGTTCCATACGTGAGGCAGAATGGTGTTTCCCCCGTGGTTGAGTGGGGCGTAGTTCGGTATGCCCAGAGGACACTGTGGAGTTCCTCGACCCATGCCCTCTTGGCGTCGCCGAGTCTTCGGTTTAGCCCTCTGAGTATTACCCTGTTCGCGGATTTGGCCTGGCCGTTTGTCTGAGGATGTTCGACAGAGGTGAAATGGTGCTTGGTCCCGAGTTTGGTGACGAAGTCCCGGAAGTTTTTATTAGTGAACTGTGTGCCGTTGTCGGTGACGATGGAGAGAGGGACCCCGAACCTTGCGAGGATATTTCATTTGTAGAATCGGAGTATGTCGTGGGCCGTGATTTTGGCTAGGGCTTCGGCTTCAATCCATTTGGTGAAGTAGTCGACGCCCACGATGAGGTACTTGTTCTGATAGGAACCTAGGGTGAAAGGGCCAAGGATATCCATCCCCCACCAGGCGAATGGCCACGGGGAGGAGAGAGATTTGAGTTCGGTCGGTGAGGCGAGGTGCATGTCCCCGTGCCTTTGGCATCTGTCGCATCTCTTTACGTGCTCTGTCACGTCTGTTTGCATCGAAGGCCAATAATATCCTGCTCGTAAGGCCTTTCTCGCCAAGGATCATCCCCCGAGGTGCTGCGGGTTGATGCCTTCGTGGATTTCCTCCAGGACGTCGGCAGCCTGGGAGTCGTCTATGCATTTGAGGAGTGGGACCGCGAAGCCCCTGCGGTACAGTTTACCTTCGAGGAGTACGTATGAGCAAGAGCGTCGTTTGATCGCGCTGGCCTCTTTGGGGTCAGTTGGGAGGCGGCCCGCGCTGGGAGCCTCATTGGACTAGTTGGCTTCGCCAGCCTCTTCTTCGTGGTCGTGTTCTCCAGTGAAGTGGCTGTCGAGGTCCACTGAGTCGACGAGCTCCTTCGGTTCGCTCTTCGGCGTTGCAGCGGGGGCTGCCTTTTTAGTTGCTGGGGCGATGGTGCTCAGGCCTTTCAGTGCGGCCTCGAAGCATCTCCGGGCAGCCTCGATGTCGCCGTTCAGGGTCACCACGGCCCCTCGCCTTGTGTAGTATTTCATTTTTAGATGGACGGTGGAGGGTACCGCGGTGAGTTCTGCCATCGTCGTCCTGCCTAGGGTACAGTTATAGAGGGACGGGCACTTGATGACTAGGAAGTGAATATTGATCTCCCTGGAGGTTTCCTTCTCCCCGAATGTAACTTTTAGCTCTACGTACCCCCACGGTTTCGTCGTTGTCCCGCTGAACCCTTGGAGGTTGGAGCCCAGGTAGGGGGATAGGTTGGATTCGTCGAGTTGGAGGGTCGTAAAAAGGTGGGTGTACATGATATCCACCGAGCTGCCTCCATCGACCAGGATGTGTCTGACATCGAAGTTCACCATCTGTGCCCGTATCAGTAGGGGAATGTTGGAGTTGGGAGATCCCCCGGGAAGTTCCTCGAGGTAAAATGTGATCGGATTGGATCGGCCACAAAATTTGTCGAGAGTGCTCATCTTGCCGGAGTTGCTTGTGATAAGCTCTTCGAACTTTCTCTTTACCGATCCTACGGACAGGTTCCTCGGGGATCCGCCGGAGATGACCATGGCTCTTAGAAAGTATTGTCATCGACTGGTGGGGCGTACCGGCTCGTCGGGCAGATCAGGGCCGTCGGGGAGGTCGAATTCTCTATGAGCGAACCAATCCTCAGGGCGGCTGACGCAGAGGGAGACCCGGAGGCCGTTGTCACCGTCTGAAGAGGGAAGCTCTTCGACTCTCTTGGCCTCGGGAGCGTCTTGTCTCGGGGTTTCTCCTCCCCGGGTGTATCTCTTCAGGTGGTCGTCTTTAATCAGGATTTCGATCGCGTCCTTGAGGTGGATGCAGTCTTCTATAACATGCCCGTGGCTCCTGTGGAAACGGCCGTACTTCGATTTGTCCACTTTAGGCTTGGGGGGTGTCGGTCTGGGGAAGCGGACACCTCCCTTGACGAATTCGGTTTTGGCGCATTCGGCCAGTATGCGCTCGCAGGAAGTGACTAGGGTCGTATACTTCGTGAATCGGCTGGCGGGACCACGTTGCTCGCGTTGTTTGCGGGGGCGGTCCTCCCGTCAGCGATCACCTTCGCGCCGGTGGCTTGAAACTTCGTCCTCTAGGTGCCCGCGGGGGGCCTCTCTGTCTCGCGTGTCTCGGGCGAAGTTGGCTGCTTAGGTTTCCTCGAACCGGATATAATGAGCGGTTCTGTCGAGGAAGTCCTGTAGGGAGGCTGGCCGGTGTATGCCCACGGCCTCGTAGAATTTGGAGTCGCGACGCAGACCCTGCTCCATTAGGTAACGCTTCATCTCGTCTGACGTCGTCACCTGCACTGCCTCCCGTGTGAATCTTTCGATGTACTTCCAGAGAGGCTCGTCGGGGGCTTGGATTATAGCGCCAAGTGCGGCTTCCATCTTCGGATGGCGTCGGGATGTCGTGAAGTGTTTAAAAAACAGGTCTTTCAGAACCTTCCATGACGTAATCGATTCGGGCTCTAAACATTTGTACCACGTCATGGCACCTTTCCTCAGCGTCGTCGGGAATAGTCTGCATTTGATAACTCCTCGGACATTTCGGTAGTCGAGCATGGCCTCGATGTCTTCCAAGTGATCATCTGGGTCGGAGGTGCCGTCGTATGTCGAGAGCGTCGGGGGCTTCTCCATCCCGTGGGGAATGGGGGAGCCATGATTTCCCGGGACAGAGGAGTCTTGTAGTCGTCTTCGTCGCTGAGAGTGGGCGACCAAGGGGGAGATGGGCCATTTGGCGGAGGCACCTGATTTCGGCCCCTCGACCTCCTGACCGGGGGTTCGACGCGCGAAGCCCTGGTCGGGGGATCTGCCCTGTTTTGCCGTCTCTCACGAACTTGTCTCGTCGGGGATCTAGTCCGCTCCCGCACTACTTTGAGTTGAGGCCTTTCTAGTCGGGGTCTTCGATCCCTAGGACGGGGTGAAAGACTCCTCGAGTTTCCATTCTGGTCTTCTCGCGGAGGGGCCCTTAGCGGGACCTCGCGTTCTAGCGCACCGATCCGCGCGTTCTGTTGAAATAACAGCTGATTCATCTGGTTGATGGCCGCGAAGAGGGAGGCCACAGTCGGGTCCGCTCCGGCCGGGACAGGAACCGGCTGGAACGCCGCTGGGCTCCGGGGTCGGTGGACAGCTTGCTGTGCAGCTTCCATGGACGAAGGAGAGGCGGTCCGGCCGTCCCTCTCGTCGGTCTCCGGTGGACGGGATGTCTCCGTTTGCTTGCTGCCGTTCGCGGCGGGGGTGAAGATGAAGTCGGGAACAATATCGTCGTGGTGTGGGCTAGCCATGATCGTGGAGTGTTGGTGAAACTTTGGTTTGCTGCTCGGAGTAACGGGGAAGTTTCTGTTCCCACAGACGGCGCCACTGATCTGACTTGATCAGAAGGGATCACTGGCTGGCCACACTCTGTTGGACTGCTGCCTGTTCACCGGTGATGAGGAGGAGGAAGGGGTGTACCTGCAAGGCACTCTGATGCCAAAGTAAGTATATGGGCAGAGTGATCACAAGTACAGAAAAAGGGGTAAGAAGTGAATTACCTGACCCTCTTGTGGAAGAGGGTATTTATAGAGAGACCCCAGCGCTAGGCCAACGGTTACTTGCGTTGGGCTGGACTGCCAGGCCCAACCCAGGTGACTGTTAGGGCTTACGTGGCGTAGTGAAGACCAGGATGTGGTCTTCGCCCTAGTCCAACTGTCCCAAGATCTCCGGAAAGTGGGTTTGACATGCTCTTTCGGAGGTGGGCAGTTGGTTAGTGATGTGTCCCCGTGTAGGGGAGCACGTGGAGAACGTGCGCATGGCATGTTGCTCTCCCCGCGGAGGGAGCTTGCGAGGTTCCCAGGAGGTGTGTTGTTCTCCCCGCGGAGGGGAGCACACGAGGGCGTGGGAGAGACACGTTGTCCTGCTCGACGGTATGGGGATTCTGCCCGCGGAGGACTGTTCTGCCCGACGAGGGACAGTGATTAACAGCGCCTTCCCGTGAAGGGGAGAGCGCAGAGGGCGTCCCGAGGCACGTTGTTCTCCTCGGCGGGAGCATGCCCTTCCCATCGAGGGGTCACGTGTCCGGCTGTCTTACTTAAACCATATTGGACCTTTATTGTGTATCATTGGGCTGGACCGCGAGGTGAGGCCGGGGTCAGACCAGAACAGTTAATATTAAAAGTAAATTTAAAAAATGAAATTTAAATAGAATAAAAAATTTCTTGCAACAACTATCTTTTACATATTTTTTTGAATTCATTGTCAAATATTTTTTTTAATTTTATTTCTATCATATTTAATTTCAAATTTTATTTTAAAATTTTATTTTTTATTAAAAACAAAAGCTAACTTTTTTTTTATGATATTGTATTAACTTTTGACTCAATTTAACTTCAAATATAAAATTTAAATAAAGAAACAAGAAATATTTATTCTATCATATCTCTTATTATACTGACTCTAAAAATTTTAATTTTGTAAAAAAAAAAACTTTTAATTGAGCAGAAAGTGTCAATTAATAATAAATATTTTTAGGAACTTTGTAAAGATTTTCCAAACCATGTGGTTTACTTATATAGAAACAATAGGTTATTCTCTTCTAATATGTTAGGCACTTGTCTGGGTTAATTAGAGATGGGATAAGAAATTAGGAATACCTCGTATCAATTATCAGGATATTAAAGTTTTGAAACTATTGACGTTGATGACATTGTTATCGATATTAAAGTTTTTTTGTGGTATTGGTTGATATTAAGTAGACAGAAAAGTAATCATTGTAGCTTGTAGGAATAGTTTAAATTCCCGTTCGATTTTATGTAATTGTCTTGTTTTAGATTGTATTTATATTCTTGTTGGGTTGAGATTTTTTTAATATCTTTAATAAAATATTTGCTTATCAAAAAAAAAATCAAGATCTACAATCTAGTCTATACACACTAAATTTGACCATACTCGGTTAAATAAAAAATATTTAAATATTTTATAAACATATTTAATTAAAAATATTAGATCTCAGTTCATAAAAAATATTTAAATATTAGACTGAACTGTTTAAATAAATATTAATAAATTTATTATAATAATAATAATAATAATCATAATAATTATAATAATAATTATTATTATTATATCGTGTGTATTGTAATTTAAATTAAATTAAAAGAGTAAAACTTAGTTATTATGAAAATTTTGTGGAAACAAGTTGAAAACACTTCATTAATAATTTATGAATTGTTTTTATAAATTTTTTAAAATAAACAGTCTCACAAAATTAATGATAAAATATATAATTTCAGATAAATCAATGTAAATAAATTTTTAGTATCAGTGATCTTATAGTTTTTTAAGTGTATACAAACATTAATTAAATTGTTTATTTATATGTGTTCAAATGAGATAACTTTTAATGTATAATAGATCAATTTGACATTTGAAAATTTCAAAAAATAAACCTATGATAGATTATAAGTCATACTTAAACTTTAATATTTTTAACAAATCAAACTTAACCTTAAAGCTAACTTAGCTCAGCGTGTTCCCATGCATAATTAGAAACTATATGATAAGATTAAGGATGTGTTTGATAAAATTATTTTTGAATTTAAAAGTTGTTTTAAAATTGACAGCTAAAGATGAATCAACAAAATATATCATAAACGACTAAAAGTTTATGAATAATTAAAAATTATAAATAAAATACATATTAAATATATAATTAAAAAATACATAATTAAAAAATAATGTAATTTTAATTCAAACTTAAAATTATCGGTTAATTAACTTGGCATTTAATTTGAACAAATTTATCTATATCAACGATTCAATACATAAATTGTTTGTATTTAGTGAAATTATGTGTTTTCAGCGACAGATCAATCCTTGAGCTTTGTAAAAGGAAAACTCAATTAGACATTTAAAACTAAAGAATAAAATAACTGAACTTTTGCAATTCTTATAAATGAATTAAAGTAGTCTTTTTTCCAAATATCTTTTATGAATTTTCTTAACTAACTAATTTGAACAATTATTGAGTTTTTAAATGATTAAAGTAATTTTTTTTATTTTTTAAAATCTAATTGGCTTAATATTCTTTTCCGCACCGTATTTTATATTCGATGTTTATTTTAATCTCTTAATTTAAAAAAAAAACAGACTATTTAAATCCTTTAACTATTCAAATTGAATCAGATTAATCATTTTTATCAATTTTATTTGACAAAGTCAATCAATAAAATTTTGTGACACAAACTAACTTTTATAATTGATTTAAAGGCCGAAAAATTCATTACTATTTTCTTTTTTAATTTTAATTGTTGTTTATCATATTCATCCCTTATCTCACAAAATTCAAAATTTTCAAAATGCAAATAAACCCCATTCATGAAGAAAGCTATTGCCTTTCTTACTCTTCCTGACAAAACTAAAATTTTGATTATTGATTAATGTGATATTTTTATAGCTTGTTCAGTGAATCACTCTATTGGCAATATTGGCAATAGAACAATTTATTGAAATTTCTTTAACACATTTCATGTGTTTCAAAATGATGGTACTATTTTTGTTCCCATTTCACACCAACCCATCCATATAATACGTGGTTTCCAGTAGATTTATTAACCTTTCTATCAAACATTACAATGAGTTTATTCAAAGATATGAAGCAGCCATTTTATAAGAGAGAATCTTCTATTTTTCTAGTAGAAACTATAAAAGAAAAATTAAAGGAACACTACTAGAAATACACAGTTTATCTGCGGAAATAGTTCCGCAGCAATACATGCGATTTCACCTGCGCCTTTATATTGTGAAACATTAATTCATACGAAAAATAAGATAGCAGAAAATTTCGCAGAAATTCCGGAGACCTTAGCTGCGAATTTAAATTTAAAAATAAATTATAAGTTTCCTGCGGATTTAATACGAATTCTTTCGCAGGAAATAGTTATCCATTCAAACTACAAAATTCTCTAGAATGATTGCAGGAATTGCTGCGACATTTGCTGCGGAATTTCCTGTAATCCTTTCTGCAATTTTGCTGCATTTATTTTTAATTTTTATTATATTTTTACGATTAATAAATAAAATCATAAAATACATATTAATTCCCAGAATATGTTGTTGAGACATTTTTTAATTTTACATTAAATCTTTATTTTTCTTAAGAAAGTTTTATAATATTAATTGAGTTTTTTTTATTTATTTCTTAAAGAAGATTTATTTATTTAATATTTTATTTATTATTCTAAAAATTATAAAAAATTAAAAATATAAGTTTATGATACAATTGATGTGTAATCCTTCAACTTATATTTTTTTTAAAATTTAAAATTTAAAAAGACAATAAAATAACTTTTTTATTCAATTGATAACATATATTTTTATATTATATATAATCCTTTTATTATTTTGTGTATTAAAATATTTTGGTGAAACAACTAGATTATTATGCTAGAGATCAATTTAGTAATTTTCAATTCAATTTTACAATTTAAAAGATGATAAAATAAAATAAAAATACTGATTTACTATCCTAAATTTTGGAGTAAGAGGAAAAAAAAGTTTTAAACAAATTGTGTTTTATAAGTATAAAATTTAGAAAAAATATTATAAAACATGTGGAAATTATTTTTTTGTTTTAAATTAAATTTGTTTTCTTTTTTGTATTAGTTTCATTTAATACATTTTTTTTAGCAACCCAATTATGAATTTTAAATTGAAAAAAATTAAATATAAATTTCTTTTATAATTTTTATTAAAAAATATACAATTTTTCACATGGTAGCTTAATCACCTGTCATTGTTCAACTGTGCAAAAAACTCACATCCTACCCTCCACCAAGTCAGCTTCCATTAGTAGAATCATTATTATGGATGAAAACTTAACGAGATCAAAGTCGTAAAGAAATATTTTGATAGGGTCAAAAACGAATTTTACTATATTTAAAGGGTCAAAAACAAAATTAGGTTAAATGGGCCAAGACAAATTTTTGTAAACTCGAGACTCATCCAGTTACCACCAAACGGGAACCGAATTCTATCGTTCTATCGCCACTTGAATAGATTCTCAATCAAAGGTAATAAACGACAATACTTTTTGCTTTTCTTCACCGTTTTTTCATTTCGATGAGTTTTGTTTTCAATTATGTGTGCTTTTGTTTGAACATCTTGACATTCTATGCATACAATTACGCTCCTTGGTTGGTTTTGGCTCTGTTACTGGAAATTGGGAACATGTTGTTGTTGTTATTACTATTTGTAGCTATTAACTGTTTGATGAAATGTCTCTGTGATTTTTGATATCAGAAATTGTGCTTAGCAGTAGTTGTGCCACCATCATAGTAATACTCACAAAACTCCAATAAATCAGCATCTGGTTCAGATTCCTCTGTAATAAATCTTTCCTTGAATTCATTGGTTGATTTCAAGGCTTGACTGCTCAGATTCTCATGAGATAATTATTGTTTGGGGCTTTGTTTTGCTTTTACTTCTCCCTTTGACTGCAATTGTTTATGTCCTGCTATAGAGTTCATTTTACTAGGCAGTTACTTCTTCTCCATAGTACTAGTGCCGGTAATAATGTGGAGAAGTTTGAGCTGAACAATTTTTTGCATGAAATTATACAGGTTGTCCAGGAATTTCAACATTCAAGAAGTTGTGTTACGGTGATCACAGAGGATGGTTGTGTTTACGAAGCCAATTATGTAATTCTGTCTGTTAGTATTGGTGTTCTCCAAAGCGACCTACTTACCTTCACTCCACCCTTACCAGTATGTTTTCTCAATACATATTCTCCTTTATTTACTCCAAGGAGCCCCATGTAATCAAGCAAGCTAGTAGTAGAATACTATTGTATGATGTGGGATTCATTTATTGGTCCCGGATATATGGACACCTCGTGCTTCTCATACTGATCTTTAAGGAAATTAATTTGAGAACTTGCCTGCAACATGGTTAGAATGGAATCTCTAGATATGGCTATGTCTGCCCATAAGGGTCCCTACTCCCTACAGCAGGAGTTTCCCTTCTATTTACAGGTTGTGGCCCCATAGTCTTAAATATTGGTTGGTAATGTAAAGAAGTGTAGTAAGGATAGCTAGGTTTTGTAGTAGTACTAGTATTAAATTAAGCTCTCTGGTTGATGACGCCAGAGGGCAGATTTTATTTAACTTATATTTATAGATTTTTGGTATCTGAAACTATCTGTAAAAACGTGGGGTCATGTGTAACGCCTCGATTTCGATTATTTCATGCTATTGAGTGTTTTATTTGAATTGAGTAATAATTGTTTTAAATTGTGAATTTGACGTGTTAATATAGTATGTTTTAATATTTTACCGTTTCGGAGAGTTTCGGGTAAAATTAGACTGGAGGGTATTTTGGTCTTTTTGATAGAAATAGAATTGAGAGGAGAATAGAGAGGAAAATAGAAAGAAAGAAAGAAAAGAGAGTTAGAGAGAAAGAAAAGAGAAAGAAAGAAGAAGAGAAGAGAAAGGAGGAAAAAGTTGGAAATCATCAAGAAAGCTTACTAGGAATCGGATAATCGGGTAAGAGTGTGAAATTATATCATCTTATCATTGTATATGAATCATGTATGTATATGTGTGGATTAGTTTGGTTGTTTTCTCAATTTTCTTCGTTTAGGTCGAAATGATAGAAATCGATAGAAACCGATGTTTGAACGGTTAGAATTGGGAATAACTTTCGTAGTTTAGTCGGGATATGTTAGACTAAGAGTATTGGAACTAGTTTGGCAAAAATCGAGTGATATTGTGAGTTTCACCATTTTCGGTTAAATTGAGGTTAAGATTTTGAGTGGAAATCGGATGTCATGAAATTCGAGTTTTATGATCCTAAAATGTCCGTATATGATTAGTAAGGATGGATAGGTATTTAATCGGGTGAAAACCATTCAATCGGGCGACTTTTTGGGGCTTTTAAACCCGAACCCGTGGCTAATTATCATAATTTTGCAGGTGTTAATCGGTTAACATATAGGGTTAAACGATTAACACTGCTTTGCTGCGCCTGAGAAGTGAGATTTTTAAGGCGTTAACCGGTTAACGTATATGGTTAACCGGTTAACACTGTAAGAATGAGGAAAAATATTTTTTTTCAAAACATCGAAAATTCATAACTTTTTCACCGTTTATCGGATTCGGTCGTTCTTTATATCAAACTGAAGCAAATAATATGTTCTATAATTTGGTGAAGAGAAATATTATTTTAGCCGACTTTTAGCCGATTTTACCAATTAATCGGAAATAACGATTTTGAGTGAGAGAAGCTTAATTAGCTAGAGCGTCCGGTTGCGATCGGTCTTGTCTCGTATGAATAACTTGTGTGTTATTGATGGTTGTGCTGTGGGTAGCCGTAAGGCGTGAATCCTAGTGTATGAATCGATTGTGAATCGTGGCCTTTGGGCAAATTATATGCATTGTTTAGAATTGAATAAAAATGTATGGTAATTGTGATGAATGATGAATACAATATACATTGTGAATGTATGATTATTGTATGTTATGAATATGAAGAACGCATGAAAAATATATTTTCAAATATGTATGCATTCTTGTGTTGGTTGATCCCGCATAGGATCTGCAGAAACATCGTGTGCCCATGTGGGGTGTGAGCGATGGTTTATAGTTGATTGAGTCAATTTGTATGTGAAGCATCATGATATGCATTCTTGTGTTGATTGATCCGGTGTAGGATCTGTAGAAACCTCGTGTGCCCAGTTGGGTGTGAGCGATGGTTTATATTTTGATTCTGCGTAGAATCTGCAGAACGATTGTGTGCCCATGTGGGGTGTGAGCAATCGGATTGTGTGCCCGTGTGGGGTGTGAGCAATCCTGAAACATCATGTGCCCATGTGGGGTGTGAGCGATGGGTGAACATCGTAGGCCCGACGGGGAGTTACTTCGGTAACGAGCGATGGTTCCATTTTGGTTCTTCAATTGAACCTGCTGATTGAGTCGGTACCGCATTTGCATCTGCATAGAGTCGTGTGTCGGTCTCTATGAGTTGCATTAGCATCTTTATATGATGCATTGGTGAAATAAACATGTATGTAGATGTTTATGTGAATTGGTGATGAAATGAACATATTGTGTATATTTATATGTATTGGTTGGAATTATGGATATGTGCATAATAAATATGTCAGGTGAATATCCATTATTTGTGTAATTATACATTGCGGTGTATATGATGAGGGATGATGAATTGTGGTGAGAATGAAGAATATGTGTATTCTTTTGATTGTGTGTGTGTGTGTGTGTGTGTGTATATATATATATATATATATATATATATATATATATATATATATATATATATATATATATATATATATATATATATATATATATATATATATATATATATATATATATATATATATATATATATATATATATATATATATATATATATATATATATATATATATATATATATATATATATATATATATATATATATATATATGCATTGAATATTATGATATTCTTTCTCACCCTTCTGCTGTTTTATGATGCTCTATGAGGCATTGCAGATTAGGTGCTGGTGTCGCTTGCGCGAAAATAAGGTGCCGGCATGACAGAAGAGTCGCCACCTTTCGTTATTTATCCCTCAGAGCGGGAAAGGAAACGATCGGAAAAACCTGACGAATAAGGGTAAGACAAGGTCATCGCAACCATTGTCTGGGTTCGGGAGTCGGTTACGCAAGGGGAAGGTATTAGCACCCCTCACGTCCGTCGTACTCGACAGGATCCTCGCTTGTTGTTTACTTGGACGGGTTGGTTATAATCTATCTACCTATCAAGGCTGGCTGAAAAAGAAAAGAAAAATGACTCGGCAAAGCATCGCGCTTTATGCCTACGTATTCTCATCAGAGAATGAGAAATCAGAGTCAACGTAGTTCGGCTAACTACGGGTGATTATGGGGGGAAGGTTGCTCGCTAGGACGTCGCATCCTATGCCTACGTACTTTCATCTGGTATGAAAGATCAGAGCAAACGTAGTTCGGCTAACTACGGGTTATCTCCTAAAAGAAGTGTTTTTTATTGTGTTTGCGATTTCAATCGCACTAGAGACTATGACCTGAGAGTGAATGCGTCGCATGTCACCCAAAGGGTACCATACTAAACATCCAGACTGTGGAAAAGAAACTCTCCCACAATCCTTTCTCAGATAGCTTAAGGCTCGTAACGTACGAAAGAAATCATTCATGATTACTGTATCTTAAACTGCTTCGAGATGAGAAGAGAACAGGCCCAACTAGGAGGGAGACTATCAAGTCCTACTGTTATCATGCCATGGATTCATCCTATGGTTGAGGTTTGAACAGGGAACTCCTAGATGTTGTCATGCATAGGTTTCAACCTAAAAGTCTATCATCAAATCCTCATCAGAGGAAATGAGAGTCCTAAGGGATCATATCAATGATACACCACAACAGACAAAAGCATCAGCTTTAACAGTAAAATGCATGCAATGCAAGTGAGGGAGGAAATGTGTGTGGGGCTTCAGCCTCCACAAGCTCGTCTCGACCTCAAGCCAGTCATGAAATAACAGTAATCATACTGAAATAAACAACATGCTATTAAGCAAAAACAGTAAACTGCAATCATACAGATGAAAGAAATGAAATACCATCAGGCAAAATAAACACATGGGCAAGGGAGCTGGGCTCTACCGAATACCCGCAAGCAAAGCCAGGCAGTAACAATACAATCAGATGCACTCATGCTCTTAGACTGACCTTATTCTAAATGGGCTTAGTCTAATGCAGCAGACAAATCAGACAAAACACACAATACATCAAAGAAAATAGAAGAAAGCCTCAGCTCCTCCAGCAGCTACTCAGTCTTCAGACTTCAGAGATCACTTGCTTTCCAGGTATCAACCCTACAACATGAGTATCAACTCATCTTCTCCCTTGAGCTTCAGCTCCTTTGATCATCTCCACCTTCAGGCTTCACCATCTCCAGGGATCTTCAGGCATCAACTTGATCTTCATAGAGTCTTCAGACTTCAATAATCTTCAAGGAATCATCCTCTTCAAGGCCTTAGCTTCTATCTTCAATGGCTCCAATGCTCCAGCAAACAAGATTCAGTTACCAAGATGAGGTGGGGATGTTACAGTACTCACTGACTTCCAAAGGATGCCATTGAGAACTTAACATCAAAGGACAGGCTCTCTCAAAGTTCTACCTTATAGGGCAAGGTCACTAATCCCTCCAAAGGAGAGAGGTGAATACCCTTAAGGGACTCTGAGTCATAGAGAAGAAAGGAGGTGAACAAGACACTCCTTGTTTATTGAACAAAGTATTCTATCTAGGGCTCTGCCTATGCACCTATCAACCTATAAACAAAACAAACAAAAGCTATGCTAAACTCCTCTGCCAGATTTTTCAAGCTTCCATGATGATCCACAAGCTCTTCATAAGGTCTTCTCATGATGCCCAAGCTCCTCAAGCCAACAACAACTCCAAAGTAAGGCAAAACAAAGCTAAACTAGCCCTAAAGGCCCCACAAACAACATTCAATTCAAAAATCAATGAAAAATACTAAAATACCCTACAAATTCCTAATATAAATTCTAGAGGATCCTATTTGACTACCCTTAGGTCCCATATAGTCCCCATACACTAATTTGTTCTAAAAACCCCAAAAATAAAATGTTGAAGTTCAAGTACACAACCTAAAACCCTAATTAGAGCACCTAAATGTCTAACTATCAAACTACATCAAATTTGATTTCTAAAATCAAGGGATAAATCCTACATGAAACTAGGGTTCAATATCTAATCACACAAAAAAGAATGAATTAAAAAACCTAAGGGAAGGCCCTAAAACAATTCTTGCAAGATAAGGTACAAACTAAAAGAAATAAAATACCCTATTTAAGAGAAAATACCACCATTAATTCCACATTAAAAATAAAATTTCATTTTTATTTTTATATTTTTCTACACAAAATTATCTACTCATAGAAAAAAGAATGACCAAAAACTCATCATTTACCAATTTGTAATGAATTTTTAAAGTTCATAAAAAAATGTAAAACAATATAAAAACTAAAAAATAAAGAAAATGAGGGAGGGGTGTGAATAGCTACACGCGCCAGTTAAGTTTCAAATGGGCTGAATCAGGGGGGGTGTGGATAGGAGAGAAAACTTTAAGCCCAGACGCGCCTCACTTAACCCAACGGCGGCGTTTTGCTTTGAACTGAGTTTCCAATTCAATCGTGGCCCTCCAATCTCACTCTCGGTCAAAGGTCAAGCCATGATCTGATGGCTCTCATCCATCTTCCTCAAATGCCTCAGGCAGCCCTCAATGTTACAGGCGGTGGTTCACGGTGGAAACCACCGTCTTCTTCGGCGGACACCCAAACTCAAGTCACCAATCAAACCCCAAACTATATCAATTCAACTCGGTTTTTCATGGAGATCCTCAATCCAACCTCAGAATACCCTAAATCATCCTCTAAATCAAAACACCATGGGATTTTCAGAAACTACACAAATCTTGATCATCATGGTTCTCAAAATTAAAGGCATGGATCTAATCCTCATCTATCACTGATCGGTTTCCACTATCCAAACACGATTGAAACATCAAGAATCCCCATAACTAACTCTCAACAGAAATTGCACATCACTCTTGATCATCACCAAATATCATGAAACTATCCAGAAACGATCCTTGTTCATGCTAGAACCTAACCACATGCAAGATTCTACCTAATTCAGCCTAGATCAAAGCATAATTTAAAGGTTACATACCTGTGAAGAAGTGATCAACAGAAGGTCTTCAAGGCGCAAAATCCACTCTGAATTGATTCAAACACCTTCAGTGATGAGCAAGGATCACTCTCCAATCAGAAATTTGGCTTGAAACTCTCTCCAATTCAGAAACCGATTCTGAGTTCTTCCTCCAAAATCAGTTATGGCTTCACTCTCACAGCATGAAATCACCAACCCTTTGCATCTGAGATCACTCTACTATCTTTATAGAACAAATCTATGGGCTTTTGATCCACTCTAAGAGCCCAAAACAGCATATCTAACTTTCTGATTTTTCCTTTGAAGTGTAATGCACCAGTCACGGTTTCCTTGTTTCAGTCAGCTTAAACTAGTTGCTTTCAACCATATGAACCATTTCCAATGTGTTTGGATAGGTAGGAAGGCTTGATTTGGCTTGTGTAAGGTTTTTCAACATTGCCTTATAATGCAAGTAATAGGTTTACAAAGAAAGTCCCTTCTTTAGGCCTCAAATGGAAAATCTATTTGAACCAAAGTTCTCAAAATAATGTTTCCAATCAAAATGATATATTGGATGACCTATTTTGGATTCCTATATCTTCCAAACCAATTTTCAAATTCAACTTTTCAAACTTATATGCCATTTTTAGTTCATTTTTTGACCAATCATGCAACTTCATGCTATGAGCTTTTCCAACAATTTGTGACCTTCTTTCTAGACTCAAAATCACATTTTGAACAACTTTCATGTTTTGAGTTTTTCCATTTGAGGCTTGGAAATAGGAGTTTTAGGCATTGGCTAAAATGACCTATAACTGACAAATGACCAAAATACCCCTGTCTTGTTCAAACCATAAGTTGAGTTCCACAAATCCTGTCAAGGACTTCTACCACTCAAATTAAAGCTAAGAAGATGCCCTCCAACATTCATGTTGACCAAGAAATCATAGGAATCATCCTACTAGGGCAAAAGTTGTCTGCAAGTTGGGTGACTTTCAAGGACCCAGATTCACATACCTCAGATGACCTGTAATTTGTCAAAACCATAACTTGAGCTCTGTAACTCCTATCAAGGACTTCCACCACTCAAATTAAAGCTTAGAACAAGCTCTACAACATTCATGTTGTGGGGAAGATGAGATATCAGTCACATCTAGAGCTAAAACTGCCTGGAAAATAGGGATCAAATTAGGGTTTTTGCACTGACAATCCTCAGAAACCCTAACTCAAAACTTCTCAAACTCTTCAATCATGATGAGTTGGTCTAGGAATCATCCTTATAACATCTCTATGCATCATTCCATGATCTCATGGCCCTTGGATTAGGTCTCAACCTTCTCCAAATCTTCAACTGATCTAGGGTTGACCCAGTCAAAACCCTAATTCTATCATTCCTGGTTGAATCTTTTGAATTCTTGCCTAATGATCTCTCTGGGCTTCATGATGGCTATCAAGACATCTCATAGGCTTTATCAAAACATCAAGTTCATTCTCAAAGTCTCAGAATCATCTGAGGAGCACCCACAACTCTCAAGCTATGAAGCACACAAACCTGGTTTCAACCCATTCCTCTGAAGATCTCTTGAACTGTCTGATGAAGGTATCCATTTTCAAACACTAGGTGGATAAATAATTGTTGGTCAAATTTTGGGGTGCAACAGCTGCCCCTATTCAAACGGCTTGAACCTGACTGGGTGAGAAGCGAACGGCTCTCAACCAATCAAGGTGCGAGACGATTGAATATCGGTAAACCCGAAAATTTGCCAACTGCACGAGCACACGGTACTCTGCGGGGAACAAATCTTCGAATATTGCAATGCTAGCTGCACGGCCGCTAGCTGGAGAGATACTGATCTGACATCGCCGCCAGTTATCCTCGTTAACTTCTTCTGATATTGCCTTCAGACAACCACAACACTGGGAAACAAGCGTCCAACATCGCCGTCGGAGACCTAAACCTGAATCGCCAAAATACCCAACATCGCCGCTGGAGAAAATACAAAAATGAACAAAATACCCCGCATCGCCGCTGAAGAAAATACATCTCTGAACAAAGTACCCCGCATCGCCGCTGGAGAACTAAAGGATCTGCATCACCTAACATCGTCGTCGGAAGACTGGATCACCTTGACACGCCCAACATCGCCGCTGGAAAACTGAATCTGACATCGCCGTCGGAAACAAACATCCTCTTAGAGACACTCGACATCGCCGTCGCACAAACATCATCTCTACTGGGGATTTAAAGAGTTTGACCTCGCCGTCGAATCCAAGCGTTCAACCTCGCCGTCGAACAAACATCCAACCTCGCCGCCGGACAAATGATGATCTGACCTCGCCGTCAAATCCAAACGTTCAACCTCGCCGTCGAACAAACATCCAACCTCGCCGCCGGACAACTGATGATCTAACCTCGGCGTCAAATCCAAACGTTCAACCTCGCCGTCGAACAAACATCCACCCTCGCCGCTGGACCAATGGTGATCTGACCTCGCCGTCAAATCCAAACGTTCAACCTCGCCGTCGAACAAACATCCAACCTCGCCGCTGGACAAACATCCAACCTCGCCGCTGGACAAATGATGATCTTGAACATCTCTGACCTGGGGTTCACCCCTGGTAAGTGGAACAAAAAGTACGCTTGCGTATTTGAAACTACTCCACTGGGAATGAGAGACTTAACCGAGCACACTCTGATCTGGGGTTCACCCTCAGAACCATAACGAACATCGGAATACCGCTGCACACTGCCTGCCGTAGAACCTCAACATTAAAGATATATGAAACCCTGGCCCCTGGCCACTCCAGATCCGCTGGAAAAAATATTCAAGTATTTCTGAATATGAATGAAACCCTGGCCCCTGGCCATTTCCAGCTCCAGCTAGAAAAATCTTCAAGTACTTCTGAAGATAAACATCCTTGACCTTCAAGGATAGATGAAACCCTGGCCCCTGGCCACTCCAGATCCGCTGGAGAATCTTCAAGTTCTTCTGAAGATAGATGAAACCCTGCCCGTCGGCGATTCCAGCTTCAGCTAGAAAAGATCTTCAAGTACTTCTGAAGATAAACATCCTTGACCTTCAAGGCTGTAAACTTTTCCCGTCGGCAACTCTGCAAGAGGTATCTTCGACTTCAGTCTAAAGAAATGGTCCTTGGCCTTCAAGGATACATGGATCTGCCTTCAGGCAACTCCGCCTCTGCTATAGAGCATCCGTGACTTCAGTCAGGGATATATTTCGGCCTTCAGTCCGAAAAAATGAATCCTAGGTCATTCATGACCTTGGGGACAACCTTGCCCTTAGGCACCTTCGCTTCAGCTTAGGAAATCTGTGACTTCAGTCAAAGAAATGGTATCCAGAGCCATTCATGACTCTACGGGGATTCAAACACTTTGCCTTCAGGCAGAACTCCGCTTCAGCTGGAGAAACATCTTCGACTTTAGTCAGAAGAAAAATGCCATTCACTTGATCGCCATCAATCATCTCTTCAGGACACTTGACTTGGTCTTCAGACCAACACGGATCATCTTGAATACAAAATTTGGAACCTTGTCTTCAGCCACACGTCGATTCATCAACAAGGACATCTGAACTCACAGGAACCTTCTGATACCGCCCTCAGGCGTTTACGAAGTCAATCCTCAGATTAGACAACACTGTTGGAGCAGACATATCACGCTGCTAAGGACTTCAAGAATCATCCTGAACAAACAAATCCGTCAGGCACCTTCAAGAATCATCTTGAACCGATAACCATTCTGGAGACTTTATTCTGTGGGGTATTCCAGGAACCTCCCTGGGCAACTCTTGCTGGGTACGCTACTGGGGGAGCTCAAGGGTTATCCTGAATAAACCATTCGGGAACCTGCGCCGAGGTCTTAAGAATCATCTTAAGCAAACGGCCCTGCTGAGGAATTCGAGGATCGTCTTGAACTGACTTCGCTGGGGATCTCAAAAATCATCTTGAGCGAGCGACTGTGGGAATTACACCGGGGTCCTAAGAATCATCTTAAGAAAGCGACCTTGTTGGAGAGAATATCAGGAATCATCCTGAACAAACAAATTCGTCGGCCGAACACCTGTAAGGCAAGAATAATAATGACCTAGATCATGCTTATGATGCATACGCTTCCGCGCTATGCCTCACACGGTGGGAATAATATGCGTTTATGCTAAATGCTGTGCAATCACGCACAATGCTATGCAATCATGCACAATGCTATGCAGTGTTAAATGCTATGTTAAATGCCATGCAGTCATGCACAATGATGCGATCCCGTCAGCAAAAATAAATGCCGAAGGGGAATTCTCCTGTCAAGGAGAAAGAACTGCTCAGATAGAGGAATCATCCTGCTGAGGAGAACGTGAATATGCCAATGTCAATCAGGCTCTGTCTGGGGAAATGATCTTCCATTGACTGCTGCAGGGAAAACAAATTCAGCTGACTGCTGCAGGGGACGAAGCTCTACGAGAACCCGAACCTGCTGAAGGAAAGCAATGTCAATCGCGGGAGTGAACTGCGTGGCCGTCTCGGCTAATTCTTCTGGGGATGATCACTCTGTGGGGAAACAACTTCAGCTGCTCCACACTCCGCTGGGGAAAGACCAATCATGATCTGATCAACCTTCAAGGACTCGGCTCTCTTGGACATCTGCAAACTCGGCTGAGGAAAGAGAAATCATTCTGCTTCGCTGCAGAGAGTGCGACTCTGGGGAGATACAGCATCAGCTGCCCCGCGCTCTGCTAGGAAACCACTCATGGTCCCCACTGCTCCCAAGGATTCAGTTTTTCTGCGGACTCAACCGGGGAGAGAAATCATTCTACTTCACTGGAGAGTACGACTCTGATGAGGGATTTCAATTCCGCTGGGGAAGAAAGAATCATCTGACTTCGGGGAAGAGAGTACGACTCTGCAGGGGAATATAACATCAGCTGTACCACTGCTCTACTGGGGAAGAGGGAATCATCCCATCTCAGGAGAGAATACGGCTCTGGTGGGGAATCTCAATTCCACTGGAGACTTCCGCCTGGCGCCATCAGTTACTGCATCCTTCGGCATACGAACAGCTTCCTACGAGACCTGCACTTGTGACCCGGTGCTGGGGAGGCACCTACTTTGGCGACTTTACTGGGGAAAGCACGAGCTTCGGCACCCGACCATTTCTATGAAATCTGTACTGGTGACCCGGTGCTGGGGAAGAATCCTGCTTCGGGGGTGCGCTCTGCACATCTTCCGGAAGGTGCTACACCTGCAACAACACAAACAAACAAGACAAGACTCCCCCCCCCCCCAAAGGGTCCTATCCAGATTATTATCTCGCGACAATATTCAGTTAATCAATTGTTTCAACAATCAATGGGCCTAGGCCCGTAAGTTTATGTATGCGCATTTTATCAAAAAACACCGGCGTTTTCATTCGTAAACAAAACAGGTAAATGCTAAACAGACAAGTAGAATTGCTGAATAATGTGCATTTTATTGATGATGAAACCCCGAACGGGCAAAAATGTTTTACAACAGAGGCAAACTCCTGGAATGAGGAAGCCGCACGAAAAAAGAAACATAAATATACATCAGTATATACAAATGTTGGCAATCGAGGCGTAGACGAACACCATGAGTTGATCCCTCTAAGACCCACTCGACTTTGATACCTCTCCGACGCTTCAGCTTTGGAAGAGATTGATTCAGATAAACGGCCCTCAGGTCTTCCAAACCACTAAACAATGAAAGTCCATACGCGGAACGCAGTCATTTGCTTATTCAAATCCCTAACTTTTGCGTGAACCGCCCTTTCGGGTTTTCAGTTCACCGGGATACCCTTTTTTGCCGAAGCCGCCCAGTGTAGGTTTTCAACTTCGCGGGTGTACATTTTTTTCAATATATCCCTAATTTTTGCCCGAACCTTTTATTCTGTTTTTGGTTCGCCGGGATGCCCCTTTTTTGCCTGGACTCTTTTTTTTTGTCCAGCGGGTCTCTTTCAAGCAAAGTATTTTTTAACTGCGTCCGCGTTCACCGGGGATGCAAAATCTTCACCATCCATCGTGGATAACAACAAAGCTCCTCCTGAGAAGACCTTGCTGACGACATACGGCCCTTCGTAATTCGGAGTCCACTTGCCCCGGTGATCGGAGTGTGGCGGAAGAATCTTCTTCAGGACGAGATCACCCGTCTGAAAGCTTCTAGGACGCACCTTCTTATCGTAAGCTTTCTTCATTCGGCTTTGGTACAGACGACCAAATGCAATCGATGCTAACCTTTTCTCGTCCATCAGGCTGAGCTGGTTCAAGCGGTTCGTAATCCATTCTGCCTCATCAAGTTTTACATCAACCAAAACTCGCAAAGAGGGAATCTCCACCTCTAACGGTAGGACAGCTTCCATACCATACACCAAGGAGAAAGGAGTTGCCCCGGTCGACGTACGCACCGTCGTACGATAACCGTGCAAGGCAAACGGCAGCATCTCGTGCCAATCCTTGTACGTCACAACCATCTTCTGAACAATCTTCTTGATGTTCTTATTGGCCGCTTCAACAGCGCCATTCATCTTCGGCCGGTAAGGAGATGAGTTGTGGTGTTCAATCTTGAAGCTCTGGCACAACTCCTTCATCATCTTGTTGTTCAAATTCGAACCATTATCAGTAATGATCCGCTCGGGAATTCCATAGCGACAGATGATGTCCCTCTTTATGAACTTAGCTACCACCTGCTTGGTCACATTAGCGTACGAGGCTGCCTCCACCCACTTGGTGAAGTAGTCGATAGCTACCAGAATGAAACGATGACCATTGGATGCGGTGGGCTCGATCTTGCCTATCATGTCGATGCCCCACATGGAGAACGGCCAAGGGGAGGACATGACATTCAATGGGCACGGCGGCACATGAACTTTATCAGCATAAATCTGGCATTTGTGACATTTCCTCGCGAATCTGAAGCAATCCGACTCCATAGTCAGCCAGTAATACCCTGCTCTCAGGATCTTTCTCGTCATGGCGTGCCCGCCGGCGTGCGTACCAAATGTGCCCTCATGGACTTCTTCCATGAGTATACTCGCCTCTTTCTCATCTACACATCTGAGCAGCACGAGATCGTGGTTTCTCTTATACAGCACTCCATCAGGATTGAGATAAAAGTTTCCAGATAGCCTCCTTAGAGTCTTTTTATCCTGGGTTGACGCACCCGCAGGATACTCCTTAGTCATAAGGAAGGTCTGGATATCGTGGAACCATGGCTTGCCGTCAGTGGCATCCTCGATTGCAAAGACAAATGCCGGTCTATCAAGACGTGAAAGTACAATTCTTGGAGCCTCATTCCAATAATTGACTTTATACATTGAAGCCAACGGGCTAAAGCATCAGCCATTTGATTTTCAGCCCTGGGTACATGATGAAGTTCCACTCGGTCGAAGAACGGAAGCAGCCTCCTGGCATAATTCATGTATGGCACTAAATTCGCTTGGCGAGTTTCCCACTCCCCTTTAATCTGATTGATTACAAGCGCTGAGTCACCATATATGTCTAGATTCTTGATTCTCAAATCAATTGCCTCTTCTAGACCCATAATACATGCTTCATACTCTGCTTCGTTGTTGGTAACTGGAAACGTCAGTCTCGCAGTAAAAGGGATGTGGGATCCGTGAGGAGTCGTGATGATAGCCCCGATACCACTTCCATAGGAATTAACCGCTCCGTCGAATATCAACTTCCACTGGGATTTCCTATCTGGCCCTTCATCGGGCAATGACTCATCGCAATCCTTCGCCTTGAGAAACATAATGTCCTCGTCAGGGAATTCGAACTTCATCGGCTGGTAGTCTTCGATCGGCTGTTCGGCCAGGTATTCAGACAATACGCTTCCCTTAATGGCCTTCTGGGAAACATACTGAATGTCATATTCCGTCAACACCATTTGCCATCTGGCAATCCTGCCCGAAAGAGCCTGCTTCTCGAAGACGTACTTGATCGGATCCATCTTCGAAATCAGCATGGTGGTGTGATTGAGCATATACTGTCGTAGACGTTTGGCAGCCCAAGCTAATGCACAACACGTCTTCTCCAGCATCGAGTATCGAGATTCACACTCAGTGAACTTTTTACTCAAGTAGTAAATGGCATGCTCTTTTCTGCCCGTCTCGTCGTGCTGACCGAGAACACACCCCATACTATTCTCCAGAACCGTCAGGTACATGATTAATGGCCGTCCAGCCACTGGGGGTATCAAGATTGGAGGTTCTTGAAGATACTGCTTTATTTTGTCGAATGCCTTCTGGCAATCCTCATTCCAAGTAATCGCCTGATCTTTCTTTAACAGCTTGAACATCGGTTCACAAGTGGCCGTGAGCTGAGAGATAAACCTTGCAATGTAGTTTATTCGGCCCAAGAAACCACGAACTTCTTTTTCTGTTTTCGGCGCTGGCATTTCTTGGATAGCTTTTATTTTCGCAGGATCAACTTCAATACCTCGTTCACTAACGATAAACCCCAATAACTTTCCGGACCGCACTCCAAAAGTGCATTTGTTAGGATTCAGCCTCAGCCTGAACTTCCTAAGCCTTTCAAACAGCTTCAACAAATTGACCAGATGCTCTTCCTCCGTTTGGGACTTTGCAATCATGTCATCAACATAGACCTCGATCTCATGATGAATCATATCATGAAACAAAGTTACCATTGCTCGCTGGTAAGTGGCCCCTGCGTTCTTCAGACCGAAGGGCATTACCTTATAGCAGAATGTACCCCAGGGGGTAATGAACGTCGTTTTCTCCATGTCCTCCGGTGCCATCTTAATCTGATTGTAACCGGAGAAGCCATCCATGAACGAAAACACGGAAAACTGGGCTGTATTGTCGACCAACACATCGATATGAGGCAACGGGAAATCATCCTTAGGGCTCGCCCTGTTCAAATCCCGATAATCGACGCACATGCGTACCTTACCGTCCTTCTTCGGTACAGGCACTATGTTGGCGACCCACGGAGGGTAAGTGGTAACGGCTAGAAATCCTGCGTCCAACTGCTTCTGGACCTCTTCTTTGATTTTTACAGCCATGTCTGGTCTCGTCCTCCTGAGCTTCTGCTTGACTGGAGGGCAATCTTCCCGCAACGGCAAGCGATGAACCACGATATCAGTGTCGAGTCCGGGCATATCCTCATACGACCAAGCAAAGACGTCACTATACTCTCGAAGCATCTCGACCAGTCTATGCTTGACATCACTCTGCAGCGCAGCCCCAACTCTGACATTTCTGATGAGCTCCTCAGAACCCAGATTTACAATCTCAATATCCTCCTCGTGAGGCAGAATAACCTTCTCCTCTTGTCTCAACAAGCGGGCCAATTCTTCCGGAAGGTCTTCGTCTTCATCAATCTCATCCTCGGCTTGATAGATCGGGCAATCAAAGTCGTAGTGAGCCGTAGAGGGTCCAGAGTCGATGTCATCTGTTACGTGGATCCTGCAATAACAAGGGTTAAGTTTAAAGCAGGAATATGCAGGTTAGCACGAACCTCGTTGCCATTTTGCGGTTTTTTTTTTGAAATAAACATAAAATAGGAATAACAGAGAACACAATATTTGATTACGAAGAAAACGCCTTTTATTTATTAACAAAATGCATACACATAATCCAACAAGGCCCTGACAGTAAAACCACTATGCCCCGGGCAGGACATAGGGTTGTACAAAGATTGTAAAAAGCAAATCATTACTCTTCACTTGTCAGCTTGATAATCTCCTTGATGGTCCAATTGTGGAGGCGCTCACCCGGCTTACTCGGTTGAATCCAGGCGTCAAGATCGCAATCACTGTCTCCGCTGCTCTCCGACGCAGCATTGATACTCTCGAAGATTACTCCCCCTTTGGTGAATAGGATCGGCCCTTTCCCACGAGACGAGCTACCAGAAGAAGATGAAGCTTCAGCTTGCGGAGAATATCCCAATCCAAACTTATCCTGCTTGATTGGTATATCCAAAACATGCCCCCAGCCTGGGGTGGAACCGGCTTCGACAACGGCCCTGGCTTCTTTAAACGAGGAGAGGTTCAACTCTTGCTTCTCTGCGACAACGGGAGCCACTTCCTTCACTCTGACGGTTTCAAAAGCCTGGCAAAGAGTCTCATGGATCTCACCATCCATTTCAACGTACTTAAAGGACGACAGGTGGCTTACCATGATGTCCTCTTCTCCACAGACTGTCACTATGCTGCCCCCAACAGCATATTTAAGCTTCTGATGCAGCGTGGACGTCACGGCACCAGCAGAATGGATCCATGGCCGACCTAAGAGGCAACTATAGGCGGGCATGATATCCATGATATAGAAAACTGCATCGAACGTCTCTGGACCAACTTGAATGGGCAGGGTCAATTCTCCGAAGACGTGGCGCTTGGTTCCGTCAAAGGCTTTCACGACCAGATCACTGGGCGTGCACAGCAGTCCACGGGTATCCAACTTCATCAGTGCCTTCTTCGGAAGCACGTTAAGCGAGGAACCCGTATCTACCAGGACATGTGACATAATCGTGCCTCTGCACTCTATTGAGACGTGCAAGGCGCTGTTGTGATCTCTTCCCTTAGGAGTCAGCTCTAGATCTGTAAATCCCAGCCCATTACCAGCATTGACATGGGCTACTACTTCCTCGAGTTGATTTACTGATATCTCCTGCGGCACGTATGCAGCATTCAATACCTTCAGCAATGCATTGCGGTGCGCCTCAGAGCACAGCAACAAGTTAAGAATCGAGATCTTTGACGGAGTCTGGTGAAGATGATCTACAATTTTGTAGTCACTTTTCTTGATTAGCCGCATGAACTCTTCTGCATCTTTAACCAGCAAGTCCTTCTCTGCCCCTGCAGGGACCTCCTCAACAGCTTTACCTTTGCCCTTATCCACAGCGTCAGCCCGGACCACTTTCTCTGCTGCAACCTCTGCTGGTGCGAACACTCTACCGCTTCTGGTGATACCACTGACTTCAGTAAGATTCTGCATAGTTGACCCGAACGGCTCGAGCTCTATCTTCTGACCATTACAATAAACTTCGGCGCCATAATGCCATGGAACGGCATTGGTGCTCTCGAATGGGATTGGTCCGGCCCGGGTGATGGTAATAGTAGGCGGACGAGGCGCAGAAATAGTAATAGGGTGGCGAGGAATGGTAATGGTAGCAACTTCGTCTGCCTGCTTCAGCACAACTTCCCCTGATGCACTCTCAACGCTCCGGCTGAACTGCAAAATACCCTCGGACATCAGACTTTGGATACCTTCGATCAGCTGCTCACACCCATCAGGAAGCGTAGCACAGGCCATACATAATTCTCCACATCCAGGAAAGAAGCCCTTCTTCAGCAACTTAGCCTTGACAAAACTCAACGGCGTCTTCAAATCCTTGACATCAGTCAGCAAGTCCGCATTCTCCTTAGTGATAACAGCATTCACTCCGCCCCCCTTATGATGAGGCATCGGATTCTTAGTGACGTTGGGCACGCTGTCAGAAAAGTTGATAACCTTGGCGTCCACCAAGTCCTGGACTTTGTGCTTAAAAGCTTTACAATTCTCAATCGTATGGCCCGGTGCCCCAGTATGGAATTCACAAGTAGCACTGGCATCATATCCCGGGGGTGGCGCTCCTGTTAAGGGAGCCAACGTCCTCTTTTGAACTAGCTGAAGCTGCAGCAAAGTTTGCAGAAGCTGTGCATATGACATAGGTGGAGTATCAAACTGACGGCTTGCCATAGGAGCCCGATTCTGATATCTTTTATACCCCTGCTGATTCTGCTGCTGAGGCTGCTGCTGTTGCGGCTGCGGCGGAGCAGCTGGAATGTTTATGCTAGCAATCTGAGACTGAGGGCCCTTGCCCTTTCTCCTAGCATTAGTGACAGCACTGGCATCTCCCTCTCGACGCTTGCCAGTATAGGGTTTCTTGCTACCTCCTCCAGCTGAGGATGATTCGCCCTGAATTTTTCCGATCTTTATACCGTTCTCAACATGCTCGCCCAAAGTGATAAGAGCCGAGAATGTTCCCGACATGCCACTGACCAGCTTTTCATAGTAGATTCCGGGAAGGGTAGCCACGAACATTTGTACCAACTCACGCTCAACCATCGGCGGTTGAACCCGAGCAGCCAATTCACGCCACCGCCGGGCATATTCTTTGAAGCTTTCATTATTCCGCTGTGAGAGATTCTGAAGCTGAACCCGGTTGGGGGCCAAGTCGCTATTATATTGATAGTGGAGGACAAATGCTTCTGCAAGATCTTTCCAGGTGCGCACAGCAGCGGGCTCCAAGCCCATATACCATTCGAGTGATGGACCAGAAAGACTATCCTGAAAGAAGTGCATCAGCAACTTCTCATCGTCAGAATAAGCGGACATCTTTCTATAATAAGATCGGAGGTGGACCCGGGGGCAAGTGGTGCCCTTATACTTCTCAAAGGTAGGCACCTTGAACTTGTGGGGTACTTTAAAGTCAGCAATCAACCCGAGGTTGGACATGTCAACGCCCAATGTGTTCTGATTTTCTATGCTTCTCATCTTGTCTTCCAGCGCCTTGAACCTGAGTCGAGCCTCGGCATTCAACTCTGCTTCTATACCTCTCTGAGAGAATATATCATCCTGATGGTCCTCCAGCCACGGTTGAGGCACCACCAGATTTCCTGCACCAGCATTGCAGTTGACCGGCCCCATGTTAACATTGGCTCCCAAACTACCATTGACGGCGCCAGCCGCGTTGAGTCCGAGATTAGTCATCAGATTGCCGTTAGCACTGTCGTTGCCCCCGGCAGCAGGAACAACGTTCTGTGGAGTATCCCCTTGAGGAGGAGTAGGCACGACCCCTCCATGAAGTATGCCATTACTGTCAACCCTGGAGATCAGAGGTTGAACCAGAGTACGAAGCTGATCTTGACCATTCGCGACCACCTGCATCAGCTCCATAAAACGATCCATCCGCTCACGGAGCTCTTGAACATCTGACTGTACTTGGTCCATGATTCTTGTCTGATTAGCGCGAGTTGAGTAGCGGTGGATGAGTCTTTGATCAATCCTGGAGATCGGAAGCAGCGCGGAACCTGAAAAACCTGTCAACAATAAAGGTTAGGAAAAACAACAAGATATACACTATGCAAATATGCTTCATGCAGATGCATGCGTGTGTCTGTGTGCGTGGGAGATTTTTCCCCGATCCTAGTGCCTTAGTGACGGTACTGATAATAACAAGAGGAAGAATAAATCCGAGCCCAATCATGGAAACATCAATCTCATATATATATGGAAAGGCCTGTCAAGGCTGTACACAGTATCCGCGAGTACAAATCAACAGCGTGACCTCAGCCAACAAGTCTGGTGATGGTCAGCATACATCAAAGATCAAAAACAACAGGGATAAGACTAGTCAAGCACGGCCACGGGCGCGATACTCTGCTAATAACTCCTTTGTCTCTGAATGATCTGGCGAAGTGAGCAACCCCTCGACGAGTAGTTCCCTCTGCCTGACAGTATGCTGAAGCCCCTGAACTGAACTCTCCCAAGCGCCTTCGCCAAAGCAATCTTCCAGCTTCCGCTTCTTAGACTCAAATATCAGCTTATGCTCCTTCAGGCTAGCAATAACTTTGTTGAGACGGGCTTCAGCGGAGTATCTGCGGGCGGTCTCTTCGTCAAACCTCCGTTCACTGTCCTTCACTTCGGTCTCTAGCTTAGAAATCTGCAGTATCAGCTTGTCTTCTCGCTCCTTCCTGGTGGCCATGGAAGTCTTCCAATGCTGGTCGAACTTGGATATTCTCCGGTATGCTTCCTCCAGATGCGTCTTCTTCGTAGCCAGCACATCATTAGCAGCTCTGAAGTCTCGACCTAAGCGTTCCCGATCAGCAATCTGCTTTGCCAAGTCTGCACTCAGCTGGCTCACCGACTCTGTTTGCTTCTTGAGAGCATGCACGGCTTCGTTCCTCTCACTTCGAAGACGAGCTAACTCCTTCTCTAATTCTGCATTTGCCCTCTTCAGTTCATCACGCTCAGCTAATACCTGGTTGTGCTGATGAATGGACACAGTGGTAGGCTCTTCGACTGGTGGAGGACTCTCTGGTCTGACATGAGGGAATGGCATCCCTATAGCGCTGGCTCTGGCTCTGATCCAATCTGAATAAGGAGGATAAGCTTGGTTGTCGCTCTTCCCCAACAAAGACTTTCCTCTCGTGCTGATATTGTTCCACGCATACTGAAGCTTGGACAACAACTCCCCTTCTAGAATACCCGTGAGGTACAGAGATTCCCGTACCTCTTCTTCCTTCGGTGGATTCCTCAAAGCATATGCAAACTGACGAACTAGCAATGATGGGTTGTAGTTGATGCAACCCTTCCTACCTATCAGAGGTACGTTAGGAAACCCACTGCAACTGAAGATCATCTTGGTGCCTAACCTGCTTCTGTCAACGAACCAAACAATGTCTTCTGCCGACAAGCTCATCAGACGCTCAGGCCACTCAACCGTGGCTGCAGACAAGACAGAAGAACCCCTCTTGGGCAAATGACTATCAAACCACTTGTACAACAACGGTACGCAGCATGGAACATTCTTCACTCTCCGGTTCTCATTCTTGTAATGCACTGAATGGTAAACGTCTCCGATCAGAGTAGGGACTGGATTCCCTGAGGCAAAGATATGGAATGCATCAAAACCTACGAAATCAGGCATGCTGGGAAATAGGATGATGCCATATATGCATAAAGCAAGGATGGCGCTGAAGGCGTCCCAACATTTGTCCTTAGCACACTGCTGAGCCTTAGCTATCAGAAACTGCAGAGAGAACCCTGGGACCTTGTTCCAACTTGTCACCACTAACTCAGAAGCGCTCAAATGGAGTGAGGAAGCCAGGCTAACCAGATCAGGTTCAGCATCCATGTGGACAAAAGGCATCTGCCTTTTGATAGGCACACCCAACATATCAGCATACTCTTCCAATGTTGGCGCGAGAACGAAGTCATGAAAAGTGAAACACCTCAAGGGAGGATCATAAAACTGCAGAAGAGCATGTAACCCATTCAACTCAGACGCAGAAGGTTTGTAGACCAGACTAAGCAACTTGCCATAAGACTTCCTGAACCTATCCTTCACAGAATGCCCTGCCAGGGCTATCAAACCAGTCAGCTTCGACACATCGGGGGTCGGGAATTTGTACGCAACAGTCTTCCTGAGAGAAGCCATAACAACAGTAGGAGACGGGAAATCCTGGATCGGGGAAACGGTACCTGCAACACAGACACACGTTAATGGAATGCAGATGAATGCGTAAACTAATGCAAGATGCAGGTATGCAATAATATATCTAGGTGGCTGCTGCGGAGATTCGGTATCAACAGTCACTGATGAGAAGGAAACCCCGGTGTAAACCACTGATCTGATCTGCTGAGAATAACCATCTGATAGGATCGAGATCAAAATTCTGTTCTGACAAGAGTAAGTGCATAATAATAAGGACCCCGGGCGCAAGATCAAGGAACATCTGTTGAAGTCTTCAGGCCCCAAAATCACAATCTGCCCTATCAAGAACAAACACACAGCTGCTGATGAGATCTTCAGACCTCACTCAAAATCTGCCCTATCAAGAACAAATAACATCTGCCGATGAGGTCTTCAGACCTCACTCAAAATCTGCTCCGTCCAAAACAAACCACTGACGATAATACACTGATCAAAGCCTGCTCTATCAAGAACAGACAAACACCTGATGATAAAATCCTCTGATCAAACCCTCGCTCTGTCAAGAACAAGCATATCTGTAACTGAGAACCCAACATAACGGATTTACTGTCAAGAAAAACCAGGTAGTCTGAAGGTCTAAGTTTCCTGCAACAAACCCAGTCCCCTTCACAGGTATGAACCTAGACTGACTCAAGGTACGGCATCCTATGCGTTCATCAGCGTCACAGACTTTCAAAACTGATGATACGATTCCCAGAAGGAGTGGCATCATCAAGTCCTGAAGAGGCCTCACTTAGCTGAATCACAAATGATCGGTCCCCAGAGTCGACAATCCACCAAACCAGCAACCGTCTCAACCCAAAGGGTTGAAAGTGAAGCCAACCGGATGAACCTCGTCTGAGCGTGGATTTCATGAGACACTAGTGCCTGCAAAGCAAGCACGCGCCCACTAATTTCCATTCTAAATCTATGGTGCACTCAAGCCTGGGTCTGGCTTCTCACTCAATCAGAACTCCCATCCCACAACAGCACAAATAATCATATTTTACCGAATATAAAATGCGGGAAATAAAGTGCGAGAAGTAAAAATGCGATAAATAAACGCAACCCAACAAGCAAACACACAAACGATAGGATTGACTCGCACAGGGAACCGTTGGAGTCCCCAGCAGAGTCGCCAGCTGCTGGGGACGGTCCCAGGCAGCTAGGAAGAAAATCCAAGGCGAGACTCGCATAGGGAAACACCTGAGTTCCCCAGCAGAGTCGCCAGCTGTCGCTTGCGCGAAAATAAGGTGCCGGCATGACAGAAGAGTCGCCACCTTTCGTTATTTATCCCTCAGAGCGGGAAAGGAAACGATCGGAAAAACCTGACGAAAAAAGGGTAAGACAAGGTCGTCGCAACCATTGTCTGGGTTCGGGAGTCGGTTACGCAAGGGGAAGGTATTAGCACCCCTCACGTCCGTCGTACTCGACGGGATCCTCGCTTGTTGTTTACTTGGACGGGTTGGTTATAATCTATCTACCTATCAAGGCTGGCTGAAAAAGAAAAGAAAAATGACTCGGCAAAGCATCGCGCTTTATGCCTACGTATTCTCATCAGAGAATGAGAAATCAGAGTCAACGTAGTTCGGCTAACTACGGGTGATTATGGGGGGAAGGTTGCTCGCTAGGACGTCGCATCCTATGCCTACGTACTTTCATCTGGTATGAAAGATCAGAGCAAACGTAGTTCGGCTAACTACGGGTTATCTCCTAAAAGAAGTGTTTTTTATTGTGTTTGCGATTTCAATCGCACTAGAGACTATGACCTGAGAGTGAATGCGTCGCATGTCACCCAAAGGGTACCATACTAAACATCCAGACTGTGGAAAAGAAACTCTCCCACAATCCTTTCTCAGATAGCTTAAGGCTCGTAACGTACGAAAGAAATCATTCATGATTACTGTATCTTAAACTGCTTCGAGATGAGAAGAGAACAGGCCCAACTAGGAGGGAGACTATCAAGTCCTACTGTTATCATGCCATGGATTCATCCTATGGTTGAGGTTTGAACAGGGAACTCCTAGATGTTGTCATGCATAGGTTTCAACCTAAAAGTCTATCATCAAATCCTCATCAGAGGAAATGAGAGTCCTAAGGGATCATATCAATGATACACCACAACAGACAAAAGCATCAGCTTTAACAGTAAAATGCATGCAATGCAAGTGAGGGAGGAAATGTGTGTGGGGCTTCAGCCTCCACAAGCTCGTCTCGACCTCAAGCCAGTCATGAAATAACAGTAATCATACTGAAATAAACAACATGCTATTAAGCAAAAACAGTAAACTGCAATCATACAGATGAAAGAAATGAAATACCATCAGGCAAAATAAACACATGGGCAAGGGAGCTGGGCTCTATCGAATACACGCAAGCAAAGCCAGGCAGTAACAATACAATCAGATGCACTCATGCTCTTAGACTGACCTTATTCTAAATGGGCTTAGTCTAATGCAGCAGACAAATCAGACAAAACACACAATACATCAAAGAAAATAGAAGAAAGCCTCAGCTCCTCCAGCAGCTACTCAGTCTTCAGACTTCAGAGATCACTTGCTTTCCAGGTATCAACCCTACAACATGAGTATCAACTCATCTTCTCCCTTGAGCTTCAGCTCCTTTGATCAGCTCCACCTTCAGGCTTCACCATCTCCAGGGATCTTCAGGCATCAACTTGATCTTCATAGAGTCTTCAGACTTCAATAATCTTCAAGGAATCATCCTCTTCAAGGCCTTAGCTTCTATCTTCAATGGCTCCAATGCTCCAGCAAACAAGATTCAGTTACCAAGATGAGGTAGGGATGTTACAGTACTCACTGACTTCCAAAGGATGCCATTGAGAACTTAACATCAAAGGACAGGCTCTCTCAAAGTTCTACCTTATAGGGCAAGGTCACTAATCCCTCCAAAGGAGAGAGGTGAATACCCTTAAGGGACTCTGAGTCATAGAGAAGAAAGGAGGTGAACAAGACACTCCTTGTTTATTGAACAAAGTATTCTATCTAGGGCTCTGCCTATGCACCTATCAACCTATAAACAAAACAAACAAAAGCTATGCTAAACTCCTCTGCCAGATTTTCCAAGCTTCCATGATGATCCACAAGCTCTTCATAAGGTCTTCTCATGATGCCCAAGCTCCTCAAGCCAACAACAACTCCAAAGTAAGGCAAAACAAAGCTAAACTAGCCCTAAAGGCCCCACAAACAACATTCAATTCAAAAATCAATGAAAAATACTAAAATACCCTACAAATTCCTAATATAAATTCTAGAGGATCCTATTTGACTACCCTTAGGTCCCATATAGTCCCCATACACTAATTTGTTCTAAAAACCCCAAAAATAAAATGTTGAAGTTCAAGTACACAACCTAAAACCCTAATTAGAGCACCTAAATGTCTAACTATCAAACTACATCAAATTTGATTTCTAAAATCAAGGGATAAATCCTACATGAAACTAGGGTTCAATATCTAATCACACAAAAAAGAATGAATTAAAAAACCTAAGGGAAGGCCCTAAAACAATTCTTGCAAGATAAGGTACAAACTAAAAGAAATAAAATACCCTATTTAAGAGAAAATACCACCTTTAATTCCACATTAAAAATAAAATTTCATTTTTATTTTTATATTTTTCTACACAAAATTATCTACTCATAGAAAAAAGAATGACCAAAAACTCATCATTTACCAATTTGTAATGAATTTTTAAAGTTCATAAAAAAATGTAAAACAATATAAAAACTAAAAAATAAAGAAAATGAGGGAGGGGTGTGAATAGCTACACGCGCCAGTTAAGTTTCAAATGGGCTGAATCAGGGGGGGTGTGGATAGGAGAGAAAACTTTAAGCCCATACGCGCCTCACTTAACCAAACGGCGGCGTTTTGCTTTGAACTGAGTTTCCAATTCAATCGTGGCCCTCCAATCTCACTCTCGGTCAAAGGTCAAGCCATGATCTGATGGCTCTCATCCATCTTCCTCAAATGCCTCAGGCAGCCCTCAATGTTACAGGCGGTGGTTCACGGTGGAAACCACCGTCTTCTCCGGCGGACACCCAAACTCAAGTCACCAATCAAACCCCAAACTATATCAATTCAACTCGGTTTTTCATGGAGATCCTCAATCCAACCTCAGAATACCCTAAATCATCCTCTAAATCAAAACACCATGGGATTTTCAGAAACTACACAAATCTTGATCATCATGGTTCTCAAAATTAAAGGCATGGATCTAATCCTCATCTATCACTGATCGGTTTCCACTATCCAAACACGATTGAAACATCAAGAATCCCCATAACTAACTCTCAACAGAAATTGCACATCACTCTTGATCATCACCAAATATCATGAAACTATCCAGAAACGATCCTTGTTCATGCTAGAACCTAACCACATGCAAGATTCTACCTAATTCAGCCTAGATCAAAGCATAATTTAAAGGTTACATACCTGTGAAGAAGTGATCAACAGAAGGTCTTCAAGGCGCAAAATCCACTCTGAATTGATTCAAACACCTTCAGTGATGAGCAAGGATCACTCTCCAATCAGAAATTTGGCTTGAAACTCTCTCCAATTCAGAAACCGATTCTGAGTTCTTCCTCCAAAATCAGTTATGGCTTCACTCTCACAGCATGAAATCACCAACCCTTTGCATCTGAGATCACTCTACTATCTTTATAGAACAAATCTATGGGCTTTTGATCCACTCTAAGAGCCCAAAACAGCATATCCAACTTTCTGATTTTTCCTTTGAAGTGTAATGCACCAGTCACGGTTTCCTTGTTTCAGTCAGCTTAAACTAGTTGCTTTCAACCATATGAACCATTTCCAATGTGTTTGGATAGGTAGGAAGGCTTGATTTGGCTTGTGTAAGGTTTTTCAACATTGCCTTATAATGCAAGTAATAGGTTTACAAAGAAAGTCCCTTCTTTAGGCCTCAAATGGAAAATCTATTTGAACCAAAGTTCTCAAAATAATTTTTCCAATCAAAATGATATATTGGATGACCTATTTTGGATTCCTATATCTTCCAAACCAATTTTCAAATTCAACTTTTCAAACTTATATGCCATTTTTAGTTCATTTTTTGACCAATCATGCAACTTCATGCTATGAGCTTTTACAACAATTTGTGACCTTCTTTCTAGACTCAAAATCACATTTTGAACAACTTTCATGTTTTGAGTTTTTCCATTTGAGGCTTGGAAATAGGAGTTTTAGGCATTGGCTAAAATGACCTATAACTGACAAATGACCAAAATACCCCTGTCTTGTTCAAACCATAAGTTGAGTTCCACAAATCCTGTCAAGGACTTCTACCACTCAAATTAAAGCTAAGAAGATGCCCTCCAACATTCATGTTGACCAAGAAATCATAGGAATCATCCTACTAGGGAAAAAGTTGTCTGCAAGTTGGGTGACTTTCAAGGACCCAGATTCACATACCTCAGATGACCTGTAATTTGTCAAAACCATAACTTGAGCTCTGTAACTCCTATCAAGGACTTCCACCACTCAAATTAAAGCTTAGAACAAGCTCTACAGCATTCATGTTGTGGGGAAGATGAGATATCAGTCACATCTAGAGCTAAAACTGCCTGGAAAATAGGGATCAAATTAGGGTTTTTGCACTGACAATCCTCAGAAACCCTAACTCAAAACTTCTCAAACTCTTCAATCATGATGAGTTGGTCTAGGCATCATCCTTATAACATCTCTATGCATCATTACATGATCTCATGGCCCTTGGATTAGGTCTCAACCTTCTCCAAATCTTCAACTGATCTAGGGTTGACCTAGTCAAAACCCTAATTCTATCATTCCTGGTTGAATCTTTTGAATTCTTGCCTAATGACCTCTCTGGGCTTCATGATGGCTATCAAGACATCTCTGTGGCTTTCTCAAAACATCAAGTTCATTCTCAAAGTCTCAGAATCATCTGAGGAGCACCCACAACTCTCAAGCTATGAAGCACACAAACCTGGTTTCAACCCATTCCTCTGAAGATCTCTTGAACTGTCTGATGAAGGTATCCATTTTCAAACACTAGGTGGATAAATAATTGTTGGTCAAATTTTGGGGTGCAACAGCTGGTGATCCCTTTTTGTGAAGTGTGTCTTCATTTGTTTCGGTCGGATGACTCTGATATGTAACACCGGGTAGCATAGGAAGCCTTGGGCTATTTTTGATTAATACATTTGTATATGTATTATTGGTGTTGCATGTTTTGTAAACATGAATGTTGTTGATGTATTACACTAGATGATGTGAATATGTATATATGTGAATACATGTCGATTGTGATTCAAATGTTTAGATTTTCCGCTTTTATTCTAAATATTTGAGATGTGGGAAAGGACTAAGTTCCTCTTTTGTGTGTTGCCCATTGTTGCATATCTCTTTTAGCAGGCATTGTACGTATGTTTAATTTCAAGAATAATGTGACATACCTCTTTTATGCCATGATGCAATTATACTCTGATGGAATTTATATTATGTGCCTAAATGATTATTTGTATTATTTGGGGGTATAGAAAGGGGGTGTTACATTAAGTGGTATCAGAGCCAGTATTGAGTATGTTGTGTCTGTCTTATTGTTGTTAACGGTTAAGCTGTGGTTTAACCTTGTTGTTGTTTCTGGGTTGCTCAAAATATGGCTGGTAGGAATGATGTTGCGATGGTTGCTGCCATGGAAGCGATGGCTAGAGCGGTGCAGGGTGCGCCGAATGCGAATGAGAATGATGAGTTCAGGAAGAATCAGCCACCAGTCTTTAAAGGAAGATTCGATCCTGACGGTGCTCAGATTTGGCTGAAAGAAATCAAAAGAGTTTTCAGAGTTATGAATTATGCTGAGGGAAACAAGGTGAGACTTGGGACTCACATGCTGAGGGAAGAAGCTGACGACTGGTGGGTCGGTATGCGACAAGTTATTGAGGTGAATAAGGAAAAAATCACTTGGGATTTGTTTCGTATGGAATTCTTGAGGAAGTATTATCCCGAAAGTGTAAAGGGGAAGAAAGAAATGGAATTTCTTGAGTTGAAGCAAGGCAACATGTCCGTGGTAGACTACACAACGAAGTTTGTGGAATTGGTTCAATTTCATCCTCATTATGCGGCAGTTATGGCGGAGTTCTCCAAATGTATTAAGTATGAGAATGGCTTGCGTCCTGAAATTAAGCAAGCGGTGGGATAACAACGAATTCGAAGGTTTTCGGATTTGGTCGAATGTTGTAGGATTTTTGAAGAAGATAGCAAAGCTCGTTCCACACATTATAAGAGTGTGAATGAGAGGAAAGGGAAACAGCAAGTAAGGAGTGGACCGTATGTGACGCCTGTTGATAAGGGCAAACATAGGGGAAACTTCGATAGAAGATCCGGAGGTGGAGGTTCCGGTGCGATTAAGTGTATCAAGTGTGGTGAGATAGGACATAAGTCTTTTGATTGCGGAAAGACCGTTGCAAAGTGTTCTAACTGTGGAGGTGTTGGTCATGCTACAACTGATTGTAGAAGGAGTGCGGTGAAATGTTTTAATTGCGGAGAAGTGGGGCATATTAGTACTAAGTGTACTAAGCCGAAGCAAGCTCAAGCAGGTGGTAAAGTGTTTGCTTTAGCTGGGAAGGATACTACCAGTGCAGACCGTCTGATTAAAGGTATATGCTTTATTAATAGTACGTCTTTAATTGCTATTATTGATACGGGAGCGACTCATTCATTCATTTCTCATGAGTGCGCTAAGCGTTTGAACTTGTTTGTGACTTCTTGGGGTGGCGAGATGGTTATTGAGACTCCTGCTTCAGGGTCGGTAACTACGTCCTCGGTGTGTGTAAGTTGTCCTCTGACCATGTATAGTAGAGACTTTGTTATGGATTTAGTGTGTATACCTTTGGAAGGTTTGGACGTGATCTTGGCTATGAACTGGTTGCAGTTTAATCGAGTTCATATAGATTGCTATCACAAGTTAGTAAAGTTTCCTTCTTTGGAAGATGACGAATAGGTGAGTTTTCTATCCACTAAAGAGTTGAAGAAACTTTTAGCGGATGAAGCTCAATTGTTCGGTTTGTTTGCATCTTTGTCCGTGGAGAGTAAGATGGAACTTGATGTTTTTCCAGTGGTGTGTGACTTTCCAGAAGTGTTTCCGGAGGATATTACGGATGTACCGCCGGAAAGAGAAGTTGAGTTTTCAATTGATCTAGTTCCGAGTACTAGACCAGTTTCGATGGCACCGTATCGTATGTCGGCATCGGAGTTGGTAGAATGGAAGAAACAATTGAATGACTTGTTGGACAAGAAATTTGTAAGGCCTAGTGTTTCTCCTTGGGGTGCTCCGGTATTGTTAGTGAAGAAAAAGGATGGAAGTATGCGTTTGTGCATCGATTATAGACAATTGAACAAGGTGACAATTAAGAACAAGTATCCGCTTCCAAGGATCAATGATTTAATGGACCAGTTGGTTGGTGCACGTGTTTTTAGCGAGATCGATTTGAGATCAGGTTATCACCAGATTCGTGTGAAAAAGGAAGATATTCAGAAGACAGCCTTTAGGACACGGTATGGTCATTACGAGTACTTCGTGATACCATTCAGAGTTTCTAATGCGCCGGGTGTGTTTATGGAATACATGAATCATATCTTTCATGAGCAGTTGGATCGTTTTGTGGTTGTGTTCATCGACGATATTTTGATTTATTCTAAGTCTCAAGAGGAGCATGAAGAGCATTTAAGGATTGTGTTGCAAATTTTGAAGGAAAAGCAATTGTATGCTATGTTGCCTAAGTGTGAGTTTTGGTTGTCGGAAGTAAGTTTTCTTGGGCATGTTATTTCCGGTAGTGGAATTAGTGTTGATCCATCCAAGATTGATGCAGTGAGACAATGGGAGAATCCTAAGTCGGTTACGGAAATCCGAAGCTTTTTAGGATTGACGGGTTATTATCGGAGGTTCATTGAGGGATTTTCGAAGTTGGCACTTCCTTTGACGCAGTTGACTTGTAAAGGAAAAGCTTTTGTTTGGGATATTCATTGTGAAGAGAGTTTCAGAGAACTTAAGAGACGGTTGACGATGACGCCGGTTTTGATTTTTCCGAATCTTACGGATCCTTTTGTGGTGTATTGTGATGCGTCATTGACAGGTTTAGGTGGTGTTTTGATGCAAGATGGAAAAGTTGTGGCTTATGCTTCGAGGCAATTGAGAGTGCATGAAAAGAATTACCCTACCCATGACTTGGAATTAGCGGTCGTGGTGTTTGTTTTGAAAATTTGGAGACATTATCTTTATGGGGCAAGATTTGAAGTCTTTAGTGATCACAAGAGCTTGAAGTATTTATTTGATCAGAAAGAATTGAACATGAGGCAAAGAAGATGGTTAGAAATTTTGAAGGATTATGACTTTAGTTTGAATTACCATCCGGGTAAGGCGAATGTGGTGGCCGATGCCTTAAGTCGGAAGTTGTTACATATGTCCGCGTTGATGGTGAAAGAATGGGAACTTTTGGAAGATTTCAGAGACTTGAGTTTGGTTTGTGAAATGACGCCGGTAAGTGTGAAACTTGGTATGCTACATGTTACGAATTATTTTCTTGCGACCGTTTGTGAAAAGCAAAAGTTAGATTTGAAGTTTGTTGATTTGATGATGAATGAGAGTGAGGATTACAAGGTTGATGATTTTGGAGTTTTGAGATTTCGGGGTCGTATTTGTATTCCCGATGATTCAGAATTGAAAAAGATGATATTGGAGGAAGGAGACCGAAGCAACTTAAGTATTCATCCGGGTGCGAATAAGATGTATCAAGATTTGAAGAAGATCTTTTGGTGGTCCGGGTTAAAGCGGGATGTTGCTCGTTTTGTATATTCGTTCTTCACTTGTCAGAAGTCTAAGGTGGAACATCATAAGCCTAGTGGATTGATGCAACCGTTAGACATTCCGGAATGGAAATTGGATAGTATATCCATGGATTTTGTTACGGGATTGCTGAATACGCAAAGAGGTCATAATGCTATTTGGGTAATTGTTGATAGGCTTACTAAATTTTCTCACTTTGTTCCGATTGATATTAGTTATTCTTCGGAAAAGTTAGTCGAGATTTATGTTCACGTGATTGTGAAGTTGCATGGGGTTCCTAAGAGTATTGTGTCGGATAGAGATCCTAGATTTACATCAAGATTTTTAGAAAGTTTACAAAGTGCTTTGGGTTCTAAGTTGAGATTGAGCTTGGTGTATCATCCGCAGACAGATGGTCAAACCGAGAGGACAATTCAATCATTGGAAGACTTGTTGCGTGCTTGTGTGCTAGAGAAAGGTGGTGCATGGGATAGTTATTTGGCATTGATTGAGTTCACCTATAATAACAGTTTTCATGCAAGTATTGGTATGGCACCATTCAAGGCTTTGTATGACCGGAGATGTCGAACACCTTTGTGTTGGCATGAAACCGGTGAGAGGTCGGTAGTTGGACCGGAGATGGTACAACAAACTACGGAGAAAGTGAAGTTTATTCCGGAGAAGATGAAAGCTTCTCAGAATAGACAAAAGAGCTACCATGACAAGAGAAGGAAAGATCTTTAATTTCAAGAAGGCGACCATGTGTTTTTGAGAGTTACACCAGTTACGGGTGTGGGTCGTGCTTTGAAGTTGAAGAAGTTGACTTCTCATTTTATTGGTCCTTATCAGATTACTGCACGAGTAGGTGATGTGGCTTATCGTGTGGCGTTGCCTCCGAATCTTTCGAATTTGCATGATGTGTTCGATGTTTCGCAACTTCGGAAGTATGTTCCGGATCCGTCACATGTTGTTCCTATGGACGAGGTTGAGGTGAGAGATAACCTTACGGTAGAAGTTTTACCGGTTAGGATTTTGGATCGTGAAGTTAAGAAACTTAGAGGCAAGGATATTGCGCTTGTGAAAGTAGCGTGGGGAGGCGCTTCTGAAGGCAATATGACTTAGGAATTGGAAAGTGGGATGCGAGAGTCGTATCCGGGCTTGTTTGAATCAGGTAATATTTTCGAGGACGAAAATTTCTAAAGTGGGGGAGAGTTGTAACGCCTCGATTTCGATTATTTCATGCTATTGAGTGTTTTATTTGAATTGAGTAATAATTGTTTTAAATTGTGAATTTGACGTGTTAATATAGTATGTTTTAATATTTTACCGTTTCGGAGAGTTTCAGGTAAAATTAGACTGGAGGGTATTTTGGTCTTTTTGATAGAAATAGAATTGAGAGGAGAATAGAGAGGAAAATAGAAAGAAAGAAAGAAAAGAGAGTTAGAGAGAAAGAAAAGAGAAAGAAAGAAGAAGAGAAGAGAAAGGAGGAAAAAGTTGGAAATCATCAAGAAAGCTTACTAGGAATCGGATAATCGGGTAAGGGTGTGAAATTATATCATCTTATCATTGTATATGAATCATGTATGTATATGTGTGGATTAGTTTGGTTGTTTTCTCAATTTTCTTCGTTTAGGTCGAAATGATAGAAATCGATAGAAACCGATGTTTGAACGGTTAGAATTGGGAATAACTTTCGTAGTTTAGTCGGGATATGTTAGACTAAGAGTATTGGAACTAGTTTGGCAAAAATCGAGTGATATTGTGAGTTTCTCCATTTTCGGTTAAATTGAGGTTAAGATTTTGAGTGGAAATCGGATGTCATGAAATTCGAGTTTTATGATCCTAAAATGTCCGTATATGATTAGTAAGGATGGATAGGTATTTAATCGGGTGAAAACCATTTAATCGAGCAACTTTTTGGGGCTTTTAAGCCCGAACCCGTGGCTAATTATCAGAATTTTGCAGGTGTTAATCGGTTAACGTATAGGGTTAACCAATTAACACTGCTTTGCTGCGCCTGATAAGTGAGATTTTTAAGGCGTTAACCGGTTAACGTATATGGTTAATCGGTTAACACTGTAAGAATGAGGAAAAATACGTTTTTTTAAAACATCGAAAATTCATAACTTTTTCACCGTTTATCGGATTCGATCGTTCTTTATATCAAACTGAAGCTAATAATATGTTCTATAATTTGGTGAAGAGAAATATTATTTTAGCCTACTTTTAGCCGATTTTCCCGATTAATCGGAAATAACGATTTTGAGTGAGAGAAGCTTAATTAGCTAGAGCGTCCGGTTGCGATCGGTCTTGTCTCGTATGAATAACTTGTGTGTTATTGATGGTTGTGATGTGGGTAGCCGTAAGGCGTGAATCCTAGTGTATGAATCGATTTTGAATCGTGGCCTTTGGGCGAATTATATGCATTGTTTAGAATTAAATAAAAATGCATACTAATTGTGATGAATGATGAATACAATATACATTGTGAATGTATGATTATTGTATGTGATGAATATGAAGAACGCATGAAAAATATATTTGTGAATATGTATGCATTCTTGTGTTGGTTGATCCCGCGTAGGATCTATAGAAACATCGTAAGCCCGTGTGGGGTGTGAGCGATGGTTTATAGTTGATTGAGTCAATTTGCATGTGAAGCATCATGATATGCATTCTTGTGTTGATTGATCCCGCGTAGGATCTGCAGAAACCTCGTGTGCCCAGTGGGGTGTGAGCGATGGTTTATATTTTGATTCGTGTAGAATCTACAGAACGATTGTGTGCCCATGTGGGGTGTGAGCAATCAGATTGTGTGCCCGTGTGGGGTGTGAGCAATCCTGATACATCGTGTGCCCATGGGGGGTGTGAGCGATGGGTGAACATCGTAGGCCCGACGGGGAGTTACTTCGGTAACGAGCGATGGTTCCATTTTGGTTCTTCAATTGAACCTGCTGATTGAGTCGGTACCGCATTTGCATCTGCATAGAGTCGTGAGTCGGTCTCTATAATTTGCATTATCTTCTTTATATGATGCATTGGTGAAATAAACATGTATGTAGATTTTTATGTGAATTGGTGATGAAATGAACATATTGTGTATGTTTATGTGTATTGGTTGGAATTATGGATATGTGCATTATAAATATGTTTGGTGAATATCCATTATTTGTGTATTTATACATTGCGGTGTATATGATGAGGGATGATGAATTATGGTGAGAATGAAGAATATGTGTCTTCTTTGATTGTAAATATATATATATATATATATATATATATATATATATATATATATATATATATATATATATATATATATATATATATATATATATATATATATATATATATATATATATATATATATATATATATATATATATATATATATATATATATATATATATATATATATATATATATATATATATATATATATATATATATATATATATATATATATATATATATATATATATATATATATATATTATATGCATTGAATATTATGATATTGTTTCTTACCCTTCTGCTGTTTTATGATGCTCTATGAGGCATTGCAGATTAGGTGCTGGTGATCCCTTTTTGTGAAGCGTGTCTTCATTTGTTTCGGTCGGATGGCTCTGATATGTAACATCGGGTAGCATAGGAAGCCTTGGGCTATTTTTGATGAATACATTTGTATATGTATTATTGGTGTTGCATATTTTGTAAACATGAATGTTGTTGATGTATTACACTGGATGATGTGAATATGTATATATGTGAATACATGTCGATTGTGATTCAAATGTTTAGATTTTCCGCTTTTATTCTAAATATTTGAGATATGGGAAAGGACTAAGTTCCTCTTTTGTGTGTTGCCCATTGTTGCATATCTCTTTTAGCAGGCGTTGTATGTATGTTTAATTTCAAGAATAATGTAACATACCTCTTTTATGCCATGATGCAATTATACTCTGATGGAATTTATATTATGTGCCTAAATGATTATTTGTATTATTTGGGGTATAGAAAAGAGGTGTTACATCATGCGTAATGCAGTTTAGAAATTTGAACATATTCCTATTTTTTGGTTGAAGATGATTTCCTGTCGTTCTAGCTTTATATAAACCTATGGTTGCATCATGTTAGAAAGATCTATGTATTCACTCTCAGTCACATCATTCCCTCTAACTCTGTCCTTACTTGTAAAAACATTGTTATAGTCTCCCATTACTATCCATGGTGTCTTAATGGTATTGCCCAAGGTTTCTATCACCACAATATATTTTCGTTTTTCAAGCTGATTGTAAGCATACAAAATTGTAACATTGTATAGCAATGTTTGATCCATTCCAAGAACCTTCTAATGGATAAATTGGTCATCTATCTTTAATACTTTCATTCTAATCTTATTATGCTTCCATAAGATCCAAATCCTCCAATTTTCATGATCCTTGTAATTATTAACAAATTTCCAATTTCCATTGAATTTTTTCCTAACCCTTTCAACATTGTGTATCTTTACTCGTGTTTCTAATAACACCACAATAGGCACATTGAAAGATGAGAGATATGAGTTGATCTCACTATGCCTAGCCTCCTTATTTATGCCCCTAACATTCCATATCATGGATCATGATTGGTCCTCCATATGAAAATTCTCCAATCCATAAGGGTGTGAAACTGTTCTGGTATCTCTTGAAACTGCTATTTTTGGGTGTAACATTCTTTGCATTTGTGTAACATTCTTAAACTTATTTCCTTATAAAGCCTACCTGTTATGGTGCTTTGAGTTACTTATGTTATCCTGGATCCTGATTATGCCTGCATTGCATTCCTTTGCATAGCATTGCATTTGCACTTATCAGCATTGCATATCATCTTCCAAAACTAAAATCACATACATTCTTTGTCCATAATCTACAGTTGATTTTCCGACACCCGTATAGGACTTGAAGCAACTTTCGGAAGAATCGTGAACTCAGAAAAGCATAACCAGTTTGCGTCAAGAGCAGATTTTGACTTTATGAAGAACCAGTTGGACCAACTTGTGGAAGCTATGTTAGCCTTGACAAGGAGAGATAACAACCTTCAATGACCTATAGTTAATGAGAACGTCATTACATCTCAAGTGATCAATCTTTCTCAGTCTCATCCTGTTCAGATCCCTGTTGAGAATCATGTTATACAAGAACGTCACACTATTCGAGATGAACATACCAATACAATCTTGATGTGACTCACGAACCTATAATTTGGTTGCGATGACCATGTTCTTATCTCTTTAAAGGTTTTATCGATATTTTCCTATTTCTTCCTTGGAATGAATAAAGTTTGGTGGCGACTCTGTTCCAACATTTTTTCTGCGTCCATCGTGAGGATCGTACTTTTTGAAGTACGACACATATCATCTAATACTAAAAAGGTATACATCAAAATCATATTAACAAAAACTATATATATATATATATATATATATATATATATATATATATATATATATATATATATATATATATATATATATATATATATATATATATATATATATATATATATATATATATATATATAAAATTTCTCCTCCTTTCCTTTGGTTTTGGAAATATTCGTACGTCTTCTTGATCCTCATGCTCTTCAGCTATTTACATTTGCTCTTCATTTTTTTTCTCTTCAACCATTCTCTTTGAAACCTCAGAGCTCCTTAATAGCAACAACTCCCCAAAAAACTGTTATCCTCGGTCAAAGCGAAAAAGCTATACTACTAATGTGCTCAAAGTGACCCTTCAATTTAGATATAAGCTAAAAGGCAAGGAGGTTCAAATCATTCCTAAAGTTTACGGTGAATGTTATTAAAGTTTGTCTTTTCCATTACACCCAATTTCTTTAAGACCAAAAATCCTATGAGTGTAAGCAACTTTAGATGCATTAGGTATCTTATCATTGGGACCAAGATCATTAATCGGTGGGGTTGTTTGTTGTGATCAGTGACTTTTTTATAAGTCATTGCCAACGCCAGAGCCTACAAATAAAGAAAAAGGGGATGACAAGCTTTGACATCAAATGATAACCAGGTAATAAAGTCGAAAGACAAATAAAACACATATTGAACACAAACATGCAATATGGTCATGGTTAGAGGGAGCATAAATGCCAGTGGTGATGGTCATTCTTCTTCTGCTGCCACCAGATGGCGGATCAGAGATATTTTTAAATCCTGTTGGCACTACTATGACTGGTAAACCAACAAGGTTGCCTATGCATACTTTCTCCGAGTCAGTCGCATTATCAATGAATGCATCGACGGTAAACGACTCGCTTATTTCTTTCATTAGCCTTCCCCGCACTCTTTGCGTCTGGGTAAAAAAATTTAAATCTGAGGCCTTGTATCATTCAATGTAGGATTTTAAAAATAATGAAAGTCTGTCGCCACAATCTTTTATTTAAACTACAATGCAGTAAGTTCTTCATAGAAAAGATTCCAATGTTCAATTTATCTATGTAAGGGATGGAATAAAAGACCTGTATATAGTCCACTATAGGAATTAAGCGCGCACGACATAGTTCAGTGGGTTACTGATCTTGGGCTTCATACACATTATATTGCCCCGAGCGCTGCCACTGATCGAAGTTAGCCAGCATATTAACATCCATTGTGAAATTTAATATAACTTGAGCAGAATCTACTATGTAATTCAGTTTGAAAGGAACCATCTTGAAACCCTTTGACGCAAGAACATGAACAATCTGAGTTGTTATAGAAAAATAAGTTCAATCGCATGTATCATGCCTACAATGTTCAAGAAATGCAAATGAATTTCATGAAATTTGGCAAGACTTGAAGTTAAAACTTGAACATCATCTAACAAACCTCTATCTCAACATCATCAAGATATCCAACAGCCAACTTAGTAATGTCAACTAGGAATGGATCATCAATGGAGCTATCTTTTGACGAGGGATCTCCAGGAATTCTTCCCCAGACAATGTCCAAAACAATAACACAATCAATTGCAGATCTACAGAAAGGGCCAAGTTTATCCTAGTATAAGAGTACAACTTACACGTCAAATTAACATTCAACATACAAGTTTATGTTTTACCAAAAGAAGAACATGATAAAATTTTAAGTTTTACCATGCTTCCTAATATGCTCATTACACCAGTTCGACCAACAGTACCAAAAGTTAGACACAATGCAGTAACGCAACATCGAGTTGCGGGGAAAGTTATGCATCAAGCTATTTTCGAACCAATTGCGACTTTGAATATTTGTGGTTTTTCAATGCAACTTTTATCTAACTGATGGTCATCCAAAACACTCGTAAAAGATAATACAACAAAACAATTGTTATACTCGAGTTTGCATTAAGCATCAACCACACTCTTGATTTGAAGAATTAACTTCTATGTCTAGAAGGTGAGAAAAAAGTAAAGACTTACATGTGTGTTTCTATGCAAATTTCTAAATTCTAATCTACTGCTTTAACACATAAGTAAAACATTGACTTTCATTTTTAGGTCGATGATACCCTGGTGAAAATCAGTTTTTCGTAGCTCCTCTGACAAGCTAAAAAACAAGTATGCAATTATGGGTAACCCAGTAGCCGGAAGCAAGAAACCAAACAGCATAGGGGTGTGCATGGTTATAAAATCAAACCAAATTAAACCAAATATATGGATCAGTTTGGTTTTTAAAACCATTTCTACAAAACTGGTTTATTTTTTTAAAACCAGTTATATTTGGATCGGTTTGGTTAATAACTAGTTTACACTAAAAAATCAGTTTTTGTTTGGACCAATTTTAAAACCAAATTTCCCTCAAACTTATTTTCACTAAAACTTAATTCTTAATCCAACAACTTATTCTTAACTCTATTCAACCATTTTTGAAATTAATAACCATTCATTGGCATTAAATTTAATTGAATTGAAATAATTAGTCATAATTATGAAAAATTAACTTTTAATCAGAGAAATCAAAATTGAGTAATTATAAAATATTCAATCTCTCTCACATACATATAATTTTCTCTCATTTATATAAAAGTATTTTTTTTTCACTTTTTCAAAAAAATACTCTCTATATATTATTTTACACTTATCATTTTTCTGACTACACCCGTCATCAAGTGGAAAAGATTTCTAAAAAAAAACATATCAATTTAATAAATGAATTAATTCAAGGTAAGAAAGAAGCATACAAAAACAACTTAGTAATCATATAATTTCAATCTAATAATAAGCATTTAAAATATAATATTGAATGTGAGATGAAAGACTAAATGCATCATTACGAGACTATGAGAACACAAAGTTCTCTTAAAAAAAGTAATTATATATATATATATATATATATATATATATATATATATATATATATATATATATATATATATATATATATATATATATATATATATATATATATATATATATATATATATATATATATATATATATATATATATATATATGTATATATAAGTTTTATTTATTAAATATTCATTACGTTAATTGTCATTTATGACCGTGAAACAGAAACAAGATAAAAACCACATTATGTTTGAAAAGTGGACTAACCATTTATATATTGGTTTTAAAAAGTGGACACCGGTTTTTAATTGTTTTAGTAAAATGAATTTGAACTAGTTTTTAAACCAAATAATATGGACTTTTGAAATAGATGCACCATATTTTTAAGTGTGGTTCTTGTAAACCAGTTTTTTTCACACCCCTAAACATTATCAAGACTCCAACAAGTGAAATCCATTGGCCATACAATTGGGACCTAAGTTCAATTGCAGTTTGATATCCACTTCTGATGGTTCATAATCGCAACATCGCAATTAGAGCTATAATTATGTGCAACGTTATTCAACGAGCACTAGGAATGGTAGTGTTTAACACTATCTTCATTTAAACTTAAGCAAAATCTTATAGTAATAGTATAAATTTTGATTATTCCTAGTTTTCTCACCTAGTTCTATTAGCGCTATAGATCAGTGTGGAAAAACATTTTTTGGGAGCGTGGTACTCCAGATGGAAAGTCTTATCATCATACATCTAAGCCCTAACTTTCTTGTTAGACGAAGTCGAAAATAAATACTGCAAGAATTTGATGTTAATCAAATGAACAACATCATCCAAAATGTGAAGAGGGAGTGATAAAAAGTATTTAACCTGGATATTTTCCTTTGAGCGAGGAAGAACCAAACAAACAGGTGCTACATGACCTTCAAAGCAATGGATCTTATGGCCATCCAAATTCCATATATGTATGTATCATTCTTCCATTATTCATAATTATAAACTCAAATAATTATAAATAATTATTATAGACTAGAAACTCTTTTGTCACCTTAATTTTCTAAATGGATATGAACCCTAACGTTCTACTTAAAAGATTAAACCCTAATTTTCTACCTAAAAATTTAAACCATAATTTAAAAAAACCAATTAGTACGGTATTTTCATTGTGCATGTCGTCATTGAGCTGTAAGAATGGTCGTGCGATGATAAAAGATGAGAAAGGTTGTGTTCTGATCATGAAAACTAGGGTTTTTCGGATGTGAGACGAGAGGATGAATGAGCGATTGAAATCTGGGATTTCAGAGAGAATGTTCGTGCGATGATGAGAGATGAGAAAAATTGTGTTTTGATTGATGGAAATATGGGTTCTGATGTACGATGAGAGGAAGAAGATAGAGTTCTGGGGTTTCAGAGAGAATGTGTTTTGAGAAATGGAGTTTCAGAAAAGGATTTTGACCGATGCAATATTTATTATGTGTTTTTTCATTATTTTATTTACACAATATTAATTTAATAAATTTACACTCGTTAATTCATTTAACAATTCAATTAACACTTAATAAAATGTATTATACTTTATTAATGTGTTTAGGATTTATATTTAGTTATTAAAATAAACAAATTTTTCAGTCAGCCTAAATTTACACTCGTTTTATTTTTAAAGGGAGTAATATAAATTTGATTATAATAATAATTTTAATTTATACTTTTTTTTATAAATAAAGTGTTTATTATCACGTGTTAATAGATAGTTATCTTAAAGCTTTTAATTGAGCGGAAAGTGACAACTACTCATAAGCATTTTAGGGAAGGCAGAAACTTGACAAGAATTTATTAAACCACATGGTTTACATATATAGAAACATTAGGTGCTTACTCTCATGTAGCTTTTTAACCACCTGTCGGTGATCCAATTTTTTTAAATTTAAATTTTTGAAAGTGAATTGGGTTATACACCAAAACTTTTTGTTGAATGTGTCAACTTTTTCTTTTAATATAACCAATTTATTAAATAAATATAAAAATAAAAATATGAGAAAACGTAAAATTTAATCTATCAAAAAATTAATAAAAGTAATTGTTATATATGTTCAAAAAATCTCTAAAAAAGTTTATAATTTAAAAATAAGAAGCGTCAACTCCTTATTAACCACATTAATTTTTATTGATGTTTTAGTTTAGATGATTTTTCTACAAAAAGGATACAAAGATATTAAACATAATTGAAAAAGAGTACAAAATAGGTATTAGTTCTATTCTCTAAAAATATTCGACACAACTAATAAACTAAGATAGTTAGTTAATTAATATATTAACTTCAAATTTATGTTTAAAATTGAACTAATCCTTTTTATAATAATTTTAGGAGAATTTTAGTCCCAAATTAAAAACTACTTAATTTATTTGAATTTGAAATTTTAAAGTATAATTAGATGTACTTTTTTCTCATAATAAAATAGATATACGAGAGACAATCCTAATTTTTTTATGAAATAATGCCAAAAAATTTAATTTAAAAAAAAAAGAGAAATTGGTCATCTTTAACGGGAAATTATTATAATTAGATAAAAAAATATTTATTTTTTTCGTATTATAATTTTTGTTATTATTTAAATTTTCTTTTAGTAAGAACGATTTGGTCAAACTCAAATAGTTTAAGATTTTTAGTTTAGGTCAAAATTATTAGGAAGAATTCAAATTGGTATTCTAGTGATAAGTGTTTGGAAATCTCATATTTTTAAATAAAATAGTGACAATGAAGAAAGTAGAAGGTATGAACTTTTTTTATATTTGGAAATGGTATTTTTGGGAAGTTTGTGGAGAATTTGTTAGGAAAGATTTTATCACTTAGGAGTATTAAATATTGGGTCAAGAGTAGCATAAGTGAGAAAGATACCACATATTTATCTAACATTTAAAATTTTAAGTGTGAGTATATCAACAATACTTCCACAGTGCTCCCCCTTATGCGGATTCGAGGAGTTTTTTTACTAATGAGCATTGAACACTGGGTCAAGAGTAACACAAGTGAGAGAGATATTACATATTCACATAAAACCTTAAGATGATAGGTGTGTGGGTTCTCTCACTTATAAATACTGAAGTCACCACATTCCTATTCAATGTGAAACTATTATTCACACTATTCACACTTGTTAATACTTAACAGAACTCATGTGCTTTCTTGACCTGACTTGAGAATCTTAACAGACATCTGAGTCAATAGTAGCTTGAGTGCCTTCGCCTTTTATGAGTGTTTTGTTGCTCAATGAAGATTGTTTATGAGTTTTGCCTTTCATTGCCTTTCGTCTTTTGTTTTGGTTTTTTGTTGTTGTTTTTTCTACATGATTTCTTTTAGGTGTTTTGTTGAGTTGATTGTTATTTTGTTTTGTTTTCTTTCTTTCTTGATGCGTGTTTCAGTATTTTATATATATATATATATATATATATATATATATATATATATATATATATATATATATATATATATATATATATATATATATATATATATATATATATATATATATATATATATATATATATATATATATATATATATATATATATATATATATATATATATAATTTTATTTTGCTTGTAAAAAGATTTAGTAAAAAATTATAATTCTCCATTTAACCATTGCATATAAACACAGAAAAATTAAATGAAATGAGTTTCTTTTACTCAATTATATTTATCAACTATTGCTAGATTCAAAATTATCATAAATATTAAATGGAATATAGTGTTAAATTATTATTAATTAAGTGAAAAAATTAAATAGTGGTTTAATTAAAATTAAAAATAATACCATGTTTTAAAATAATTTTTATTTTTATAAATGAATGGCTCATTATGAGAAAAAGAAAAGAAATGTTGTTTCTCACAAGACGATGTAGACAAAGATAATAGTTAATGAAGTTTTTATGGTGTTGGATATTTATTCTTGAGATTTTGATTGGCATAGAAACTGTCCTCTCCTCACATAATAAATAATGTTAAACTTTGGGACCAAGTTTCATCAATTCTCTATAAATAGTCCTTATAGCTATGTACCTTATAACACATTCATCACCTCCACCCTCACTCACACACTTATTTTGAAGTACAAAACCTTTCCAAAACAATCATGGCTAACTCAATGGTTATTTACCTGGCTTTAACATGCTTGGTTTTGAGTGCTCCTTTAGCAAACGCTGCCCAATCATGTGGCCAAGTGCAACTAACTGTAGCACCATGCATTGGTTACCTTAGAAGACCAGGCCCATCTGTTCCAGCACCATGTTGCAATGGAGTTAGAACTGTTTTCAACCTAGCCAAAACTATCTCCGATCGTCAAGCTAATTGTAGGTGTCTCAAATCCACTTCACTCAGTTTACCTGGACTCAATCTTCCCGCCCTTGCAGCCCTCCCTGGAAAGTGTGGTATCAACGTGCCCTACAAAATTAGCCCCACCATTGATTGCAACAAGTAACTACATCTCTCACCATTATCCCTCTCATTGTTTCAGAATTTTTATATATTGTTTATTAAATAATGGACTAAAAACTTTTTAAGTTTTTTAAAAGTTGAAGTTTAAATGCATGATGGATTTGCTTTACTTTTTGCAGGGTTACGTACTGAGTTCTTGCAGGGCTTGTGCTTGATGAATAAGTAGTAAGTACTCTACTTGGTTTGTTGTGACAAGTAATAACCAAGACAGAATAAAGAAAATGGCTTAATTTCTCTGCTTGTAATTGAATCCCCACTAGGGATTACAATACTATGTATTTTAGAAATAGTTTAAATAAAACTTACTATGTTTGGATTTACTATCATATCTCATATCTCATGATTCTTACTCTGAAATAGGGGTAAATAGAGGTGTATATGGATTATACACCAAACCAAATCAAACCACATATATGGTTTGGTTTGGATCTTAAAATCATGTATGTAAAACCGGTTTATTTTTTAAAATCGGTTTACAAGTGGATTGGTTCGCTTTCAAACCGGTTTTTTAAAAATCAGTTTTAAATTGGTTTCTCTCAAAATCAGTTTTTTATTTTCTTTAAAGAAATCAGTTTTAAAACCAATTTTTTTTAAAAAAATCAATGTTATTGCAAACTATCTAATAATTGATAAACCACCTGAAACTTATTCTACTTTAAACTTATTGCAAACTATCAAATAATTGATATAAATCAATTAATCAATTTTATTTCAGTTTTACATTGAATTAAATCAACACCTCATATATCTTAAACTTTAAACTACTCAATGTAAAACTGGAATTAGAATAATTCCTTTTCATCGTGAATTAAATCAATTAATCGAGAAGTACGTTGAATTGATATAAATCAATTAATCGTGAAACTTATTCTACTTTAAACTTATTGCAAACTATCTACCTTAAATTTATTCTACTTTAAGCCAAATCAATTTTATTTCAAACTAGGGGTGTTGATCTTGATTTTCCCAATCTATTCTACTTTTGTTTTTGAAGCTTATTGAAAAATGGTTATCGAATCTCAATACGGTTTGAAACAAATGGTTACCATTTTTTTTTTTAATTTGATAAATGGGCCACCAAATTTAAAATATAAATTTGGACTGGATTTTAAAATTTGAATTAATTTGGATGAGAATTTGGTTTATGGTTATTGGTTATTTTGCACACCCCTACTCTGAATTATGAAATAGTGTTATACTTTTTTTTAAAAGAAAAATTACAATTACCTCGTCTTTTAAAATGTCCTCACTAGTTTTAAAACATACAACAGAAAAAACATCACTCTTCTTATTTAACTCGTTACAATAAAATTGATTTATATACTAGCAGACGGTAGATAAATACTCATTCCATATCAAATTATAAGACGTTTTGAGCATTTCATACGGATTAAGAAACTTAATTATTACTTTATGAAAAATATAAATTATGTATGATTTTACAGTAATGCTTCTCATAATTACACATAAAAGAGAAATTAAAAGAGTTGAAAGAATAAATAATGAAATTAAAAGAGTTGAAATAATAAATAATAATAAATATTTGAGGGTATATTGAAAAAAATAGTATTAATATTGCATTGGAATGTAAGATGACTTATAATTTGAGAATTTTTTTTTAAAAAAGTGACTTATAATTTGGGACAGAGAAAATATAATTTATACTTATGATTTTTTATGAGCAAAAGTATATTAAATATGAACACTTATTTTCAAAAACAATCTCTTTCTAAAAATTAACAATAACAACTCACCAAACTCTCTTTTGCCTTAAGGTATCACTCTGAAAACCCTTTTTCAAGGTAAAATCAACAAAGAAAACACTTATTTTCTATTCCGAACTACGAAGCTCTAATTCCTCATTGTTTCAATAAGGATACATAGGCACGAAGACCCCAGTAATTGGCGAGCACCCTAATAAAAAACAACCATTTTTTCCATTAGCAAGTAGACCTTTAGATAAACCACACCCATCAACGCTTAGATGACCTAGATGATTTTTGTTGAGTACAACGGATGTGAGGGGTTCTAATACCTTCCCCTTGCATAATTGACTTTTGAACCTGAATTTGATTGTGTGACCATTTTCTTCACCTTTAGGGGATTTATCGATATTTTCCCTTCGGAATAAATAAAGTTCGGTGACGACTCCGTGCATTTTTCGCATAACGACAAGGTTGAGTAAGGATTTTGGTTGGGTTTTAGGTAGGTGATGGCGGTGTCACTGCGATGTTCTTGGGCATTGCCATGGAGTTCGTGCAACTCCACCGTGTTTGATTTTCCTTTATGCTAATTGCAGGTTTTCTTATGTTTGTAGTTTAAATGGAGAGAGAGAGAGAGAGAGAGAGAGAGAGAGAGAGAGAGAGAGAGAGAGAGAGAGAGAGAGAGAGAGAGAGAGAGAGAGAGAGAGAGAGAGAGAGAGAGAGAGAGTGGGCTGAAGGAAGAATGAGGGGTTGAGTCCCACTTGGGACTCTCTTATCAATATTCATCGCAGGCAATCACTCTGAGTGGGAAAAGTGGTAGCAGTGTTGGCCTCTTTCTTGCCACTTGTCCTCGTTTGACCTGGTGGTTGACCAATGGATCTAGTGCATACATCCATATGGTATCCATGTTCACCCTCATTTTTTTCTTTCCCCGATCATTTTACTCTGATTTTGTTTGGTGATCAAGTGGGGGAGTTTGAGTCAACCAAGGTTGACTCTGTCTACCCCTAGTAGACTGAGCGCCCCTTAGGGTTTGTGTGATTTCTCTTGGGCCCAATTCCTAATAGTCCGCCATTTATTTTTTGTTATTAACTCATAAAATTTCTTATTTCATTTTTCTATTATAATATTTTATTATTATATTGTTTATTAATTAATTACAATTTATTTTAATTAACTAATTAGGATAATTGTTCTTGCAGTAATGGGTGAGAGTATCCCTAATACTCTATTTCAATGCATATTGCTTTTAGAAAAGAAAAAAAAAGTTAATTAGGATAGTTAACTTTGAATTAATTTAATTAAATAATGAGATTTATTTTTCAATAATTAATTGAAATAATTAAATTTAATAAAATTAAATATTTAATTAAAATGCAATTTAATTAATTAATTCCATCATCTTTTCGTTTAGTCACCCTTGCTTATCATACTCATGCACTTGTGCCTTTATTCTTGCTCATTTAGTATTATGCTCATCATCATGTTTTGATTTGTTATTTGTTTAAATTGAAATTAAAATGTATAATGATCTTAATCTTGTAAATGAACTTTTCAAAAAAAAAAAGTTAAAACCCTTGGTCCAATGCCAAGTGGACTTTTCTCAAAATCTTGGTCCAAGGCCGAATGAATTTTCTCTTAAATCATTCTCGCATTTCACCTCAACCCAAATTAAAACCTCGATTAACATCAAGTGATTTTCTAATTCAAATTAAAATACTTAATTATACTTAAGTACTATTTCATTAAGGGTGAAAAAGGAGATGGTCTGGAGTGTTCTATTCCTTTTCCTGAATACTTGGATACGAGTTGCCTTACTTGACCATTCAAGTATTCGTCGTCCATTCAAAATACATTAACATTATCTAAATCCTTTTGCAATGACGGATGAAAAGGAAGATAGCCTAGAGCCTTCCATTCCTTTCCTTGGTTACTTGGTTACGAGTTTCCTTACTCAACTATTCGAGTAATCATTATTCAACAAAATATTCAAAACATTAATCTAATTTCTCACCCCCCGTGCGATCCAAATTTTTTTCTTTCTTCAAAACAACATTTTTAGTCCATTCTAATGCGAATACAAACTAGCGCTTAAGTCTCTGTTGCGAGCAAACAAGCTAATGGTTAACCATAAGAATGCGATCTATAAACTTATTCAAATAAAACAAACCAAACAAACTGTAGCCTTCTCCTGAACTACGAAGCTTTGAGTTCTTAATTTTACTCGACCATACGTAGGAGAAAGTCTCGCAATCTTGTCAAGCACCCTAATAAAAATCTTTTTGCGACCCCTTTTATTTTCCTTTTGCACTTTTAATCATTGGAAGAAAATAATTAACATAAGCTAACATTCAAACGCAAGTTTAACTAAAAGGTTTCTGTTGAGTATAACAGGTGCGAGGGGTGCTAATACCTCCCCCTTGCGTAATTGAATCTCAAAACCGAATTTGGTTACGATGACCATCTTCTTTTTATTTTAAGAGTTTTATCTATATTTTTCTTTTCCACTTTTATAATAAATAAAGTTCGGTGGAAACTCTATTTAAATCATTTTTCCGGGACTTCACGAAGGATCTATTTTTCGAGATGCGACAACTGACTACTTTGCTGGGGGAAATTTCCAAACTAGAGATAGTCAAGCCTAACTTAGTTCAATTTGTGATGAATGTGAACTTTGTTTATTTGTTTTTTTTCTGTCTTCTTGTATTTATTTCATTATTATTGACATTACTTATTTGTTGTTGGTTCTTATGACATTATTCAGGATCTCTGATTATTAGCATTTTCTGAGATAGACTCTCTACCTGAGTCTGAGGAGAACCATAGGATTAAGATGGTGGTTGTGTATTATTGGCATGCAAGGAGCATTCCTCGTTGGGACAATACGAAGACCCTTCCTAGAGTAGATTCTCTTGGAGATGTTATTATTTTACGTGCCTTCGTCACATTGATAATATTTTTGAGTTGGGTTGATGGCTCTAAGGACCTTTTAGAACCTTATAGTCGATGGTTGTGTAGTATTAACCTAGAAGTTGAACTCCTTGGCACTTCTGATCTTGGCCCAATTCTATGATCCACCAATGAGATATTTCACATTCCAAGATTTTCGAATAGCACAAATGTTGGAAGAATTTGAATACCTTGTTGGCATCCCTATGAAGAACAAGTTGTCGTTTATAGATGTGGAAGAGTCTTTGAAGCATGAGGTTATAGTTGCTTCCCTTCATATGTATAAGAAAGATGTTACCTCTAATCTAGAAGTTAGAGTAAACACCAAGGGGTTCCCACTCAAGTTCCTTATAGAAATAGTCTATACTCTTTTGGATACCCAGAGTTGGGAGGCTTGCTATGATGCGATTGCTTTGGCTATTTATGGAATCGTTCTATTTTGAAATTTGGATGATTTCATAGACATGACTGCCATTAGCATCTTCCTCATGAAGAATCCAGTGCCTACCCTTTTGGCTAATGTGTATTATTATCTGAGTTGGATGCATGCAAAGAAAGGAGGAATGATTGCTTGTTGTGCTCCTCAGCTGTATAAGTGTCTATTAACCCATCTTTCAAATGAGGGACCTTTTGTGTAGCAAATAAATGTTAGTTAGCCCTAGAGGACGGGATCACTCATATCCAGTGGTATTTCGTGGTACTCCAGCTGTGGGGACTTCCCTAACACACCACTCATCGGGACTCGAAGTTGTATGTATTCCAATTAAGTCCTATCTTTGAGACAACTTGGGTACCTAATGGAGGGCCCTCCTGAAGAGAAATCATTGGAAGCTTTTTTTATCACATGACCTTGGAGTTGGGAACCCTTCTTTGTTTAAGAAAAATAAGAAAGCATAAGGGTAAATGAACAAGAAAGGAAAAGCGGACTTCAAAAAGAAGAATTGTATCACCAAGGAACCTTAATTCCAATGGATAAGGCAAATGGTGGAGATGATTAAGATGCCTTTCAGTGTTGAGATGCTTGTTCCTCTTCCAGAGTCTAAGCCTACTCATATCCATACTGAGGAGGCAGAGGAACTCCGAGCTACCATATCCAAACTCAACAAAGAGAATGAAGAACTACACCATAAAGTTTTCAAGATTGAAACAGACAAGGATGAGCTCAAATTATGTCCTGGAAAAAGAGACAAAGAACTTAGCGAGAGTTAAGGGAATACATCAAAATAAAGAGGAAAAAAGCATAAGGTTTTAGATAATTTAGAATCATTGGGTATTGATATTAGCCAGAGAAATTAAGAACTTCGAAGATACAACAAAGCCAAGAAATATTGGAAAGCTTGGTGGAACAAGGACTCTAAGAAAGGAAGTTGAGGGATGAAGCCTTCGAAGCCAGAATTGAACACTTCTCCCAGCAACTTCAAGGAGCTCAAGCTCACGCCCTGCTGTTGCACCCCAAAATTTGCCCAACATTTTCTCCTATCTTAGCTTATGTTTCATATCATTTAGCATTTAGCATTTGCATAATATTGGTTCTAGACAAGGGATCAAGGTGTTGTATTTGCCACTCAAGAGAGAAGTTTCATGTTCTAGGCTCAGGAAAGGGCATATTTTCAAGTCATCAAGTCTTCATGATCATCAGAGTTGGGTCTCAAAGCTCCTTGAGAGGAGAAATTTGTGTTTGGACATCACCTCCTATCTTGAGAGAGGATAGAGGCACATGAGGCTATTCCTTTAGATGATACATGGTTCAAGGATTCAATGTGAACCTTGAGGATCCTCAGTGGATTTGTATGATCACACAAATCATCTGCAAGGACCTCAATCAATGGATCAAGTATTAGGGTTTTATCTGGTCAACAAAAGGTCAATTGTGGACTTGAGAGGGCTCAAGGCTTGGGTTTTGATATGGGAAGCCATGGGAAGTCATCCTAGACCATCTAAAATGACATGTTGAAGCTAGGATAAGAAGATTCAAAAGTTCAAGAGGTTACTAAATTAGGGTTTTAGATGATTCAAAGTGTAAAATCCCCTCTTTTAGTCCCTAACTTCAAAGATAAATTTCACTATGATACAAGTCTTGTCTCATTTCTTGTTCATCATCTTTCAATATTCCTTTTGAGTATAAGAACTCATCCATTTGATTCATACATCTCAAGTTATGGTATTTACAAGTTGGTGTCACCAAATGAAGAGGTTTTTGAGGCACTTGAAGATAGCTCACTTCAAAGGCATTTTTCACAAGGAACCAAGCTCTTCCTTATTTTTTGTCAAACATGAGAGTTGTTCCTCGTTGTCTTAGCTTTCCAAAAAATGCTAGAACTCATCATTCTCATGTGCGGAGCTCTAGTTATGGCTTTCTCAAGTCAAGGGTATTTTTGGAAATCAAGTTTTAGGTCATTCACTTCAAGGACCAATTCCATGGATTTCAAGGCCTCAAATCCAAATTCTTGCCATATGAAAGTTGTGTCAAATGACCTTAACATCATCTTGACCTCAAATTACATGGCATTTGATGAATTTTGAGATCACTTAGGCCATGATGAGCATGAAAACTTGATTTTTGGACTTAGAATGAGTTTCTTCCAATTCAAGTTATTAAATGAGTTCATTTTTGATCTTTTGGCACCATTCTAATATCATTACATGACCACATGAGATTTTTACCCAATTTGAGCCAACACAAATACACCTTTCAAGCCATTTTTCAAACTTTACACCATATGAAGTAATGTTTCAAAACACATGACCAAGGCATTTTTAACTATCCAAACCACCATGATTCATTTCCACACACCCTAATGTCCTAAACTGCTGACCAAGAGGATTGTACATTATGCCATACCCGTGTGCACATGAAAAATGAGTTTTTTTTGGCAAGTTTTGGAAATCAAATGAGTCATACAACATGGGCCTGCATGGACATTCCTAAGCCCTCATATTTAAATGGAGAATAAACCCTAATGCCTCAGAATGGGAGGAGCTGAGAAGAATAACAAGTTTCATCCAAAAATCACACAAATTTCTCTCTCTTCGAATTGCCTTTCACACTGAGTTTTCCTCTCAACTCTTGCTCATTTCATCATCACACAAGACCAAGGAAGAGATTGGAAGCTTGAGGTTGAAGCTTGCTCAAAGTTTGAAGAGCCAATGGAGTAGCTCCGTTAGGTAAACTTCCATGAACTGAATCTCTCATTTAGGCTTACATTTAGGTTCACGATTGGTGCATCTGAAGCCCTACCACGCGTAGGCCATGTTTGGATCATTTTTATGGCTGTTTGAATGATTTTCAGTTTGAATGATAAAACTTTGTGGCTTGATTTCACTTTGATTTAGGAACCTTTTTCAAAAACTAGGAGTGGAATCGTGACCTACATGAAAAATGATTTGATTTGGTACCACAGGTTTTGATTTTTATGGTGATTTACAGTTTACGCTGGTGAAGCTCACCGGGGAAGACGACCGGAGCTAGGGCTCCGGCGTCTGAGGTGGATTGCTGAGGTGTTTATGTGACTGGACGTTGACTCACGTATGTGGCACGTTGAATTTGAGCTGGATTGCCACTCAGTTTAATGAAACGATGCGTTTCATTCAAACTGAGTCTGAATTTTGGTTTGGGCCTTGGATTATTGATATCTCCACCCCCCATTTTGTAGGCCCATGCGCGTGGTACAAAGGATTCAGTTCAATCCCGTTTTGCTTATGCACCCCTCTTTTCATTTCTATTTTCTTTTTCTTGCAATTTCATTTTTAATCATTTAAAAATAGTTTTAGACTTTACAAAAATCCAAAAAAATATGTTTCTGTTATTTCATCCTGTTGAGATATTTTCCATTATTTTTATTTTATTTTTCAATTATCTTTAGTATTTTTAATTGATTTAATTGTTGGAGAGGTTTTATGGTTGATACCTTGATTCTAAGTTTGATCTTTGACTTCAATTGAACTATCCCTTTGACCCATTTTCCTCTCACACTTAGGTGTTTGATTGAGGCGTATTTGAGGGTTGGTTTGAGGTCTTGATGATCACTTCTCATTGGTTTTTCATTGGCTTTTCTTTGTCCCTCGATGGATGCTCGATAAGTGGAACACCATGTCTTGATTGACACAATTGGTGGTGCTTTGATTTGATTCTTGCCATGAACTTTTGCACTCTGGTTTGTGATTGATTCAACCTGAGGTTGCCAATTTATTTGGATTTTATTTGAGCTTGTATCTATTTTTAGTGGATGCTTCAAATTCAAAGTGTTTTAACTATGTGTATGCTTGCAATCTTTGACCTAGTTTTGGGATATGATCTTGTGTGATCCCTTGAGGACCTCTTAAGCCTTGTTAGCTTTTGTTAACATGCTTGAGGTGCTTCCTTGCTTGATTGTAGGTCATTTAGATATGTACCTTGTGCCACAAGTTTCATTTGATCATGTCTTTCCACTTAAGTTTGAAGTGTGAGATTGTTGTATAGACTTTGGTCATTCAACTTAAGTGTGATCATTCTTGTGTTTGCTTGATAACTTGATTTTGAATTTGAGACACATCATTTGAGTTCACTACTGACCTTGATGGTCATGTGCTTGTTCATGATGCTTTGGTGATGTTTGTTCCACTTTGAGGATGTTGTGAACAATTGAGCTTCCTTTGAACTGTTTGGTTGCTTGTCTTTATTTGATCATGAGTGAATATGGGATTGAGATGTTCATGATGTGGTTTCTGCCCCACTCTACCTCTCCCCTCACTTATTTGATTATGCTTCTTTGTTTAGCACTTCTGCTCTTGTGATGTTGATGGCATTTGATTGTAGGAGCTTGCTTATCTCATTTCCTCTCATCTTTCTTGACTTGTTTAAGTCTTCTTATGTGTGACTTGTGTTTGTCCTTGATGAATGCTTCATGATTGCATATTTTTTTTCTTTTGCACATCTCTTTCCATCTTGCATTGACTTGTTTGAGTCATTCTTTTTTACTTTATTTTGTGATTAATTATGAATTGTGTTTACTTGTGCTTGTTCACATGATCCCTTAAGATTCCTAGTCCCTCTGTTTAACATGGGAGTAGGAGAGACATTAGGCTTTCAATCCTTTACATGATAACATTAGGTAGTTCCCTTTTCTATCCCAACTTTAGGACCACTTTGCATGATAACTGTTGCACCCTAAAATTTGCTCAACCTATTTCACTTGGTTTATGTTTCAATTACATTAGCATTTGCATATAGAGTCATGTACATAGTCTAATCATCTGCATAGCATAGCATAGCAAGTCATCCAACAAGGGGCCAAGTACTATTCTCATCTCTATGAGCCTATCAAGAGGTTATTATTCAAATTCAAGCATATCCAAGTCATCAGAAAGAAATTGAAATCTAAGAAGTCAGTAGATCAAGCAGTGGGTCTCTCTCCTATCTTGAGTGTATTTGAAGATCATCAAAGAAGGTGTGAGCTGTGAATTGAAGGCATGGAGGGTATACAGACATCATGGAGGACCTAGAGGGTCATTTTGAAAGTGAGACAAGTCATTGATGTGATCACAAGAGCTGCAGTTGAAGACAGTCAACTAGGGTTTCATCTGGGTCAACCTTGGGTCAACCCTAGGTCAAATGATTGATTGAAAGGCATTAAGGTCTATTTGAGAGATGTGGGGTTCATCATTTGACATGTAGACAAGAATATTGTGATGTGCCAATAAGAAATCAAGAGAAATCAAGAAGAAGAGGAGTTTCTAAATTAGGGTTTCTGTGTAAAGTCCCCTAATTTAGGTCAAACTTCCAAGCAAGATAAGTCAAAATGAAAGCTTAAAATGGATCCTTGGCCAACATGAAACTTGTATAGGATCTCAAGACCTTTAATTTGAGTGGTGGAAGACATCAAGGAGATTTATAGAACTCAAGTTATGGTCCTTGCAAGTTACAGGTCATCTGAGGTATCTGAAATTTTGTCTGTGAAAGTTACTTGTCTTCCAAGCAACTTTTACCCCTCAAGGAGATTTCAAATGAATTTCTGGTCAACATAAGAGTTGTTCCTCATTGTCTTATATTTCTATAAAGGTATGGTATGACTTCATATGATTTGTGGAACTCTACTTATGGTCTTGGAAAGCAAAGGGTATTTTGGTCATCTGAGAATTACAGGTCATTTCAAGCCTATGCCCAAAACTCATACAAGGAAGCTTCAAATGAAAAACTTCACAACATCAAACTTGCTCCAAATGACATTTTGAGTCTAGAAAAGTGATCATGAAAGTTTGGAAAGGCTCACAGCTCAAGGTTTCAAATTTGGTCATTTAAAAGTGAATATAATGAATAAAAGTGACCTAAAATTGAGATTTTTCATAATTTGGCCAAATGGGATGAAATTATAGGTCATTTTGATTGGAAAATTTTTTTTAAGAACATTGGCAAAAGTAGATTTTTGAGTTTGGTTCAAACTTTGGAAGTTATGCTTGGTTACTTATGTATGAAGTTAACATATCCAAAATTCAAGGGAATTGTGCACAAGAAGTTTCTACAAAGTTCTAGAGCTTTCTAATTTCATCTATATATTGGTTTGAGTGGCTTCATTCAAGGGTTGGTGATTCATTTTGTTCATAACACATAGTTATACCTCATTCTTCCATTTTGCAAAACCATTTCAAACTCTATCAAACCTTCATCAATTTCCAAAATCCTTGATCCTATCATCATCTACCTTCATTCAAGATCAAGCTTCCATCAAAATCTGTTTGAATTGAGGAAGAAATCGTGTGCTACCAACTTCATCATCCAAGGTGCAAGAAGAAGTGGTTACAAGAATCCAAGAGGTTTGAGCAAGTGATATTGCATACAGAACCAAGAAGCAAGCTTATTGATCAATTCCCAAGCATTGTAAGCATTGGAACCAAAGAATTCTACACCTGTTTTCATCATTTACACCAGGTTAGTTTTCCTTTCGAATTGGCTAGATTAGTTAGCATGTTAGATAATTATTAGGTTAGAATGGTTAGGATTGATTAGATGATTGTTTCTGTTGAGTTTGAGAACAATTCATGGAGGTTGCCATTGGAGCACCAAATCTGTTAGGGCTTAGAACACCTAGAATATGGCATGATAATCTTAGATGTATAGCTCAGGATGATCAGCAAAGCGTGTAGATTGTGTTAAGGTAAAAGTTAGCAAGAATTGGCAAGATTGATAGCAGTGTAAAGTGATGGAGGCAAGGTGTTCTAGCTATCGGGTTTGGACCTAGAGGGAGTGTTGGAGAAAACTAATGCCATGGCTGTGTAGAGGGAAAAGCATAGATCATTTTTGGTTTTTACATCGTGAGATTTCATGGAGGTACGAGGGAGAACAGAGAGGTGGAAGGTTCGCGCATGGGGAGGATTTTTCTGGCTTAGGGTTTGTCCAAGGTAGACGATGAAGGAGCATCGTTGGATCAGGCATAAGACCATTGACTCAAAGAAAATCCAAGGGCTCAGATTTAATTGGAGATATGGAGGGAAAGACTGAGTGGGATGAAACGATGCGTTTCACTTAACGCATCCTGGGCCTAAGTCAAAAAGTTGCTTTTCACACCCCGCTTGCAAGGCCCAATCCCAATTATAACTGATTTAATTGCTTTATGCACCGTTTTCCGTTTTTTATTTCTTTTTGTTTTTTCTGATCAATTGGGCCCAGACGCGCTTTGTTATGCGCGCCCCCCAGTCTGGGCCCATCATATTCTTTTAACTGAATTAAATGCTGATTGCACCCCATCCAAACATAATTCAATTTAATTTCATCCATTTCATTTTAATTCTTTAAAAAATCATAACAAATAGAAAATTGCATATTTTTTAATGGTTGTTTTTGCATCCTTTTCATATTTTTGTTAAGAAAATTATCATATAAAAAAATTGGCATTTCATTTCATTTTTATATTTTTAGTATATTTTTCTTTTAAATAGGTTGTAAATAATGTTTAGTTTGATACATGATATTGTTGATTTTAGTTTAGGACTTTCCTTTAACATTTTTGATCCATTATTTTTAGGGTGATTAACTTAGGACTTTAGCTTGTATATAAAATTTAATTCATGATTTTAGGATTTAATCTTAGATGGTTTGTTTAGGTGTGATTAGAAGAATCAAAACTAGGGTTTAGGTGTGGCATAGGTGTAAGATATCATTTCTTTTAGGAGTTGTAGTTTGAATTTTGGGGTATGGGACTATAGGGGTATTATGGTTAGATAATAGATCCCTTAGAAATTACTAGGTTTCCCCTATTCTACTATTACTATTAGTATATTGCTTGTGCTTGCTTGACTGTGTGGTGTGCCCTCTCTAGGGTTATTATTTGTCTGTGTGGGGTATTGGGCTTGTTTGGGGCTTGGGTTTGAGCTGAAGACTGTGCTGATGAGGCCCATTGGAGATTAAAGAGATTGAGGACCAACTTCCAGAGTTGATGAGGAGTATCTCTTGCTGGCAGCTGTTGAAGGTTATAGGATCTAGGAGTTAGGCAGAGCTCTAGAGTAGAAAACCTGATTCACAAACATGGAAGGTCTTGGTTGCCTCCATCCCTCTCTATGATGCAAAGTCTCTCTAAGACATTCACCCCCTTCCTTTGGAAGGCTTGGTGATAGTGTCTAAGATATAGAACTCTTGAGAGAAATATTCTATGTGTTGTTAGCAGTCTGTTTGCCACCTTTGGTGGTCAACTAATTGCTTAACACCCCAGTTCATTCTTGTGATTGATTCCTCAGCTTGGAGATTGAGACTTGAAGAAAAGCCATGGCAGACTGATGATAGAGACCTTGACTGAAGGCTTGAAGGTTGAAGACAAAGACCTTGCTTGAGGGTTTGTGAAGATCAAGATTGATGCATGCTTGAAGCTTGTAGCTGTTTGGAGATGACTTGAAGACAGAGCTGCTGTTGCTGTTTATAATTCTTGATGTATTGATTGAATTTCCCGGACTGTATTGCTTGTTGTTTAACCTGTTAGGTTGAAAGTGAATTCTGTTCACTTTTGCCTGTTGTTTTCTAGGTTCGAGGTTGAGTGGGACTCCCTTGCCTCGCTTGTATTGCTGCATTCATGCATTTTACTGCTTTATTGTATATATGCTATTGTTTCTGTTTCCATTTATCCCTTAGGATCTCTGTTTCTCTCTGTGCAAGAGAGGAGCATGATAGACATTAGGTCTTAACCCATGCATGATAACATTAGGTTAGTTTGATTCCCTTTGCAACCATAGGTTAGAGTTCTGTCTCTTCTTTCTCAAAACAAACAGAAAAACACAATAAATATTTCAAACACAATAAAATACACTTCTTTCGTAAAAGAATGTGAACTCATCAAAACGTCATTTTTGTCCACTTGGACTAATAATCAGAAAAACCCTTTTTCAGAAGGAATAAAAACAATCAAGACAGACTTGTGTCGTACGTGGCCCGAACTACGTTTGCTCTAATCTTTCATGCTGTATGAAAGTACGTAGGCATAGGATGCGATATCCTAACGAGCAACCTTCCCCTCCTTTCCCGTAGGTAGGCGAACTACGTTGACTCTGATTTCTCGTTCCAGACGGGAATACGTAGGCATAAAGTGCGATACTTTGCCGAGTCATTTTATTTTCTTTTTAACCCCTGACCTGTAGAGTAGATAGAATAACAATCCATACCCGAAAACAAGCGTGGATCCCGTCGAGTACGACGGACGTGAGGGGTGCTAATACCTTCCCCTTGCGTAACCGACTCCCGAATCTAGGATTTGGTTGCGATGACCATTCCTTTCCCGTCTTTGCGGTAGGTTTACTCTGAGCGTTTCCTTTCCCTCCCGTGGGATAAATAACGCACGGTGGCGACTCTTCTGTTCAGCCGGCGCCGATTTTCGCAGTAGCGATAGCTGGCGACTCTGCTGGGGATCCAACGTCCCCTGGCTGCTAAGGACTGCGATAGTTCCTTATGCATTTGGGATCCAACGTCCCCTAAGCGAGTCAATCCTAGCGCTTGTTTTCCCGTCGAGGATTTTGTATGGATTTATATTTCTGTCATTTACTATCAGCATTATGTTATTGTTATTATTGCTGTATTGGGGTGTGACGGGTGTTCTATGATGGAGAGATAAGTCAGACCTGGGCTTGAGTGCACCTAGAATTAGAGTGGAAATTAGTGGGCGCGCACGTGCTTTGCATGTCCTAGTGTCCCACGAAATCCACACTCAGACGAGGTTCTTCTGGTTGGCCTCCTGTCCTGCCCTTTGGGTGGCTCGGGTTGCTGGTTAGTTGGATTGTCGACTCTGGGAACCGATCATTTGGAAGTTGGCTAAGTGAGGCCTCTTCAGGATTTGATGATGCCACTCCTTCTGGGAATCGTATCATCAACCCTGAAAGTCTGTGACGCCGACGACCGCATAGGATGCCATACCTTTGTTAGTTACTAGGACATCCACCTGTGAGAGGGTTTGGGGTTATGCAGGTAACTAGACTTTCAGATACCGGTTATTTCTTGATCTGAGATCCTGGGTATTTATGGACACTTGAGAGGTCTATCAGAGACCAGTCAGAGTTATGGTGGAGGTCTATCAGAGACCAGACAGAGTTATGGTGGAGGTCTATCAGAGACCAGTTGGAGTTATGTTATGGGGTCTACCAGAGACCAGTGTTGGAGCTTTGTAGTGGGTCTATCTGAGACCAGGGTTTGAGGAGTTCTGGAGGGTCTATCTGAGGCTTGTTGATATGGTTCAGGCTTCTCAGCTATGGCATTTGGTCCCTGTTGCATGTTACTTGCATTGCATTGTTTGCATAATCATTATCATTGCATCCCATTAACGTGTGTCTGTGCTGCAGGTGCATTTGCATATTCCCTGGTTCTAGTGTTCGGACTTCTGAGTATTGATCATGGCTGGTTTGAGGATGACAGTTGCCTACAAGCTACCTATCCCTGATATTACTCCCCTCCTGGGTCTGATCTCTCTTGCTGATGAAGATGTTCGTAGAAGTTTCAGGCAGAGTTATGGACGGTTGTTGAGATTGGTTCGCAAACCAACTGATGATGAACTGAATGGGCTGTACACGCTGATGCAATTCTATGACCCGGCTTTGAGGTGCTTCACATTTGCTGACTTTATTTTGGGGCCTACCATGGAGGAGTATGTAGAGTTTACTGAGCTGCCAGTACAGAATAAGGTTCCCTTTATTCACTCTGCCGCTGAGCCCAAGTTGGAGGACTTAGCTAAGGCCTTGCACATGAATGCTTCTGAGTTGTTGATGACTTCTTGGCGAGGGGTTCCGGGTTTCTATCTCCAGTTTCTGGTTGGTAAGGCTCAAGAATACGCCAAGAACAGATGTTGGGTGGTCTTTAACACTGTCTTGGCTCTATGCATTTATGGGATAGTGCTGTTTCCTAATTTCCCGAACTTCGTGGACATGGATGCATTTCATTTGTTTGCTGCTGGCAACCCGGTACCCACATTGATCGGGGACTTCTACCATTCGATGCACTACAGAAATGAGAACAGGAGAGGCAAGAACGTCTCTTGCTGCGTGCCTTTGCTGTACATGTGGTTTAAGAGCCATCTTCCCCTGAAGGGACCTTTTGTGGATAGTGCAACTATAGCTGACTGGCCAGAGCGCATGATGAGGCTATCTTCTGAAGACATTGAGTGATTTGACCGAGACTTGCTGGGGTCTGAGCTTATTTTCAGTTGTTCTGGGTACCCTAATGTTCCGTTGATAGGAAGAAAAGGGTGTATCAATTACAACCCTTCTCTGTTCGTTGGCCAGTTTGGATACGCGTTGAAGAACCCACCCCAGGAGGAAGAAGTGCAGGAATCTCTGTACTTCACCGGTGATTTGAAGGGAGAGTTACTAGCCAAGCTTCAGCATGCATGGATGCGTATTAACAGAAGAGGGAAGCCACTGTTAGGGAAAAATGATTGCCAGGCTTATGCACCCTACAAAGTTTGGATCCAAGAGAGAGCAAGACAGTTACTGATGCCATTTCCAGCTGCACCAGACCCTGTTCATATTCCGGTGGAAGAGCCAACTACTGTTACTAGGGAAGCCTACGAGCGAGTTGTAAAAGAAAAAGAAGCCTTGATGAAGATCAATGAAGGGTTAGAAAAAGAGCTGGCTCAGATGCGTAGTGAGAAGAACAAGGCTGTGCATTCTTTCCAACAACAGATCGAGCTAGTAAACAGGCTAGGTGCAGAATTGACTGAAGAGAAAAAGAAGCGTGAACGTCTATGTAAAGAGTTCAGAAGCTCCCATGACATGTTGGAGTCCAAAAAGAAAGCACTCGACGCCGCCCACTGGGAGATCTCTTCTTGTAATAAGACTTGGAATGCTACGCTAACCAACAACAAAAAAAGGGAAGATAAATTGAAGCAGAAAATTTCTGAACTCGAAGAGCAGTTGAAGGCTAGCATTAAGAAGTACGAAGAAGAGGTGATGACCAGATATAGTCTCCAGAATGCATTGAACAAGGCCATCGAAGGCAGGAACGAAGCTGTGTCTCAGAAGCGGAAGCTAGAGGATCGCTTCGGAGAAGGAGCATGGGAGGAAACCGCTGGTTACGTGCGACACGTTCTCAAGCAAAGAAATCAGCTTGTTGAGGGTCTGCTTACCCGACCAATTCATCCAGAGACCAAGAAGTTACTAGAAGAGTATCAGGCTTATGAGTGTACTTGACTGTTTCATGTATTGATGCTTTATTTGCATAGTGCTGACCATCACCAGGATTGTTGGTTGAGGTCATGCCTTCTTATTGTACATTCAGTGATATTGTATTCTTGGCTTAATGGATTTCTCTGCAATATACGAGGTTTTCTATGATTCGGCTCTGGTCTCCGTATTGCTAGCACTGTCACTGCACTGACACATTCACACTAGAATCGGGGAATGATGTTCCCTAATGCACAGACACATATTGCATTGCATTCATATTCATATTGCATTACAGGTGATTATTGGATGGTATCTTATTTCTTGCACTGTACCAGGTCTTTTCAGGATTCAAGATCAACACCCGCACCGATACTCCACTCGCACCAACTGTCGAAGAATTATGGATCAAATGCAGAACGAAATGCAAGACATGCGTGAGAAGCTGGCGCTCTTCATGCAGACAATGGAGACCATTGCGAAAGGTCAGGAGAATTTGCAAGCTTTGGTGCAGCCTCTGTTGGTCAGAAATGCTGGGCATGGAAATGAGGATCATCAGTCTATGCGAGTCAACACTATTCATGGGGATGGTACTCCCACACCAGTGGCTCCACCTGTAGTCAACATACCTGCTGGTAATGTCAACAACGGCGCGGCTGCCGGGAACAGTAACGTTGGAATGGGGAACGAGACTATCGTTAACAATGTTGGGCTCGGCGATGTCAGCCTCTGTATTCAAAAGGCTTAGGAAGTTCAGGCTGAGACTGAACCCTAACAAGTGCACCTTCGGGGTGGGATCGGGTAAACTGCTGGGGTTTATCGTAAGTGAAAAGGGAATAGAGGTCGATCCTGCTAAAATAAAAGCAATACAAGAGATGCTGACGCCTAGAACAGAGAAAGAGGTGTGCGGGTTTTTAGGGAGGTTGAACTACATCGCCCGGTTCATATCTCACCTAACGCCTACGTGTGAACCGTTATTCAAGCTGTTGAAAAAAGACCAAGCTGTAACATGGAATGAAAATTGTCAAAAGGCGTTCGATAAAATAAAGCAGTATTTGCAGGAGCCTCCTATTTTGATACCCCCAGTGGCAGGGAGACCCTTGATTATGTATTTGACAGTTCTTGAGGGAAGTATGGGTTGTGTTCTCGGTCAACACGACGAGACAGGAAGAAAAGAGCATGCGATCTACTACCTGAGTAAGAAATTTACTGAATGTGAATCTCGATATTCAATGCTCGAAAAAACTTGTTGCGCGTTAGCCTGGGCCGCCAAGCGGTTGAGGCAATACATGCTGAATCATAAAACCATGCTCATCTCGAAGATGGATCCTATCAAATATGTGTCGCTTGCGCGAAAATAAGGTGCCGGCATGACAGAAGAGTCGCCACCTTTCGTTATTTATCCCTCAGAGCGGGAAAGGAAACGATCGGAAAAACCTGACGAAAAAGGGTAAGACAAGGTCATCGCAACCATTGTCTGGGTTCGGGAGTCGGTTACGCAAGGGGAAGGTATTAGCACCCCTCACGTCCGTCGTACTCGACGGGATCCTCGCTTGTTTGTTTACTTGGACGAGTTGGTTATAATCTATCTACCTATCAAGGCTGACTGAAAAAGAAAAGAAAAATGACTCGGCAAAGCGTCGCACTTTATGCCTACGTATTCCCGTCTGGAACGAGAAATCAGAGTCAACGTAGTTCGGCCTACGAAGGGTTAAGGTGGGGAGAGGTTGCTCGCTAGGATGTCGTATCCTATGCCTACGTACTTCCACACAGCATGGAAGATCAGAGCAAACGTAGTTCGGGAAACTACGGATTATCTCCTGAAAGAAGTGTTTTTTATTATGTTTGCGATTTCAACCGCACTAAAGACTATGACCTGAGAGTGAATGCGTCGCATGTCACCCAAAGGGCACCATACTAAACATCCAGACTGTGGAAAAGAAACTCTCCCACAACCCTTGCTCAGATAGCTTAAGGCTCGTAACGTACGAAAGAAATCATTCATGATTACTGTATCTTAAACTGTTTCGAGATGAGAAGAGAACAGGCCCAACTAGGAGGGAGACTATCAAGTCCTACTGTTGTCATGCCATGGATTCATCCTATGGTTGAGGTTTGAACAGGGAACTCCTAGATGTTGTCATGCATAGGTTTCAACCTAAAAGTCTATCATCAAATCCTCATCAGAGGAAATGAGAGTCCTAAGAGATCATGTCAATGATACACCAAAACAGACAAAAGCATCAGCTTTACCAGTAAAATGCATGCAATGCAAGTGAGGGAGGAAATGTGTGTGGGGCTTCAGCCTCCACAAGCTCGTCTCGACCTCAAGCCAGTCATGAAATAACAGTAATCAAAATAAACAACATGCCATCAAGCAAAAACAGTAAACTGTAATCATACAGACAGAAAATGAAATCATGCTATCAAGCAAAGTAAACACATGGGCAAGGGAGCTGGTCTCTACCGAATACCCGCAAGCAAAGCCAAGCAATAACAATACAATCAGATGCACTCATGCTCTTAGACTGAACTTATTCTAAATGTGCTTAGTCTAATGCAGCAGACAAGTCAGACAAAACACACAATACATCAAAGAAAACAGAAGAAAGCCTCAGCTCCTCCATCAGTAACCCAGTCCTCAGACTTCAGAGATCACTTGCTTTCCAGGTATCAACCCTACAACATGAGTATCAACTCATCTTCTCCCTTGAGCTTCAGCTCCTTTGATCAGCTCCATCTTCAGGCTTCACTATCTTCAGGGATCTTCAGGCATCAACTTGATCTTCACAAAGTCTTCAGACTTCAATAATCTTCAAGGAATCATCCTCTTCAAGGCCTCAGCTTCTATCTTCAATGGCTCCAATGCTCCAGCAAACAAGATTCAGTCAACAAGATGAGGTGAGGATGTTACAGTACTCACTGACTTCCAAAGGATGCCATTGAGGACTTAACATCAAAAGACAGGCTCTCTCAAAGTTCTACCTCAGAGGGCAAGGTCACTAATCCCTCCAAAGGAGATAGGTGAATACCCTTAAGGGACTCTATGTCACAGAGAAGAAAGGAGGTGAACAAGACACTCCTTGTTTATTGAACAAAGTATTCTATCTAGGGCCCTGCCTATGCACCTATAAACCTATAAACAAAACAACAAAAGCTATGCTAAACTCCTCTGCAAGGTCTTCAAAGCTTCAATGATGATCCACAAGGTCTTCAATTCAATCCTCCAAGCTCACACACTCAAAGTAGAAGGAAAGAAAACACAACAATACAACTTATGCCTTTAAGCAACACACATACTATCCATACATTCAAAAATCAATGAAAAATACTAAAACACAATACAATATTCTAACAAAATTCTAGGGGATTCTACACATACTTACCCTTAACCCATGTATTCCCCATACACTAATTTGGCCTATAAACCCCAAAACAAATTTGTTCAAGTCTACCTATACAACCTAAAACCCTAATTAGAGCACCTAAATGTCTAACCATCAAACTACATCAATTTTTAATCTAAAAATCAAGAGATAAATCCTACATGAAATTAGGGTTCAATATCTAACTATGCCAAAAAGAATGGCTCAAAAACCCTAAGTGAAAGTCCTAAAATAAATTCTACAAAATCATGCACAAAATTAATCCTATTTTAAAAGCTATTTAAAATAAAAATCTACTAAAAATATGAAAATAAAATAAAATGGACATTTTATTTATCTATACTTTTCTAGACAGGTTTATTAACATGTGAAAAAAACAAGAATTAAAAAATGTTTAATTTTGGATTTTATATGAATTTTATAAAAGCAAGAAAATTAAATGGAATTAAAATGAAAAAGAAATCAATTAAAGGGGGAGGGGGTGTGAGTAGTAAGACACGCTAGTTGATTCTGAACATTGGGCCACGTCTGGGGGTGTGGATAGGAATAAGTTGCTGAGCCCAGGTTTGTCAACGAACCAAAACGGTGCGTTTGGCTAAATGATACGCTGCGTTTCGCAGGCTTCAGTCTTCCCTCCATTTTGAAATCAAATACGGGCCATTGGATCATGAGAATAAGTCAAGGTCTTGAGATCATCCGACGGTGGACCTTCATCGTCCCCAACTAAACCCTAGGGTTTGCAGAAACCCTAACCCCATGCAAGCATCTTCAACCTGTTCGTGCTCATCCATTTCCCCATGAAATTCCATGATTCCAAAAGCAAAGTTGTGCTATGACTCACCAAGAACATGATGCCATCTCTAGTTTTCCCTGAAACTCCTTAAATCATCCTACCAGAAAGCTTCATCATCATGGTTCCAATTCTTTCCTCTGCTATCAAACTTAATAGAACTTCAAATGAATTATCCAGGATTATTCTACACGTTTCCCTAACCATTCTACACCATCTCATATCCATTGATGCACACAAAATTGCTTGTTATTCATTCTGCAAGAAATTGTACCCTGCCTCGAAACCTCATGATCCTTCCCCTAATTCTCAGAATAAAGTCCTCTATCCTAGCTTAACCAGTCTAAACCTATAACCATGGTGGAATGCACATAAATTAGGAGATTCGAGCAAGATTACCAACCTGTCACACTTTAATGGAGGCTATGGTTTCCTTGCAATTCAGTGCCTGAAACCTTCCTTGTTTGATCCTCAGAGGCCAATATGGATTCTGTATGCAGCAAGATGAATGAACAAGGCTTGAAACTCGTGCTTGATATCAAAATGCAATTCTTGCAATTTCCTCAAAACAGCTTCAAACTTCCATGGATCTTCTTCTATCTCAGCATGTAATCAATCACAATGATCAGAAGAATAGGTTTGTGGAGGAGAAATGAATGGAGATTGGAGAGAATGAAGGTTTGATGTGAAATTGCCAATGGAAGAATCTTGCTTTTCACACTCTAATCTCACCTCTCATCAACAATGATCACCAACCCTTTACCCTCCATGATTCACTCTTCTTATAATGATCAATGGAAACTCCTAGACCTTTCTAGAATGAGCTAGAAAGTCCTTGAAATCTCATATGATGGTAAGTTGGAAATCTCATGCATCATGCCTTAAACCTTGCAAATTGGTGTCAAAATCTCCTTATGTGAGATATTGAGAAGGAATGTACAAAAACAAGCTTCTTCCTTGCCTTGTGTTATGATTTCCAAAGGTGCCTTAATATGCAAGTTTCAATTTTCCAAAGCATGTCCCATTTTAAAGCTTCAAATCAAAATTCTATTTGAACCATTGTTCTCAAAATGATGTTTCCAATCAAAATGATATATTGGATGACCTATTTTGGATTCCTAGATCCTCCAAACCAATTTCCAATTTCAACTTTTTAAACTTATAAGCCATTTTTAGTTCATTTTTAACCAATCATGCAAATCCATGCTATGAGCTTTTCCAACAATTCATGACCTTCTATCCAGACTTAAAATCACATTTTGAACAACTTTCATGTTTTGAGTTTTTCCATTTGAGGCTTGGAAATAGGAGATATAGCCTTTGCTTAAAATGACCTATAACTGACAAATGACCAAAATACCCCTGTCTTGTTCAAACCATAAGTTGAGTTCTACAAATCATATCAAGGACTTCCACCACTCAAATTAAAGCTAAGAAGATGCTCTTCAACATTCATGTTGACCAAGAAATCATAGGAATCATCCTACTAGGGCAAAAGTTGTCTGCAAGTTGGGTGACTTTCAAGGACCCAGATTCACACACCTCAGCTGACCTGTAATTTGTCAAAACCATAACTTGAGCTCTGCAACTCCTATCAAGGACTTCCATCACTCAAATTAAAGCTAAGAACAAGCTCTACAACATTCATGTTATGGGGAAGATGAGATATCAATCACATCTAGAGCTAAAACTGCCTGGAAAATAGGGATCAAATTAGGTTTTTTTACTGACAATCCTTAGAAACCCTGACTTGAAACTTCTCAAACTCCTCAATCATGATGAGTTGGTCTAGGAATCATCTTTACAGTATCTATATGCCTCATTACATGATCTCATGGCCCTTGGATTAGGTCTCAACCTTCTCCAAAACTTCAGTTATCCTAGGGTTGACCCAGTCAGAACCCTAATTCTACCATTCATGGTTGAATCTTCTGAACTCTTGCACAATGACTTCTCTGGGCTTCATGATGGTTGTCAAGACATCTCATAATCTTTCTCAAAACATCAAGTTCATTCTCAAAGTCTCAGAATCATCTGAGGAGCACCCACAACTCTCAAGCTATGAAGCACACAACCCTGGTTTCAACCAATTCCTCTGAGGATCTCTTGAACTTTCTGATGAAGGTATCAACTTTCAAATACTCAATGAATAAATAATTGTTGGTCAAATTTTGGGGTGCAACAGCTGCCCCTATTCAAACGGCTTGAACCTGACTGGGTGAGAAGCGAACGGCTCTCAACCAATCAAGGTGCGAGACGATTGAATACCGGTAAACCCGAAAATTTGCCAACTGCACGAGCACACGGTACTCTGCGGGGAACAAATCTTCGAATATTGCAATGCTAGCTGCACGGCAACTAGCTGGAGAGATACTGATCTGACATCGCCGTCAGTTATCCACATTAAATTCTTCTGACACTGCCTTCAGACAACCACAACACCTAACATCGCCGTTGGAAGACTAAATCACCTGACATCACCGTCAAGAACAACCATAACTCTGGGAAACAAGCGTCCAACATCGCCGCCGGAGACCTAAACCTGAATCGCCAAAATACCCAACATCGCCGCTGGAGAAAATACAAAAATGAACAAAATACCCCGCATCGCCGCTGGAGAAAATACATCTCTGAACAAAGCACCCCGCATCGCCGCTGGAGACACACATCTGACAGAATACCCCGCATCGCCGCTGGAGAAACTAGAAGGATCTGCATCACCTAACATCGCCGTCAGAAGACTGGATCACCTGACATCGCCGTCAGAAACAAACGTCTTTACTGGGGATTTAAAGAGTCTGACCTCGCCGTCAAACAAATAACCAACCTCGCCGCCGGACAACTGATGATCTGACTTCGCCGCCAAATCCAAACGTTCAACCTCGCCGCCGAACAAACATCCAACCTCGCCGCTGGACAAATGATGATCTGACCTCGCCGCCAAATCCAAACGTTCAACCTCGCCGCCGAACAAACATCCAACCTCGCCACTGGACAAATGATGATCTGACCTTGCCGCCAAATCCAAATGTTCAACCTCGCCGCCGAACAAACATCCAACCTCTCCGCTGGACAAATGATGATCTGACCTCGCCGCCAAATCCAAACGTTCAACCTCGCCGCCGAACAAACATCCAACCTCGCCGTCGGACAAATGATGATCTGACCTCGCCGTCAAATCCAAACGTTCAACCTCGCCGTCGAACAAACATCCAACCTCGCCGTCGGACAAATGATGATCTAACCTCGCCGCCAAATCCAAACGTTCAACCTCGCCGTCGAACAAACATCCAACCTCGCCGCTGGACACATTCAACATCTGACCTGGGTTCACCCCTGGTAAATGGAACAAAAAGGTACCCTTGCGTATTTGAAACTACTCCGCTGGGAATGAGAGACTTAACCGAGCACACTCTGATCTGGGGTTCACCCTCAGAACCATAACGATCATCGAAATACTGCGGCACACTGCCCGCCGTAGAACTTCAACATTAAAGATATATGAAACCCTGGCCCCTGGCCATTCCAGATCCGCTGGAAAAAATATTCAAGTATTTCTGAAGACAGATGGAACCCTGGCCCCTGGCCACTCCAGATCCGCTGGAGAATCTTCAAGTTCTTCTGAAGAAAGATGAAACCCTGCCCGTCGGTTATTCCAGCTTCAGCTAGAAACAACATCCTTGGCCTTCAAGGATGTAAACTTTGCCCGTCGGCAACTCTGCAGGAGGCATCCTCGACTTCAGTCTAAAGAAATGGTCCTTGGCCTTCAAGGATACATGGATCTGCCTTCAGGCAACTCCGCCTCTGCTATAGAGCATCCGAGACTTCAGTCAGGGATATACTTCGGCCTTCAGTCCGAAAAATGAATCCTAGGTCATTCATGACCTTGGGGATAACCTTGCCCTCAGGCACCTTCGCTTCAGCTTGGGAAATCTATGACTTCAGTCAGAGAAATGGTATCCTGAGCCATTCATGACTCTACGGGGATTCAAACACTTTGCCTTCAGGCAAAACTCCGCTTCAGTTGGAGAAACATCTTCGACTTCAGTCAGAAGAAAAACCATCCACTTGATCGCAATCAATCATCTCCTCAAGACAACTGACTTAGTCTTCAGACCAACACGGATCATCTTGAATACAAAATTTGGAACCTTGTCTTCAGCCACACGTTGATTCATCGACAAGGAAATCTGAACTCACAGGAACCTTCTGATACCGCCCTCAGGCGTTTACGAAGTCAATCTTCAGATTAGACATCAATGTTGGAGCAGACACATCACGCTGCTAAGGACTTCAAGAATCATCTTGAACAAACAGCTCCGTCGGGCACCTTCAAGAATCATCCTGAACCGATAACCATTCTGGAGACTTTACTCTGCGGAGTATTCCAGGGATCTTCCTGGGCAACTCTTGCTGGGGACGCTACTGATGAGCTCAAGAATCATCCTAAGCGAACAACTCGGGAAGCTGTACTAAGGTCTTAAGAATCATCTTAAGCAAACGGCTCTGCTGAGGATTTCAAGAATCGTCTCGAACTGAAGACTTTGTTGGGGATCTCAAAAATCATCTTGAGCGAGCGACTGTGGGGATTACACCGGGGTCTTAAGAATCATCTTAAGAAAGCGACCTTGTTGGAGAGAATATCAGGAATCATCCTGAGCAACCGGTCTTTTGGTGGAATACCTGTAAGACAAGAATGATAATGATCTAGATCATGCTGATGATGCATATGCTTCTGCGCTATGCCCCACACGGTGGGAATGGTATGCGTATATGCTAAATGCCATGCAATCAGGCACAATGTCATGCAACGTTAAATGCTATGCAGTGTTAAATGCTATGCAGTGTTAAATGCTATGCAGTCATGCACAATGGTGCGATCCCGTCAGCAAAATAAATGCCGAGGGGGAAATTCTCCTGTCGAGGAGAAGGCACTACTCAGATAGAGGAATCATCCTGCTGAGGAGAACGTGGACACGCCAATACCAATTGGACTCTGTCTGGGGAATTGATCTTCCGGCTGACTGCTGCAGGGCAAACAACTTCAGCTGACTGCTGCAGGGGAACGAAGCTCTACGGGAACCTGGACCTGCTGATATCAATCGCGAGAATAAACTGCGTGGCCGCCTCGGCTACTCTTCTGGGGAGGATAACTTTGTGGGGAAACAACTTCAGCTGCTCAACACTCCACTGGGGAAAAACCAATCATGATCTGATCACCTTCCAAGGATTCGGCTCTCTTGGACATCTGCAAACTCGGCTGGGGAAGGAGAAATCATTCTGCTTCGCTGGAGAGAGTGCGACTCTGGGGAAATACAGCATCAGCTGCCCCACGCTCTGCTAGGGAAACCACTCACGGTTTCAACTGCTTCCAAGGATTCTGCTTTTCTGCGGACTCAGCCGGGGAGAGAAATCATTCTACTTCACTGGAGAGTACGACTCGGGTGCGGAATTTCAATTTCGCCGGGGAAGAAAGGATCATCGGACTTCGGGGGAGAGTACAACTCTGCAGGGGAATACAACATCAGCCGTTCCGACACTCTACTGGGGAAGAGGGAATCATCCAACTTCAGGAGAGAGCATGACTCTGGTGAGGAATCTCAATTCCACTGGAGACTTTACTGGGGAAACACGAGCTTCGGCACCCGAACACTTCTATGAATTCTGCACTTGTGACCCGGTACTGGGGAAACGACATCATTCTTCGGTGCTTGGCTCAGCTGATGAGGTGACGTTCCTTCAGGAAGCGTCTGCTTGGGGAAGAGAATCATCTCTACCTGGGGGAGACATATCAATGCTCACCATCTTACGTTCAGATTCTGCGGAGGAGAGACTACTGAACTCTGCTGGAGAAGGAGGGCTCGCCCTGCTTCGGGGATGCGCACGGCATATCCTCTGGAAGGTGCTACACCTGCAACAACACAAACAAACAGACAGGATACCCTCCTCAAAGGGGCCTATCCAGGTTATTATCTCGTGACACTATTCGGTTAATTAATTGTTTCAACAATCAATGGGCCTAGGCCCGCAGGTTTATGTATGCGCATTTTATTAAAAAATATCGGCGTTTTCATTCGCAAACAAAACAGATAAATGCTAAACAGACAAGCAGAATTGCTGAATAATGTGCATTTTATTGATGATGAATCCCTGAATGGGCAAAAATGTTTTACAACAGAGGCAAGCTCCTGGAATGAGGAAGCCGTGCAAAAAAGGAAACATAAATATACATCAGTATATACAAATGTTGGCAACGAGGCGTAGACGAACACCATGAGTTGATCCCTCTAAGACCCACTCGACTTCGATACTTCTCCGACGCTTCAGCTTCGGAAGAGATTGATTCAGATAAACGGCCCTCAGGTCCTCCAAACCACCAAACAATGAAAGTCCATACGCGGAACGCAGTCATTTGCTTATTCAAATCCCTAACTTTTGCGTGAACCGCCCTTTACGGGTTTTCAGTTCACCGGGATACCCTTTTTTGCCGAAGCCGCCCAGTGTAGGTTTTCGACTTCGCGGGTGTACATTTTTCAATATATCCCTAATTTTTGCCCGAACCTTTTATTCTGTTTTTGGTTCGCCGGGATGCCCCTTTTTGCCTGGACTCTTTCTTTTTTGTCCAACGGGTCTCTTTCAAGCAAAGTATTTTTTAACTGCGTCCGCGTTCACCGGGGATGCAAAATCTTCACCATCCATCGTGGATAACAACAAAGCTCCTCCTGAGAAGACCTTGCTGACGACATACGGCCCTTCGTAATTCGGAGTCCATTTGCCCCGGTGATCGGAGTGTGGCGGAAGAATTTTCTTCAGGACGAGATCACCCGTCTGAAAGCTTCTAGGACGCACCTTCTTATCATAAGCTTTCTTCATTCGGCTTTGGTACAGACGACCAAATGCAATCGATGCCAACCTCTTCTCGTCCATCAGGCTGAGTTGGTTCAAGCGATTCGTAATCCATTCTGCCTCGTCGAGCTTTACATCAACCAAAACTCGCAAAGAAGGAATCTCCACTTCTAACGGTAGAACAACTTCCATACCGTACACCAAGGAGAAAGGAGTTGCCCCGGTCGATGTACGCACCGTAGTACGATAACCGTGCAAGGCAAACGGCAGCATCTCGTGCCAATCTTTATACGTCACAACCATCTTCTGAACAATCTTCTTGATGTTCTTGTTGGCGGCTTCGACGGCGCCATTCATCTTTGGTCGGTAAGGAGATGAGTTGTGGTGTTCAATCTTGAAGCTCTGGCACAGCTCCTTCATCATCTTGTTATTCAAATTCGAACCATTATCAGTAATGATCCGCTCGGGAATTCCATAGCGACAGATGATGTCCTTCTTTATGAATTTAGCAACCACCTGCTTAGTCACATTAGCGTACGAGGCTGCCTCCACCCATTTGGTGAAGTAGTCGATAGCTACCAGAATAAAACGATGACCATTAGACGCAGTGGGCTCGATCCTGCCTATCATGTCGATGCCCCACATGGAGAACGGCCAAGGGGGGGACATGACATTCAATGGGCACGACGGCACATGAACTTTATCAGCATAAATTTGGCATTTGTGACATTTCTTCGCGAATCTGAAGCAATCCGACTCCATCGTCAGCCAGTAATACCCTGCTCTCAAGATCTTTCTCGTCATGGCATGCCCGCCGGCGTGCATACCGAATGTGCCCTCATGGACTTCCTCCATGAGCATACTTGCCTCTTTCTCATCTACACATCTGAGTAGCACGAGATCGTGGTTTCTCTTATACAGCACTCCATCCGGATTGAGATAAAAGTTTCTAGATAGCCTCCTCAGAGTCTTCTTATCCTGGGTTGACGCACCCGCAGGATACTCCTTAGTCATAAGGAAGGTCTGGATGTCGTGGAACCATGGCTTGCCGTCGGTGGCATCCCCGATTGCAAAGACGAATGCTGGTCTATCAAGGCGCGAAAGTACAATTCTTGGAGCCTCATTCCAATAATTGACCTTATACATTGAAGCCAACGTGGCTAAGGCATCAGCCATCTGATTTTCAGCCCTGGGTACATGATGAAGTTCCACTCGGTCGAAGAAAGGAAGCAGCCTCCTGGCATAATTCATGTACGACACTAAATTCGCTTGACGAGTTTCCCACTCCCCTTTAATCTGATTGATTACAAGCGCTGAGTCACCATATATGTCTAGATTCTTGATTCTCAAATCAATTGCCTCTTCTAGACCCATAATACATGCTTCATACTCGGCTTCATTGTTGGTAACTGGAAACGTCAGTCTCGCAGTAAACGGGATGTGGGATCCGTGAGGAGTCGTGATGATGGCCCCGATACCGCTTCCATAGGAATTAACCGCTCCGTCGAATATCAACTTGCACTGAGACTTCCTATCTGGCCCCTCATCGGGCAATGGCTCATCGCAGTCCTTCGCTTTGAGAAACATAATATCCTCGTCAGGGAATTCGAACTTCATCGGCTGGTAGTCTTCGATTGGCTGTTCGGCAAGATAATCAGACAATACGCTTCCCTTAATGGCTTTCTGAGAAACGTATTGAATATCATATTCCGTTAACACCATTTGCCATCTGGCAATCCTGCCCGAAAGAGCCTGCTTCTCGAAGACGTACTTGATCGGATCCATCTTCGAAATGAGCATAGTGGTGTGGTTGAGCATATACTGTCGTAGACGTTTGGCAGCCCAAGCTAATGCACAACACGTCTTCTCCAGCATCGAGTATCGAGATTCACACTCAGTGAACTTTTTACTCAAATAATAAATGGCATGCTCTTTCCTGCCCGTCTCGTCGTGCTGACCGAGAACACACCCCATACTATTCTCCAGAACCGTCAGGTACATGATTAATGGCCGTCCAGCCACTGGGGGTATCAAGATTGGAGGTTCTTGAAGATACTGCTTTATTTTGTCGAATGCCTTTTGGCAATCCTCATTCCAAGTAATCGCCTGATCTTTCTTTAAAAGCTTGAACATCGGTTCACAAGTGGCTGTGAGCTGAGAGATAAACCTTGCAATGTAGTTTATTCGGCCCAAGAAACCACGAACTTCTTTTTCTGTTTTCGGCGCTGGCATTTCTTGGATAGCTTTTATTTTCGCAGGATCAACTTCAATACCTCGTTCACTAACGATAAACCCCAATAACTTTCCGAACCGCACTCCGAAAGTGCACTTGTTAGGATTCAGCCTCAGCCTGAACTTCCTAAGCCTCTCAAATAGCTTCAATAAATTGACCAGATGTTCTTCCTCCGTTTGGGACTTTGCAATCATGTCATCAACATAGACCTCGATCTCATGATGAATCATATCATGAAACAAAGTTACCATTGCTCGCTGGTAAGTGGCCCCTGCGTTCTTCAGGCCGAAGGGCATTACCTTATAGCAAAATGTTCCCCAGGGGGTAATAAACGTTGTTTTCTCCATGTCCTCCGGTGCCATCTTAATCTGATTGTAACCGGAGAAGCCATCCATGAACGAAAACACGGAAAACTGGGCTGTATTGTCGACCAACACATCGATATGAGGCAACGGGAAATCATCCTTAGGGCTCGCCCTGTTCAAATCCCGATAATCGACGCACATGCGTACCTTACCGTCCTTCTTCGGTACAGGCACTATGTTGGCGACCCACGGAGGGTAAGTGGTAACGGCTAGAAATCCTGCGTCCAACTACTTCTGGACTTCCTCTTTGATTTTTACAGCCATGTCTGGTCTCGTCCTCCTAAGCTTCTGCTTGACTGGAGGGCAATCTTCTCGCAACGGCAAGCGATGAACCACAATATCAGTGTCAAGTCCGGGCATATCCTCATATGACCAAGCAAAGACGTCACTATACTCTCGAAGCATCTCGACCAGTCTATGCTTGACATCATTCTGCAGCGCAACCCCTACTCTGACATTTCTGACGAGCTCCTCAGAACCCAGATTTATAATCTCAATATCCTCCTTGTGAGGCAGGATAACCTTCTCCTCTTGTCTCAACAAGCGGGCCAACTCTTCCGGAAGGTCTTCGTCTTCATCAATCTCATCCTCGGCTTGATAGATCGGGCAATCAAAGTCGTAGTGAGCCGTAGAGGGTCCAGAGTCGATGTTATCTGTTACGTGGATCCTGCAATAACAAGGGTTAAGTTTAAAGCAAGAATATGCAGGTTAGCACGAACCCTGTTGCCATTTTACTGTTTTTCGAAATAAACATAAAACAGGAATAACAGAGAACACAATATTTGATTACGAAGAAAACGCCTTTTATTTATTAACAAAATGCATACACATAATCCAACAAGGCCCTGACAGTAAAACCACTATGCCCCGGGCAGGACATAGGGTTGTACAAAGATTGTAAAAAGCAAATCATTACTCTTCACTTGTCAGCTTGATAATCTCCTTGATGGTCCAATTGTGGAGGCGCTCGCCCGGCTTGCTCGGTTGAATCCAGGCGTCAAGATCGCAATCACTGTCCCCGCTGTCCTCTGACGCAGCGTTGATGCTCTCGAAAATTACTCCCCCCTTGGTGAATAGGATCGGCCCTTTCCCACGAGACGAGCTGCCAGAAGAAGATGAAGCTTCAGCTCCAGGAGAATACCCCAATCCAAACTTATCCTGTTTGATTGGTATATCCAAGACGTGCCCCCAGCCTGGGGTGGAGCCGGCTTCGACAACGGCCCGAGCTTCCTTAAACGAGGAGAGATTCATCCCCTGCTTCTCTGCGACGACAGGAGCTACCTCTTTCACCCTGACGGTTTCAAATGCTTGGCAAAGAGTCTCATGGATCTCGCCATCCATTTCAACATATTTAAAGGACGACAGGTGGCTCACCATGATGTCCTCCTCACCACAGACTGTTACTATGCTGCCCCCAACAGCATACTTAAGCTTTTGATGCAGCGTGGACGTCACGGCACCAGCAGAATGGATCCATGGCCGACCTAAGAGGCAACTGTAGGCGGGCATGATATCCATGATATAGAAAACCGTATTGAACGTCTCTGGACCAACTTGAATTGGCAGGGTCAACTCTCCGAAGACGTGGCGCTTGGTTCCGTCAAAGGCTTTCACGACCAGATCACTAGGCGTGCAAAGCAATCCACGGGTATCCAACTTCATCAGTGCCTTCTTTGGAAGCACATTAAGCGAGGAACCCGTATCCACCAGGACATGCGACATAATCGTGCCTCTGCACTCTATTGAGACGTGCAAGGCGCTGTTGTGATCTCTTCCCTTAGGAGTCAGCTCCAGATCTGTAAATCCCAGCCCATTACCAGCATTGACATGGGCCACCACCTCCTCTAGCTGATTTACTGATATCTCCTGCGGCACGTATGCAACATTCAATACCTTCAGTAATGCGTTGCGGTGCGCTTCGGAACACAGCAACAGGTTAAGAATCGAGATCTTTGACGGAGTCTGATGAAGGTGATCTACAATTTTGTAGTCACTTTTCTTGATTAGTCGCATGAACTCTTCAGCATCTTTAACCAGCAAGTCTTTTTCTGCCCCAGCAGGGACCTCTTCAATAGCTTTACCTTTACCCTTATCCACAGCGTCAGCTCGGACCACTTTCTCTGCTTCAACCTCTGCTGGCGCAAACACTCTACCGCTTCTAGTGATACCACTGACTTCGGCAAGATTCTGCACAGTCGATCCGAATGGCTCTAGCTCTATCTTCTGACCATTACAATAAACTTCGGCGCCATAATGCCATGGGACGGCATTAGTGCTCTCGAATGGGATTGGTCCGGCCCTAGTGATGGTGATAGTAGGCGGACGGGGCGCAGAAATAGTAATAGGGTGACGAGGAATAGTAATGGTAGCAACTTCGTCTGCCTGTTTTAGCACGACCTCCCCTGATGCACTCTCAACGCTCCGGCTGAACTGTAAAATACCCTCGGACATCAGACTCTAGATACCTTCGATCAGCTGCTCACACCCATCAGGAAGCGTAGCACAAGCCATACATAACTCTCCGCATCCAGGAAAGAAGCCCTTCTTCAGCAACTTAGCCTTGACAAAACTCAATGGCGTCTTCAAATCTTTGACATCAGTCAGCAAGTCCGCACTCTCCTCAGTGATAACAGCATTCACTCCGCCCCCCTTATGATGAGGCATGGGGTTTTTGGTAACGTTGGGCACGTTGTCAGAAAAGTTGATAACCTTGGCGTCCACCAAGTCCTGGACTTTGTGCTTAAAAGCTTTACAATTCTCAATCATATGGCCAGGTGCCCCAGTGTGGAATTCACAAGTAGCATTGGCGTCATACCCCGGTGGTGGTGCCCCTGTTAAGGGAGCCAACGTCCTCTTTTGAACTAGTTGGAGCTGAAGCAATGTTTGCAGAAGCTGTGCATACGACATAGGTGGAGTATCAAAATGACGGCTTGCCATAGGAGCCCGATTCTGATATCTTTTATACCCCTGCTGGTTCTGCTGCTGAGGCTGTTGCTGCTGCTGCTGCGGCTGAGCAGCTGGGATATTTATGCTAGCAATCTGAGGCTGAGGGCCCTTGCCCTTTCTCCGAGCATTAGTGACAGCACTGGCATCTCCCTCTCGACGCTTGCCAGCGTAAGGTTTCTTACTAGCTCCTCCAGCTGAAGATGATTCGCCCTGAATTTTCCCAATCTTTATACCGTTCTCCACATGCTCGCCCAGAGTGATGAGAGCCGAGAATGTTCCAGTCATGCCACTGACCAGCTTTTCATAATAGATTCCAGGAAGGGTAGCCACGAACATTTGCACTAGCTCACGCTCAACCATCGGCGGTTGAACCCGAGCAGCCAATTCACGCCACCGCTGGGCGTATTCTTTGAAGCTTTCGTTGTTCCGCTGTGAAAGATTCTGAAGCTGAACTCGGTTGGGAGCCAAGTCGCTATTATATTGATAGTGGAGGACAAACGCTTCTGCCAGATCTCTCCAGGTGCGCACAGTAGCGGGCTCCAAACCCATATACCATTCGAGCAATGGACCAGAAAGATTATCCTGAAAGAAGTGCATCAGCAACTTCTCATCGTCAGAATAGGCGGACATCTTTCTATAATAAGATCGGAGGTGAACACGGGGGCAAGTAGTACCCTTATACTTCTCGAAGGTAGGCACCTTGAATTTGTGAGGTACTTTAAAGTCAGCAATCAACCCGAGCTTGGACATGTCAACGCCCAATGTGTTCTGATTTTCGATGTCTCTCATCTTGTCTTCCAGCGCCTTGAACCTGAGTCGAGCCTCAGCATTCAACTCTGCCTCTACACCTTTCTGAGAGAATATGTCATCCTGATGGTCCTCCAGCCACGGTTGAGGTACCAACAGATTTCCTGCACCAGCATTGCCGTCGACCGGCCCTATGTTAACATTGGCTCCCAGACTACCATTGCCGACGCCTGCCGCATTGAGTCCGAGATTAGTCATCAGATTGCCGTTAGCACTGCCGTTGCCCCCGGCAGCAGGAACAACGTTTTGTGGAGTATCCACTAGAGGAGGAGTAGGCACGGCCCCTCCATGAAGTATGCCATTGCTGTCAACCCTGGAGATCAGAGGTTGAACCAGAGTACGAAGCTGGTCTTGACCATTCGCGACCACCTGCATCAGCTCCATAAAACGATCCATCCGTTCACAGAGTTCTTGAACATCTGACTGCACCTGGTCCATTATCCTTGTCTGATTAGCGCGAGTTGAGTAGCGGTGGATGAGTCTTTGATCAATCCTGGAGACCGGAGACAACTCGGAACCTGAAAAACCTGTCAACAATAAAGGTTAGGAAAAGCAATAAGATATACACCATGCAAATATGCTTCATGCAGATGCATGCGTGTGTCTGTGTGCGTGGGAGGTTTTCCCCGATCCTAGTGCCTTAGTGCCAGTGTTGGTAATAATAATAGGAAGAAGAAATCCGAGCCCGATCATGGAAATATCAATCTCATATATATATATGGAAAGGCCTGTCAAGGCAGTACACAGTATCAGCGAGTACAAACAGATCAACAGCATGACCTCAGCCAACAAGTCTGGTGATGGTCAGCATACATCAAAGATCAAAATCAACAGGGATATAACTAGTCAAGCACGGCCACGGGCGCGATATTCTGCTAATAGCTCCTTTGTCTCTGAATGATCTGGCGAAGTGAGCAACCCCTCGACGAGTAGTTCCCTCTGTCTGATAGTATGCTGAAGCCCCTGAACTGAACTCTCCCAAGCGCCTTTGCCAAAGCAATCCTCCAGCTTCCGCTTCTTAGACTCAAACATCAGCTTATGCTCCTTCAGGCTAGCAATAGCTTTGTTGAGACAGGCTTCAGCGGAGTACCTGCGGGCGGTCTCTTCATCAAACCTCCGCTCACTGTCTTTTACCTCGGCTTCTAGCTTAGAAATCTGCAGCGTCAGCTTGTCTTCTCGCTCCTTCCTGGTGGCCATGGAAGTCTTCCAATGCTGGTCGAACTCTAGATATTCTCCGATATGCTTCCTCCAAATGCTGCTTCTTCGTAGCTAGCACATCATTAGCAGCTCTGAAGTCTTGACCTAAGCGTTCCCGATCAGCAATCTGCTTTGCCAAGTCTGCACTCAGCTGGCTCACCGACTCTGTTTGCCTTTTGAGAGCATGCACGACTTCGTTCCTCTCACTTCGAAGCTGAGCTAACTCCTTCTCTAATTCTGCATTTGCCCTCTTCAGTTCATCACGCTCAGCTAATACGTGGTTGTGCTGATGAATGGACACAGTGGTAGGCTCTTCGACTGGTGGAGGACTCTCTGGTCTGACATGAGGGAATGGCATCCCTATAGTGCTGGCTCTGGCTCTGATCCAATCGGAATAAGGAGGGTAGGCTTAGCTGTTGCTCTTCCCCAACAAAGGCTTTCCTCTCGTGCTGATATTGTTCCACGCATACTGAAGCTTGGACAACAACTCCCCTTCTAGAATACCCGTGAGGTACAGAGATTCCCGTACCTCTTCTTCCTTCGGTGGAGTCCTCAAAGCATATGCAAACTGACGAACTAGCAATGATGGATTGTAGTTGATGCAACCCTTCCTACCTATCAGAGGTACGTTAGGAAACCCACTACAACTGAAGATCACCTCGGTGCCTAACCTGTCTCTGTCAACGAACCAATCAATGTCTTCTGCCGACAAACTCATCAGACGCTCAGGCCACTCAGCTGTGGCTGCAGACAAGACAGAAGAACCCTTCTTAGGCAAATGACTATCAAACCACTTGTACAACAACGGTACGCAGCATGAAACATTCTTCCCTCTCCGGTTCTCATTCTTGTAATGCACTGAGTGGTAAACGTCTCCGATCAGAGTAGGGACTGGATTCCCTGAGGCAAAGATATGGAATGCATCAAAGTCTACGAAATCAGGCATGCTGGGAAATAGGATAATGCCATATATGCATAGAGCAAGGATGGCGCTGAAGGCGTCCCAACATTTGTCCTTAGCACACTGCTGAGCCTTAGCTATCAGAAACTGCAGAGAGAACCCTGGGACCTTGTTCCAACTCGTCACCACTAACTCAGAAGCGCTCAAATGGAGTGAGGAAGCCAAACCAACCAGATCAGGCTCAACATCCATGTGGACAAAAGGCATCTGCCTTTTGAGAGGCACACCCAGCATATCAGCATACTCCTCCAATGTCGGCGCGAGAATGAAGTCATGAAAGGTGAAACACCTCAAGGGAGGGTCATAAAACTGCAGAAGAGCATGTAACCCATTCAACTCGGACGTAGAAGGTTTGTAAACCAGGCTAAGCAACCTGCCATAAGACTTCCTGAACCTATCCTTCACTGAATCCTCTGCCAGGGCTATCAAACCAGTCAGCTTCGACACATCGGGGGTCGGGAACTTGTATGCAACAGTCTTCCTGAGAGGAGCCATAATAGCAGCAGAAGACGAGAAATCCGGGATCGGGGAAACGGTACCTGCAACACAGACACACGTTAATGGAATGCAGATAAATGCGCAAATTAATGCAAAATGCAGGTATGCAATAATATATCCAGGTGGCTGCTGTGGAGATTCGGTATCAACAGTCACTGATGAGAGGGAAACCCCGGTGTAAGACCACTAATCGGATCTGCTGAGAATAACCATCTGATATGACCGAGATCAAAATTCTGTTCTGACAAGAGTAAGTGACTAATAATAAGGACCCCGGGTGCTAGATCGAGGAACATCTGTTGAAGTTTTCAGACCCCAAATCAAAATCTGCCCTATCAAGAACAAATAACATCTGCCTATGAGGTCTTCAGACCTCACTCAAAATCTGCTCCATCCAGAACAAACCACTGACGATAACACACTGATCAAAGCCTGCTCTATCAAGAACAGACAAACACCCCGTGACAAGATCCTCTGATCAAAAACTAGCTCTGTCAAGAACAAGCATATCTGTAACTGAGAACCCAACATAACTGAATTACTGTCAAGAAAACCAGGTAGTCTGAAGGTCTAAGTTTCCTGCAATAAACCCAGTCCCCCTCACAGGTATGGACCTAGACTGACTCAAGGTACGGCATCCTATGCGTTCATCAGCGTCACAGACTTTCAAAACTGATGATACGATTCCCAGAAGGAGTGGCATCATCAAGTCCTGAAGAGGTCTCACTTAGCTGAATCACAAATGATCGGTCCCCAGAGTCGACAATCCACCAAACCAGCAACCGTCTCAACCCAAAGGGTTGAAAGTGAAGCCAACCGGATGAACCTCGTCTGAGCGTGGATTTCATGAGACACTAGTGCCTGCAAAGCAAGCACGCGCCCACTAATTTCCACTCTAAGTCTATGGTGCACTCAAGCCTGGGTCTGGCTTCTCACTCAATCAGAACTCCCATCCCACAACAGCACAAATAATCATATTTTACTGAATATAAAATGCGGGAAATAAAGTGCGAGAAGTAAAAATGCGATAAATAAACGCAACCCAACAAGCAAACACACAAACGATAGGATTGACTCGCAGGGAACCGTTGTAGTCCCCAGCAGAGTCGCCAGCTGTCGCTTGCGCGAAAATAAGGTGCCGGCATGACAGAAGAGTTGCCACCTTTCGTTATTTATCCCTCAGAGCGGGAAAGGAAACGATCGGAAAAACCTGACGAAAAAGGGTAAGACAAGGTCATCGCAACCATTGTCTGGGTTCGGGAGTCGGTTACGCAAGGGGAAGGTATTAGCACCCCTCACGTCCGTCGTACTCGACGGGATCCTCGCTTGTTTGTTTACTTGGACGAGTTGGTTATAATCTATCTACCTATCAAGGCTGGCTGAAAAAGAAAAGAAAAATGACTCGGCAAAGCGTCGCACTTTATGCCTACGTATTCCCGTCTGGAACGAGAAATCAGAGTCAACGTAGTTCGGCCTACGAAGGGTTAAGGTGGGGAGAGGTTGCTCGCTAGGATGTCGCATCCTATGCCTACGTACTTCCACACAGCATGGAAGATCAGAGCAAACGTAGTTCGGGAAACTACGGATTATCTCCTGAAAGAAGTGTTTTTTATTATGTTTGCGATTTCAACCGCACTAGAGACTATGACCTGAGAGTGAATGCGTCGCATGTCACCCAAAGGGCACCATACTAAACATCCAGACTGTGGAAAAGAAACTCTCCCACAACCCTTGCTCAGATAGCTTAAGGCTCGTAACGTACGAAAGAAATCATTCATGATTACTGTATCTTAAACTGTTTCGAGATGAGAAGAGAACAGGCCCAACTAGGAGGGAGACTATCAAGTCCTACTGTTGTCATGCCATGGATTCATCCTATGGTTGAGGTTTGAACAGGGAACTCCTAGATGTTGTCATGCATAGGTTTCAACCTAAAAGTCTATCATCAAATCCTCATCAGAGGAAATGAGAGTCCTAAGGGATCATGTCAATGATACACCAAAACAGACAAAAGCATCAGCTTTACCAGTAAAATGCATGCAATGCAAGTGAGGGAGGAAATGTGTGTGGGGCTTCAGCCTCCACAAGCTCGTCTCGACCTCAAGCCAGTCATGAAATAACAGTAATCAAAATAAACAACATGCCATCAAGCAAAAACAGTAAACTGTAATCATACAGACAGAAAATGAAATCATGCTATCAAGCAAAGTAAACACATGGGCAAGGGAGTTGGTCTCTACCGAATACCCGCAAGCAAAGCCAAGCAATAACAATACAATCAGATGCACTCATGCTCTTAGACTGAACTTATTCTAAATGTGCTTAGTCTAATGCAGCAGACAAGTCAGACAAAACACACAATACATCAAAGAAAACAGAAGAAAGCCTCAGCTCCTCCATCAGTAACCCAGTCCTCAGACTTCAGAGATCACTTGCTTTCCAGGTATCAACCCTACAACATGAGTATCAACTCATCTTCTCCCTTGAGCTTCAGCTCCTTTGATCAGCTCCATCTTCAGGCTTCACTATCTTCAGGGATCTTCAGGCATCAACTTGATCTTCACAAAGTCTTCAGACTTCAATAATCTTCAAAGAATCATCCTCTTCAAGGCCTCAGCTTCTATCTTCAATGGCTCCAATGCTCCAGCAAACAAGATTCAGTCAACAAGATGAGGTGAGGATGTTACAGTACTCACTGACTTCCAAAGGATGCCATTGAGGACTTAACATCAAAAGACAGGCTCTCTCAAAGTTCTACCTCAGAGGGCAAGGTCACTAATCCCTCCAAAGGAGAGAGGTGAATACCCTTAAGGGACTCTATGTCACAGAGAAGAAAGGAGGTGAACAAGACACTCCTTGTTTATTGAACAAAGTATTCTATCTAGGGCCCTGCCTATGCACCTATAAACCTATAAACAAAACAACAAAAGCTATGCTAAACTCCTCTTCAAGGTCTTCAAAGCTTCAATGATGATCCACAAGGTCTTCAATTCAATCCTCCAAGCTCACACACTCAAAGTAGAAGGAAAGAAAACACAACAATACAACTTATGCCTTTAAGCAACACACATACTATCCATACATTCAAAAATCAATGAAAAATACTAAAACACCATACAATATTCTAACAAAATTCTAGGGGATTCTACACATACTTACCCTTAACCCATGTATTCCCCATACACTAATTTGGCCTATAAACCCCAAAACAAATTTGTTCAAGTCTACCTATACAACCTAAAACCCTAATTAGAGCACCTAAATGTCTAACCATCAAACTACATCAATTTTTAATCTACAAATCAAGAGATAAATCCTACATGAAACTAGGGTTCAATATCTAACTATGCCAAAAAGAATGGCTCAAAAACCCTAAGGGAAAGTCCTAAAATAAATTCTACAAAATCATGCACAAAATTAATCCTATTTTAAAAGCTATTTAAAAGAAAAATCTACTAAAAATATGAAAATAAAATAAAATGGACATTTTATTTATCTATACTTTTCTAGACAGGTTTATTAACATGTGAAAAAAACAAGAATTAAAAAATGTTTAATTTTGGATTTTATATGAATTTTATAAAAGCAAGAAAATTAAATGGAATTAAAATGAAAAAGAAATCAATTAAAGGGGGAGGGGGTGTGAGTAATAAGACACGCTAGTTGATTCTGAACATTGGGCCACGTCTGGGGGTGTGGATAGGAATAAGTTGCTGAGCCCAGGTTTGTCAACGAACCAAAACGGTGCGTTTGGCTAAATGATACGCTGCGTTTCGCAGGCTTCAGTCTTCCCTCCATTTTGAAATCAAATACGGGCCATTGGATCATGAGAATAAGTCAAGGTCTTGAGATCATCCGACGGTGGACCTTCATCGTCCCCAACTAAACCCTAGGGTTTGCAGAAACCCTAACCCCATGCAAGCATCTTCAACCTGTTCGTGCTCATCCATTTCCCCATGAAATTCCATGATTCCAAAAGCAAAGTTGTGCTATGACTCACCAAGAACATGATGCCATCTCTAGTTTTCCCTGAAACTCCTTAAATCATCCTACCAGAAAGCTTCATCATCATGGTTCCAATTCTTTCCTCTGCTATCAAACTTAATAGAACTTCAAATGAATTATCCAGGATTATTCTACACGTTTCCCTAACCATTCTACACCATCTCATATCCATTGATGCACACAAAATTGCTTGTTATTCATTCTGCAAGAAATTGTACCCTGCCTCGAAACCTCATGATCCTTCCCCTAATTCTCAGAATAAAGTCCTCTATCCTAGCTTAACCAGTCTAAACATATAACCATGGTGGAATGCACATAAATTAGGAGATTCGAGCAAGATTACCAACCTGTCACACTTTAATGGAGGCTATGGTTTCCTTGCAATTCAGTGCCTGAAACCTTCCTTGTTTGATCCTCAGAGGCCAATATGGATTCTGTATGCAGCAAGATGAATGAACAAGGCTTGAAACTCGTGCTTGATATCAAAATGCAATTCTTGCAATTTCCTCAAAACAGCTTCAAACTTCCATGGATCTTCTTCTATCTCAGCATGTAATCAATCACAATGATCAGAAGAATAGGTTTGTGGAGGAGAAATGAATGGAGATTGGAGAGAATGAAGGTTTGATGTGAAATTGCCAATGGAAGAATCTTTCTTTTCACACTCTAATCTCACCTCTCATCAACAATGATCACCAACCCTTTACCCTCCATGATTCACTCTTCTTATAATGATCAATGGAAACTCCTAGACCTTTCTAGAACGAGCTAGAAAGTCCTTGAAATCTCATATGATGGTAAGTTGGAAATCTCATGCATCATGCCTTAAACCTTGAAAATTGGTGTCAAAATCTCCTTATGTGAGATATTGAGAAGGAATGTACAAAAACAAGCTTCTTCCTTGCCTTGTGTTATGATTTCCAAAGGTGCCTTAATATGCAAGTTTCAATTTTCCAAAGCATGTCCCATTTTAAAGCTTCAAATCAAAATTTTATTTGAACCATTGTTCTCAAAATGATGTTTCCAATCAAAATGATATATTGGATGACCTATTTTGGATTCCTAGATCCTCCAAACCAATTTCCAATTTCAACTTTTTAAACTTATAACTTATAAGCCATTTTTAGTTCATTTTTAACCAATCATGCAAATCCATGCTATGAGCTTTTCCAACAATTCATGACCTTCTTTCTAGACTTAAAATCACATTTTGAACAACTTTCATGTTTTGAGTTTTTCTATTTGAGGCTTGGAAATAGGAGATATGGCCTTTGCTTAAAATGACCTATAACTGACAAATGACCAAAAATACCCCTGTCTTGTTCAAACCATAAGTTGAGTTCTACAAATCCTATCAAGGACTTCCACAACTCAAATTAAATCTAAGAAGATTCTCTTCAACATTCATGTTGACCAAGAAATCATAGGAATCATCCTACTAGGGCAAAAGTTGTCTGCAAGTTGGGTGACTTTCAAGGACCCAGATTCACACACCTCAGCTGACCTGTAATTTGTCAAAACCATAACTTGAGCTCTGCAACTCCTATCAAGGAATTCCACCACTCAAATTAAAGCTAAGAACAAGCTATACAACATTCATGTTGTGGGGAAGATGAGATATCAATCACATCTAGAGCTAAAACTGCCTGGAAAATAGGGATTAAATTAGGGTTTTTTACTGACAATCCTTAGAAACCCTGACTTGAAACTTCTCAAACTCCTCAATCATGATGAGTTGGTCTAGGAATCATCTTTACAGTATCTCTATGCCTCATTACATGATCTCATGGCCCTTGGATTAGGTATCAACCTTCTCCAAAACTTCAGTTATCCTAGGGTTGACCCAGTCAGAACCCTAATTCTACCATTCATGGTTGAATCTTCTGAACTCTTGCACAATGACTTCTCTGGGCTTCATGATGGTTGTCAAGACATCTCATAATCTTTCTCAAAACATCAAGTTCATTCTCAAAGTCTCAGAATCATCTGAGGAGCACCCACAACTCTCAAGCTATGAAGCACACAACCCTGGTTTCAACCAATTCCTCTGAGGATCTCTTGAACTTTCTGATGAAGGTATCAACTTTCAAATACTCAATGAATAAATAATTGTTGGTCAAATTTTGGGGTGCAACAATATGTATTCGAAAAGCAGGCGTTATCGAGGAGAATTTCCCGTTGGCAGATGGTTTTGACCGAGTACGACATCCAGTATGTCTCGCAGAAGGCTATAAAGGGGAGTGTACTATCTGAGTACTTGGCAGAGCAGCCTATTGAAGATTACCAGTCGATGAGGTTTGATTTTCCTGACGAGGATATCATGTACCTAAAGATGAAAGATTGTGAAGAGCCGTTGCCAGACGAAGGACCAGAATTAGGTTCCAAATGGAAGTTGATCTTTGACGGAGCTGTAAATGCCTACGGTAGCGGAATAGGGGCAATCATCACCACTCCACACGGGTCGCACATCCCGTTTACTGCTCGATTGACCTTTCTGGTTACCAATAATGAATCCGAATACGAAGCTTGTATCATGGGGCTTGAAGAAGCCATTGATTTGCGAATCAAAAATCTGGATGTATATGGAGACTCAGCCCTGGTAGTGAATCAAATAAAAGGAAAATGGGAGACACGTCAGCCCAATTTGATACCGTACATGAACTACGCGAGGAGATTGTTGCCTTTCTTTGACAAGGTTGAATTGCATCATGTACCGCGAGCGGAGAATCAGATGGCTGACGCCCTGGCCACTTTGTCTTCCATGTACAAAGTCAACTTCTGGAATGAGGCTCCCAGAATTGTTATCTCTCGGCTTGACAGACCCGCCTTCGTATTTGCTATTGACGAAGCATCTGACGGTAAACCATGGTATTTCGATATCCTCAATTTCCTGAAGAACAAAGAGTATCTGGCTGGGGCATCCAGTCAAGATCAGAAGACTCTCAGGAGATTGGCGGGTAATTTCTACTTGAATCCGGACGGTGTCCTGTATAGAAGAAATCATGATTCGGTGCTGTTACGTTGCGTAGATGAAAAAGAGGCAAAGCTGCTCATGGAGGAAATACATGAAGGTACATTTGGTACGCATGCTGGTGGGCATGTTATGACAAGGAAGCTGCTGCGGGCAGGTTATTTTTGGCTGACTATGGAAACTGATTGTTTCAAGTTTGCGAGGAAGTGCCATAAGTGCCAGATCTATGCTGATAAGATCCATGTGCCTCTGAGTCCTCTAAACATGATGTCGTCACCATGGCCATTCTCGATGTGGGGAATCGATATGATTGGAAAGATCGAGCCGACGACTTCTAACGGGCACCGGTTCATTCTAGTAGCAATCGATTATTTCACCAAGTGGGTGGAGGCGGCATCTTACGCAAATGTAACTAAGCAGGTGGTAGCCAGATTCATCAAAAGAGATATCATTTGCAGATATGGAATCCCCGAGCGGATAATCACTGACAACGGTTCAAACCTGAACAACAAAATGATGAAGGAGCTCTGTCAGAATTTTAAGATCGAGCATCACAACTCCTCCCCTTACCGACCCAAGATGAATGGCGCTGTTGAAGGATTGGCATGAGATGCTACCTTTCGCTTTGCACGGTTATCGTACGACGGTACGCACATCAACCGGGGCAACCCCGTTCTCATTGGTATACGGAATGGAAGCAGTACTACCACTGGAAGTTGAGATTCCTTCTCTGAGGGTATTGCGAGATGTCTAACTAGATGAGGCAGAATGGGTGAAAGACAGGTTGAACCAGCTAAGTTTAATGGATGAGAAGAGGCTAGCTTCTCTAGCATACAGTCGTTTGTACCAGAGCCGAATGAAGAAAGCATATGATAAGAAGATACATCCTCGGAGCTTTCAGACGGGCGACCTTGTGCTGAAAAGGATTCTCCCGCCGCAGGCAGATCACAGGGGCAAGTGGACCCCCAACTACGAAGGGCCATACGTTGTCAGAAAAGTCTTTTCAGGAGGAGCTTTATTGTTGTCCACCATGGACGGTGAAGACTTTACGTCGCCTGTGAATTCGGACGCAGTTAAAAAATACTTTGCTTAAAATTGACCCGCTGGACAGAAAAAAGAGAGTCCAGGCAAAAATGGGGCATCCTGGCGAACCAAAAAACAGAATGAAAGGTTCGGGCAAAAGTTAGGGATAAAATTGAAAAAATGTACACCCGCGAAGTTGAAAACCTACACTGGGCGGCTTCGGCAAAAAAGGGTATCCCGGTGAACTGAAAACCCGTAAAGGGCGATTCACGCAAAAGTTAGGGATTTGAAAAGCAAATGACTGCGGTCCGAATTTGATACTGCATTGAGCATTGGTGCGGGAGAATATACCTGAGGGGGCGATTATCAGATACAATCTATTCGAAAGTGTGGATATCGAGAAAGCATTAGAGTTGGGCGAGTCATAGGAGGATCAGTTCGTGATGTTCGTCTGCATCCCGTTGCCGACATGTGTACAAATTTGATCTGTCATTATGTTTATGCTTCTTGTGCATACTTGTATATTTGTTGTGCGTAGCTTCCTCTTTTCAGGAGTTACACCCCGTGTACAAAACTCTGCCAATTTAGGGGCCCAATCAATAAAACATGTTATTCAATACTTGATGCTAGTTCTTTACTGTTTGTGCATGATAAACGCCTAGGTTTAATGAAACTAGCGTGTGTATAACGTCACTGGCCCTTGCCAATAATTGCTAAAACTTTGGATTAACTGAAAATAATGGCACTAACACTAACCTGAATAGATTTGGTTGTGTAGACTTGTCTTGTCTCGTTTGTGGTGTTGCAGGGGCTGTAGCCGTATGAAATGGACGATCAAAAGATTGCAGTATGGACCAGGAGCTCGTAGCGAAAGACTCGATCCCCACGCAGGTCACAATTCCGAGATAACAATGTTCCTCACTGAAGAAGGATCAAATTCCCCGGCTAGTCGTGGCTTATCCAAAGGACATTCTCCAGCCAAGTCGTTTATCCTTAGCAGGGTTTGGCGATTCTAAGATTGTAGACTGTATTCAGACAGTGTGGTGTCCCCCAAAAGGATTCCCCTATCTCAAGCAGAGTGGTTTAGCCTCAGAAGATTAATGTTTCCAACTTGCGAGTTGTATTCAGGCAGTCTACCCTTCCCAGTAGGGTCATTTACTCTCCCCCAGCGGAGTCAGTGATTTTCCCAAAGAGAATCGTGTCGTCCCCAGCGGAGTTCTCTTTCCAGCAGGTGTTTTCTTTCCTCCCAGTGGAACTCGAAGATTAAAACTCTCCTCGACAAAGTTGGTTGGGCGTCCTGGCATTTATTTTGCCGGAATACCGTGTGATACCCGTTCACTCCCCGACAGAAGTCCAATCATACTGGGCACATCTGCTATTTCCCAGCAGAGTTATATTCCCCGGCAGGGTGTTACTTTAACGAGGTGCTTGGTCAAGTTCCCAATTTCCCAGCGGAGTTGATTTCACTCTTCCAGCATTTATTTTGCCGGAATAATTCTGTGGCACCGGGTTATCCCCGGTGGAGTCAGTGTTGTCTTCAACATTTATTTTGCTGAAGCGGGTTTTTGTATCCCAGCAGTTCGAGTCTGCATTTGCATTCGCATATAGTGTCATACTTGCATCCACCAAATAAAAGCGCGTAGCATTTCCATGTCGAATGGAGCATTACGCCATTGTCAAACATACGCATTTTTGAAACATAAACTAGGCTGGCTAACCGTTTGTTTCAAGTATTGTTCTCTTGCATGTGGAAGGAGCTCTTGCTCAAACGAATTACCAAACATTCAAGATCTCGACGTGAGACATTCAACGATAACGTCAGTTTTGGCCTTATTCCCCACGGAGTTATCATGATAAATTTCTCTTTGTCCCCGAGCAGAATTATTTGTGTAAATGTCTCTTGTTTTCCCCACCAGGGTTGCTTGTTGAAGTGTCTCTAGTCTGTCCAGCGGATTACTTTCTTCAAATTTGTTGTTACGTCAGCATCAAAGGGTTTCATGAATTAGAATTTCAGAGGCTGCCGCCGGTTATCAGAACAGGCGTCCGGTAGTTTGGTTTCCAAATATCCCCAGTAGAGTCTGCCCCAAAGTCGCTGTCACGTCAGTGCTAATAGGTTTGTGGGTTGGGACCAATGGAGAAATGGGTCCTGACGTGTACAATCTATTCCTATATTGGCGGGATTTCTTCGTGCTAGAGAAGTGGGTGTCCTAACGTGGACCGATTTATTTCCCCGAGTTGATGAGGTGGGCTAGTCCTAACATGGACAAATTTGATTTCTCCGTATTGATTGAATGTGAAGTCCTGACGTGGACAAAATTGATTACTCTTCGTGTTGGTGTTCTGACGCGGACCATTTATTCCCAGCAGTTATCTTCCTTCGTAATGGTGAAATGTGCGTCCTGACGTGGACAAGTTTATAGTTCTTCGTGATGACAAGATGCGAGAGTCCTGACATGGACAAATCTATCTTTCTTCGTGTTGGTGAAGCGTGAGTCCTGACGTGGACAAGTTTTATTTCCTCAGCGGGTCGAGATGTGAGTCCTGACGTGGACAAATCAAGACAAGATATGATTCCTTACGTGGAAAGATATGATTCCTTACGTGGAAAGATATGATTCCTAACGTGGAAAGATATGATTCCTTACGTGGAAAGATATGATTCCTTACGTGGAAAGATGTGATTCCTTACGTGGAAAGATGTGATTCCTTACGTGGAAAGATGTGATTCCTAACGTGGAAAGAGGTGATTCCTCACGTGGAAAGAAGATGTATTCCTTACGTGGACAATGTATTCTTTACGTGGAAAGGTGGGTCCTAACGTGGACGATGTATTCCTTACGGGGACGAAGTTTATTCCTAACGTGGAAAGTTTATTCCTAACGTGGACGATTTATTCCTGACAAGATGTGGACAATTCATTCCTATGTGGATAGGATTTCCTCGTGCTGATGAAATGCAGACGAGTTATCCCCAGCGAAGTCGCCGAGATTTTTCCGGGTTGACGGCAGGTGGAGTCCTAACGTGGACAAGTTTTAGTTGAGATTTCTTCGTGTTGACGAAACAGGCGTCCTGACGTGGACAAAGTTCTATCCCTGCGATGATAGAATCTTTTTCAGGCTGATGAAAATAATCCTCAGCACGGTCGCTAATGGATCAGTTGGTTGCTGTAACAGTTAGATTCAGTTGATGGATGTCGTTCCCCAAGCAGTGGTGCCGTTTATTTCTGCGGTTGGCAAATTTCCGGGTTCTTAGTATTCAACCGTCTCGTACCTCGAATGTTTGAAGGCCGTTCGCTCTTCACCCAATCGGGTCCAAGTCGCTTGACTAGGGGCAGCTGTTGCACCCTAAAATTTGCTCAACCTATTTCACTTGGTTTATGTTTCAATTACATTAGCATTTGCATATAGAGTCATGTACATTGTCTAATCATCTGCATAGCATAGCATAACAAGTCATCCAACAAGGGGCCAAGTACTATTCTCATCTCTATGAGTCTATCAAGAGGTTATTATTCAAATTCAAGCATATCCAAGTCATCAGAAAGAAATTGAAATCTAAGAAGTCAGTAGATCAAGCAGTGGGTCTCTCTCCTATCTTGAGTGTATTTGAAGATCATCAAAGAAGGTGTGAGCTGTGAATTGAAGGAATGAAGGGTATACAAACATCATGGAGGACCTAGAGGGTCATTTTGAAAGTGAGACAAGTCATTGATGTGATCACAAGAGCTGCAGTTGAAGACAGTCAACTAGGGTTTCATCTGGGTCAACCCTGGGTCAACCCTAGGTCAAATGATTGATTGAAAGGCATTAATGTCTATTTGAGACATGTGGGGTTCATCATTTGACATGTAGACAAGAATATGGTGATGTGCCAAGAAGAAATCAAGAAGAAGAGGAGTTTCTAAATTAGGGTTTCTGTGTAAAGTCCCCTGATTTAGGTCAAACTTCCAAGCAAGATAAGTCAAAATTCAAGCTTCAAATGGATCCTTGGCCAACATGAAACTTGTAGAGGATCCCAAGACCTTTAATTTGAGTGGTGGAAGACATCAAGGAGATTTATAGAACTCAAGTTATGGTCCTTGCAAGTTACAGGTCATGTGAGGTATCTGAAATTTTGTCTGTGAAAGTTACTTGTCTTCCAAGCAACTTTTACCCCTCAAGGAGATTTAAAATGAATTTATGGTCAACATAAGAGTTGTTCCTCATTGTCTTAGATTTCTATAAAGGTATGGTATGCCTTCATATGATTTGTGGAACTCTACTTATGGTCTTGGCAAGCAAAGGGTATTTTGGTCATCTGAGAATTACAGGTCATTTCAAGCCTATGCCCAAAACTCATACAAGGAAGCTTCAAATGAAAAACTTCACAACATCAAACTTGCTCCAAATGACATTTTGAGTCTATAAAAGTGATCATGAAAGTTTGGAAAGGCTCACAGCTCAAGGTTTCAAATTTGGTCATTTAAAAGTGAATTTAATGAATAAAAGTGACCTAAAATTGAGATTTTTCATAATTTGGCCAAATGGGATGAAATTATAGGTCATTTTGATTGGAAAAAATGTTTTAAGAACATTGGCAAAAGTAGATTTTTAAGTTTGGTTCAAACTTTGGAAGTTATGCTTGGTTACTTATGTATGAAGTTAACATATCCAAAATTCAAGGGAATTGTGCACAAGAAGTTTCTACAAAGTTCTAGAGCTTTCTAATTTCATCTATATATTGGTTTGAGTGGATTCATTCAAGGGTTGGTGATTCATTTTGTTCATAACACATAGTTATACCCCATTCTTCCATTTTGCAAAACCATTCCAAACTCTATCAAACCTTCATCAATTTCCAAAATCCTTGATCCTATCATCATCTACCTTCATTCAAGATCAAGCTTCCATCAAAATCTGTTTGAATTGAGGAAGAAATCGTGTGCTACCAACTTCATCATCCAAGGTGCAAGAAGAAGTGGTTACAAGAATCCAAGAGGTTTGAGCAAGTGATATTGCATACAGAACCAAGAAGCAAGCTTATTGATCAATTCCCAAGCATTGCAAGCATTGGATCCAAAGAATTCTACACCTGTTTTCATCATTTACACCAGGTTAGTTTTCCTTTCGAATTGGCTAGATTAGTTAGCATGTTAGAGAATTATTAGGTTAGAATGGTTAGGATTGATTAGATGATTGTTTCTGTTGAGTTTGAGAACAATTCATGGAGGTTGCCATTGGAGCACCAAATCTGTTAGGGCTTAGAACACCTAGAATATGGCATGATAATCTTAGATGTATAGCTCAGGATGATCAGCAAAGCGTGTAGATTGTGTTAAGGTAAAAGTTAACAAGAATTGGCAAGATTGATAGCAGTGTAAAGTGATGGAGGCAAGGTGTTCTAGCTATCGGGTTTGGACCTAGAGGGAGTGTTGGAGAAAACTAATGCCATGGCTGTGTAGAGGGAAGAGCATAGATCATTTTTGGTTTTTACATCGTGAGATTTCATGGAGGTACGAGGGAGAACAGAGAGGTGGAAGGTTCGCGCATGGGGAGGATTTTTCTGGCTTAGGGTTTGTCCAAGGTAGACGATGAAGGAGCATCGTTGGATCAGGCATAAGACCATTGACTCAAAGACAATCCAAGGGCTCAGATTTAATTGGAGATCTGGAGGGAAAGATTGAGTGGGATGAAACGATGCGTTTCACTTAACGCATCCTGGGCCTAAGTCAAAAAGTTGCTTTTCACACCCCGCTTGCAAGGCCCAATCCCAATTATAACTGATTTAATTGCTTTATGCACCGTTTTCCGTTTTTTATTTCTTTTTGTTTTTTCAGATCAATTGGGCCCAGACGCGCTTTGCTATGCGCGCCCCCCAGTCTGGGCCCATCATATTCTTTTAACTGAATTAAATGCTGATTGCACCCCATCCAAACATAATTCAATTTAATTTCATCCATTTCATTTTAATTCTTTAAAAAATCATAACAAATAGAAAATTGCATATTTTTTAATGGTTGTTTTTGCATCCTTTTCATATTTTTGTTAAGAAAATTATCATATAAAAAAATTGGCATTTCATTTTATTTTTATATTTTTAGTATATCTTTCTTTTAAATAGGTTGTAAATAATGTTTAGTTTGATACATGATATTGTTGATTTTAGTTTAGGACTTTCCTTTAACATTTTTGATCCATTATTTTTAGGGTGATTAACTTAGGACTTTAGCTTGTATATAAAATTTAATTCATGATTTTAGGATTTAATCTTAGATGGTTTGTTTAGGTGTGATTAGAAGAATCAAAACTAGGGTTTAGGTGTGGCATAGGTGTAAGATATCATTTCTTTTAGGAGTTGTAGTTTGAATTTTGGGGTATGGGACTATAGGGGTATTATGGTTAGATAATAGATCCCTTAGAAATTACTAGGTTTCCCCTATTCTACTATTACTATTAGTATATTGCTTGTGCTTGCTTGACTGTGTGGTGTGCCCTCTCTAGGGTTATTATTTGTCTGTGTGGGGTATTGGGCTTGTTTGGGGCTTGGGTTTGAGCTGAAGACTGTGCTGATGAGGCCCATTGGAGATTAAAGAGATTGAGGACCAACTTCCAGAGTTGATGAGGAGTATCTCTTGCTGGTAGCTGTTGAAGGTTATAGGATCTAGGAGTTAGGCAGAGCTCTAGAGTAGAAAACCTGATTCACAAACATGAAAGGTCTTGGTTGCCTCCATCCCTCTCTATGATGCAGAGTCTCTCTAAGACATTCACCCCCTTCCTTTGGAAGGCTTGGTGATAGTGTCTAAGAGATAGAACTCTTGAGAGAAATATTCTATGTGTTGTTAGCAGTCTGTTTGCCACCTTTGGTGGTCAACTAATTGCTTAACACCCCAGTTCATTCTTGTGATTGATTCCTCAGCTTGGAGATTGAGACTTGAAGAAAAGCCATGGCAGACTGATGATAGAGACCTTGACTGAAGGCTTGAAGGTTGAAGACAAAGACCTTGCTTGAGGGTTTGTGAAGATCAAGATTGATGCATGCTTGAAGCTTGTAGCTGTTTGGAGATGACTTGAAGACAGAGCTGCTGTTGCTGTTTATAATTCTTGATGTATTGATTGAATTTCCCGGACTGTATTGCTTGTTGTTTAACCTGTTAGGTTGAAAGTGAATTCTGTTCACTTTTGCCTGTTGTTTTCTAGGTTCGAGGTTGAGTGGGACTCCCTTGCCTCGCTTGTATTGCTGCATTCATGCATTTTACTGCTTTATTGTATATATGCTATTGTTTCTGTTTCCGTTTATCCCTTAGGATCTCTATTTCTCTCTGTGCAAGAGAGGAGCATGATAGACATTAGGTCTTAACCCATGCATGATAACATTAGGTTAGTTTGATTCCCTTTGCAACCATAGGTTAGAGTTCTGTCTCTTCTTTCTCAAAACAAACAGAAAAACACAATAAATATTTCAAACACAATAAAATACACTTCTTTCGTAAAAGAATGTGAACTCATCAAAACGTCATTTTTGTCCGCTTGGACTAATAATCAGAAAAACCCTTTTTCAGAAGGAATAAAAACAATCAAGACAGACTTGTGTCGTACATGGCCCGAACTACGTTTGCTCTGATCTTTCATGCTGTATGAAAGTACGTAGGCATAGGATGCGATATCCTAGCGAGCAACCTTCCCCTCCTTTCCTGTAGGTAGGCGAACTACGTTGACTCTGATTTCTCGTTCCAGACGGGAATACGTAGGCATAAAGTGCGATACTTTGCCGAGTCATTTTATTTTCTTTTAACCCCTGACCTGTAGAGTAGATAGAATAACAATCCATACCCGAAAACAAGCGTGGATCCCGTCGAGTACGACGGACGTGAGGGGTGCTAATACCTTCCCCTTGCGTAACCGACTCCCGAATCCAGGATTTGGTTACGATGACCATTCCTTTCCCGTCTTTGCGGTAGGTTTACTCTGAGCGTTTCCTTTCCCTCCCGTGGGATAAATAACGCACGGTGGAGACTCTTCTGTTCAGCCGGCGCCGATTTTCGCAGTAGCGACAATAACATTAGGGTTTTTTAGTCCCCTTTAGAGTCCTTGTGTCTTCTCTTCTCATCTCAAAACACTTTCAAGACACCTAATAAAGGATAACAAGTGTTGTACACTACGAGCTTTAAGTACATGAGGAACAATAAGTGGGGAGGTTTCTCTTCACATTATCCAGAGTGTTTAGCGTATGCCCTTTGGGCGATATGCGATGCATTCTCTCTTATGTCATAATATTTTGTGCAACATGAGTTTCAAACTAACTCAATTCACTTCTTCTAAAAAACACAAAACCAAATTCAAACTTTTTCATCCTTCGGGATTGTTCTCAAACTTAATTTTCAGAAAGAGTATGTTAAGTTTCTATTCTACCGCAGACAGGCATCCTTCCTAACTGCTAGAATGGAGATTTAGCATTGCTCATAAAACTCTTAAACCAACCTGTAGTCTAGTTTTCCCGAACTACGTTTTCTCTGATTTCTTATACCAGATGAGGATACGTAGGCACAAGACAATGATGTCTTGGTGAGCAACCTTCCCCCCATTACCCCTAGTTTCCCGAACTACGTTGACTCTGACTTTCCCATTACACGAGGGAATACGTAGGCATAGGGCAGCGATGTCCTATCGAGTTTGTTCTTTCTCTTCACCTCTGCTTAGCAGTAGCCTTTAGATAGTTTTCACCCATAGATTAGACAACAAGCATGGATTCCGTTGAGTACAATGAACGTGAGGGGTGCTCATACCTTCCCCTTGCGTAACCGACTCCCGAACCCAAGATTTGGTTGCGATGACCTTGTCTTTTCCTGTTTCTTTAGGTTTTCTTTGATCGTTTCATTTCCATCTCTTTGGGATAAATAACGTTCAGTGGCGACTCTTCTGTCTGTTTCTTCCGGCCCCTTTTTCACAGTTGCGACACCTGCATGAAATTCAGCTCTGGCAAGAAGCTAAGATGGTACACGAAGACCCTCATGGGCTTGATGAAGAGTTATGTGAGCTTAGGCTCACCATCCAAAGCATAAGGAAGTGCAATTAGGAATAAAAGTATTGGAAATCCCTATTTATTAAAAAGGCAGAAGAGCTGAAGCAAGAAGAGAGATTCTCCCTCTTTTTCCCAGTCACAACCGACAAATGGTTTTTGAAATGTGAAGAAATGGTCAAGCTTGCCAACCACTTGATTATGTCTTCCCTAAAAGGCTAAGAGTTTCTTGTGAATAAATGACATATGAGAACACTTCATCTGTTGTTTTCCATTTCACCGTCTTTTGCCAAGATGCGGTCAAGGATCTCAAATAGGAGTTGGAGCATTTGACAAAAGTGAAAGGAGTTACCAAGAAATAAGATATACTTACATTTGTATAACTTTATCTTGTAATCTTAAAAATTACTTGATTAATGAATGAATGAATGTTTGAGTTTGCTTTGTTATTGTTTGTCTTTATATCTCTTACGCTTCTAAATAACTAATAACTAACGAATTCAAATGATTCCCTAAAAACAAAACAAAAGAACATATTATTTGTATGCATAAAGAAACATTATGATACATTTCAAAACCAAAAACTTATCCACTCTACCCTTTCATCCAGAAAATCTGACTACCCAGCATCGGTACAAAACATGCCACAACTTCAGAATGACGCTTGAACAGATCAAAGTTAATCAAGCAACAACGAGAGCAAGCATTGACTCTATACAAGTGAAGATGGATCATTTTCTCGAGACCATGCTAGTCGTGGCCCATAAATAAAGAAACACATTAATTGATGCTGAAGCCAGAAGGATTGCTGCTCAGTTTGGCTTGTCTACATTTCGTATCCTTAGAGTGACCATTCCTAAATCTCCTTTTGCTCGTCCTTAAGGAGTTTCTATTCATATCCCTGAACTGATGGTCAATGATGACACCCTGAATCATTTTTCCGCGTTTGCTCGACATGGATCTGTGATTGATGTTTTATTTATGCCGCAACCAATAAGGCCTGTTGTTGGAACCCTTCTAGATCCCGCTTTTGAAATACTCTGTACCATGGATAAATTGGTCAAGGCCATGGAGGGTAACAACATCTTTGGTACATCAATTGTGGACATGTGCCTAGTTTCAGATTTGGTCATTTCGGCTAAGTTTAAAACACTCGATTTAAAGAAATACACCGGCCATTCTTTTCCAAGAAGTCATGCATGATTTCTTCTATTATCTTTTCTTTCAATATTATAAAAACTGTCTGGTTCTTCTCTTTTAATCATTATTCTTTTTTATGATGGAAAAGGGGGAGAAGAGTAAATTATTTTTTATCATATTTATCCCAAATTTTCTCAAGGGGGAGAAGGGTAATGATCTAAAGAGTGTGTTAACATTAACATTCTAAAGAGGTCAAGAAAATGAGCTTCCAAACCTCACTCAGTACTTTGAGATAAAGAATTTTTAATAGTCTAAAATACTCTATAAAATGTACATGAATGAGAAACAACATGAATGATGAGACTAAGTTCAACTTGCTTCAAACTTATTATTATTATTATTTAAATTTGTATTTGTTCCTAAATGATGATGAATATGAAATGATATGTAAATAATGTGATGATGACATGAAAAGAAAAAGTAAAACCTGTAAGAACAAGTTTGGTGCTACATCTATACCTTAATGTTTTGATGATAACAAAGTGGAGAGAAAAATGTGTACTCTGACTATGTGTGTTTAGTGTGCAGATAAAAGAATATAGATTCTAACTTTGAATAAGTAAAATTTGAATACAAACAAGGTCTAAAGAAAGTTGCTAAGATTATTAATTGAGAACACACTCTTAGCAAAAAGAAGGAATACAAGAGTATGTCCAAGAAATGGTCAAGCTTCAACATTTTGAAAGTCAACTATTATGGTCTCAGACTCTGAAAAAAAGAAGATCATAAGAAAGTAAATATGATCAATGAAGGATCAAGCCATTACAAGAGTCTTAAGAGCAGTCCAAGATTTAATATAAAGAATAATACAATCTGAATTGCGGTAGTATGTTGATCCAAAAGAGACTCTGAAGTCTACAAGTACATTTCAAAGATCTGGAGCTGCACTAGAAGCATTCTAATACATCAAAGGATCATCTAGAAAAACATATGAAAGAAGAATATTTGTTTAAAAACAAGAACAAAGAGAAGTGAAGCACTTAGAACCTCAACATTTCATATCTAGCTTAAGTGTACATTCTGAATGTAAATTTGTGTAATGTGCTTAACTAAGAAGCACTCATATTAACATAAAATGCATTAACCCAATCTGGTTACGTTCCTCAAGCGATCAGGTTGGTCAAGATCTGTAGAAGTCAATAACAGGTTTTTATTGAGAAATCTTCTTAAACCACCAGGTAGGTCAGGTCTTAAGGAGTCAGTGACCGTCACTTTTCTTAAGAGATCAGTTGGGTCAGATTCTTGAAGGACGTCAGGATAAGTTGTTATTGCATTTGTAATCATGATTTAATTATTGGATTAAGTCTTTGTCTAAGGCAAATTACCTGATGGATGGACTGGATGTAACCTAGTTAATAGTGAACCAATAAAAATACTTATTTTCATGTGTTTATCTTTATCGTTGCTGCTAAATGTTGGGTGAAGAAAAAGTTTTCAAGAACTAATATTCATTGATAAATATTTGTGATTAAAAATTTATACGTTTTGTTTGAAAGAGAGGTGAGAAAAAGGAAATTTTAAATTACATGATAATTTTATTTTTATTTTATTAAATTTAAAATCTAATAGTGATTTAATTATTCTAATATGATAATTTGTTTTATTTGATAATTTTCAGTTTTGATTCTTGTTCTCATGTTAAATATACTCTATGTTTTTATAACATATACAAATAGGAAAAATATATTGTTATTGTAAATTTATTAAGATCGATAAATACTTATTTCATAATTGAATATTATTAATTTATGATTAATTAATTAAGATTAACAAAATTAATGTGATTAACTTAATATTTATTTTATAACTGAATGTTATAAACTTGTGACTAATTTATTAAGATTCACAAAAAAAAGTTTGACTTTTTTTTCTTTCTTTCTCATTGTGCTTTATAAGAAAACAAACCATTCGAATGTGAAGTGAATGAATAAAATAAAATTTCTATATATGACGATTCATTTATGGCATTATTTATTTATTTCCCTCCTCCATATTTTAACATATGATTATATATGTTATGAGTCATATTTTCTATAAAATTTGTAACATATGATTATATATGTTATAAGTCATATTTTCTATAAAATTTGTAACATATGATTATATGTTATAAGTCATATTTTCTATAAGTTAAATATATGAATTAAAGATGAGATTTTTTCCCTTATGATAGATATTTATTTATTTATTACAATTTTTATTTTAAAGGTAAATCTTAGTGTGATTTGCGTGAATAAATTATTTTCTTAAAAGTATTATATTTTATATTATACATATATATTTTTAATTTAATTTTAAATTACGACATATTTACATTATTTGGTTTCAATTTAATTTATAGTTATATATGTTAGAATAAGATTTGTTCATGACATATATTTTTTGAATTTTGATGATAACAAAGTATTAAAAGAACAATGGTTATATTTGATGTGTGTTTCATGTATGCAGGTTCTAACAATTATATATATATACATATATATATATATATATATATATATATATATATATATATATATATATATATATATATATATATATATATATATATATATATATATATATATATATATATATATATATATATATATATATATATATATATATATATATATATATATATATATATATATATATATATATATATATATATATATATATATATATATATATATATATATATATATATATATATATATATATATATATATATATATATATATATATATATATATATATATATATATATATATATATATATATATATATATATATATATATATATATATATATATATATATATATATATATATATATATATATATATATATATATATATATATATATATATATATATATATATATATATAACCTGATATACAAGGGCACACTTGAGAGAAGCTGAATTGCTAGCTTATGGTGGTGTAGAATCTGAAGAACACTATCTAAGTGATGTCTGACGTAGACTCTAAAGCTGAAGGTCTCAGTATTAGAAGAAGCAACATAATTATCTCTACACTTGGTGAATGTAAATTAGCTTCTGGTGATCACTCAAAGTTAGTCACAACGATGGAGATATTCGTACTACAAAATGCAAGCTGCATTGTCAAATGAGTTTGTCAACTAGAGTCTTAGTTCACAAGGCTCAAGAAAAGTTAACATGCTTTACGAATATCTACTCTCAACAATCTATAGTATATGATCTCTTTGAAGACTCAATGGTTAAACATGTTACACAATGGATCAAGATCTTTTGGTGTGTTTATCTTCAATGTCTCTTGTACTATGGAGAAAGCAAAGAAACTTGATCAAGCTATCTCTTCAACGTCTAGTCTTCTGCAAATGCTATATAAGTAGCTGAAGGTTTAAACTGAATCCTTAAGAAGGATCAACCTGATGGAAGAGTAACAAGATCAACAATTATCAACATAATTGGTTATGTAGAATTTATGTTGTAGGTTGTAATTGTAAAAGCCTTAAGATTTCTGAAATATTGAATATCTTAGAAATCTTAAGTACTTTAGGTCTTTGTTATGGTGATTTTCATGTACCTCTGATATTTGTATCAAGTACACTTTATCCTCTATTTTGTTGAACATGTTGTTTAGCATTTTAGATCAAAGCCTCTTGCCAAGATGATTGAGCCATGTAAGTCTCCTGCTATGTCCTAGAGCAATGAAAGTCTTAATCAAGTAGATTGACTGAGAAAATCAAGTCTCTTGTTAAGATGCTTGAGCCATGTAAGTCTTCTGCTATGTGCTAGAGCATTAAAATCCTTAATCAAGTGGATTGATTTAGTAGAAGTCTTGGGTTCATGGAACCTAAGCAAGTAAGTCTCGGATCGAAGGTCTGAGAAGAAGTCTTGAGCCTGAGGGGCTTAAACAGGAAAATCTCAGGCTGTAATCTAAGTCGGAGGTATTGAACCTGAAGGGTTTAAGCAGGAACTCTTGGGCCAAAGGGGCTTGAGCAGGAAGTCTCGGGTCTGAGTAACCAGTGCAGGAAAGTCTTGGGCTGAGGGTCTAAGCAAGGAAGTCTTGAGTCTGTAGGACTTGAGAAAAGAAGTCTTGAGCCTTAGGGTTTTAAGCAAGAAGTCTCTGACTTAGGGTCTGAGCATTGTAAAAGTCTTATGCAGAATGCATAAGTGATTATAATCATGATTTGATTATAGTGAAAATCTCTTGTGAAGCAAGGGGCTGGACTACTCTCATTAGAGAGGAACCAATATAAATTTTTGTGTCTTCTGCTATTATTTATTTGCTTCAGTTAACATTTTGCTGTTAAGTATAACCAAAATCTAAACACC